>OX451736.1:1495578230-1496778230 GCA_948472305.1 Vicia faba
TTATCGAGAGATACTCTCTTGATGAGTAGGACTTTGGAAGGCCACCCATGAATCTTTGTAATGACCTTAACCTAATATCTCATGACGAGACCTTTCACGACTTTGAGACAAAAGTCTCAGTCCGTAAAGAGGCTCCACCTAAGGGAGGCCCTTGTGCCTTTTCCCTCTGATGTTATTCATGATACTCTTAAGGAAACCACCTTTTGGGAGGGTAGATTAACCGTAGATACGAATTAAAGCGCCTACCTTCTAAGGGTATCCATCACAAAAACCCCGTCACTCAACCCTACACCTATGCATTCATATATTTCATATATTCGTCATACATTTCATATATTCATCACCCGTTTCTTTGTCTTATTCATAGGGTATAAAAAATAATGATAAAATCAAGATCACGATGACTGTCTTTAAAAATGGATACCAAAAGAAACAACTTGTCCATATCAATGTGTCAAACATGTCTAAAATCAAAGCCAAAAAAGGGAAATAATATGATGAAGACTTTCTCAAGCTTTGTCGAGCAATTAGTGGATGGTTTCTCAAGCTCTGTTCCACAAGCGCGCCTAGAAGACTTATTTCCCTTTGCTTGATTTCACGCAAATAAAGTTTTGGTTTAAGATTGTAATATTTTTCAATATCTGAATTATGTTACCTTCAATAAAGACATTTTGTTTCCATATCTCGTTGCATATCTATTTTTAAGCTGATCACCGAATAAAAAAAAAGGAAGCAAAAAATAAATATATACCCAAGTGAATAAGATATTTAACCCCGCTCATATTCATACATATTCATTCGCATGCATGCATTCATAAACACCTGCATATCATATCAAAACTCATCTTTTAAAAAAAAATCTCTCCAGTAAACCATTGGTAGAAGAAGATTGCCACCTCCTTGGCCTCCATATCAAACCAGGGCCTACCAACAAAAAGCAACGGAGCAAATCGAGGAAACTCAGGCTGCATTCAAAGAGGATCTCGACCAAGTAAAGGGTGATGTAAGTTCAATGAAAGGAGATCTGAGTCAAGTTCTCCTAGATTTGAAGAACATCATTGACAGGCAAGACCATATTCCCAGGGCAGCTTTCGAAGAAGTAGCCCAAACGATTGGTGCATCAAGCGGTCACCAACTAAGGAAAGAGCTAGAAGCAGAACTCCAAAATTCCGTCATGGCCCAACAAGAAGTTGAGACTGAAGGGTTTGTCCCACCTCCATCAAAAACAGGGGCGTCTCATACCCTACAGATTCTAGTCAACGATGCAGACAATTACTTGGATATGCAATACGGAGACCACGACCCAGAGGATGCCAACCAGGCACCCTTAAAGATGACTGGTACTCATGCAGTTGATAATCCACTAGTAATGTATCAATATAAAGCTCTTGAGGAAAGGTTAAAAGATGTAGAGGGTTTTGATGCTTTTGAAGTAGACGCTCTCGAAATAGGCCTAGTTCCTGATGTGGTAATACCACCGAAGTTCAAAGTGCCAGAATTTGGAAAATACAAGGGGCTCACATGTCTGAGAAATCATCTTCGCATGTATTGCAGGAAGATGCATGCCCATGCCCACGATCAGAAGCTGATGATGCACTATTTTCAAGATAGCTTAAGCGAGGCATCATTATACTGGTATATACAATTGGAGCAAACATATATTTGAACCTGGGCAGATCTTGCTAATGCTTTCTTAAAGCATTACAAATATAACCTGAACATGGCACCTACCCGCATGTAACTCCAGAATATGTCCCAGAAGAAAGAAGAGTCCTTCAAAGAGTATGATCAGAGATGGAAGGAGATGGCATCCCGTGTGCAACCACCACTGTTAGAGAAGGAATTAGTAGACATGTTCATGGGAACTTTGCAAGGGATGTATTATGAGAAGATGGTTGGAAGTATCCTCTTCGGGTTCTTAGATCTAGTGACTATCAAAGAAAGAATCGAGACTGGAATAAAGAATTGGAAAATATCTGGGGGACCATCAAATGCCCCCTACCTTCAAAAAGGCCTACTTCAAATTTCCCAAAAGGAAAAGAGGGAGAAATTAATGTTGTAGCCTCACAACCAAGGCACAACAACCATTAATGATCCCACAAGAATAGCAACAAGGCAGATTTGGAATGCCGCAAAGGAATTTTGATCCACTCCCTATGCCACTAGCCAGTTATTACAACACTTTGTTAAGGCATCCTTGGTGGAAATCAAGCCTCTAGCTCCTCCAGTTGGGCCACTCCCGCGAAGGTACAATGCCGATGCCAGATGCAAATACCATGCTAATTCTCAGGGGCACACCATAGAACAATGTTGGGCATTCAAACACAAGGCGCGAGACTTGTTAGAATCTCAAGAAATCACTTTTGAGAAACCTAACATGAAATCAAACCCTATGCCTCCGCATGGTGGGTCGATAATAAATGCAATTAAAGCAGCCAATGACCGTGGGGAAACCAGACAAGCGAAAGCCCCAATAAGCTTGTTAAAGGAATATCTTTGGGAACATGGGTTCCTATTAGAACATAATGAAGCATTCGAAAGGACGCTACAAAAGCTAGTAGACCAGGGGATAGTCCAATTCGAACTATACCCTAAAGGAAAATATTTAGCTACTCGAAAGGGTAAAGCACGTTTTCCCTATAACCCAAGAGACCTTCGTCCACAAGGGAATAGAGCATGGCAGACATGTGGCGATGATATCCAACAAAGTCAACACCGAAAAGACAAATGATTATATATGAGAATGCACCCCAGGAGAAGAACTCGAAAGATGGATTGCCATGGAGATTCTCGAGATCTTTTTTTCTTTCCTAAGTAATTTTTCTTGTTTTTGAAAGAACCTATGTCAAGCCCGAGGCATATGGGTTGCTTGTAAGGGGTCCCCCGTTTTGTTTCAGACAATATTTGAAATTAATAAAAGTTATATTTTGGTTTCAATCAAGATCCTTGTCTTTCTTTTGCATTTATGTCTTAAATTTAAAAATGGCAATACTTTCTCTGCATATGCATTTTCAAAGTTCATATACTAAATTCTGTATAAAGGTGCAAATCCATGCCCAAAACCACCGACAATGTTACTACTGCGAGCCGATATAATTATGATGCTCCCATAAACCTAGCTGAAGAGGAAGGTGATGAAGATCTTGAACTCTCTGAAAAAATGGCAAGGGAAATAAAGCGAAAGGATGACAACATACAGCCATATCGAGGGGCTATTGAAACCATTAATCTGGGCACAAGGGAAGATCCGAAAAAAATCAAGCTAGGGGAAATGTTAGAGCAGAGAGTCAAACAAAGGCCGATCAAGCTATTATCTAGCTCACCAACCACTTCCAGAATATCAACCTATGAAGTTCGACTTTCCAGACGAAGATGTCATGGTTATAAGCGACTATGAGATACCAGGACCTAACGAAAGAAATCAAGCTAGGGGCATGTTGGAAACTCATGTTCGACGGGGCTTCAACACACTAGGGCATGATATAGGGGCAATTTTTACTTCTCCAAAGAATTATCATAAGCCCTATACTGCAAGGTTATGTTTCGAATGCACGAACAACATCTCCGAGTATGAAGCCTGTATACTAGGACTGGAAGATTCCATTGATCTAAGAATAAATCACCTCGAAGTATTTAGGGACTCTGCATTAGTCATATACCAATTCAACGGTGAATGGGATATTCAACACCCAAAACTGATTCCATATCGGGATCACGTTTTAAAGTTGGCTACAGAATTTACATAAATCACTTTCAGTCACATCCCACGAGAAGAAAATAAAATGGAAGACGCTCTGGAAACTTCTATCAGCTATGTTCAAAGTAACCTGGCCAAACCACAAACCACACATTACAATAAGACACTTCGAAGAGCCCGCGCACTGCCTTGCTATTGAAGAAGGGACGAATGACAAGCCTTGGTTTTACGACATCAAGAAGTACCTGGAAAACAAGAATATCCAGAAAATGCCTCTATCACTGACAAGTGGACTCTACGGAAATTAGCCTCGAAATTCTTTCTGAGTAACGGTGTACTGCACAAGAGGAACTACAACATAGTCTAATGCTTAAGAAGATTATGCTACCTCACCTCGACTCACGTGGTAAATGGACACCCAACTACGAAGGTCCATACGTAGTGAAAACAACAATCTCCGGTGGTGGTCTCATCCTCACAAAAATGGATGGGGAATAACTACCGAATCCGACAAACTCAGACGCAGTCAAAAAATTATTATGTATAAAAAGCTCACTAAGCTCGAACCCTAAATGGGAGACTTAGGCAAAAAGGAGTGTCCCGGTGGATCGAAAAGCCTAAGGGGAGATGCAGGCAAAAAGTTAGGGGCATATAACAAAAAATTATCCCGGTGGACTCAAAACCCGAAAGGGCAATCCAGGAAAAAATTAGAGATGTCATACAAAGAAATAAAGAACAAAAAGACTGTGATCTAAGAACTGCGACTACGAACCACAAAGGGAGAGATACATCTAAATTATACAACTCATAAGAGCAAAGGAGATAAGATCATTAAAAGGATATTGGGGAACAATAGCAACAATTATCATTTTTCATTGCCATTTACAGTTTTAAAACTTTCTGTAATTACCTCTTTTTAGGTATTTCATCTTGTACTCTCGCCTATTCAGAGGCATATCAATAAAACATTTGCTTTCTTTACATCTTTCAAATTGTGTTTTTCTTTTCTCAGACTTGTTTATGAAATACTAAGATTATTGCTTGTGAATATTATCTTGAAATCACTTCAGGGGAAGTAACAAATAAAAGCTTTTGATAAAACATCGAAAAACATTTTTGGTTAGAAAAACATCAAAAGAAAATCCACGACTGCATCCATGCACACTTCTACACCTACGCCTGCACTTGCAACACAAGAGTTTATACACATGTCCACGCCTATGTCTACGCTCACAACACAAAAAAGTCTGCGTCCAATACATACGTCTACACCTGCGTCTGCATCTACACATATGCCAATACATACATCTATGTTTACGCTCGCGCTTACAAAACAACAAAACCAATGCTCAAAATCTTGCTAACTCCTTTCACCGCATTCAAATCAAATTCAACAACGCTACAAAAATGTAACATACAATGCCAGGGAATTGGTAATTCAAAACTAATGGTTTACAGGAGAGGATTCCAGAAATAGTCTTCATAAAATTTCAAGGCATACATGCATTTTACACACATTTCATACACATATTTTGCATATCCAAAACATACATACACTAAACATTTTTGCATACATTCAACACACATATACTCAGGATTCCATATCAATGTCAAACATCATACATTTTGCATATTCAAAGCATACATATCCTATACATCATACATACATACATTCAACACACACACACACACACACACACACACACACACACACACACACACGCACACACACACACACACACACACACACACACACACACACACACACTTAAGGATTCCACCTCAATGTCAGACATGATACGTATGTGTCATACAGCAAACAAAAAATCTCACCCCGATTCAATCATCTAAGGGTCAGTCAACAAAACACTTCTCCTACAATTCAACCCGTCACCTAAGTCTCCATGCCGTGACGCGTTCAGTCCATCACCTAAGTCTCCACGCAGTGATGAGTTCCTTACAAAGTAGTTCATTACCTAAGACTCCATGCAGAAATGTATTCTCCTCATCTAACCCACTGCCTAAGACATCATGCAACAATGTGGTTCCTTGTTCGGTAATATAGACCATTGTCTAAGACGTCGTGCAACAATGTGATTCTTTATTCTGCAACACAGATCATCGCCTAAGACGACATGCAACAATGTTATAAAACACAAACCTAGTTCATTTCCTAAGACCTCGGGCTACAATTCAACTTAACCCACTGCCTAAGACATCGTGCAGCAGTGCGGTTCCTTGTTCGGCAATATAGACCATTGTCTAAGACGTCGTGCAATAATGTGCTTCTTTATTCCGCAACATATACCATCACCTAAGACGACATGCAGCGATGTTCTAAAACCAAAATTTAGCTTATCGCCAAAGACGATATGTGTAACACCCATCAATTTGATTAATTATTTAATTAAATTATATTTTGGATTATTTGTGATTGCGAGGGGTTAAGAATTATTGGTAAGAGTTATTGGATTATTATCAATTAATTAATTAGCTGATTAATAATAAATCTTATGTTGGGATTAATGAAATATTATAGTATTAATTTATTAGAAATAATAATAGAATTAGTTGGGCTTAATTATATGGTTGTATGAAGTAAGAGTGGGGTGTAACATTTAGGCCCAATTGGATTTAGTTGGTCTAATAGAATAATAATATATTATTATTAGAAAATTAGAGGAGAAATAGAGTATAGTGTTATCAGGAAAAGAAAAAGAAGAGAAAGAGGAACAAGGTTTTGAGAGGAGAAGAAGAACAAGAGGAAGTTGGTACTACTGCCAAATTCTCAGAAATTCCATTGAAGTTTCTTAGAGCTATTTCAATCCAAGGTAAGGGTGGGATTCTTGCTGTATAATTGGGTATATGATAAATGATAGGTGGGGTTGGTTATATGAAATTATAGTGTGTGATTTTGTGTGAAAGGATGTTGTTTTGTTGCTACGACAATGTTGTATTTCCTGATAAAGTTGTAGAAATTCAATTGATGACTCTGTGGTTGGAGAATTATTTTATGTTGATATTGGTGTATTTGTGGTAATTGATGTATGTTGATAGCAATGATAACTTGATGTTTGATTGTGTATTATTTCATGAATTTTGTGTCTTTGGAATTGAAACAAATGGGTTTTCATACTGCACTTTACATAATTCGTAAAACTGTTTTTCACAGAGTGCAATCGATTGCAGCAGAAGAGCAATCAATCTGCACTGCTTAAAAATTGGGATTTTTGCTTCTGTTTCAGTAAGAAATCGATTTGCAGTACAGAGCAATCAATTCACTTCTTAAAAAAGTGATTTTTGGCCTCTGGAACAAGGTGCAATCGATTTGCATGTTAGTGCAATTTATTGCTCACTGTTTGACAGTATTTTTGAAAACTTGAAAACTCCATAACTTTTAAACTGTAACTCCGTTTGATGCGCTGTTCGAAGTGTTGGAAAACTAATAAGATGAAATATATTTATAAGGAGTAAAATGAAGAATAAGAAGGATAATTTAAGTACTCAAGTTAGTATAGAGTTAGTTTTTTCCGCGTTGAATCACCATGATGTTTTATGGTGATGAAGTATGATGATGACATGACGATCTTATGATAATGCTTGGTTCATAATAATAATATCAATGATAATGATGATGTAATATTATAGTATAACAATTTGTAGAAGTTTGTAATTATAAATAAGCATTTAGATAAGTAATTAACCGGTATAGTCGAGAATTATCCGAATAATTATGGGCAATATTATGTTGTAGGCCTATGGCCAATGTCGAATGGTTGTTGACATGTTATTATGATATTGTTGTTGTGACTTACTAAGTTGTAGGATTATGCCAATGTTGTGTTAATTGTCGTTTTTGAAATATCAAGTTGTAGGCTTATGGACAAAGTTGAATTATGTTGAGTTGTTCTGTTGTTGTGATTTTCGCTGTGAATTCTTATTGATATTGTGAAGTTGCAGAGAATTTTAGATGATGATGAATTACCTCTATTTACTGGTAACAATGGTAATGTAGGCTTATTCCTTGCGATGAATGATGAATTGTTGTTAATTACATTGATGACGTTGTAGGCCTATGGCCAGTGAAGTAGTGATATATGCGTATGCCCCGTGAAGTGTTTAATGATGTTGTTGCATGTGCTGTAAATTCATATATTTGCTTTTGTGAAGGCCTGTATTGGAGGATTTTTTGAAGGCCTGTATTGGCGGATTTTGTGAAGGCCTGTATTGGTGGATTTTGTGAAGGCCTGTATTGGCAAAATTTTGTGAAGGCCTGTATTGGCAAAATGATTTGTGAAAAAGGCTTATGCCTTGTGCCTCAAAGTTACTGGAAAATGTTTTTAAGTTAGGAGTTCTGCTCCAATGGTACCACATGCATTTGCATTGTAATTGAGTCGCATTTGATGTTTCATCTTGAGTCATGGTGAAGATAGATTTGTTGTTGGTTTATGTTGTTGACTTGTTGTGACAAGTATCATCTAAAGGTTGTGAATTAGTTCTTATGTCGTGTTGATGTTTTGTTGAGATTAAAGATGTTTGAAAGTTGTGAAGTGGTGATTTTATATGAACTAATTCTGATATATTAATTATCATACATTCAATTATATAGTTCGATATCTCACCCCTTCTGTTTGAATGATGCCCTCTGTTGGTAACGTGAAGGTAATCAAGAAGAATACTTGTTACCCTCGTCAGTATCGATTTAGTGTCGTTGCTCTGATACGTAGCACTCGGGGGGGGGGGGGGGGAGGGAGATGAACGCTTGACGTTTAGTTGTTGATTATTATTTCTGTTGCTGAATCCTTAAGTTGTTTACATGAAGTAACTGTTGTCTTGAAGTTGTTTTAGTTGAATAAAGATGTTAAGTTAATTGAAGTTGAATATGTATATTCCGCTGCTTATCAATAAAAAGTTGTTTGATTTTAAAGAATAAACCAGGTTGTTATCGGTCCATCCGAATTAAGTGTTATGTAACTGTTTTATATGCGATTAAATGAAGTTTGATTTCAAGTTGAAAAATTTAGCATCCTATTTATGTTGAACTCTGATTTTATTATTATCTGCCGGGTAGAAATGGGGTGTTACATTAGTGGTATCAGAGCAGGTCGGTTCGTCCGACCAAGTTGTCTAATGTTGTTTGTTCCTTAGTGTGCAACAAGTGTGAAAAACACTGTCAGTGCTTGTTGTTTTTCTAATCAAGTTGTATGCAGGAGTTGGGTTGAAGGTAAGTGGGGGAGAAGCTTTGATTCTTGGATATGTTTCAGTTGTAAGATGTTAGTTCTGTATGCTGTTGATGGCGACAGTGCAAGTGTTGTTTAGCGTTGGTGTCTCATCGACAAAATCGAATGAGAGGGAAATTATGGAAGTATTTGTAAACCTCATTGGAAATTGTTGGATTATGGTGCATTAGGTGACTTGAGTACAAGTTCTAAAGGAACACTATTATAGTTCGGTAATGATGGTTTATAATTCATTATGGTTCTCGGCTATCTATTGACAAATTGAGGAACTGATCACCCTTAATCTCTTATTGATAGTAGACAAGACCGTGTTGGATGGTGTAGACTTGTCTTGCTACCTTAATGGTGTGTAAAGTGATTAATGTTATATCGTGAGGATAATTGCTCACCAGGTTGTGTGAATTAATAGAGGAGTGGCTAAGAAAGAGTTGAGACGTGTTGAACAAGTCGGAGTGGCAAGTTATATGCGAGCTAACGTCACAAAGTGAAAGATTAAGAATATCAATTGAACAATGGTTTTATGGTGGATGTTGAGGAAAGTATGAAAATGGAACGAGACTTGTAAACTGTATAGTTGGCAGAAACTTTAATGAGGACGGTGACTTAAGATGGATTATCAGAGTTACGCAGCTGAAGCGTATGTGGTGCAGTTACTATGAGTATACGACTCTACATGCTTGATTTGGTGGATTATTGATATAAGGATGATGTGCCAGGGTACTATGTTTATTAGTAAATAATCTCAGATCTTATGAGAATATTGTTGTGGATTGTTGGTTGATGGTGAGATATGGGTATGCTTGTTGAGTTATACAGTTAAGTTGATGTTGTAATGATTTTGCTATCGCTATTGAGATGTTATTGTTGATTTCCGTAAGAAAGGAATGATACTCCATAACGTGACGAAGTTGACTATGTTGGTTGTGTGGATGTCACTATAAGAGTGATACGATGATATGAGTAGAGTTGTTGATATTTTGTTGATAATTGACATACGAAGATGAAATTGTGTATGTGTTTTGGTGTTGTACAGAGTGTTAAGAGGATATTGCAATGATATATATATATATATATATATATATATATATATATATATATATATATATATATATATATATATATATATATATATATATATATATATATATATATATATATATATATCCAAGTATAAGTGTGTTATAGTTGTTGCTACTTTAAACATTGATATGTCAGATTATGGTAGAGTAGTTGAGATGCTAGTATCGATTATGTCGCAAAGTGTTGAATGATTAGCATGTGAGTAATCGATTTGAATCGTGTTGAGTTATTGAGTTATCAGGAAAGTAGTGGTCAAAGTGTTGCCAGACGCGACTTGGAAATCAACGAGTTAGATGCGAAACTCATACTAAGAGTGGTAGTATCGAATAGAATTTTTGAGGACAAAAATATTCTAAATGGGGGAGAGTTGTAACGCCCACTAATTTGATTAATTATTTAATTAAATTATATTTTGGATATTTGTGATGTTGCGAGGTGTTAAGAATTATTGGTAAAAGTTGTTGGATTTTTATCAATTAATTAATTAGTTGATTAATAATAATAATTATGTTGGGATTAATGAAATATTATAGTATTAATTTATTAGAAATAAGAATAGAATTAGTTGGGCTTAATTATATGGTTGTATGAAGTAAGAGTGAGGTGTAACATTTAGGCCCAATTGGATTTAGTTAGACTAATAGAATAATATTATACTATTATTAGAAAATTAGAGGAGAAAGAGAGTATAGTGTTATAAGGAAAATAAAAATAAGAGAAAGAGGAATAGGGTTTTGAGAGGAGAAGAAGAACAAGAGGAAGTTGCTACTAGTGCCAAATTTCCAGAAATTCCATTAAAGTTTCTTAGAGCTGCATTTAATCCAAGGTAAGGGTGGGATTATTTCTCTATAATTGGGTATATGATAAATGATATGGGGGGTTGGTTATATTAAATTTTCGTGTGTGATTTTGTGTGAAAGGATGTTGTTTTGTTGCTACGGCAATGTTGTGTTTCCTGATAAAGTTGCATAAATTCAATTGATGACTCCGTGGTTGGAGAATTATTTTATGTTGATGTTGGTGTATTTGTGGTAATTGATGTATGTTGATAGAAATGATAACTAGATGTTTTATTGTGTATTATTTCATGAAGTTTGTGTCTTTGGAATTGAAACAAATGGATTTTTGTATTGCACTTTACAGAATTCGTAAAACTGTTTTTCACAGGGTGCAATCTATTGTAGCAGAAGTGCAATCATTTTGCACTACTTAAAATTGGGATTTTTGCTTCTGTTTCAGTAAGCAATCGATTTGAAGTACAGAGAAATCGATTTGCACTGGTTAAAAACGTGATTTTTGGCCTCTGGAACAAGGTGCAATCGATTTGTATGTTAGTGCAATTGATTGCTCATTGTTTGACAGTATTTTTGAAAACTTGAAAACTCTATAACTTTTGAACTTTAACTCCGTTTGATGCGCCATTATAAGCGTTGGAAAACTAATGCGATGAACTATATTTATAAGGAGTAAAATGAAGGATAAGAAGGATAATTATAGTACCCAAGTTAGGATAAATTTAGCTTTCTCGCGTTGAATTGCCATAATGTTTTGTGGTGATGAAGTATGATGATGACATGACGATCTTATGATAATGCTTGGTTCATAATAATAATATCAATGATAATAATGATGTAGTATTATAGTATAACAATTTGTAGAAGTTTGTAATTATAAATAAGCATTTAGATAAGTAATTAACCGGTATAGTCGAGAATTGTCCGAATAATTATGGGCAATATTATGTTGTAGGCCTATGGCCAATGTCGAATGGTTGTTGTGATATTGTTGTTGTGACATACTTAGTTGTAGGCTTATGCCAACGTTGTGTTAATTGTCGTTGTTGAAATATCAAGTTGTAGGCTTATGGCCAAAGTTGAATTATTTTGAGTTATTGTGTTGTTGTGATTTTCACTGTGAATTCTTGTTGATAATGTGAAGTTGCAGAGAATTTTAGATGATGATGAATTACCTCTATTTACTGGTAACAATGGTAATGTAGGCTTATTCCTTGCGATGAATGATGAATTGTTGTTAATTACGTTGATGATGTTGTAGGCCTAAGGCCAGTGAAGTAGTGATATAGGCATATGCCTCGTGAAGTGTTTAATGATGTTGTTGAATGTGTTGTACATTCATACATTTTCATTTGTGAAGGCCTGTATTGGCGGATTTTGTGAAGGCCTGTATTGATGGATTTTATGAAGGCCTGTATTTGCGGATTTTATGAAGGCCTGTATTGGGAAAATTTTGTGAAGGCCTGTATTGGCAAAATGATCTGTGAAGAAGGCTTATGCCTTGTGCCTCGAAATTACTGGGAAATGTTTTTAAGTTGGGAGTTCTGATCCAATGGTACCACATGCATGTGTATTGTAATTGAGTCACATTTGATGTTGCATCTTGAGTCGTGGTGAAGATAGATTTGTTGTTGCTTTATGTTGTTGACTTGTTGTGACAGGTATCATTTAAAGGTTGTGAATTAGTTGTTATGTCGTGTTGATGTTTTGTTGAGATTAAAGATGTTTGAAAGTTGTGAAGTGGTGATTTTATATGAACTAATTCTGATATATTAATTATCATACATTTAATTATATAGTTCAATATCTCACCCATTCTGTTTGAATGTTGCCCTCTGTTGGTAACCTGCAGGTAATCAAGAAGAATAGTTGTTACCCTCGCCAGTATCGAGTCAGTGTCATTGCTCTAATATGTAGCACTCGGGGGGGGGGGGGGTATGAACGCTTGATGTTTAATTGTTGATTTTTTTTCTGTTGCTGAATCCTTAAGTTGTTTACATGAAGTAATTGTTGTCTTGAAGTTATTTTAGTTGAATAAAGATGTTAAGTGAATTAAAGGTGAATATGTATATTCCGCTGCTTATTAATAAAAAGTTGTTTGATTTTAAAGAATAAATCAGGTTGTTATCGGTTCATCCGAATTAAGTGTTACGTATCTGTTTTATATGCGTTTAAATGAAGTTTGATTTCAATTTGAAAAATGTAGCTTCCTATTTATGTTGAACTCTGATTTTATTATTATCCGCCGGGTAGAAATGGGGTGTTACAACATGCAGCGATTCACGAGCTTAACCCATGCCTAAGACATCGTGCAGCAGTGCAGTTCCTTGTTCTGTAACAAAGACTATTGCCTAAGACGTCGTGCAACAATGTGTTTCTTTATTTTGCAACTTCGACCATCGCCTAAGACGACATGCAACGATGCACAAAAGAAACCAAAATCTAGCCTATCGCCTCAGACTTTATGAAGCAATGCTCAAAATACAAAATCTAGCTTATCGCCTAAGACGTCATGTAGCGATTCGCGAACATAACCCATGGCCTCAGTCTCCAAGCAGCCATGCATCATCAATTATTGTTTTATTCATCCGCCAAATGGGTGAATAAGAAAAAGAGAACCAAGGCATACAAGATTGCTCACTCAAGCTCAAGATCATCTTCCTCGTAATCAAACCTTAGTAAGCGATACATCATCATCTTTGCCTACCTCCTCAAGACTCGTAAGGGTATGCTATATCAGCATAATCTTATGTTTGTTGGGAAAATTTTGGGGTATTCCAAGTATTCAATAAACTCCCAATCAAAATGCATAAGACTCGTGTATTCTCACGCTATTTGATTGGAAGATAATTGAATAGGGGCAGCTGTCGTACCCTAAATTTTCCCTACCTTTGCGATTATATTTCCATGATTTAAAATAGAAGAAATGTTTAATTAAGGATGGTTCATCAATATCTGATGGCTCATCCTTAAATCCAAGTCAACCGGGGTGTATTTTAAATCTAGGAGAGCGGGGCTTTCTAAATCAGAAAGACTCATAAACACATTCGTGAAGCATGTCGGCCCATGGCCCATGCGATTCAAAAGTAAAAAATTATTTCAAAAATAATAATAATTATTAAGTCCTTAATTGGTTAATCCATATAAGATTTGTTGTTGTTAGTAAGAAGAGAAGGTGGATATAAAGACCATTTAAGTTTTTTTGTTAAAAGAAGAGGTGAAATTTTAAATTAGAAGCCCATCAGATATCATTTAGCCCATTTCTGTTTTAATGTTGAACAACAAAAGGTGGGGTGAATTTGAAGACCTGATTCATTTGGCCCATTTCTCTTGGGGGTTGAATAAGTTAAGAGAGGGGTGTGCTTATCAAATTAACCAAACCCATTGAATTTCTTTAGTTGGCCCATCTGATATTTTTGAAAAAAAGGTTATTAAAAAAATTGTTTGTTATTATTATTTTAAATAAATAATATATTTTTTAAAAGAAAACGTAGCACATTTTTTTCACTACTGTTAAACTTGGTTTTTTAACTTGTTTTGTTTAATATCATCTTTATTATTAAAGTTCTTGCTGTTTCCGTAAAAGGGCCATTTGGGCCAGTAGTATAAAAGGATACATTGCTGTAAATAAAAATAATAATGTTGTTGGGCTAAGTGAAGTAAGATAACACGCAGGCCTAAGTTGCTAATAAACTGCTACTATTCTAATAAAATCAATAATTAATGCACGGTTTCTGCAATAAACACTCACTATGCAAATTACAATACAAGATCAAATCTCCAAAACTAAAATTAAACCAAATCCTTGAACAGCAGAACAAAAGCCCAAATTATAAAATGTACAGCAACAGAAAGCCCAAAATCAAATATCAATATATAACTCATATAAAATTAATTTACGGTAAATCAAATCTCCAAAATTATAGTCTAAATCCAAAAACACTCAACCAAATCTGAAATTTACAATCAACAATTGATTCAATTACAATATAAACATAAACAATTAACAACAATCCCTAATCCCTAAATTTGTGCTACCTAACTTTGTAGCAGCAAATTGATTCAAGCCCTAAAACAAAATCCTATAAATACTACTTAAAATTAACATAACATAAAAAAAAGATTGAAGACAGAACCAAGAATATAGAGGAGATCGAAGCGGACGAACTCGAAGAATCGAGCGCCATTGATGAAAAAGGTTGGTGCAATTGGGGTTTCGACATCCGAAACCCTAATCGCTAGCCCAGTTGCCACCGTACACCATCGTCTTCAACCTCTTATCACCGTCACTGCCATCTTCAACCAACACCAGCAACCTACGAAATCAAAGAAGAAGAAGGGTCAGTGGATCGGACACTTGAAGAACGCAGAAGCTAGAAACACGCAAGGGGTAATACTTAGCTTTTAGTTTTCTTTTTGGATTGTTGGGTAGGGGTTTGTTTAGGGGAGCCGCCGCAGTAAGGGAAATGAAATAGGGTTAGGGATGAAGATTTAGGGTTAAGAAGAAGACGAAAGGGGTTTGTTTTTAGTGAGAGAGTGAAAGGGTCACGAGAGAGAGGAAGGTGATTTGCTGTAAAGAAATAAATAAAAATAAAAATGAATTAAAACAAAGTTATGTGATTCGTTGCTATCCTATGCACCGCGCCTATAATACTTAGCATACTCCCTCATTCTTATCCGATAGATTATGATCTGAAGGCCATTAGGCCAAGTCACACGTTAACTAACATACTCCCTCACAACACCCAATCAGACCGACCCCTTTGCAATGTCTAACGGGCCAAGCCCGTTTCCTTTTAACACCCCCACTCGCCTGGATTACTAAAACATTAAACAATTTACACCCCCTGTCCTGAATCCATACTTGGGCCAGCTTAGCACTACTTTTAGCACCCCCCTAATTTACTTAATAACTAGAAACAAACGCCTCCCTGGATTAATTAAATTTTTCTATTTTTTATTATACTTTTTATTATTTCTTTTACATTATACTTTTTAGTTATTTTATTATATTTTTATTCTTATATTATAATTATTATTATCATGTAATTATTTTTATTCAAAACACATATCTTATTTTCTTGTATATTTGCATTAAAATATTTTTACTCATGCATTAACCAAGAATTTCGCAATTAATATTATGAAAAATACTCAACAAACAACAAACTATTTTTCGCAACAAACTAATCTAAACAAATGTTTTTTTGCAAAAGGGTTTCAAACGGATTTTGACTAATCGCGCATTTAGCCAAAATCTCTACTATCACTACTCCCAACCAAAATGCGAGCCGGTTCAAAATACATTTGCAACCCCTAAAAAGCACAAACCCATATACGAACTATGAATTGAGACTATGATTCTTCATAAGAGGATACATAGGCATACGATCAAAAATCGTGGCGAGTCCTCCTAATTAAAATTTAAAACCCTGTTTAACCCAAAACCTAAACCTAAAACATAGTATCCTTGTGAACAAGATAAATGGAAGGTGCCTAAAACCTTCCTTTCGTATAATGAAGTCCAAAACCTAGGATCTCTGTCTGCGAATTAGGGTTTTCTATTAGATTCCCTTCCCTAGGATAAAAACTAATAGTGGCGACTCTTGATTAAAAAACTAGTCGCAACAGGGACATGAGTGACATAGATGAGATTTGCCCCTCCTACATGTACGAGAGTAATATATGTGGGTTCCTTGATAGAGTATGATTGTAAAATGCATGGTCGTGCCTAAATAAGTCGATAGGTATTAGGCTTATTTGTCGTTATCAAGTATACTCTGGGTTTAAGAAATAAAATATTATACTATACAAGGGTGACACATTCTATGCCTTGTGTTCAATATAGATATAAGGGCAAAAGGGTAATTGTACACATGATCATTATCACAAAAAGGTTATATCAGATTACATGACATTCTTGTCACTTGGATAGCAGTGATGTGTTGCTCGATACTGCTCACTATTTATAATACTAAATAGGTGATTTAATATTATTTCCAACGTTACGAGAACCTACGAGGTCATATGTATAGAGTAGTGATAGTGGAATAGACGATTAAATTAGTATTTAAATTGTTTAATATATTAACACATATAATTATTTGATTAAATATAATTTAATTAAATAAATGAGAATTGATAGTTGATTAAATTGAATATGATTTAATATAATTAATATTTTATTTTATTTAATTGTAAGAGTTTGGTTAAATTATAAATAATAATAATTTATTTAATAGTTTAATTAAATAAGATTGGGTATTTTTTGGAAAAGCCCAAAATTAGAGCATTAGGGTTTTATAAGCTCTCTATAAATAGAGGAGCTCTTTCCCCTACTAATGCTAATTGTCAGTTTTCAAGAGAATAATAAACGGCTAGCACTGCCTTCCATTTTGCACTCACGTAGACTATATAAAGACGTCATAGCTTCCGCTGTTCGTGATCAAAGATAAAACACGCTTCAAAGGTAATGCTTGAATGCTTATTTTGGGGAGTATGATTTATTATTAATGATTTAATGAAGACCCGTTTATCGGAATTATTCTCCTAAGAGGATCAAAATGTTTGAAAAAAATCCCTCTTAAAGTCCTTTCATAAATAACATAAAAATAAGCAAGTTAACAAATTTAATGTTATACATTTTTTAGTTAAGATCTGATGTTCAACTTATTTTTATAATTGTTTAAGGTCTAATGGACTGATCTTTTGAAACTCCCATGATACACTTTTATACTCCGCATAAATAAGTAGGTTTATAAATTTAATCTCATAAGATTTTGAGTTAAAATATGGTGTTCAAAATTTTTAATAAAAGATATTTTGGAATATTTCATGAAGCTCCTTTATCAACATACACTTGAAATTTCAGTTAACATTATTTTTTATTTTGTTGTTACGTTTAAATTTGAACAATATCTAATTTGATTTCTTTCTATTTGTAATTTGTGTGTAATTCAGTTTTTTTTTATCATTTGATTAGGCGTTCACTTTTAATTTACACTTACATTCAATAAATTAGTTTTGGACTCATGTTAATGTGTTTTTTAGCCTATGCAATTTGATCTAAGTCAAATTGTTTAGTGTAGCTTTAATCACAAGTTAGAAAATTTAAATCAATATTTTTGTGAAGCTTAACTCGAATCAGGCCTTCTGATGATTCGAATCAACCGTCTAGCTTAAATTTGGAATTTGAATATGTCAATATGTTTCAAATTGGGGATGTGTGTGATTCGAATCACAACACTCCTTGACTCGAATCACAAGAAGGTTTGATTTGAATTATGACAATCAAGAATCTTTTAAAATATAACTATGATTTGAATCATGCCTTAGCTTGACTCAAATCATAAACATAAATCTTGATTCAAATCAAAGTGTCAAATTCCTCATTTTACTACCTTGATTCAAATAATTTATTTCTTTGAGGAAAATGATAACCTTGTGATTTGACACAAATTATTTTTTCTTTTCTTCACCTTTTTGTGCCTAACCTCTAGCACATGTTTAAACTTTTTTGTGTCTTTTTTAAAGATTGATCAATTAAAGAGTAAGACATTTGGTCATTATTCATTATATATTGGGTAACCTTGTTAATTGACCCAAGGATGTTCATCAAGAAAGATAAGTCTTACAATGAGATTCTTCCAGAGCAAGATCTAGTGAGTTCCATAATCATGATTTCAAAAAGCTTAAGAAAAACTTTATTATTTATTACATTCAGAAACACACTTCGTCATTGATTCAAACTAGTGAAAAACTTTCTAGAATGTTGATATTGTGAGATTTTAGTTGTGTTGTGTGAGATTATTTAGATATCTTGCATCATCATCATCATCATCATCTTTAACTCTAAAGATTAAGCGTGAGAGGTAGATTCAAAGTACATTAGGGAAACTGATGTTTTTTTGTGAAGTTTTGATGTGTGTATCAGGAAATATAATCGATATTTATCTATGGGGTCATACGGTGATTATCTAGCAAGATAAGAATTTTCTTCACTTTATAGAAAACATTGATGGGATTGAGTAAAGGTTTATGCAGAATAAACTTAAGAGTTGTCCAATCATTATTATGTAGAACAATAACTCATATAAGGAACTGATGGGGCCGAATAAAGGTTGTTGTAGAACATAGGTTTGGAGCATGATTATTGTGTCTAGCAAGATCGTTGGATCAAAATTATTGAAAATCTTAAATATTAACTGTTTGAGTAATCTACTTCAACAGAAGAGAAAGTCAATTTAGATATATGTTGGCTAAAGCACTGAGCTTGTAGTGTTTACATTATTGATTATCCATTATACTAAAATAGTTGTATATTAACTTTACAAATAATGGACTAAGCTCTAGTGAAGACGAATGAGTTGAACCCCTATACATTTGACGCACACTTTTCATTTGCATATCTTTTTAATTTTCTTCATTTTATCGCATGCCTTAAATTGTTCATCTTTAAAATGTCATCTAGATTTTTTATGTTGCTTATAGTATTTTATCGTATTAATTTATGTATATGATGCATCTAGTTCAATGACTACTATATTCTTTGATTAAAATTATAAAGACTTTTATTTCAGATTAATCAATCTTTAGTATATTTCAATTTTAAGCTATGCATAAAATTATCTTATTATCAATGTTGAATAGCTTGACAAGGCTACTTCTTTCATCTCGGTCATGTTGAATATTGATTTAATTATGCATATTTGATTGTCATTGAAACATATAATCCCTCAAATCATCCGCTATATTTCGCTTCTGTGTGCTACTTATGTTTTTGTTTATTGAACTCTAATTTATACAAGAAAAAGTTTTTGAAAATGGTTTAAGGGTATTAGTATATTCAATCCCCCTTCTAGACTCTTTAATTCCCATATTATCGCTATTGTACCCCAAAATTTTCCCTCTCAATTCTCAAGGTTTTTCTCACAAAGATTCTCAGGATTCAAATTTGCACAAGTGCGTTGGGATTTTCCAATACCAAAATTAAAAGGAAACCGTCAAAAAGGGAGAAAACGGATAAAAATAACATTTTGACAAATTTAGAGGAAAACAAGTCTCCTTCAATTCAGCACCCTTCGATTGACTCTTGGCCTCCTTTGATTTCTCAAAATGGCTGCTAGCGTGCCTCTTTCGCCTGGGCATGTGACTCCTTGTTGCAGGATTCTTTTGTGTCTTTTACTGCCTGCATGTTTGCTTTGAAAACCAATTTTTGCTACCACAAGTGCCCCATGCAGGGCAAGCCTTTCGATTGGATAAGTATGCTGTCTGCATGCTTGCAATCGAAGGCCATGACCTGCTCACCACATGTACCCCCTACAAGGAAAAGTCTTCGTTTAGACACAAGTGCTTGCATGCAAGTCTTCGCTTGGGCACTCACCTTCTGCGTGTCTGCATGCAAACTTTGGTTGAGCAAAAGCCTCCTTCGAATGCCACTAGGATTACATCCTTCATTTTAAGCAAGAGCCTCCTTCGAATGCCACTTGGATTACATCCTTTGTTTTGAGCAAGAGCCTCATTCAAATGCAACTTGGGTATGTCCTTCATTTTGAACTTAAAGCCTCCTTCAAATGCAAATTGGGTATGTCCATCATTTTGAACTTAAATCCTCCTTTGAATGAAAATTTAGATACATCTTTCATTTGGATTTGAAACCTTCTTCAAAGCTACGTGCTTGATCCATTTCAAGAAAACCTTCTTTTAAGGCATTTGGCTTCGGTTGGTGAAGTAGGAATTCCTTTCGTTTTGACTATGCCAGTGAGATTTTCTTGCCTATTCAAAGTAGTACATGCAACTGAATATGGCCCAATCGAAAGGCATGCCATTGTGGGGAATATTTAGTTTTTCCTGCTTCGAGTTTGGTCGAAGGTTGGACTTACATAATAAAAAACAAAAGGGTTCAAAATGGTACATGCAGTTGAATATGGCCAAATCGAAAGACAAGCCATTGTTGGAAACATTCAATTTCGTTTTCTCTTGAGTTTGGTTGAAGGCTGGATCTGTAGGGCCAAAATGAAAGATAGGATACTCGATCCAAGGGTCAAGTTGTCCATAGGACATGCTACATAGGCCTCCAACTTGTGCCTCACTCCATATTAAATTATTCTTCAAGACAACTTGCTCTTGATGACATCACTACCTTTTTAGAAAGTTTTTGAGCCTTGCGTCTGTCTCCTTTATACATTTTCCCCTATGAACTAGGAGCCACCCATCTAAACCATTGATTTTTTTACTTTTATCTTGGGATTATAAAAAGTTGACACAAGTGGATGTTGGCCATTCAAAGAAAATATATTTTATTCTTTCACCAAGCTGCACATTTCATTATAAATAGAGAATTCATTTGCACATCAAAGGGGAGGATCCACGGACCAGGGGAACAAATCTCCAAACTTTCTCAAACACAACAAAAACTCCCAAGTCCTTAAACACTGGTGAAGATCAAACCCATAATTGTTGTCACCTCATTCGATTATGAAGAACATCACACTCCAGTCTCTTTCGAACCCAATGGAAAGAAGCTTCACATTTGCTTCCTTTCCTCCTTCGAATCCAGTATCCTAGGCTTTGTTTCAGGCCCCTTCTTTTGAATCCAGCACCCAGGACCTCCACTCAAGGTCCCACACCCCTTCAAGGCTGAAGCAAGGTAAGTTACTCTTACCCTTGCATCCTTTGTTTCAATCATAACATGCATATAATCTTTTGTCTCCCTTTCGTTTGCATCCTTTGAACCTATTTTTCAGGCTAATCTTTTCGTTCCTTGTTGCTTGAGTTCATTAAGTATACTTTAATATTTAGTTTGGCCACAAGACAAAGGTTAACATGGCCTTAGGCCACATGGCCATTTTATGTCCCAAACGAAAGAGACAGGGGGAAGAAAGACATGAAACGAAGCCTTGGGCTTCAATGCTACCTTCTAGGTTAAGCCAAAATGCATGCTCATGCCGACTTCCAAGCCCCAGAAAGGCAAAATCATAAGGCACATTTGCACTAGGTCTAGCCAGGACCGAAAGCCATGACTTGTTGCTGTCAGCCTCAATCGAAGAAGGCAACAAAGCAACAAGGCAAAAATGAAAGACACAACATGTTGGCCTCCAGGCCCCAATCAAAAGACATGCCTTCACCCCTTTTTAGGTCAGATCGAAGAGAGCCAGAAAATGTAGAATCGAAGGGTTTGCTACCCTAAATTGAAGGAGCTTATTTTTTTTCCCTTTATCTTATTTTGCCTTTATATTTCTATGCACTTAAATATAGTTGTAATAATGTAGGATTTATTTTTTGCACTTTTTATTGCTTTTAAACAAATGCTAATAATTAGGTGTGTATGGCAAGATAAAATCAACAAGTAGACAACCCAAAAATCAAAGACAAAATGCATGCAATTAAACACACTTTACACACATGCACCCTTAGGGAAATTCCACTTGTTGCCTTATAAAAATGGACATGGTATGCATGTGGGATATCTTAGCAAGAACAATCACCAATACAAGATCATAGTCCCTCGATACCGCTACGAATGTTGCCTTACAAATTATCTTAGTCCCTCAAAGAGAAATGCTAAGATATCTCACAACATTTCTATCATGGCTATACGTTGACCCACGCCCGTCCCTTTACATCTAAAGATAAGGCTTCTTACCAATCAATGGTGAGATAGAAGTATCAAAGGAAAGGAAGAAATGAATTAAGACTTTTGAGTAGGTAGGTTGTTCCTAGTTGCTTGCTCATTTTCAAATTAAACATCCTTGCTCATTTTTCAAAACAAACACCAACACTTTCAAAACCTTTTCCAAACATGAAACATTTTCAAAATATTAACACTTTGTATACGTTCTTACGAACGAGAACTATTAAAAAGTTTGCATAAACGACGGCGCCTTTTCAAAATACTTTAAAAAAACCACACAAAGCACATTTTCAAACAAAAGCAAGTGATCTAGCAAAGCAACTAAGAGCCCATAGATAACTATGGATGAAAAGGGTGCTTATACCTTCCCTTTTCATAATCTACCCCCCGAACTCAGAAATAATCTTAAAGGTCTTTCCTGTTCTTTTCGGCCTTTCCTTTTGGATAAAAGAAAATTTGGTGGCGACTCTTGTTAAACGCAACAATTGCGATCAAACGCAAAAACACCCAAACCAATTCTCCAACCGTATCACAGAACTGGCGACTCTGCTGGGGAAAGTTTAAAAGTGGGGTTACCTTAGGGCTAGATCACCTTTATTTTCTTTCATTGTTTGATTGCTTTACATTTTGGTTCCTTGTTTGGGCTTAAATCCTCTACCCGAATTTGGGATACCTTATAGGTTAGTAGCAATAAGTTATGTAAATTGTGCGGGGTATACCGACATGGTCTAAGCAATAGCTACGTTAGTGTGACATATTTGTGGGTACCGGTAGCCCTTGAGTAGTCAAGGAGAATATGAGTCCGCTGAGTGATGTTATGAAGCACTAACTGACTTTTAGAACCTTTACTTGACCAACTTGGCCATTAGGACGTAGTGAGATGATTGGCTTTGGTGCAGTCCGAAGATGGTGGATACTCGATACTACACTCATTGAGGTTTGATTTTTGGGATATTTCGGTCACCGTGAAAGAGGCTTACGCTAAAACAATGTCCGAGAAGACAGACCAGTGATATTGAGATCCCTTAGAACCCGTTTACTATTAACTAGGACAAGTTGAGCCAACTAAACTTCAAGAGGGTACTTACGTACGAACCCCATGCATGCCTAAACCTAAAGACTTATCTGCTTTGTGTGAATATGATTATTTGTACTTGCTTACTTTGCATACTTGTACATAACATCATGACATCATACCATAGCATTTTCAAGGATTCCAAGGGTCTATGACGCATGATCACATTGAACCAGACGTCTATCAAGGGCAAAGAGGATTTATTTTCCTCTAACCAAACACCGTCAAAGATCAAGTACAACAACTTGAGTCAAGGGCTACAACCCACTTGACATGGTGAGCTTAATTCTCGTGGAAGGACATCCACTGATACAAGGTTCTCCAATCAAATCTATTGATGAAAGTTCAACTTCTAACATTTTCTTGTGTTTACCCCGCGAGATCCTTGAAAACATGCATCCACATATCATGCATCATATCATGACAGGTCTCTCCCATACATGTTTCCTTATCTTCTCACTGTTTATTTCAGTAAGATGGATATGGAACAAATGGTGAAAGATGTCCAAACTCAAAATGCTCAATTCCAACAAGTGCTCATGAACTTGGACAAGGGGCATGAAGATCTGAAAGCACTCTTCACCAAAGAGAGCAAGAAGAAGAAAAAGTATGTCATCCTCAACATGAGGAGAAGGTCTAAGGGGCATGCCAAACTAGTTCAAAAAGAAGATGCTCCTTCTAAAGAAAGTCAAGAAGAGGAATTTGGAAGCATTAGAGCTAACATAGCTACTGATGATGATGACTCATCTGAGGAGAGGTAACCACCAACAAATGAAAAATACAAACAACTTGAAGACAGACTAAAAGCTGTGGAGATTCAAGCTGTGCCTGGCTTGGACTTAGGAGACATGGGTTTAGTTTATAGAGTGCTCATCCCACCAAAATTTAAAATCCCTACCTTTTCCCCATATGATGGAGTCTCTTGCCCTAAGATGCACTTAAAGTCCTATGTTTGCAAGATTCAACCATACACAACTGATCCGAAGCTTTGGATCCATTTCTTCCAAGAGAGCCTAGTAGGTACTCAACTTGAATGGTTCTATCAATTGGAGAGTTCTCGCATCCACACCTGGGAGGATCTAGCTGCTGCTTTCTACAAGCAGTATCAATACAACGTTGATGTTGCACCAACTCATGTGCAATTGCAGAACATGACCATGGGTTCCAAAGAGAGCTTCAAAGGATACGCCAAAAAATGGAGAGATCTAGATGGTAGGGTACAACCCCCTTTAACTGACAGGGAGCTGATTGACATCTTCATGGGAACTTTGACAGGACCTTTCTTCAATCACCTAATAGGAAGCTCCTCATCCGGGTTCACCGAGATAATACTAACCGGTGAAAGGGTCGAAGCTGGCATCAAAAGCGGAAAGATCCAAGGAGCTACACCCTCCGATGCTCAGAAAAAGCCATATAATGGAAAGAAAGAGTCCAATACTGTGTATGGTCAAAAGAGTCGTCATGACCAACATGTGGGGGCAGTCCTAATCTCTGTTTCTGTGTCGCACCGACAAAAGAAAATGGGAAATCAACGAAGGCTAGACGAGCCCAAAAGATAGTTTACCAACATCAATATGCTGCTGTCTTAAGTGCTACAACACTTGTTGAGGATGAACCTGATTACGCTGATAGGACCTCATCCGAACCCCAAAACTTCTTCTCCTAACTACAATCCTAATGCAACGTGTGATTATCATTCCGGAAGTCCCGGGCATGATACTAACGATTGTTAGGCGTTGAAGTACAAGATTCAGAATTTAATTAACGCCAAGGAGATTGAGTTTGACCCTCCGGAGACTCCAAACGTGATCACTGCTCCTATGCCGAATCATTAAGAGCGTCTTGTTCATTTTGAATTTTGAATTTTAATTTATTTTGTTATTCAAACAATTATCTATTAATGTCAAACTTTGTTTCATTAATGCATTGCATATGTTTGTCTTGAATTCATCCATTCATTTTCATTACATTTAAAGTATGTTTTTTACTCTCTTTATGACATTTAACTCTTGCTAAAAGTTACAAGCCTTTAGAGGGAGGATGACGAAAATAATGCCATAATCTCATACAATATGCTTTTGAACAGACCTTACTGACGATATACATGCATTCTTTCAAATCCTAAACACTGGAGTTATAAGGAAGATAATCCCTATTCAACCCATTCGAGCAAAAAAGTAGAAGTTTTCTTTTTTACACAAATTGAAACCTTTAATCAAAACCTGGGGCAGGGTAGTCTCTCAGTTAATTCAAACACGCGTCCATTCGCAAACTTTCACTTCGTAATACAATGAATGACATCAAAAATATTCCTCCAGAATCAAAAGACGGTGATGGTTCCCTACTAAATAGACAGTCATTATCTCTCAAAAAAGAAAATCCCACTAAGTCAAAACCTACAAAGGAGACTTAAGAAAAACTAGGGCATCCCGCTGACTGTAATCTCAAAATAAGTACAGTCAGGCAAAAATTAGGGATAACAAATCAAAAGAAAGAGGTCACTACAAGTCCTCAACAACATGAAAAATGTTTCAAAAAATGACCGCCTTCCGACAAACTTAACTTATCTGAACCATTATCAAGACGTCATTCCAGACTCAATTGGAGTTGAAACGCACAATTAGCTGAGTTTAGGACTGAAGAACATCACGAAGAGCGGGTGGGTACAAATACACTTTGAGCCTTTATCCTTTTTTTCTTAATCCGTGAACCAAGCCACGTTACAACCCTTCAAAAGTCCTAATTGAAGCATGGGTTAGTTCGAAAGCATACTGTTACAAAAGGTATCCTAACTCCTGTAAGGCTTTACTCAAAATCCTGAGTTGAATTTTTCTTACAAAATTTCTTGCTAAAAACGCATTTTCAAAACTTCAAGATAAGCATAAACTTTGCATTCATTTGAATATCGATGTTTGCATATGGCTATTTGTTTGACAGCGGAGAAATTCACATAACGAATATCCGATGAACGAAAGCTCTCTCAGTGAAAAAAATCACTTCAAGTGGGATGACATTTCCAAATCTCCTACCAACAAGGGGGAATGACATGTCACTATCCAGCACACCTGGGGCAGTCCAGTCAAGATTCCAAGAAATCTCTCAAGAAGTGCTGAATAACCAGGGGCAGGTCTCCATCTCCATCATTTGGGGCATTGAACGTAAATCCCGATAAAGGGTTACGTATAGTCAAACATTTCCTGGCAGTGCCACAAACACTCGCTACTAGGGGCAGTGACAAATCTCCCCAAAATCCTTCTCATAGGATGACTCCCAGCCAGTGTTTCAACCTCTGAAAACTTCTCACCAGCTGAGTCGACCTCAAGAATCCTCGAAGATTTTCCCCACTGAAGTCGCCATCTCTCCAACAGACCGAAAACAAGGTTTATTTCCCCAACCAACAGCAGGATTCCCAGCTTGAGTTTGCCTCTCCGACTACTACAAATCAGAGGACCACAACTCCTCTTCCCAAGTAGACTACTCTACAATCCCCAACAAGTTACTGTGAAGCCTGGACCCGACCAGACATCAGTTCAACTTCGACTCCCCAATAGAGAAACGGACAACTGAGACTCCTAAACTCTTTTCCCCAAGTAGGAATCAACACTCTCCACAGAGTTTTCAATATTCCCCAGCGGAGCTCTCCTCAAACTATAAAACAGGAATCCTCGACGGAAACATTCTAAGCAAAGTTTGAAGACACACCTACTCTTCAATAATAGTCCGGGATTTAATGACCCCCCATAATTTGTCAAGGATTTATTTTCCCAGACAAATAATACATTCAATAACATTTCACATTTTATACATCCTATTTACATACATGATAAAGTGCATACGACACAATCTCATTTATTTTGAGATCATCATGACACCATGCATTTCATACACCATGACATTTCATACAGCTAACGTTTTACCTTTTCAGGAAAAGTTCAATCAACAGATGACTACCATCAACAATTCTCAAGTTCTAGATTAATACTTTTAACAAACCATAAAAACTATCTTTCTTTCTGAGGTCAAAGATTAATACCTGTAACAAGTCAGATAAATTATCTACACGCCCAGCTAAAGCAACCCTACACAGGTTCCTCCTATTTCCAAGATGAAGTTTTACACGGACTCATCATCAAGCAACCCTACCCAGGTTCCTTCTCATTTCCAAATGCAGTTTTACACGGACTCGTCATGAAGCAACCCTACCCAGGTTGCTTCTCATTTCCAAATGCAGTTTTACACGGACTCATCATCAAGCAACCCTACCCAGGTTCCTTCTCATTTCCAGATGCAGTTTTACACGGACTCATCATGAAGCAACCCTACCCAGGTTCCTTCTCATTTCCAGATGCAATTTTACACGGACTTATCATGAAGCAACCCTACCCAAGTTCCTTCTTAGAAAATTCCATATGAAGTTTAACACGGACTCATCATGAAGAAACCCTACCCAGGTTCCTTCTCAGAAAATTCAAGATGAAGTTTTACACGGACTCATCATGAAACAACCTTACACAACATCCTTCTCAGAAAATTCCAGATGAAGTTTAACACAGACTCATCATCAAGCAACCATACCCAGGTTCCTTCTCAAAAAATTCCAGATGAAGTTTAACACAGACTCATCATCAAGCAACCCTACCCAGGTTCCTTCTCAGAAAATTCCATATGAAGTTTTACACAGACTCATCATGAAGAAACCCTACTGTTGTACCCCAAAATTTTCCCTCCCATATTTCTCAAAACATTGCAAGAAAGATCCTCAAGTTGCTCAAGGTAGTCCAAGGGTTGGCCAGACAAGCTCTCTCCTAAGGCAGTCTACCTCAAATTAGGGTTTCATGTTGCATCAAGATACTTGAGTCCAAGTGATCCCAAGTTCTCACCAATGTCCTAATATGTTCTCAAGATCATCCATGTCAAGTTTCAAGCCTTGCAGATAAATTTTGCTCAGTCAATTGCTCAAAGGCCTAAAAAATTGACTGCTAGGGCAAAAGTCAACTATGGCCCACATAAAGTCAAACTTCAAGATTTTTGGTCAACATCCTCATTTTGAAGTATATTTCATCATTTGATCAAGGGTTGATCATGATTCATCAAGGATTGCTCATAATTCATCAAGATTCAAAAGTTGCTAAATTAGGGTTTTGTAGGAAAAGTCAATCCAACTTTGATCAAGCATAAATTTCTCATACTTTATGAGAAATGACCCATCCAAAGCTCATTTTAAATAGGATGCAATTCCCTACAATCCATCTTCAGCTCCCAAGTTCAAAATATGCACTCCCAAGAAGTTATGAATTTGGACATTATAGGCCATTTTGAAAAGTCAACAAAAACACCTTTTTTGTCAAAGCTTCATACATGAGCATGGAATATCAAAATGATATGATACCAAAAGGGTTGCTTAGAGGACATCTCAAGCTTTCTAAAAAGTCCAATAACACATCCAAAGAGTCAAAATTTAGGAATTTATGTATTGTTGAAGTTGACCTTTTTTGCAAAATTGCCAAAAGTCAACTATCCCCAAAACATCAAATTTTGCCAAATGGGCCCAATCTTTTTCACTTGTTTTAAGTTGGAAACATAGCCCACGTGCTCTAGCCTTTTCCACTTGTCCATATATTATTTTTATTATTTATTTTGGTTTTTATTTGAATTAATTCAATTTAAATCAAATTAAATCAAATAAAAATCCAAAACATTGATAACAAGGGATTTTGTGCTTGTTTCAGGTTCCAATTACTGCTAGCATCATTCAAATTTGTGCAAAGCATTAGAGAGAACAAAAATATTGAAAAAAGGCCATGTTTGGAAATATTTTAAAAGTAAATCCAATCAAATCCAAAATCATTGATGGAGAAGGATTTGGAGGCAATTATCAACCCTAATGCCTTCACTCATACATAAGGAATGAGGCCAAACCAAAAGAGAAGTGAGAAAGAGGCGTGAGAGAAAGAACCAGTTTTGAAAAAAAAGCAAAAAAGTGTGAGATCGAATTGATAGTTAGAGGCATCCTCAAGGCTTGTTATCGATCCCAATCACTTCTTGGCACTCTCAGCAAGCTAAAGCAATCAAGAACTAAGCCGTTCAAGCCCCAAATCGCCATGTAAGTCATTCACGTTACACCCCTATTCTTGAATTAGAAACTCACGATTTATGCATTGTTAGGTTGAAATAATTGTACATTCTTGATCACCATAACATTTGCAAAATTTCTGCATTATTCAATTTCATTTATATGGCCTGTAGCATTAATCACCATTGCTAGGTTTTCGAGTTTGGTTTTAGGGCTTTCGATTTCAGGGACAATTGGCCTTGGTAATGGGTACGGTTGTGACCAGGAGGGCGAGACAAACTCAACCATGGTGTTAGTTTCCATTTATGTGGCCTATAGAGGATTTTGGAAGGAGCATTGCCTGTAGCGACGGACAAAATGTTCGTAGGTAAAAGTCTGAGACTTTTACCCACAGAGAGAGGAAGGAGATGATGAAGTGTCGCTCCCCTACTGGCCCGTTCAAACGATTAGCGCGCGTTTTGTTAATTTTCCAATATTTCTTTGTTTCATATATTATTATTATTCCATTAATGTACAATAAGAACAAAATAGCCCAGTGGTTGCCACGTGAGTGTTAAGGCATTCAAAGGCTGGAGGTCAGGGGTTCGATCCCTGCCTCCAGCATTTGCTATTTTTCACATTTTATTTCAGGAGATTCAATGCATGCGCAGTCAAGAGATCCACCATGGGTCTTCATCATCAATGCGCTAGATGGCCAGATGGCCAAATCTGGTGGCCACCATTGAGAGTGCACCATAAGCCAAATCAAAGATGCCACACAGGATCAAAAAAGTCAGCGTGGACCTCCACAAATGGGCCCAAATTCTTGCTTTTGACACCCCACTTTCAGGCCCATCTCTCATCTCTTATATATTTTTATTATTCTATTTAATTTATTTACTATTTATTTTATTAACCAAAATAATTTTCTTTTTATAAAAAAAAAATCATCAAAATAGTATTTTTCACCAATTAAATTTTAGGTATTTATTTTTAGTAAAAAATAAATTAATTTAATTAGGTTTGATTAAATTAGATAACTTTAATTTATTTTGTATAATTAAAATTAATTAGAATAAATAGGTTTTATTACTAACTTAATTATTTTATTTCTTTCCTAAAATAACAAAAACCCAAAAATATGTCATTTAATTATTTTCATTAATTAATTCATTAACTAATTAATTTAGCATTTAATTTTAAAACCCAATTCCTTTTTCTCAAAAAGTATTAAAAACAACAAAAAACAATTTTCTCTTTTTAGGATAGAAGGGTCAAAACCCTAATTTCATATTCGATCTAATTTTCTCGCGCGCTTTATTTTTACCCAATTATTGTATCTGCTCACAGTTTGTAATAATTTAATTAGGATATTTATTTACATTTATCGCTTTTACTTTCACAGGGTTTGTTTTTGGCTATGTAAATACCCGAAGCCTTGTAATAGCTTAGTTTAAATTTCGCACTTTAATTTCTGCAAATATTTAACTGTTAGATACGTGAATAATTAGGGCTTGCATGACAAGAATGTATGTTTAATCTTAAAACAGTTAGATCACCCTAAATATGCAAAGATAAATAAATCTGAAACTGAATCACTCGCACATGCGCACTCCTAGGGTACACTCCCACTTGGTTGCCTTCGCTAAAAGGGTCATTGAGTATAGGATGTTTTAGTGGTCGTCCTTTTGTCCAAAAGATCAAAGTTGCCTCAGAATAGTTGCCTCGGATATCGTTGCCTCGAATAATTGATCTTAAGACATTAGGGTTACTACTAAGACGTCCTAACATTGCTTTAGTGACCGCACGTCCCTTTTCGAATTGACCCTCAAACTCCAACAATGGTGCTACCTACTCACTAATAGTGGGATAACATTCTCTAAAGGAAACAAACATAAAACGATTCCTTTTTCGAGTAGGTAGATTAGTTCTTAAGTACTTGCTCAATTAAAACAAAACTTTTTCACATTTACACTCTTTTACAAACAAGTTTTCAAAGACACTTCATTGCACTCTTGAAGACAGAAGCAAGAGTTAAATCGAAGTTAAAATAAAAACTTTTCAAAGCCCACAAACACAAAGAATTTTTTTTTGAAAATGATGAGCAAGTACCTAAGAGCCCGTAGATAACTACGGATAGAAAGGGTGCTAATACCTTCCCTTTCTATAATCTACCCCCCGTACTCAGAAATATCTCGAAAAAGGAATTTTTCTGTGCTTTTTTCCTTTCCTTGTTGGATAAAATAAAAGTCGGTGGTGGCTCTTGCTTACCGCGAAACAGTCCGGTTCTGGCCACCGTATCACACCTACCCAGGTTCCTTCTCAGACAATTCCAGATGCAGTTTTACACAGACTCATCATGAAGCAGCCCTACACAGGTCCATCATAAATTGAAGAATGTCCAAGACCTTTGCTGGTTCAGTTTAAATCTCTCAATGGTTTATCCTGATTCTTTATGGTAGACATTTCCTCTGGGTCAGATAAATCCCTCCAAAGATTTATTCTGATTTCTCCTCCAGTTGAAGTCAAAATTTAGACTTAGTCTAATTTCTGTCAACAATAACTTTGGATGGCATCTATAAGCCAATCTCCAACAACTATCCATCATTTCTCCAAATGGAATATTTAAGCCCATTCCCTACATAATCAACCACCACATCATCAAGTGCAATTTTTTAGGCACTCTAGTGTTCAATCATCTTCCACCTTCAAGTCACGAATAGGAGATTCACCAATCTAACTCTTCAGGTGTAAGAAGATTGAACAAGGGCAGCTGTTGTACCCCAAAAGTTTCCCTCTCAATTCTCAAGGGTTTTCTCACAAAGATTCTCAGGATTCAAACTTGCACAAGTGCATAGGGATTTTCCAATACCAAAATTAAAAGGAAACCGTCAAAAAGGGAGAAAAAAGATACAAATAACATTTTGACAATTTTGGAGGAAAACAGGTGTCCTTCAATTCAGCATCCTTCGATTGACTCTTGGCCTCCTTCGATTGCTCAAAATAGCTGCTAGCATGCCTCTTTCGCCTGGGCATGTGACTCCTTGTTGCAGGCTTCATTTGTGTCTTTTACTGCCTGCATGCTTGCTTTGAAAACCAATTTTTGCAGCCACAAGTTCCCCATGCAGGGCAAGCCTTTCGATTGAACAAGTATGCTGACTGCATGCTTGCAATCGAAGGCCATGACCTGCTGGCCACATGTACCCCCCCTCAAGGAAAAGTCTTCGTTTAGACACAAGTGCCTGCATGCAAGTCTTCGTTTAGGCACTCACCTTCTGCGTGCCTGCATGCAAACTTCAGCGGAGCAAAAGCCTCCGTTGAATGCCACTTGGATTACATCCTTCATTTTGAGCAAGAGCCTCCTTCAAATGCCACTTGGATTACATCCTTCATTTTGAGCAAGAGCCTCCTTCGAATGCAACTTGGGTATGTCCTTCATTTTGAACTTAAAGCCTCATTCGAATGCAACTTGGGTATGTCTATCATTTTGAACTTAAAGCCTCCTTCAAATGCAAGTTTAGATACATCTTTCATTTGGATTTGAAACCTCCTTCGAAGCTACCTGCTTGATCCATTTAAAGAAAACCTCTGATTAGGGCATTTGGATTCTGTTGATGAAGTAGGAATTCCTTTCGTTTTGACTATGCCATTGAGTTTTTCTTGCTTATTAAAAGTAGTACATGCAACTGAATATGGCCCAATCGAAAGGCATGCCATTGTGGGGAATATTTAGTTTTGCCTGCTTCAAGTTTGGTCGAAGGTTGGAATTACATAATAAAAAACAAAAGGGTTCAAAATGGTACATGCAGTTGAATATGGCCAAATCGAAAGACATTCCATTGTTGGGAACATTCAATTTCGTTTGCTCTTGAGTTTGGTTGAAGGCTGGATCTGTAGGGCTAAAATGAAAGACAGTGTATTCGATCCAGGGGTCAAGTTGTCCATAGGACAGGCTACATAGGCCTCTAACTTATGCCTCACTCCATATTACATTATTCTTCAAGACAACTTGCTCTTGATGACATCACTTCCTTTTTAGAAAGTTTTTGAGCCTTGCACCTGTCTCCTCTACATATTTGCCCCCTATGAACTAGGAGCTATCCATCTAAACCATTGATTTTGTTACTTTTATCTTTGGATTATAAAAAGTTGACACAAGTGGATATTGGCCATTTAAAGTAAATATATTTTATTCTTTCACCAAGCTACACATTTCATTATAAATAGAGAATTCATTTGCACATCAAAGGGGAGGATCTACGGACCAGGGGAACGAATCTCCAAACTTTCTCAAACACAACAAAAACTCCCAAGTCCTTAAACACTTGTGAAGAACAAACCCAGAATCGTTGTCACCTCCCTCAATTCTGAAGAACAGCACACTCTAGTCTCTTTCAAACCCAGTGGAAAGAAGCATCACATTTGCTTCATTTCCTCCTTCGAATCCAGTATCCCAGGCTTTGTTTCAGGCCCTCTCTTTCGAATCCAGCACCCAGGACCTCCACTCAAGGTCCCACACCCCTTCAAGGATGAAGCAAGGTAAGTTAATCTTACCCTTGCATCCTTCATTTCAATCATTGCATGTATATAAACTTTTGTCTCCCTTTCATTTGCATCCTTTGAATCTATTTTTCTGGATAATCTTTTTGTTCCTTGTTGCTTGAGTTCATTAAGTATACTTTAATATTTAGTTTGGCAACAATGCAAAGGTTAACATGGCCTTAGGCCACGTGGCCATTTTATGTGCCAAACGAAAGAGACAGGGGGAAGAAAGACATGAAATGAAGCCTTGGGCTTCAATGCTAGCTTCCAGGTTCAGCCAGAATGCATGCTCATGCTGCCAGCCTCAATCGAAGAAGGCAACAAAGAAACAAGGCAAAAACGAAAGACACAACATGCTGGCCTCCAGGCCCCAATCGAAAGTCATGCCTTCACCCCTTTTTAGGCCAGATCTAAGAGAGCCAGAAAGTGTAGAATCGAAGGGTTTGCTGCCCTAAATCGAAGGATCTTATTTTTCTTCCTTTGATATTATTTTTCCTTTATATTTCTTTGCACTTCAATATGGTTGTAATAGTGTAGGATTTATTGTTTTCACTTTTTATTGCTTTTGTACAAATGCTAATAATTAGGTGTGCATGGAAAGATAAAATCAACAAGTAGACAACCCAAAAATCAAAGACAAAATGCATGCAATCAAATACACTTTACACACATGCACCCTTAGGGTAATTCCACTTGTTGCCTTATAAAAATGGTCATGTTATGCATGTGGGATATCTTAGTAAGAACAATCACCAATACAAGATCATAGTCCTTCGATGACGCTACGAATGTTTCCTTACAAATGATGTTAGTCCCCCAAAGAGAAATGATAAGATATCTCACAACATTGCTATCATGGCTATGTGATGACCCACGCCCATCCCTTTACATCTAAATATAAGGCTTCTTACCAATCAATGGTGAGATAGCAGTATCAAAGAAAAGGAAGAAATGAATTAAAACTTTTGAGTAGTTAGGTTGTTCCTAGTTGCTTGCTCATTTTCAAATCAAACATCCTTTCTCATTTTTAAAAACAAACACCAACACTTTCAAAACCTTTTCCAAAGATGAAATTTTTTCAAAAGATCAACACTTTATATACGTTCATACGAACGAGAACTATTACAAAGTTTTCCTAAACGATGACGCCTTTTCAAAATACTTTAAAAAACCTCACAAAGCACATTTTAAAACAAAATCAAGTGATCTAGAAAAGCAACTAAGAGCCTATAGATAAGTATAGATGAAAAGGGTGCTAATACCTTCCCTTTTCATAATCTACCCATGAACTCAGAAATAATATCAAAGATCTTTCCTGTTCTTTTTGGACTTTCCTTTTGGATAAAAGAAAAGCCAGTGGCGACTCTTGCTAAACGCAACAATTGCAATCAAACACAAAAACACCCAAGTCAGTCCTCCCACCATATCACACTTGCCAATAACACTTGTACTGCTATTGGCACTCTTACCACACCACAAGCATTTCAACACGACATATTACCCAACCACAACCTTGTTAAGAAGATTTTTGATACAAGGAGTCAATCCCTTAATTGAGTCATTCAATCTAATAACACTGATGAGTCATGAGAGGAGCAACCATATTGGATTAAAGAGCAATCATATAAGTGAGAGAGACACTACATCTCCACTCAAAATATTAAGAAATTAGGTATATGGTTCATGTCAGTTATAAAGTTCTCAACCTCTAATTTTTTAAGCAATGTGACATTTCTAACTCACTTATATCAAAATAGTTATGATGTTGATTTATAAATTTCATGAGGTATGTATTATGGATTATTATATGATAATTGCTTTATCTAATTTAATATGTGGTTTTAACCGCCATAGAGTATGAGTTGGACTTTAAGTTTAACATAACATTTTTAGGTTTGTTTGTTACCTTTCCAATTCATATTTGAAAGCTTTAATAAAAAATAGAGCCCGAGATATAAAACACCATGTGATAAAAGATAAATACAAGGTCAAATTCGATAATTGCCTAATAAAATCACTAAAGCCCAATTAAGATTTAATATTTGTAAATAATCTAAGAGACAAGTATTATGTATGATAAGTGTTTAAAATAATCCCATGGAGTGTTACAAAGGTGTCGAAAAATACACTGAGCAAATATCATTGCACTTAAACTTTTGCATTCTGAGCTAAACTCGAGTTCAAAAGATTATAGGTCATTTCATAGATTTTCATCAACTTCACAAGGTCATAACTCTCTCATTTTTTGGAGTTTTTGAATGATTCAAGTTTCAAAATTCTCTTTAAAAAGTCTACTTCATACCATCTTCATTGACCAAAACGTAATTTTGAATGGGAGGCCATGTATGAAGGCAAGAGATTATAGGTCACTTTTGAGCTCAAAACTTAGAAATTTTTCTAAGTCCACAAACCCGTGTGTTTTTTCCAATTTCAATTGATCTTAACTTTCAACTCAGATCACCAAATGGAAACTTTCAAAGCATATTGTCAAGCTTGATTATTCACCTTTCTAAAGAATCCAAGATTGTACCTTAAAGGTCCTTAAGTACTGAGCTATACATTGTTGAAGTTGGCTCCGTGAAATCTGTTTTTGCTTCAAGTCAGAATTTTTACCACGAGTAAACTTGGATTACAGGTCAAATTACTCAAGCTTTAGTTGCTAAAAGTGTTTAAATAATTGTCCACAAGCGTTTTGACAAGAATTGCACTTGATATGAGGTCGTTTTGAGGCATTTCAAGTCACACGTTTGGCATGATCACATATGGCTTGGTTTGCACGATTTTCCCATAATTCCTCTCGTTTCTCATCATCATTCACTTCCCTATAAATAGAGGATGATATACCACTCATTTTTCAAGCTTTAGAGAGCCAAAGAACCTCTGTGTTGTACCCCAAAATTTGCTCTCTCATTTCTCAAGGCATTTTTCACAGAGGATTCTCAAAAATTCAAGCTTACACAAGTACTATTGGATTTTTCAGCATCAAGATAAAGAGGAAACTGTTAAAATGGGCAAAGAAGATGAAAATATTCTCTTGGACAAAATTGAAGGAAAAACAAGTTCCCTTTGATTTTATATCTTTCGATTGAGCACTTTGGCTCATTCGATACAGGCTCTGGTTGGACCCTTCGTTTGAACATTGGAGTTCTTTTGGGAAAGTTTATCTCCTGCTTCGTTTGGGCACTAGACTGCTTTTAGACAAGTTCATTTTATGCTTTCGTTTGAACATTTTATTCCCTTCGTACAAATATTTCATTTGGCCATATAGCTTCTTTCCTGTATGTTAGCCAAAATTTACAAGGCAAAATTCCCTCACCATGCTAGCATGCACAAGGCCAAAGTCACCGTTTGAAACAACTTGTTGCAAGCTTCGACAAGGAAACACTTATATCCAACTAGTTTCAATCTATAAGGAAAAAAGCATCCTGATTGATGTCCTTTGATTCAGGAGGCAAAGGCCTCTTCTCTGGTTTCCTTCGATTGCACATCTTGCCTCCTGCAGGCCTCCTTCGTTTTGGGCATATGGCTCCCTTCATACAAGCCTTTGTTTGAGCAAAGATCTCTTGCATGTTTGTATAAGGTCACAAAGCAGGGATCCCTTACATACACCCTTTCATTTGGCCATGTGACCCCTTTGCAGAAAAGTTTGAGTGGGCAATATCTCCCCTTGAAAATAGTTTGCTTCAACATATAAATTCTACACTATGCCATTGTCTCGTGCGAAAGAAGTACCATGGTGGCACATTCGAAGGACTTGCCAGACATGTCTGAATGTCCCAATCAAATGACATATTTTGCTGACCCACCCCAGGAGCATGTATTTCGACCATTCGAAGTAACCCATGAAGGGCCTGGTCGAAAGACACTTATTTGGGCCCCTTCAAAGGATGCCGACATGAGCCATTCGAAGGACAATTCGATTTGAAAAAAAGAAACGATTGTTGAAGAGTCTGGTCGAAGGATAGGGCTAGAGGGTTAAGAAAAAAGGTTGAGATGCCCAAAGGTACTTGTTGACCAAGTCCCATATGCTGCCAGGTTCAGACCTAATACACTGACCATAAAACTCCAAAACTGCTGCACAGCAGTCCTGTAACACTGTCTTATTCCTTGCACCAAAATGGCATACAAACACTGCCCCTCGAAAGCTACAAACACATCATGCCTTTTTTGTTTAAACTTTTTGTTTTCCCTCCTAAAACATCAGCCAAGGCCATCTATAAATATGAGCCTCCACCACACATGTTAGGGGCGCCTGAAGAGTTGCAAGAGAACTCTTGTGAAAATTCTCAAAACTCTCAAACACCTCCCAACGTTTTTTTTCAAACAATTCTAAAAAACTCAACCCCCTTTGTACACTAAGTGAATCTTTAGATTCACTCCCCAAGTGACCATCTAACTAGCCTTCGACCCACTTCCCCAACTACAATACAGTAACCCTTTGATTTATTCTGTTACTTGTTATAGAAAGAACCTTCGATCCACTCATACACCCTCCTTCGATTCAGTGACTGGTTGCACAAAGTAGTAACTAGATTAGTCTCAGGAAGGCCCCAACGAACTTCCATTCACCATCAAGGAAGACACTTGCAGTTTCCTTCGATTTAAGAACTTCAAGAGGTAAGTTCCCTTTAAACTTGAATCTATTTTATTTAAATATCATGTGCACATGCCAATAAAGATAAATGTAGATATTTCATATAGGGAGCTTGACCATGTTTTAACCTTCGATTCTGACTGCCCATATGCTGAAAATATCAACTCTGAATAGTTAGGCTTTGGACTTTGAGACCCAATAATTTTGTGCTAACCCCTGGTCTATAGTTACACTTGAATGTTGCATTTTAAGAATTTAAGACAGGTTCACTATACCCTTCGAGTGGCTAACTGCTCAATCCTTTCGAATTTCAACCTGAGGGATTAACATGGTTACAGTCGAAGGAGTCAACAAGGAGCCTGAACCAGTAGAATGCATCTCACACTGACTCCAGGCCTCAAATGAAGGAATTAACCAGAAAGATGGCCTTGCTGACTTCCAGCTCCCAATCAAAGGACAGAACCTTGCTGACTTCTAGCTCCCAATCGAAGGACAGAACCTTGCTGACTTCCATCTCCCAAATTGAAAGAGGTCAAAAAGTGCAGAATCGAAGGATACTTCTGCCTGAATCGAAAGAGCTCATTTTCTACTTTTTATTTTTATTTTGTGTTTATATTTTCTTTCTATTTCAATATGGTTGTAATAGTGTATGATTTATTTTTGCATTTTTATTTCTTTTGTATAAATGTTAGTAATTAGGATGTATGGCAAAATAAAAACAACAAGTAGATAACCTAAAAATTCAAAAGACAAAATGCATGCAATCAAACACACTATTCACACACATGCACCCCTAGGGTAGTCTCACTTGTTGCCTCGGAAAAATAGTCATGTCCCTTAAATATGGGCATTTTAGCAAAGACCCTCGATAAGAGATTGTAGTCCCTCGATGACCCTTAATGCTGCCTTCGGTAAACGATCTATCCCTAAATGAAAATTACTAAAACGTCCCATAGGTTTCCTTCTATAACTATACAAACGTCTCACGCCCATCCCTTAACATCCAATGATGGGGCTTCTTACCAAATCAATGGTAAGATAGAAGCATCTAAAGGAGGGGAAAAGAACATTAAAACCTTTTGAGAAGGTAGGATGCTCCTAGTTACTCGCTTGCTCACAACCAAAACATTTTATACACCCACACTTTTGCTTTGAAACATTTTCAAAAGACAAAACACTTTGTCCGCGTTCTTATAGAAACGAGAACCGTTATAAAGACACTTTTCAAAATACTTTCAAAAACCACACCACAAGAACATTTCCAAACAAAAGCAAGTGATCTAGAAAGCAACTAAGAGCCCGTAGATAACTACGGATGAAAAGGGTGCTAATACCTTCCCTTTTCATAACCTACCCCCCGAACTCAAGAAATCATCTCGAAAGGTCTTTTCTGTTCTTTTCAACCTTTCCTTTTGGATAAAAGAAAATTCGGTGGCTACTCTTGCTATCTGTAACAATTCCGATCAAACGCAAAATACCCAAGTCTGTTCTCCCACCGTGTTACAGAACTGGCGACTCTGTTGGGGATTTTAACTTAAAAGTAGGGTTACCTTAGGGCTAGATCACCTTTACTTTCTTTCTTTGTTTGACTTGTTTGCTTTACATTTTTTGGGTCTTTGATTGGAGTTTTGTTAAAAGATCCTATACCCGGATCTGGGGGCACCTTTTTAGGTAAGTAGCAATAAATCATGGAAGTTGTATGGCATAGACCGATATGGACAAAGTGATAGCTACGTTAGCGCGAAACTCTGGCTTGTACTAATATTCCTTGAGTTAGTCAAGGATAAAATTATGCTTCCTTATAGTGTTATTAAGCGCTAAGTAACCTTTAGAATTGTTACTTGACTCATCCTAAGCCATTAGAAAGTAGTGAGATAGCCGGATTTGGTTCTGACCGAAGTTTAGTTGATACTCGATGCTACACTCATTGAGATTAGACTTTTGGGATACTCTGGCCGCAATACTTTGGTGCTTGAGCCAGAACAATACCTAAAAGAAAGGTCAGTGATATGAGACTCCATAGAACCCCGTTAATTTTAATAGGACAGGTTGAGCCAACTAAACTTTAAGAGGGTAATTACCTTTAAAAACTCATGCGAGCCATTAAACCTAGGGTCTTTTGTGTGACTTTCCTGATATGTCTGTGATTTCAAAGTATAACCATAACATCATAAACATCATGACATACACGCTAACCATTTCAAGGGACTGGAGATTTATCTTTCCTTTTTTGTTTTGTAGGTTATGGATTCAACTCGCAGAAAGACCATCCGAATCAATTTTGTAGAGACCCCTCCCAAGCTCAAATAATTGGTCTTGAGGGTTCCCGAGAGCTCATCGTCCAACATGAGATATGGTCACTTGCTCAGTTTGGTTACTATCGGGTTTGACGAAGGTCTGATGAGTGTTTTGTTCCAGTTCTTCAACCCTAAACACCATTGCTTCAGTTTTCCAGATTATTAGTTGGTGCCTACGTTGGAAGAATTCTCCAAAATACTTGGGTCACCTATATTGGAGCAAGTACCTTTCACCGGTTTAGAACAAGATCTAGTTGCTGAAAGTGTTGCCATAGCTTTTACATTTGAAACCATCTGACATTGAATCCAATTGGGAAAGAAGAAGTGGAGTTAAGGGCCTCCTTGCAAGTTTTCTAATGAAGATGGCTCAGATATTCTTAGATGCTATGAGTTACCATGACTTTGAAGATTTCCTAGCTCTCTTAATCTATGGATTGGTTCTGTTCCCCAATTCAGGCCAGTTTATAGATGTCAGTTCCATCAACATTTTCCTTGCTCGCAATCCAGTGCCTACATTGCTCAGAGACGTGCTACATTCACTCCACACTCGTACCATGAAGAAATGAGGGACTCTTATGTGTTGTACGCCTTTGCTCTATCAGTGGTTTATTTCGAACCTCCCTCTGTCAGTAATGAATAATGAATTAGGCATAAGGTGGAATCAAAGGATAATGTCCCTTTCTCACACTGATATCTATTAGTTCCCTCGCTCTTAAGAAGGCATCTCTTTTATCGATCGTTGCAGAGAGTTCCCTAATGTGCCACTGCTTGCATTAGAGGAGGCATCACTTACAACCCTTCTTTGGCCCTACGTTAATTCGGCTACGCCCAGAGGGATGGTCCCCATGATAAGCTCGTCCAGAGTATTGTGTTTGACTATTCAAATGATCTGCAAGGTTATTGCAGAGGTTCATTTGCGCGTGGGGTATGGTAAAGAAGACCGATAGCAGTGCTTTGGGACACAAAAACTCCATCCCTTTGGAGCCTTACCTCATATGGGTGCGAGCTCATGCTCAAAGTCTTATGATGCCATACGCTGCTATCCTTCCAGTGATCTCAGAGTCTATTGATCAAGAAGACGAACCTCGCATCATTTTTCATCCTGATATGCCAAAAAGCTTTGAAGAGTTACAAAAGTATTAGATCCAGCTCAAGGAAGAACGATACACCTTTGAGAATCAATTATACGCTAGTGAGAAGAAGGTTCTGGATCTCATGAAGCAGCTTCATGAAGAGTGAAGTTTGAACGCCTATATTGCGCCGAAGAGGATGCGTTCGACCTTTCTGTCTTAGGAGTTTTATTTCTGTATTTTATTTGTTCCATTGTAAGCCCCGAGAGGCATGATGTAATCAACTTTGATTTATTAATACAATGTGTGTTTCTTCTTGTCTAAAGAAAATTTAAATCTCCTAGTTTCCTTGAGATCATTTGCATATGCACTTTCATTCATCATAACACAAACATGTTTTGACAACAGGTCTCCTTATCTTTCTACTGTTTATTTCAGTGAGATGGATATTAAACAGGAAGTAAAAGATCTTCAAGCACATAATGCACAATTCTAACAAATGTTCTTGGCTCTGGCTAAAGGATAAGAGGACTTGAAGGCTCTTATGATCAAAGATAAGAAGAAGAAGGCGAAGAAACCGGTTGGCATTTTGAATATGGGAAGAAGGTTCAAAGAACCAGCAAGTCGGCCTAATTTTTGTGAAGACTTAATTCATCTGAAGCTTGGTGTTCCTAAGAGGTTTAGTATTTTTTTTGCTTGGTTTCAATCTAAAGAATGAGAATTCTACATTGACTTCATTTGTCAAGTGTTGGCTTCTTGTTGGTAAGATCGTTCTTTTACTTGACTTTTACCTTATGCTTTAGGACAACCCCTTCATCTCCTCCCATCTTCTTTAATTTCAAAACCTTCTACCCCCTTTTCAAAACTCTTCTTGTTTTTCTAACTTGAACCGCTTTCATAATAAATTTGGACTTATGTCCATGCATTTTCAAAAATCTTTCCTTAATTAAACATTAATCAACTTAATCATACTTTGACATCTTTCTCAAGATTAAAAGTCAATTTACTCCATTCAAAGCATTTTTCTTGGATTTTTTACTTTTAAAACTTTTTTTTCCAAAAGATTAGACTCTTGTTGATTTCTGTAGTGATACAAACTACTATACTTGTACGATAGGTAGTGAAGTGAGATATTTTCTACTTTGGTGTTGAGTAAGGCTTTGTTGATTTTAAAATCCAAGCTATATCCTCCACTTTGAGATGATGTAAATTCTCCTTTCTCATGATTGTGGGTAGTAAGTATGTTTTCCACTAGGATATGACGATTGTGATACGGTGGGAAGAGAACTGACTATTTTTGGAATGCTGGTTCGTGTTTTGCGTTTGTTTATGCAAAATGTCGCGGTAAGCAAGAGTCGCCACCGTCTTTTATTTTATCCAACAAGGAAAGGAAAAAAGCACAGAAAAATTCCTTTTTCGAGATGTTTCTCGGGTCCGGGGGGTAGATTATAGAAAGGGAAGGTGTTAACACCCTTTCTATCCGTGGTTATCCATGGGCTCTTAGGTACTTGCTCAAAGTGTTTTCAAAATTTGCTTTTCTTTGTGTTTGTGGGTTTGAAAGAAGTTTTTGTTTGAAAGGTGTAAGTGTGAAAAGTTTTGTTTTGATTTGAGAAAGAGCAAGTACTTAAGAACCATCTGTTGTACCCCAAATTTTGACCTAAGATATCATCTCCTATCTGCATCATTACATTGCAAGCGTTTTGATTTTTTAAAATTCATAACTTTTTTCGAGTCGAGAGTTGTTTATTTGGTGAATGCTAAATTTATTAATCGATTCATGCTAAAACAATGTTTATTGATTATTTATTATCTTAAATTTAAATAATTGGAATTTGTTTTCAATTGTTATATGATTTAAAGATTTATAGATAATAAAATAAATATTAGAGAAGAGGTATATTAATCGAGCAGACAATGTTTATTTATTATTCACTATCTTAAATTTAAATAATTGGAATTTATTCTCAGTTATTACATAATTTAAAGATTTATGAATAATATAATAAATATTTGAAAAAGTTCATTAATTGGTCAATAATGATTATTTAATTATTTATCATTCTAAGTTAAATAATTGAAATTCTATTTTTAATTATTATAATTTAGAAAATTATGAATAATGAATTAAATAATTGAAACTATTAATTGATCAATGATATTATTGATTTATTTGTTTATTATTCTGAATTTAAGTAATTGAGATTTATCTTCAATTATTATACAATTTAAAGAATTACAAACGATAAAGTAAATAATTAGAGAGAAGGAAGAAATTAATTGGCAAATATTGGAATTTTATTCATTTTCTTCTAATTGTACAATTATTGTGTAAATACTGTATTTATTTACAACGAATTTACAATAATAATTTTACAAAGTTAAAATGAAATAAAAACTAATCTAATGTTTTCTAATTCTAAATCTTCTATCCAATGCCTTTTTGTCTGCTCATTTGATTTTACCTGCAAAAACGATTAAAAGAAAATTAGAATTGAACAAATAATTAAAGCGGAAAAATTATTTGGTGTTCATCATTAAAAGCAACGGCTGGAATCAGTTTACCCTTTTCTGCAAATCACAGGATTTCTCCCGGTTCACAAAAAAGGGAGGAATTTTTATTTTCATAAATGAATGCACAATTGTGAAACATGCACAAATTTATTTTTAGTTTCAAAACTGCATATTAAAAAATTAATTGCATTCTTTTCAAAGTCCAATGCATATTTCAAAAATGTACACAGCATATGCATAAACATTACATATGCAAGCACAAACAAAAGTCCAACGTAAACTAGTATGGAAAAAGCCAAAATAAAATAGGCTCCCATACTGTGCATGCTGTAACAAAGAGTAGATAAAGAAGTATGCAGTTCAAAACATTTTATGCAAGCAATATAATATTTCCTCATTCATCATATTCCAGCTCTGTTACAATTTCAGAAAAAAAGCAGTACACATCATTTTATGCATCAATGTACTTGAGAGAGAGAAGAGAGAAAGAAAAATGGTTTTGCAGGTTTTGGCTTAGGCAGGAATTAGAATACAGACAGAACAGCAGCAAGGCAATAAGAGAAGGAGCATAGAAAAGATTACCAAATTGGATGTAACAGTATAGTATGCAGAGGCAAATATATTAAAAATATACCAAAGCCCTCAACGTAAACCTGAAGGCAAAGAAAAACTGTTATAACATAACAAAATCACTACACACATATCATCATCTATCTATCTCCAAGCATTCAAAAAAAAAAAACAGAACAAAAATATCAAAAAGCCATTTTCCTCAAGTCCCCCAAACCTGCTACTGCATAAACCATATCAGAACCACAAACCTGTCAAAAACCAATATGTCCTGAACCATGGCCAAAACCTCATTAACCTGATTGAGCCATCAAACCAATACCATAAACATTCCTACTGTCATAAACCATTAGCCTGCATTGCCATAACCGACTGCACTAAAAAAACCAGTAAAACTTATGGCCTAAAAAACCAATACAACCTGATCAACATAAACCACAAACCTGCTATCTGCATTGCCAAAAAAACCTGCCTACTGTCTAAACCAATAAACATACCAAAAACACCTATTGCATTAACGAAACTAGAACCATTTCAAAGAAACAGTAAAACCTGCGTGAAGCCCTCAAAACCATTTTTCAAACCATCATTCACTATGGCCTAAGAACTAAAACTGTCGAAACCATGGCCTAAACCAATTTCCAAACCCAAGCATACAGTAAGGCCTCAATACGTTCATCATTGGCCAAAAGCAAAGCATACACAAATCAGAAAGAAGAAGAGAAAAAGCGTCAATGGCATCAAGCTAGTCAAAATGGTTATTTCAACATAGCATTCAAAAACGTTCAAAGCAACGGAAGGCATACAGTAGCAGTAGCAAAGTCAGAAAGAAGAAGAAGGCAAGCTAGTCAAATTTCGTTTCAACAAAAGCATAAAGGCAACATTGAAATACACAGTACCAAGGTAAGAAGAAGGAAGCTAAATACAGAGTACCGGCCACTGAAGCAAGCTCGCGACGCACCACCTTTCCTCGCTTCCCGGCCTCCTACGCACCCAACCGTTCCTCCTCCATCTCCCTAAGGTAACATTTTCCTCTCTTTCTTTCAAAGATTCCTCAAACAACCATAAATGAAACGAAATCAGAATCAAAACGGATCAAAGATTACAACATGCATTTGCAATAAAACCCTAAACGAGTGATAGAACGAAATTTGTACCGTAAAATCCGTCGCCCCCTCACGTTTGGCTGGAGGGAAGAGGAAAGGGGGATGCTGGTGGCCATTGAGGCGAGAAGCTCAGGCAAAGGCACAAGACGAAGAAGATGAATCGAGAGTGATGGAGCGCCGCTGCTGTGCACATGTTAACCTAAATCCCTAATTCAATTACCAAGCATGTTTAACCCCTAAAAAAAACAGTTATGAACATATTGGACTATTCTGCCTAAGGCCCAGACGATTTTCTTATCCACCTCCCTATCTTGCTTCTGATACTATTAATCTTGGGCCTCTTAAAACTCCGTTTGGCCCATGTTTTTGTCTATCATTTTACCCCTTCTTTTTTTAAAAATTCTTGATACATTTTTATCATTTGATTTCCTTAGCCTTTTTCTTAATTATTATTAATTAGTTAGTTAATAAAATTAATGATAGGTGTAATTTAATTAAAACCTTTTTTGTGGGATCATTTTATTAATCTAACTTTAGGTTTAATCTAGTAACTTTAGTTTTGTTATTAGGTTTAGTTAAATAACTTTAAGTTTTAAGTTAGTTCAATTATTTAATAACTCTTAAATACCATTTTATCATAATATTAAAAACACATAAAATATATATAGAGACTCAAAAACTTAAAAATATTTTGTCTTCCTTAATTGATTCTCATTTTTACTTTTACCTATAAAAATGCGGAAAAAATGAAAATTATTAAAAACACTTTCTTTTCATTAATATTAAGCAAAAAATCATAAAAAATGCATATTTATACCACTTAGTCTTTTATTTAAATTGTTGTATATCATTTATTTATCATAATTTTCTGTTTACATGATCATTCTGTTTATGTTTAAATCCAAGGGAAAAACGATTAAATTTGTCGACTTCATGTCCTCAAGTCTAATCACGCGAATAATTTTTTTGCATTTTTCATTAAAACTTAAGACGATTTTTCCCCAAATATTCAATCTTTTCAGAACTCATACCTTTTAAGCAAAAACTTCGACATTAGGTCGTCATATCTTTAAAAACTCGTCCGTACCCCTCTTCGGCCAAAACGATTTATCAAAACAAACATTTTAATAAAACAGATATTTCAAAGGGTTCCTATAGAGTACTATAGATACATTGGGTGCTAATACCTTCCCATTGTATAACCAACCCCCGAACCATAGATCTCTTTTAAAAAATGTCTTGTATTTTGATTACTTTTAAAAAGTATTATTTACATTGCATGTTTAGGGTTTTATTTCGCTCTTTTCCCTTTTCCCTTGGAAATAATAAAGCGTGGTGGCGACTCTTGCTTTTGTGAGACGAATTAATCAATAATTCGATCTCCGATTTACCCCGCTACATTTTTTATCGCTACAGAATTGGCGACTCTGCTGGGGACAGATTGACCTCTTGCTGGTCCATCCCTAAGTGGGTTAAGCCTAATTTGTCTTATCTGTTTATTATTATTTGTTTTGCTTGATTATGTGTTTAAATTGGGGTGTTTGGGTTTTTTTTGCAAAGGACGAAACCTATACCCGGATTAAGTAACACTTAAGGAATAGGACGGGCGGTATAGTCATGTTAACTTTGAGGGAGTAATCCCGAAGAAGGATGCATGAGATCCCCCACTCAATGGAAGGCCCTCTTGAACTTAATATTTGTTTACCGAGTAATCGGGAAGACATTATTATTTTCGACCTAGGAGCCCGAGAAGTTGAGAACCGTAGAACCCTAACCCATCTTGGCCTTTTTAGGTGTAGCGCGGAGACTATAACGGAGTAATTCGGAAGTAGTTGTTACGCGATGCTACACTCGGACGAGTTTCTCTTGAGAATATTGCTAATTATTGAGTAATCAAGACGTTGGTAATATCCGAAGGAGGAATGTAGATTCAGGGAACTCTTAGAACCTTGTCTTACAGGCGTGATTGAACCGTTAGTACATACCTTTGGGTGGGCTTTACCCTCGACTCCATGCTGAGCGTTGAACCTTTGAACCCCATGTTTGCAAGCTTATGTGTGACTGTTGCATTATCATTCATTCATGCATTCATCAACATCTTTGTAAAAAACTTGTTTTTCAAGGAACTTCAGAATGATTTTTGCAGACATCTCAGGTTATTATGGAACTTGGAAGGAGAAATACTCGAAGCTTTAGTTTCAAGGAGCCCGAGATTGAAGAACTGAAGAGTATGATTCCGAAGATCGAGAGTCCGACGGATTTTCAGAAGAAGTATAGGTCCATTGTACCTCTCATGAAGCGCAAGATGAAGGAAGGAATCCTCAACACGTTGGTTCAATTCTATGATCCCTTGTACCGATGTTTCACCTTTCCGGATTACCAGTTGATGCCCACTTTAGAGGAGTACTCCTATATACTTAGTTTTCCAATCACCGACCGTGTTCCTTTTTCTGGATTAGAAGAGGAGCCCAAATCTCACGAGATAGCAACCATCACCCACTTGAAGAAGTCAGAGATAGAGGAGAACATGACTACGAAAGGGGGAATCCGGGGTTTGTCTGTGCAGTTTTTGTTAAAGAAAGCTCGTCATTTTGCTGAGACAAAGGATACTGTTGCTTTACTCGCCTATGGTCTATTCTTGTTCCCTAACGTTGATAAGTTTGTGGATATCAACGCCATCAGAATTTTCCTGATTGGAAATCCGGTCCCTACGCTGCTAGGAGATACCTACTACTCCATCCATCTTCGAAACTCTTATCAAGGAGGGATGATTATTTGTTGTGCACCGTTGCTGTATCAGTGGTATGTTTCGCATCTCCCTGGGTCTGATGTTTTCTGGGATCTCGAGAAGGAACCGCGTTGGGCGCCAAAGATAATGGCTCTCACTCATTTCGACATTGACTGGTATAATCGAGTTTACTACGACGTGAAGATCATCGATAGCTGTGGTGCTTTTCCTAACGTGCCTCTTCTCGGTACGAGAGGTGGAATCAACTATAACCCTGTTCTCGCGCGCCGTCAGTTCGGGTACCTGATGAGAGATAAACCAAACAACATCCATGTGAGTGGTTTCTTTCTTCAGGAAGGACAAGATCATCAGGCAGCTAAGAGGGAGATCGAAGGAGCTTGGCGCCACATCTATAGGAAAGGGAGAGATATGTTAGGACATAGGGGTGCCGTTTCTTTGGAGGCTTACCTACAGTGGGTCCGTGCTAGGGCTTGTTCTCTCAAGATGCCCTATAAACTTGAGAAACCTTTATTCCCTGCCATTGCACCATCATCTGTTGTTATCCCTATCGCAAATATAGGAGAGTACCAAGGAAATCTGGCTAGGATGAAGTCTGAGAGGGATGCTTGGAAAGAAAAGTACCATATGTCTGAATATGAGAATCGAGTCCTGACTCGACAGTTAAAGGAAAAGGAGGAGTTGTTGTTTATTCAAGACGGCCGGTTCATTGATCACGATGAGAAGCTTCGTCAAAAGGACGCCTTGCTGAAGAAGTATGCTAGTGAAAGGAAGAGAAATAGGGAAGGTTCGGTAAGCGTGGCTCTCGTTCCTAATCCGCAGAAGGAAGTCATTGATCGACTGGCAGCTGAGAAGAAAGAGATGGAAGACTTTTATGAAGAGAAGATCAAGAAGCTCCGGTTACAGCTGGTGTTTGGTCCTTCATCTGAGGATTCTGAGTGATCTTTAGCTTTTAGTTTATTTTATTGATGTCATTTTGTAAAACTATGTAAAAGGGCTTCATGCTCCGAAGTTGTAATTTATTGCTTTATTATGGGCTTCATGCTCCAAAGTTGTAATTTATTGCTTTATTTTAGACTTCATGTTTTAAAATTGTAATTTATCACTTTATTATGGATTTCATGTTTCGAAGTTGTAATTTATTGCTTTCATTATTGGGTTGTTATCCCGAGGTTGTAATTTACCGTTTTGATATTCCAAATTGTAAGTTGTAATTTACTGTTTTCAGTTAATGGATTGAGTTTTTGTTGTTCCAAATTCCTTTACCATTGATGTATGCAAAATTATTAAAGTTCCTTGAAAAACTTTTAAAATGAATCATCATTTGCACCGCACATCATGCATCATTCAACATTTCACTTCACGTGTTTTCTAGAGTCTTATCCTTGTTCTTTTTCCACTCCCGAAGGTTGTCAAGCTGTCTCACCGATACGACACTCGGGCCAATCGTCAGAGGAAAATGGAAGATCTGGAACAGGAAAATCATGAGCTTCGTGGGGAAGTTGCTACACTTCGTGTCGAGATGGAAAAGTTAACTGTGTTAGTGGAAAGTTTGGTGGCTGTTCAGAATCAGCCATCGACTACAGCTGCCAAGATTCAGACTTCAACTCCAGTGGTTTCCGAGATTGTCACCGTTCCTACATCCGTGACTCAAATCAACTCCCCGCTTCAACATCAGATGCCGAAGGGTTTTCTGAGGGGAATGCCCTACAACTTTGTGCCAGAGGGGTATCAGCCTGCCGTACAACCTTTGTTTCAACCTGCTTTGTCTCTTCCTCAGCCAGAGACAACTGCCATGCCGCCAGTAATTCCGTCTGTGACACCTTTTCTGCAACCGATTATGACAACCGTTGCTCCTGTGGTCCACTCCGTGCCATACTTGAATGAACCTACTTACCCTGCCGAGCCTGCTGAAAGTTTGGGTCTTTTTGATAGAATGGAAGAATTTCAGGATCAATTCCAGGAAATGCAGAAGGAGCTTAGAGCATTGAAGGGGAAGGATCTGTTTGGGAAGAACACGCATGATCTTTGTTTGGTTCCGAATGTTAAGATTCCAGCGAAATTCAAAGTGCCAGACTTTGAGAGATATAAGGGTGATTCGTGTCCTAGAAGTCATTTGACAATGTACGTGAGAAAGATGTCTACGTATTCCGATGATCATGACTTGTTGATTCACTATTTTCAAGATAGTCTGATGGGTGCTGCTCTGAAGTGGTATATGGGTTTAGACAGTATTCGAATCCGCAACTTCAACGATCTTAGCGAAGCTTTTGTTCACCAGTATAAGTACAACGTTGACATGGCACTGGACAGGGATCAACTCCGGGCGATGTCGCAGAGAGACCGAGAATCTTTTAAGGAGTACGCCCAGAGATGGCGTGAAATTGCTGCTCAAATCTATCCACCTCTTGAGGAGAAGGAGATGACGAAGATATTTTTGAAGACTTTAGGTTCCTTTTACTATGAAAGAATGATAGCCAGCGCACCCAGTGACTTCACCGAAATGGTAAGCATGGGTATGCGATTAGAGGAAGGGATTCGTGAAGGGCGTTTGGTTAAAGAAGGGAGTCCGTCTAGCAGTGCTAAGAAATTTGGAAGTGTTTTCCCGAAAAGAAAAGAGCAGGATGTCAGCGCTTTGTTTCCAGGTAGACCTAGGAGAGGTTACTCTCACGTTACGGCAGTCACTCCGCTGTCCGCCCAGCTTTGATGACCCCATTTCATCAAACCCCGCCAACTCAGCAACGACCATTTCAGCAGCAGCCTCGACAACAGGCTTATCCATTTAACAATCAGAACCGTTCACCCAGAAAACCGCAGTTCGATGCCATTCCTATGACTTATACTGAATTGTTCCCTGCTCTTATCAGAAATAATATCATCACGACAAAGCCTCCTCCTGTTGCACCGAACAGTACTTCTCCGTGGTACAAGGCGGATTAGTTTTGTGAGTATCATCAAGGGTCGCCGGGGCACAACCTTGAGAATTGCTTTGCGCTGAAGGCGGACGTGTAGAGATTGATCAAGAATGGTATCTTGTCTTTCAAGGATGTTAATCCAAATGTTAGAGATAATCCTTTGCCTCGACATGGGGCAGCTTCAGTGAATATGGTGGAAGGTTGTCCGGGGAAGTTTCGAGTTTTTCAAGTTGAACACATAAGAGAGTCGTTGATCAGGTTACATCAGAGTTTGAGAAGACTTGCCTTTGTTAGGCACCAGCATGATTATGACATTTGTGAATTTTGTTCAAGGGAGGTTGATTGTCCTATTGTGAAGGAGGATATTCAGAAGTTGCTAGACCAGAGAGTTATCACTATTACGTATGACAGAAATCCGGAGGATGAAGTGAATGTTATCATACCACAATTCAATTTGCCTGAATCAGTAGAGATTGCTTACGACAGTCAGACTGCACCTGTTGATCCTTTGATTATTTACCCACCTGGCCCTGTGCCTTACAGCTCAGACCAAGCTGTGCCGTATAAGTATAATGCCACAATGATTGAGAATGGGGTAGAAGTCCCTATACCGACGAGACCGTCTTTTGTTAACATTGCTGATGTGAGTAGAGTTACGAGAAGTGGACGTGTTTTTGCAGCAGTACCCTTGAAGAGACCAGAAGTTCAAGTTAGGAGGCCCATACCGGCGGAGATTCCAGTAAGAAATGTTGAACCAAGGGTTAATATAGGCCGATCCAGTGAACCCATCCCTCACCCTGAGGATGATGAGATCCTGAAGCTTATCAAGAGAAGTGAATATAAGATTGTGGACCAGCTTTTGCAAACACCTTCCAAGATTTCCTTGCTTTCTTTACTGAAAGATTCTGGTGCCCATAGAGAAGCTTTGATGAAGGTCTTGGACCAGGCGTTCGTGGATCATGATGTGACGGTTGACCAATTTGATGGAATTATTGGAAATATTACTTCGTGTAACAATCTTGGTTTCAGTGATGAAGAACTCCCGGAGGAGGGGAGAAACCATAATATGGCTTTTCATATCTCGGTAAGTTGCAGAAATGATACCTTATCAAGTGTGTTGGTAGATACAGGTTCGTCGTTGAATGTGATACCCAAAACTACCTTATCTCGGCTCTCATATCCAGGTGCTCCCATGAGACCTAGTGGAGTAATTGTTAAAGCGTTTGATGGTTCTAGGAAGACAGTCATTGGTGAAGTGGATCTTCCTATAGTGATTGGTCCCCACACTTTTCAAATCACTTTCCAAGTGATGGATATCCATGCTGCCTACAGTTGTTTATTGGGTCGTCCCTGGATCCATGATGTCGGGGCAGTCACCTCTACGCTCCATCAGAGACTAAAGTTTGTAAGGCATGGGAAGCTAGTGATGATTAGGGGGAAACAAGCTATGGTGGTAAGCCATTTATCATCATTCTCTTTTATTGATGCGGACGAGGATGTTGGAACCCAGTTCCAAGGTCTTTCTGTTGCTAAGAATACAATGAAGAAGCAAGGGGCATCCATCTCTTCTTTTGAGGATGCGCGGCGAGTGGTGGAAAGTGGTTCGGCCAAAGGATGGGACCAGGTGTTGACGTTACCCGAGAACAAGTCTGGGGAAGGTCTGGGTTTTCATCCAGTATCTGCAAGAGTCAAGAAAGAGGTGGTTGTTCGTCCGATTCAAGAGGTTTTCCGAAGTGCAGGGTTTGTACATCCTGAGGTTGATGCTATCATAGAAGATGATTCCGAGGAAGATTTGCCCGTTTTTGTGACGCCTGAATTGGCTTGCCAAAACTGGATAGCTGTTGATGTTCCTGTGGTTATGCACATTTCCGAGTAATGTTTTGTTTATTTTTCTTTGAAAAAAATTCGCTCTGCCCAAGGCGAAACATATTTTGTGTCGGGCTATGAAAAATAATTCCTTTTGCTCTGCCCAAGGCAAAAGAGAAATGTCTGGGCTCTTTGTTTCAAGTATTTCCCTTTAATGAATAAAAATGTTATTTTGTCCACTACTGTTTTATTTTTCACTTTTTCGGGGAAATAGTAATGAAAATTAATTAATAACCTTTTGTTTTATTTGCACAAATCGATTTCTAAAATAAAGCATAATCATATGTGCAGATTAATCCATGACTTAACCATCGAAAAAAATGATCCTATGCCCTCTCCCAACTTTGAATTCCCTGTGTTCAGAGCCGAAGAAGAGGATGATGAAGAGATTCCTGTTGAGATTTCCCGTTTGCTTGAGCATGATGAGAAGATTATTCAACCATTTGAAGAACCTTTAGAGTTGGTCAACTTGGGTGATGAAGAAGTTAGAAAGGAAGTCAAAGTCGGAGCATTGCTTATCCCGAAAGTTAAGGAGAAGATGTTGGAGCTTCTCAAAGAGTATGTTGACGTGTTTGCTTGGTCCTACCAAGATATGCCAGGTTTGGACAATGACATTGTGGAGCATCGTTTACCGTTGAGACCTGAGTGTCCACCGATCAAGCAGAAGTTGAGAAGGACTCATCCCGACATGGCTGACAAGATCAAAGAGGAGGTTCAGAAACAGATCAATGCAGGTTTCCTTGTTACATCGGTCTATCCTCAGTGGTTAGCCAACATAGTGCCTGTTGCAAAGAAAGATGGCAAATTTCGGATGTGTGTAGACTACATAGATATGAATAGAGCTAGTCCGAAGGATGACTTCCCATTACCTCATATTGACGTATTGGTCGACAGTACCGCCAAGTTCAAAGTCTTTTCTTTCATGGATGGTTTTTCTGGTTACAACCAAATCAAGATGGCACCGGAAGATATGGAGAAGACCGCTTTCATTACACCTTGGGGAACTTTCTGTTATCGGGTTATGCCGTTTGGTTTGAGGAATGCGGGCGCAACATACCAAAGGGCCATGACTGCTTTGTTCCATGACATGATGCATAAAGAGATCGAAGTGTATGTGGATGACATGATTGCCAAATCACAAACTGAGGAAGATCATTTGGAACATTTGTTGAAGTTATTCCAGCGTTTAAGAAAGTATAAGCTCCGTCTGAATCCCAACAAGTGCACTTTTGGTGTTCGATCTGGAAGACTTCTGGGTTTCATTGTCAGCCAGAAAGGTATTGAAGTAGATCCTGATAAAGTCAAAGCCATTCGAGAAATGCCCGCACCCAAGACCGAAAAACAAGTAAGAGGATTCCTCGGGAGACTGAACTACATTTCTAGGTTTATATCTCATATGACTGCTACCTGTGGGCCGATTTTCAAGCTTCTCAGAAAGAACCAAGGATGTGTGTGGACAGAAGATTGTCAGAGAGATTTTGACAGCATCAAAGAATATTTGCTTGAACCTCCCATTTTGATTCCTCCGGTGGAAGGAAGACCTTTGATTATGTACCTGACTATATTGGAAGATTCCATGGGATGTGTGCTTGGTCAACAAGATGAGACTGGAAGAAAGGAACATGCCGTATATTATCTGAGTAAGAAATTCACGGACTGTGAGTCTCGATACTCATTGCTCGTGAAAACCTGTTGTGCTTTAGCTTGTGCTGCTCGCCGTCTGCGCCAGTATATGATTAACCACACCACTTGGTTGATCTCCAAAATGGATCCGATCAAGTATATCTTTGAGAAGCCCGCCTTATCTGGAAGGATAGCCCGTTGGCAGATGTTGTTATCTGAATATGACATTGAGTATCACACTCAGAAAGCGATCAAAGGAAGTATTTTAGCCGATCATTTGGCTCACCAACCAATTGACGATTATCAGTCCATCAAGTTTGATTTCCCAGATGAAGATGTTATGTACTTGAAAGCTAAAGATTGTGAAGAGCCGTTACCTGAAGAAGGACCTGATCCCGAATCGCGTTGGGGTTTGATATTTGACGGAGATGTGAATTCTTATGGAAATGGAATTGGGGCAATCATCGTCACTCCCCGAGGTACTCACATCCCGTTCACGGCGAGACTGAAGTTTGACTGCACGAACAACATGGCGGAATATGAGGCATGTATTATGGGTCTCGAAGAAGCAGTGGATCTAAGGATTAAGATTCTTGATATTTACGGAGATTCTGCATTGGTAATTAATCAAATCAAAGGAGAATGGGAGACTCGTCATCCTGGTTTGATCCCTTACAGAGACTATGCTAGAAGGTTGTTAACTTTCTTCAACAAAGTGGAATTACATCATATCCCTAGATTTGAGAACCAAATGGCTGATGCTTTAGCTACTTTGTCTTCAATGTTTCAAGTGAATGATTGGAACGATGTGCCTATAATCCGGGTTATGCGCCTCGATAGACCTGCTCATGTGTTCTCAGTAGAAGAGATTACCGACGACAAACCTTGGTTCTATGACATTAAACGTGTTCTTCAAACTCAAGAGTACCCGCCTGGGGCATCCAATAAAGATAGGAAGACGTTGAGAAGATTAGCAAGCAGTTTCTTTCTCAATGAAAAAGTTTTGTATAAGAGGAATTATGACATGGTCTTGCTCAGATGTGTAGACAGACGTGAAGCAGACATGCTAATGCAAGAAGTACATGAAGGATCCTTTGGCACTCATGCCAACGGACATGCAATGGCTAGAAAGATGTTGAGAGCTGGTTACTATTGGATGACAATGGAATCAGATTGCTGTAAGTATGTGAAGAAATGTCATAAATGCCAGATTTATGCGGATAAGATGCATGTGCCACCGACCCTCCTCAATGTTATATCTTCACCTTGGCCTTTATCTATGTGGGGCATTGATATGATTGGGATGATTGAACCCAAAGCTTCAAATGGTCATCGTTTCATCTTGGTAGCGATCGATTATTTTACTAAATGGGTGGAAGCAGCATCTTATGCTAATGTAACCAGACAGGTGGTAGTCAGATTTATCAAGAATCAGATCATTTGTCGATACGGTATCCCGAGCAAGATCATCACTGATAATGGTTCGAATTTGAATAACAAGATGATGAGAGAGCTTTGTGAAGAGTTCAAGATCGAACATCATAATTCTTCTCCTTATAGACCGAAGATGAATGGGGCTGTTGAAGCTGCTAACAAGAATATCAAGAAGATTGTCCAGAAGATGGTGGTAACTTATAAGGATTGGCATGAAATGCTTCCGTTTGCTTTACACGGGTACCGTACTTCAGTTCTAACTTCAACAGGCGTGACCCCATTTTCCCTAGTTTATGGTATGGAAGCAGTACTCCCCGTGGAGGTTGAGATTCCGTCTCTGAGAGTGTTGATGGAAGCCAAACTTTCTGAGGCTGAATGGTGTCAAAGTAGGTATGATCAGTTGAATTTAATTGAAGAGAAGAGATTGACAGCGTTGTGTCACGGTCAATTGTATCAGCAGAGAATGAAGAAGGCTTTTGATAAGAAGGTTCGACCGCGCGAGTTCAGGGAAGGTGACCTTGTGCTCAGGAAAATATTATCTTTCCAACCTGATTCAAGGGGAAAGTGGGCTCCGAATTATGAAGGACCGTATGTTGTTAAGAAAGTTTTCTCTGGAGGTGCTTTGATTCTCACCAATATGGACGGTGAAGAACTCCCGCGTCCATTGAACGCCGATGCAGTCAAGAAGTATTTCGCTTAGGCAAGCTTTTGGTCAGACCAGTCTTGGCATTTGAGCACATTTTGGAATTCAAAGTTGTTAGGGAGAATAATGATCATTGTTTTTGTGTAACCTTTTTATTTCATGTACTATTTCCCAAACTTTTGTAAATCGTTGGAGTCGCGTTGTTAGCGAACTACCATCTTATTAATGAAATTTGAACATTTACCTTTTGTGGGCAAAATTTTAAATTATTGTGGAAATACTTGAAACAAATTTACTTAAAGTATTCTTATTTTAAAAAAAAAAGTGTCGTGAATAACGAAAGGAATATTAACAGTTTGTTCCAAGGATGGTCAAGCCACGAAATGCAAAACAGTACAGTAGTTTATCCTTGCATGTTGAGCATGTTTCCTTTCAAAATCATCATGAAGTGTTGGTAGTGTACACACTTGGTTCTGGTGGTGCTAAGTTTGGTGACTCCCCAGTTGTTCCAGTTAAGTGTTGTTTTGGCTACCTTTGTTTGGGAGATTTTGAAGTGCGGTACGCTTCGTCTCGTACCAGTGGTCTATTGGTGTTAGAAGATTGGATTTGGATACTTTTCTCCTCAGAAGATTTGAGCCTTGTGGCGTGTTATGCTCTGACTTTGTTCTGTGATTCCAATTCCAGTTATCTTCCGTCTTTTTTAGGATTGGCCGAGTATCTATCGTGCTGTGACATCTTATTATCTTCAAGACATTCCATCTGTTCGTTTTGTCAACATAACATTCATTTATTCATTCACACTTATATCACGCATACATATTCACGTTTGCCATCGATTTTGGGGTTGTACTTTGTTTATTCAAATAATGTACATGTTTCTTTCCAAGTAGAAGGTTAGCTTAGGCAGAAAATGTGCTTCCTTTCTAAATTCCCCGACTGAGCTAATCCTCGTGGATGATTTTTGATTTAGCTTACCCTGGTCCATTTCTGGATGGGATGATTTCCCCAATTGAATTGCTTTCTCATTGGGTGGAGTCTTGTTTGACTGTTGTCTCTCTGGTTATTCCTGAATGAAGTTGTTGCCTCTTGCATAGGCTATCTCATTGGTTTTTCCCAGTGAAACCGCGACCTAGACAATTGGTGCGTTTATTTTGCACGTTTAAGTATATGATCTCCTCGGGAAAGATTGATTCATGTTTCTTTCTGACGAAGATGTTATTCTCTGCCAGTGTCATCGCAATTTCCTTCTGAATTATTTTTTGGAAAACGACAAGCGGCAGCTCTTCACGAGCAACTTGTGCGTTATTATGATTTTGGGAAAACGACAAGCGGCAGCTCTTCACGAGCAACTTGTACGTTATTATTTTTTGGAAGACGGCAAGCGGCAGCTCTTCACGAGCAACTTGCGCGTTATTATGATTTTGGAAAACGACAAGCGGCAGCTCTTCATGAGCAACTTGTACGTATTATTACATCGGAGAACGGCAGCGGCAGCTCTTCACGAGCAACTTGTACGTTGTTTTTATCTTCGGAAAACGACAAGCGGCAGCTCTTCACGAGCAACTTGTGCGTTATCATTATTTTTGGAAGACGGCAAGCGGCAGTCTCTTTATTTGAGCAACTTGTACGTTATTATTTTTCTGGAATACAGCAAGCGGCGGCCTCTTTATTTGAGCAGCTTGTATGTTATTGGTATTTTCTTTGGACGACAGCAAGTGGCAGCCTCTTTATTTGAGCAGCTTGTATGTTATCGGTATTTTCTTTGGACGACAGCGAGTGGCAGTTTCTTTATTTGAACAACTTGCGTATCTACAATATTATTATATCAGCATTAATGAGTATATCTCCGAAAATCTCACAGAGAAGCTTGTCATGAATCATTACCTTCAGAAGTCGGTAATCTGTTATCAGCAATTTGATACTCTCTGTCTATCATTGACCTTGAGTTGCGAACTCACTGTTTTGGGTCAATAATCTATTTTACATATGCAAGATGCTTTCTTTGTTAGGGTCAGGGGTCGTATTCCCTCAATTTTATTCGCTGTCATGAGTCTGTCGTTCGAAGTCGATAACTTATTTCCCCAGTAATGAATAAATCATGTCTCTGTGTTTTGTTGGTGTTTGATTCCTCCAACATTGTCTTGTTTCATACGATATCTTTCTCTGTGAATTCAATCACTGCATTCATATCAAACATAAGGGCGACATCTTAGGACAAAATTGGCGTAATTATGTATTTAAGTACCTTCAATCTCGTCGAAACGAAGATTTTTAATCTTCATATCTCCGGATAGAAGAAACTTAAATAGGGGCAGCTGTTGTACCCCAAATTTTGACCTAAGATATCATCTCCTATCTGCATCATTATATTGCAAGTGTTTTGATTTTTTAAAATTCATAACTTTTTTCGAGTCGAGAGTTGTTTATTTGGTGAATGCTAAATTTATTAATCGATTCATGCTAAAACAATGTTTATTGATTATTTATTATCTTAAATTTAAATAATTGGAATTTGTTTTCAATTGTTATATGATTTAAAGATTTATAGATAATAAAATAAATATTAGAGAAGAGGTATATTAATCGAGCAGACAATGTTTATTTATTATTCACTATCTTAAATTTAAATAATTGGAATTTATTCTCAGTTATTACATAATTTAAAGATTTATGAATAATATAATAAATATTTGAAAAAGTTCATTAATTGGTCAATAATGATTATTTAATTATTTATCATTCTAAGTTAAATAATTGAAATTCTATTTTTAATTATTATAATTTAGAAAATTATGAATAATGAATTAAATAATTGAAACTATTAATTGATCAATGATATTATTGATTTATTTGTTTATTATTCTGAATTTAAGTAATTGAGATTTATCTTCAATTATTATACAATTTAAAGAATTACAAACGATAAAGTAAATAATTAGAGAGAAGGAAGAAATTAATTGGCAAATATTGGAATTTTATTCATTTTCTTCTAATTGTACAATTATTGTGTAAATACTGTATTTATTTACAACGAATTTACAATAATAATTTTACAAAGTTAAAATGAAATAAAAACTAATCTAATGTTTTCTAATTCTAAATCTTCTATCCAATGCCTTTTTGTCTGCTCATTTGATTTTACCTGCAAAAACGATTAAAAGAAAATTAGAATTGAACAAATAATTAAAGCGGAAAAATTATTTGGTGTTCATCATTAAAAGCAACGGCTGGAATCAGTTTACCCTTTTCTGCAAATCATAGGATTTCTCCCGGTTCACAAAAAAGGGAGGAATTTTTATTTTCATAAATGAATGCACAATTGTGAAACATGCACAAATTTATTTTTAGTTTCAAAACTGCATATTAAAAAATTAATTGCATTCTTTTCAAAGTCCAATGCATATTTCAAAAATGTACACAGCATATGCATAAACATTACATATGCAAGCACAAACAAAAGTCCAACGTAAAGTAGTATGGAAAAAGCCAAAATAAAATAGGCTCCCATACTGTGCATGCTGTAACAAAGAGTAGATAAAGAAGTATGCAGTTCAAAACATTTTATACAAGCAATATAATATTTCCTCATTCATCATATTCCAGCTCTGTTACAATTTCAGAAAAAAAGCAGTACACATCATTTTATGCATCAATGTACTTGAGAGAGAGAGAAGAGAGAAAGAAAAATGGTTTTGCAGGTTTTGGCTTAGGCAGGAATTAGAATACAGACAGAACAGCAGCAAGGCAATAAGAGAAGGAGCATAGGCAAATATATTAAAAAATATACCAAAGCCCTCAACGTAAACCTGAAGGCAAAGAAAAACTGTTATAACATAACAAAATCACTACACACATATCATCATCTATCTATCTCCAAGCATTCAAAAAAAAAAAAACAGAACAAAAATATCAAAAAGCCATTTTCCTCAAGTCCCCCAAACCTGCTACTGCATAAACCATATCAGAACCACAAACCTGTCAAAAACCAATATGTCCTGAACCATGGCCAAAACCTCATTAACCTGATTGAGCCATCAAACCAATACCATAAAAATTCCTACTGTCATAAACCATTAGCCTGCATTGCCATAACCGACTGCACTAAAAAAACCAGTAAAACTTATGGCCTAAAAAACCAATACAACCTGATCAACATAAACCACAAACCTGCTATCTGCATTGCCAAAAAAACCTGCCTACTGTCTAAACCAATAAACATACCAAAAACACCTATTGCATTACCGAAACTAGAACCATTTCAAAGAAACAGTAAAACCTGCGTGAAGCCCTCAAAACCATTTTTCAAACCATCATTCACTATGGCCTAAGAACTAAAACTGTCGAAACCATGGCCTAAACCAATTTCCAAACCCAAGCATACAGTAAGGCCTCAATACGTTCATCATTGGCCAAAAGCAAAGCATACAGAAATCAGAAAGAAGAAGAGAAAAAGCGTCAATGGCATCAAGCTAGTCAAAATGGTTATTTCAACATAGCATTCAAAAACGTTCAAAGCAACGGAAGGCATACAGTAGCAGTAGCAAAGTCAGAAAGAAGAAGAAGGCAAGCTAGTCAAATTTCGTTTCAACAAAAGCATCAAGGCAACATTGAAATACACAGTACCAAGGCAAGAAGAAGGAAGCTAAATACAGAGTACCGGCCACTGAAGCAAGCTCGCGACGCACCACCTTTCCTCGCCGCCCGGCCTCCTACGCACCCAACCGTTCCTCCTCCATCTCCCTAAGGTAACATTTTCCTCTCTTTCTTTCAAAGATTCCTCAAACAACCATAAATGAAACGAAATCAGAATCAAAACGGATCAAAGATTACAACATGCATTTGCAATAAAACCCTAAACGAGTGATAGAACGAAATTTGTACCGTAAAATCTGTCGCCCCCTCACGTTTGGCTGGAGGGAAGAGGAAAGTGGGATGCTGGTGGCCATTGAGGCGAGAAGCTCAGGCAAAGGCACAAGACGAAGAAGATGAATCGAGAGTGATGGAGCGCCGCTGCTGTGCACATGTTAACCTAAATCCCTAATTCAATTACCAAGCATGTTTAACCCCTAAAAAAAACAGTTATGAACATATTGGACTATTCTGCCTAAGGCCCAGACGATTTGCTTATCCACCTCCCTATCTTGCTTCTGATACTATTAATCTTGGGCCTCTTAAAACTCTGTTTGGCCCATGTTTTTGTCTATCATTTTACCCCTTCTTTTTTTTAAAATTCTTGATACATTTTTATCATTTGATTTCCTTAGCCTTTTTCTTAATTATTATTAATTAGTTAGTTAATAAAATTAATGATAGGTGTAATTTAATTAAAACCTTTTTTGTGGGATCATTTTATTAATCTAACTTTAGGTTTAATCTAGTAACTTTAGTTTTGTTATTAGGTTTAGTTAAATAACTTTAAGTTTTAAGTTAGTTCAATTATTTAATAACTCTTAAATACCATTTTATCATAATATTAAAAACACATAAAATATATATAGAGACTCAAAAACTTAAAAATATTTTGTCTTCCTTAATTGATTCTCATTTTTACTTTTATCTATAAAAATGCGTAAAAAATGAAAATTATTAAAAACACTTTCTTTTCATTAATATTAAGCAAAAAATCATAAAAAATGCATATTTATACCACTTAGTCTTTTATTTAAATTGTTGTATATCATTTATTTATCATAATTTTCTGTTTACATGATCATTCTGTTTATGTTTAAATCCAAGGGAAAAACGATTAAATTTGTCGACTTCATGTCCTCAAGTCTAATCACGCGAATAATTTTTTTGCATTTTTCATTAAAACTTAAGACGATTTTTCCTCAAATATTCAATCTTTTCAGAACTCATACCTTTTAAGCAAAAACTTCGACATTAGGTCGTCGTATCTTCAAAAACTCGTCCGTACCCCTCTTCGGCCAAAATGATTTATCAAAACAAACATTTTAATAAAACAGATATTTCAAAGGGTTCCTATAGAGTACTATAGATACATTGGGTGCTAATACCTTCCCATTGTATAACCAACCCCCGAACCATAGATCTCTTTTCAAAAATGTCTTGTATTTTGATTACTTTTAAAAAGTATTATTTACATTGCATGTTTAGGGTTTTATTTCGCTCTTTTCCCTTTTCCCTTGGAAATAATAAAGCGCGGTGGCGACTCTTGCTTTTGTGAGACGAATTAATCAATAATTCGATCTCCGATTTACCCCACTACATTTTTTATCGCTACACCATCTACCTACTCGAAAAAGGAATTAATCTATACAAATGTCCTTTAGACAATGCTATCCCACTATTGATGAGTAGGTAGCACCGTCGTTGGAGTTTTAAGGGTCAATTAGATTAAGGGACGTGTGGTCACTAAAGCAATGTTAGAATGCCTTTGTGGTAACCCTAATGTCTTAGATCATTTTTTCGAGGCAACCGTTTCGAGGCAACTATGATCTTTATACAAGAGGGCGACCTCTAAAACTTCCTATACTCAATGACCACGTTCGAAGGTAACCAAGTAAGGTGTACCCTAAGAGTGCGCATGTGCGAGTGTGTTGTTTTCGGTTTATTTTATCTTTGTACATGTCAATGGTTATCTATGATGATTTTAAGTTAAACATTCAATCTTGTCATGCATTCCCTATTATCAAACATCTAACAGTTTATAAGTTGCGGAAATTAAATTGCAGAAATTAAATTGCGGAAATTAAATTGCGGAAATTAAACTAACTATTACAAGGCGTCGGGTATTTACATCGCCAAAAGCAACCCTTGAAATTAAAATGCGGAAACTAAATAAAGCGGTAAAAATATTTAAAGTCCTAATTATCAATTACAAACCGGAGGCAAGTACATTAATATGATAAAAATAAACAAACGCGTGCGGGAAATTAAATCGAGCGCAAAGTTCTAGGGTTTTGACCCTTTTTGTTAAAGAAAAATTTTTTTGTTTGTTTTTGAATTTTAAGAAATAAATTATCTAAGTTAATTATTAAACTACATTAAATTAATTAATTAATGAAAATAAATATTTTTGGGTTTTTTGATATTTAAGGAAATAAAATAAAATGATTAATATTAATAAAAACCTAATATTCTAAATTGATTTTAATTATTGCAAAAGGATATTGAAATTACACCTAATTAATACTAAGTTAATTAATTAATATTTATTTACAAAAATAAAGTGATGCATTTAATTTTAATTAAAAATAATAATATTTTTTGTGTTTTCTGATTTTATTAAGAAAATTAATTATTTGGTTAATGGTAATAAAAATAAATAGTAAAACAAATAAATAAATATAAGAAAAAGAGAAAAAAAGAATAAACCAAGGGGGGTGTTGGGCCCAATCTGCAGGTATGACTGACAATTTGTGGCCCATTCACGTTCAAGCCTGCTTTAACTTTCACCATTCCACGCGTATGCATTGACTGGGGAGTGTGGTGATTATTCAATCTAGGCCATCAGATTTGGCCTAAGGGCCATCTGGCATTTGAGATCTAGAGGAGCATGATAGTCCATGCCTTACGCTTTGCACTGGATCTCCTGGAACAAAATAATAATAAACGTTTGGGGGGACCTGGGATTCGAACCCAGGTCCCATGAGACTTTCCACTAGCGCGCTTGCCACTGCATCACTTTGTTCTTTTTGTTATTATATTACACAACAAATATTATATATCAAACAAACAATTATGCCTGAAATAAAAAAAATATGGCGCGAGATTTGAACGGGGCAATTAGGGGAAGACACCTAGTCGTCTTCTCCACAGGTTTCTGGTTATCTTACCTGCAGATTTTTATCCGCAGCAAGATTCGTAGCTTGCTCCTAAAATGGGCTATGGGCCATATAAACACAAACGAAGACCATCAACATGTTCGTCTATCCTCCCTGATCACAACCATGTCCATGGTTTGTTTTAATTTTTCCTGAAATCAAAACGCCTAAAACACAAGAACAAAAGCCCTAGCTTTGGGCATGGCTGTACAGGCTACCAAAACAAAATCAAATAATGTAGAAATGTTCCCAACAGACCGATTAGCATGATCATACAATGATTTTGGAAAATAGATGCAAGAACAAGAGGTTATGTTTTCGTGTACAGAGGCATGTTCATGAGTACTTACAGTGCGATTTAGGAGGTTTCAAGGCTTGGTTTTGATCCCAATAGATCCAGTGGACGTCCAACAAGAGAGTAGTGTGAAGTTTTTTCCTTGGAAACACCTCTAAGATCGTTTTCAGATTCAAGCTTTTCAAGCTTTTTTCCAAGTTGTTGTTTCTTGATTTTGGGCAGCTTCAGGTCGTCTTCTTGATGTCTTTGCCTTGTATGAGTAATAAGGAATGAATTAGGTTAAAAGTTTGGGCTTGAATCCATGTGAGTTGATGAATTAGGATTTGATATGATTCCTCCATTAAAGGCTTCCAATTTCTTTCCAAATCCAAGATTTTGTGCATGATATGGCTTGGCACGAATTTGATTGTGTGCATCATGATAATTAAGACCTGTAATGATAAAAAAGATCACAAGTTATTAATATTTAGATTTTATTTTGATTTAAATTGATTAAAAATGAATTAAATCAATAAAAATCAAATAAAATAGAAAAATTAATAAATTGGCACAAATATGAAGATATGACACGTTTGTGGTGTGACAAGATCAAATCAAGTGGAAAAAAGTGGGCCCTTTTGTCAAACATTGATGTTTTGGGGATAGTTGACTTTTGGCAATTTTGGAAAAATGCCCAACTTAAACCATGCATAACTTCTTCAATTTTGAACTTTTGGAAGTTTTCTTGGACTTTTTAGAAACCTAGAGATATCCTCTAACCAACCCTTTTGGTCTCATATCATTTTGATACTCCATGCTCAAGTTATAAGCTTTGGAAAAAAAGGTGTTTTTGTTGACTTTCAAAAATGACCTATAATGTCCAAATTTGTAACTTTTTGTGAGTGCATTTCTTGATCTTGGGGTGTGAATATGGATTGTAGGAAATTGCATCCTCTTCAAAATGAGATTTGGATGGGTCATTTTTCATAAAGTATGAGAAAGTTATGCATGGTCAACGTTGAGTTGATTTTTTCTACAAAACCCTAATTTAGCAACTTTTGAATCTTGATGAATTTTGAGCAATCCTTGATGAATCATGATCAACCCTTGATCAAATGATGAATTATCCTTCAAAATGAGAATGTTGACAAAAAATCTTGAGGTTTGACTGTTTGTAGGTCACAGTTTGACTTTTGCCCTAGCACATTCGATTTTTGGACTTGTTGAGCAATTGACTGACCAAACTTTCTCTGCAAGGCTTGAAATTTTACATGGATGAACTTGAGAGCATATTAGGACATTGGGGAGAACTTGAGGTCATTTTGGTGCAAGGATCTTGATGCAACACAAAACCCTAATTTTGAGATTGGCTGCCTTAGGAGGTGATTTGACTGTCCAACTCTTGAGCTATCTTGAGCAACTTGGGAGTTATTCTTGAAATGTCTTGGGAAATATGGGAGGGAAAATTTTGGGGTACAACAATTGCCCCTGTTCAATTTTCTTAAACCTGAGGATATAGATTGGCTTTCGAGCCTTTCGTGATCCGAAGGTGAAAGATGATTGAACACCAGAGTGCCCAGAAATTTGCACTCGCATGGTGTAGTATAAGTATTATGATGTCGGGAATGGGCTTACAGATGCCATTTTGAGATTGTTGGTAGGAGGATGGGATTACAGATGCCATCTGCAGGAGTGTCGATCGCATAAGAGATTTCTTAGCGAGAACTTTCATACTTGTGATTTGTAGGAGATTCGGCTGGGGAAGTCTAACTTTTGTTGAGATTTAGGAACTTGCCTGTACTTCAACTGACAGAATGCCTCGACTGAGTCTTAAGAACCTGTCCATAATTCAATTAGGGGGAAACATCTTCATCAAGATCTAGGAACTGTCTGGTCTTCAACGTAGTATACCGTTGAAATTAGAGAACTCGTCCATACTATGATGGAGGAAAACATCAAGATCTAGGAACTGCCTAGTGCTCAACATAGTATACCGTTGAGGTTATAGCACTTGTCCACACTATGACATAGGGAAACATCTTCATCAAGATCTAGGAACTGTCTGGTCTTCAACATAGTATACCGTTGAAATTAGAGAACTCGTCCACACTATGACGGAGGAAAACATCAAGATCTAGGAACTGACTAGTGCTCAATGTAGTATACCGTTAAGGTTATAGCACTCGTCCATACTATGACGTAGGGAAACATGTTCATCAAGATCTAGGAACTTTCTGGTCTTCAACGTAGTATATCGTTGAAATTAGAGAACTCGTCCACACTATGACAGAGGAAAACATCAAGATCTAGGAACCGTCTAGTGCTCAACGTAGTATACCGTTGAGGTTATAGCACTCGTCCACACTATGACGTAGGGAAACATCTTCATCAAGATATAGGAACTGTCTGGTCTTCAACGTAGTATACCGTTGAAATTAGAGAACTTGTCCACACTATGACAGAGGAAAACATCAAGATCTAGGAACTGACTAGTGCTTAACATAGTATACCGTTGAGGTTATAGTACTCATCCACACTATGACGTAGGGAAACATCTTCATCAAGATCTAGGAACTGTCTGATCTTCAACGTAGTATACTGTTGAAATTAGAGAACTCGTCCACACTATGATGGAGGAAAACATCAAGATCTAGGAACTGACTAGTGCTCAATGTAGTATACCGTTGAGGTTATAGCACTCGTCCACACTATGACGTAGGGAAACATCTTCATCAAGATCTAGGAACTGTCTGGTCTTCAACGTAGTATACCGTTGAGATTATAGAACTCGTCCACACTTTGACGGAGGAAAACATCAAGATCTAGGAACTAACTAGTGCTCAACGTAGTATACCATTGAGGTTATAGCACTCGTCCACACTATGACATAGGGAAACATCTTCATCAAGATCTAGGAACTGTCTGGTCTTCAACGTAGTATACCATTGAAATTAGAGAACTTGTCCACACTATGACGGAGGAAAACATCAAGATCTAGGAACTGACTAGTGCTCAACGTAGTATACCGTTGAGGTTATAGCACTCATCCACACTTTGACATAGGGAAACATATTCATCAAGATATAGGAACTGTCTGGTCTTCAACGTAGTATACCGTTGAAATTAGAGAACTTGTCCACACTATGACGGAGGAAAACATCAAGATCTAGGAACTGACTAGTGCTCAACGTAGTATACCGTTGAGGTTATAGCACTCATCCACACTTTGACGTAGGGAAACTGTCGAGATTGAAAACCTTATCTGAAATTCAACCGAGGATAATTCAATTGAGATTTAAGAACCGGTCAGGTCTTCGACGTAACTGAGAACTTTAACTGTATCTTTCCTGAAAGGTAAAGGTCAGTCATATGCAATGCATGATATGGATCAGGCAATGATGTTCTCAAAATAAATGAGATTGTACTCGTATGATGAGTATATGCATGTATCATGATGTATGGGAATATAATGTTTTAGCTGGGGAAAATAAATCCCGGAGCTACTGGAGAATAGAGTTGAATTTTTCGTTTCCGTTGGGGATAATAAACGAAGATGATAAACTTGCAGGAGAGGATAACTCCGTTGGGGAATAAACTGATGAAGAGATTACTCTATGGGGAATTACTCCGTGGGGAGAGATATTTTGCTGAAGATTTTAATGATAAACTCGGATGGGGATTCCGCTGATAAGCTCCGCTGGGGATTTCAATGATACACTCCGCTGTGGATGGATTACCGTTGCTGGTGATATTGAATTTATTGAGGATTGAAGTTCTGCTTGTAAAAGGAAAGAACTTCGTTGGGGATGATCTTTCGGTTGCAACTTACTGGGGATAAACCTGTTAGACTCTTGTGGGGATAACCCTCTGAATTATGCTGGGGAGATTTATTTTGTACTCCGCTGGGGATAAACTTCCAGAGTCTACTAGGGATGATGATTCAACTCCGTCGGGGAAGCTTTTTAGACTGCGCTGGGAAAACGGCTCCACTGGGGTATCTTGTATTCTGCCGGGGAACATTCTTATACTCTGTTGAGGAATATTAAGAATGTCGGGGATACTCTTATACCTACTGGAGGATATTCTTATACTCTGTTGGGGAATATTAAGATCTTCTAGGGGTACCTAGCCTTTTTAGGGCTGATGGTAGACCAACTCTGCTTGGGGAGAGTATTGCTGATTCGTTCATGGTTGCAAGTCTTAGCTGGGAGAGCTACCATTACTGCCTTATTCTACGGGGAGTGAAAGTATTTTAGCCATATTCTTCAGCTGAATGTACCTTTGTACCTGATGGACTAAGCAACTGTATAGCTTGGACGATTCTTATTGCCCATGTTTTTGCGGGAGAAGGTGCATGCGGAGGCCCTGTGGATCGAGTATTATCCCCACCTATGAGGTGCTTGGTATATTTCGGTTAAAACGACAAGCCTTCTTCTGGTAGGCCATTGACGAGATGACGAGACATAGTCGTACGCTTTGATCCCTAATTTTTTCCTGGACCGCCCTTTCGGGTTTTCAGTCCACCGGGATACCCTTTTATGCCCAAGCCGCCTTTTCAAGTTTTTGACTTGCCGGGTGTACAGATTTTTTCCATTTTCATCCCTTATTTTTTGCCCGAACCCTTTTGGTTCACCGGGAAGCCCTTATTTTTTCCTAGGCCAGTCAACCTAGCGGGTCTTTGGTTATGCATAGTACTTCTTTTGACTATGTCCATGCTCTCGGAGTGTAGGGAGTTGTCACTGTCGGTAGTGTCGTGTTGCCATACTACCAGAAGATGTTTGATCATGCAAGATTTGTTCCTGGAATTTATGTCCAATGCCCCAAGTGATTCAGATGGAGATTTTCCCCTGGCTATTTGGCATTTTGAGAGATTCCTTGAATCTTGACTTAACTGTCCCAGATGATGGACAATGCTCATGCCGTGCCCCTTGGTTGGAAGTGTTTTTGTTCACTAGATATTCTTCGTGCGAACTTCTCTGTTGTTTGAACAAATAGTCATATGCAAACAATGTTATTTTAAGAATGCAAAGCTTATGTCTGTTTTGAAGTTTTTGAAAATGCAGTTTTCAATAAAACAAGCGAATTTTTGTAAAATGTGATGTCAACTCAGGATTTTACAGCAAGCCCTACAGGAGTCAGGATACCTTTTGTAACAGTATGCTTTCGAACTAACCCATGCTTCAGCTAGGACTTTTTAAGGGTTATAACGTGGCCTGGTTCACGGTTTAGGAAACAAAGAATAAAGGCTCAAATTTTATTTGTACCCACCCGTTCTTCGTGATGTTCTTCGATCCTAAACTCAGCTAATTGTGCATTTAGATCCCGTTTGAGTCTTTGCTCTGATATTCCAGTGATGGTTTGGATATTGACAGTTTATTTTGAACAGGCAGTCATTTTTGTTGGGAGTTTGTAAGATCTCTTTCCTTTTTATTTTTATTATCCCTGTCTTTTGCATGAACTGTTTCTTTTTATGATTACAGTCAGCGGGATGCCCCAGTTTTTTCTTAGGTCTCCTTCACAGGTTTTGACTTAATGGGCTTTTATTTTTGAGAGATAATGACTGCCTGTCCTTACGATTATATGGAACCATCACCGTCTTTTGCTTCGGAAGGACTTCTTTGATGCCATTCATTGTGCACCTGAACTAACTGAGAAAACTACCCTGCCCCAGGTTATAATTAAGGGTTTTAATTTGTGAAAAGGAAAACTCCAACTTCTCTGGCTCAAAGGGGTTGTCGAGAGATTATCTTCCATATAACTCCACTGTTTAGGATTTGAAACAATGCCTGTACATCGTCAGCGGGGTCTGTTCAAAAGTATACTGTAGATAATTTGGTATCATTTTCGTCATTCTCCCTCTAAAGGCTTAGAATTTTTTAATCGAGAGTTGATCATCACAAAAAATGAAAGCAATTTGAATATAGTGAAATACGAATGGATTGATTCAAAACATACATATGCAATGCATTGATAAAGTAATAAAGTTTGACATGAATAAATGTTCGAACAATCAAAAGAAAATTACAACTTGAAAATTCCAATGAACAAAAAATCTTCTCGTCTCAGTACTTGTCACTTCGAATGGTGAACCTTAGGGGGATGGCAAAAGAATTCAATCTGACTGTCTTATGTGAGTTCTAATGCTCCTTCATCAATCAGGTCTTGAATTTTGTTGCTCAACGCCCAACAGATGTTAGTATCATGCCCCGGGCTGTTGGAGTGATACATACATCTTGCATCAGGATTGTACTTTGGGGAGGCTGTGTTGGGATTCTTAGGAGGGTCCCTTAACGTCACCAGATTCAATCTCAACAGGTGTTGTAAAGCCTGATACAACGACATATTGAGCTTGGTAAATTGCCTCCCGGGCATATTTGGCTTACTCTGATCAAACCGTTGTTCTTGGCTAGGTCGTTGTTGGACCTGTGAGGTAGTAACAACTTGGAGAGGTCTATCCTTCATAAAACCAGACCTTTGACTTCTCGGAAGCTGATTAATGACTTGGTCCCCTGCCTTGACTATTTTCTTCATGTCGTTGTATCTGCCTTGACGAAGCTGGTCGACAATGGTTCTCAGCTCTTCTTGTTCCCGAGCTAAGTCTTGGATAAGAGCCATCTTCCCCAACATCTGGGTTTTCATGGCACTGAACTCAGCTTGTAGTTGTTCCAACCGTTCTTCCTTATTGTCTTCAGGACTTTTCTTGACCAAGTTACCCATGAGGAGTGTTCTCAACTCTTCCTGCCCCTTGGATAGGTTTAGGAAGATTTCCTTGAACTGAGTCTCTTGAGTATGAAGATCTTGGTTGGCTTTTTGGAGATCCATTGCTGAAATAAACAGCGAGAACATGAGAAATCTGTACTGGGAGACCTGTAATGCAATGATATGTATGTATGCAATGTTTTCAAGGATCCCGCGGGGTAAACAAGAAACTCGTTAGAATTTGAATTTTGCATCTTTGATTGAAGAAACATCATATTATTAAGAGTCCTTCTTCAAGAGTCAAGCTCACCATATCGAGTGGGTCATAGCCCCAGACTCAAATTATCATGTTTTGATTTCTAGACAACCTTGGCTAGAGGAAAATAAATCCCCTTTGCCCCTTGCTAGACATTTGATTTACCATAACCTGCATCACAAACCCTTGAGATCCTTGAAATGGTTAAGGAAATGTTAAGGCATGATGTTATGATGTGTATGCTATACGTTTAAGCAAAAGTGTGAGGTGCTGTAAGTAAACCCTGCAATAAAATCCAAATTATTGGATAAGGACTATAACCAAAACCTGCAAGGAACTCATGTTGTCAGATAACAAGAATGTGCAAGTAGTTCCAGTTTGAAAGCACACAAGTCACACAATAGCCCTTAAATTTCAGTCTGGCATGGAGTTTAGGTATTACCCTCTTTCAGTTTAGTTGGTTTAAACCTGTCCTAAAAATAGTAACCGGGTTCTAGAAGATCTCAATATCACTGACTACCCTCAATCGGTCATAATTCCAGTTTAGCAACCTTTTCTTGCGGCCGGAATCATCGCGAGAGTTTAGTCTCAATGAGTGTAGCATGCTGCTACTGTTCTATGGCCAAGTTGGTCAATTTAAAGGTTCTAAGGTCAGTTGGTGCTTAATGACCCCTTAGATGACCCATATTCTCCTCGTTCCAACACAAGGGATATCGGTACAATCTAAAGTGCCACACCAACGTAGCTACTGCTTCAACCGTATCGGTCTACGCTGTACAGTTCCCTCACAATTTATTGCTACTTACCTAAAGAGTATCCCCAGATCCGGGTTAGGATCTATATAACTCCGATACAAGCCCACAAATGTAAATCATACAAAGCATACAATTGAAACACAATGATCTAATCCTAAGGTACACCCCACTTATACTCTCCCCAGCAGAGTCGCCAGTTCTGTAATACGGTGGGAAGAGAACTGACTGTTTTTGGAATGCTGGTTCACGTTTTGCGTTTGTTTTCGCAAAATATCGTGGTAAGCAAGAGTCGCCACCGTCTTTTATTTTATCCAACAAGGAAAGGAAAAAAGCACAGAAAAATTCCTTTTTCGAGATGTTTCTCGGGTCCGGGGGGGGGGGGGGGTAGATTATAGAAAGGGAAGGTGTTAGCACCCTTTCTATCCGTGGTTATCCACGGGCTCTTAGGTACTTGCTCAAAGTGTTTTCAAAATTTGCTTTTCTTTGTGTTTGTGGGTTTGAAAGAAGTTTTTGTTTGAAAGGTGTAAGTGTGAAAAGTTTTGTTTTGATTTGAGAAAGAACAAGTACTTAAGAACCATCTACCTACACGAAAAAGGAATTAATCTGTACAAATATCCTTTAGACAATGCTATCCCACTATTGATGAGTAGGTAACACCGTCGTTGGAGTTTTAAGGGTCAATTCGATTAAGGGACGTGTGGTCACTAAAGCAATGTTAGGACGCCTTAGTGGTAACCCTAATGTCTTAGATCATTTTTTCGAGGCAACCGTTTCGAGGCAACTATGATCTTTAGACAAGAGGGCGACCTCTAAAACTTCCTATACTCAATGACCACGTTCAAAGGCAACCAAGTGAAGTGTACCCTAAGAGTGCGCATGTGCGAGTGTGTTGTTTTCGGTTTATTTTATCTTTGTACATGTCAATGGTTATCTATGTTGATTTTAAGTTAAACATTCAATCTTGTCATGCATTCCCTATTATCAAACATCTAACAGTTTATAAGTTACAGAAATTAAATTGCGGAAATTAAACTAACTATTACAAGGCGTCGGGTATTTACATCGCCAAAAGCAACCCTTGAAATTAAAATGCGGAAAATAAATAAAGCGGTAAAAATATTTAAAGTCCTAATTATCTAGTACAAACCAGAGGCAAGTACATTAATATGATAAAAATAAACAAACGCATGCGGGAAATTAAATCGAGCGCAAAGTTCTAGGGTCTTGACCCTTTTTGTTAAAGAAAAGATTTTTTGTTTGTTTTTGAATTTTAAGAAATAAATTATCTAAGTTAATTATTAAACTACATTAAATTAATTAATTAATGAAAATAAATATTTTTGGGTTTTTTGATATTTAAGGAAATAAAACAAAATGGATTAATATTAATAAAAACCTAATATTCTAAATTGATTTTATTATTGCAAAAGGATATTGAAATTACACCTAATTAATACTAAGTTAATTAATTAATATTTATTTACAAAAATAAAGTGATGCATTTAATTTTAATAAATAAAAATAATATTTTTTGTGTTTTCTGATTTTATTAAGAAAATTAATTATTTGGTTAATGGTAATAAAAATAAATAGTAAAACAAATAAATAAATATAAGAAAAAGAGAAAAGAAGAATAAACCAAGGGGGGTGTTGGGCCCAATCTGGAGGTATGACTGGCAATTTATGGCCCATTCACGTTCAAGCCTACTTTGACTTTCACCATTCCACGCGTATGCATTGACTGGAGAGTATGGTGAATATTCAATCTAGGCCATCAGATTTGGCCTAAGGGCCATCTGGCATTTGAGATCTGGAGGAGCATGATAGTCCACGCCTTACGCTTTGCACTGGATCTCCTGGAACAAAATAATAATAAACGTTTGGGGGGACCTGGGATTCAAACCCAGGTCCCATGAGACTTTCCACTAGCGCGCTTGCCACTGCATCACTTTGTTCTTTTTGTTATTATATTACACAACAAATATTATATATCAAACAAACAATTATGCCTGAAATAAAAAAAATATGGCGCGAGATTTGAACGGGCCAATTAGGGGAAGACACCTAGTCGTCTTCTCCACAGGTTTCTGGTTATCTTACCTGCGGATTTTTATCCGCAGCAAGATTCATAGCTTGCTCCTAAAATGGGCTATGGGCCATATAAACTCAAACGGAGACCATCACCATGTTCGTCTCTCCTCCCTGATCACAACCATGTCCATGGTTTGTTCTAATTTTTCCTGAAATCAAAACGCCTAAAACACAAGAACAAAAACCCTAGCTTCGGGCATGGCTGTACAGGCTACCAAAATAAAATCAAATAATGTAGAAATGTTCCCAACAGACCGATTAGCATGATTATACAAAGATTTTGGCAAATAGATGCAAGAACAAGAGGTTATGTTTTCGTGTACAGAGGCATGTTCATGAGTACTTACAGTGCGATTCAGGAGGTTTCAAGGCTTGGTTTTGATCCTAATAGATCCAGTGGACGTCTAGCAAGAGAGTAGTGTGAAGTTTTTGCCTTGGAAACACTTCTAAGATCGTTTTCAGATTCAAGCTTTTCAAGCTTTTTTCCAAGTTTTTGTTTCTTGATTTTGGGCAGCTTCAGGTCGTCTTCTTGATCTCTTTGCCTTGTATGAGTAATAAGGAATGAATTAGGTTAAAATTTTGGGCTTGAATCCATGTGAATTGATGAATTTGGATTTGATATGATTCCTCCATTAAAGGCTTCCAATTTCTTTCCAAATCAAAGATTTTGTGCATGATATGGCTTGGAACGAATTTGATTGTGTGCATCATGATAATTAAGACCTGTAATGATCAAAAAGATTACAAGTTATTAATATTTAGATTTTATTTTGATTTAAATTGATTAAAAATGAATTAAATCAATAAAAATCAAATAAAATAGAAAAATTAATAAATTGGCACAAAATTGAAGATATGACACGTGTGTGGTGTGACAAGATCAAATCAAGTGGAAAAAAATGGGCCCTTTTGTCAAAAATTGAAGTTTTGGGGATAGCTGACTTTTGGAAAATTTGCAAAAATGCCCAACTTCAACCATGCATAACTTCTTCAATTTTGAACTTTTGGAAGTGTTCTTGGACTTTTTAGAAACCTTGATATGTCCTCTAACCAACCCTTTTGGTATCATCTCATTTTATACTCCATGGTCAAGTTATAAGTTTTGAAAAAAAAGGTGTTTTTGTTAACTTTCAAAAATGACCTATAATGTCCAAATTTGTATCTTTTTGTGAGTACATTTCTTGATCTTGGGGTGTGAAGATGGATCGTAGGAAATTTCATACTCTTCAAAATGAGATTTGGATGGGTCATTTATCATAAAGTATGAGAAAGTTATGCTTGGTCAAAGTTGAGTTGACTTTTCCTTCAAAACCTTAATTTAGCAACTTTTGAATCTTGATGAATTTTGAGAAATCCTTGATGAATCATGATCGACCCATGATCAAATGATGAATTATCCTTAAAAATGAGAATGTTGACAAAAAATCTTGAGGTTTGACTGTTTGTAGGTCACAGTTTGACTTTTGCCTTAGCACAGTCGATTTTTGGACTTCTTGAGCAATTGACTGACCAAACTTTCTCTGCAAGGCTTGAAATTTTACATGGATGAGCTTGAGAGAATATTAGGACATTGGGGAGCACTTGAGGTCATTTTGGTGCAAGGACCTTGATGCAACATAAAACCCTAATTTTGAGATTGGCTGCCTTAGGAGGTGATTTGACTGTCCAACTCTTGAGCTATCTTGAGCAACTTGGGAGTTATTCTTGAAATGTCTTGGGAAATATGGGAGGGCAAATTTTGGGGTACAACAACGATGATGTCTCATCTCTTAAAATTAACCAACACATTGGTGTTTTAAAATTTCTAAGGTGAACTACGAGTACCCTGAGCTTCTATTGCATAGAAGGTGATAAGGCATTAAAGGTTCGCAACCACGACAGATGCACAATTGTAAAAAAATTACTTCTTTTCTCATCTCCACTATCTATTTTTGTATACACCTTTTATAGCCAAAATACACAAATTTTCAAAGAGGTTCATGCGGAGTATCGTAGATGTTTGAGGTGCTAATACTTTCCTTTTGCATAACTAACCCCCGTACCAAGATTCTCTCACCTCTCTTTTTGGGTTTATTCGCTCTTTTTCCATACCTCTAAAAACAATAAAGTGCAGTGGTGATTTTTATTTAATTTATGCGAGTTAAATCAATCCAATAACTTAGTCTCAACATTTCTATCGCTACAATTATGTACACTTACATGATATTATGAAAACTAGCAATACCACACGCTTTATAAATCTTTAACAAGAATAATTAAAACACATGCATATATAGATCATAAAATCATTATTAAAGTTGTAATTTTACCAAATTTAAGGTGAGATTATTCTAAGAAGAACTATGCCATAAAATCAAAGAGGATAAAGGGGAAATGAAAATCAATAATAAATTAATCACTATAAACATTTTGTGTCTCTACGATATTTATCAATTATCATTCCTCCACTTTCACAGTTTTCCTTTTGCTATTTTTTTTCTTCTTTTTCTATATAACTCATTTTTTGTACTAATTAAATTTCTCACACATGATACAATTTCCACATATTTAGGATAAATTTACAATTTGAGCAAGATAAGAATTATAATATGTATAAATTTGTGATGATTCTATTCATCAATAACATACACACACGAATATTTATATATATATATATATATATATATATATATATATATATATATATATATATATATATATATATATATATATATATATATATATATAAGGATTATTTTTATGCCTTTCCAGTGTTAAAGTGTTGGTGAGCTCATGTATTGGCTGAGTTTGTTAACAGAGAATGCTAGATTAGGTCTTGTGTGAGTCAAGTATTGTAAGGCACCTATGGCTTGTTTAAACATAGTTGGGTCATATAGTTTCTCTCCCTCAACTATGAACTACCTACCTGTTATCATAGGTGTGGGACATGTCGAGGCTTTGTCCATCTTGAATTTACTCAGTAAGTCACTGATGTACTTAGATTGTTTGAGATACATTCCACTGGTGTCTGTTTTCAATTTTATGCCCAGAAAGCAATGTAGTTGACCCAAGTCTTTAAGAGAGAATACATCATTAAGCTGAGTAATGAAAGCTTGAAGGAACTTGGTGTTGCTTCCTGTAATTATTATGTCATCCACATAGGTAAGCAGAAACGTAATGTGTTTTTTACCTTTTAGAAGGAAAAGAGAGGAATCACTCTTTGTGTTTTGAAAGCCCCACTTCAGTAATGCAGCCTTGAGACTATCAAACCAAGATCTTGGTGCTTGCTTCAGTCCATAGATAGCCTTAGATAACCTACATATGTGGTTAGGCCTGGTTGGATAAACAAATCCTTCAGGTTGATGCATGAACACTTTTTCCTTGAGATATCCATTTAGGAAAGCATTGTTAATATCTTGTTGCCTGAATTCCCAGTTAAGATGGACTGAAATTGAAAGAATGATTCTGATAGTGATAGCTTTGACTACAGGGTTTAAGGTTTCTTCATAATCAATGCCAGCTATTTGTTGAAATCCTTTGGCAACTAACCTAGCTTTTCTCCTTTCTATGGTACCATATGACTTGTATTTGGTCTTGAAGACCCATTTTGAGTCAACTATGTTTTCTTTATCTTGATAAGGGAATAGTGTCCAATTTTTGTAGGACATGAGTGCTTTAAACTCCTTTTTGCATTGCTTCATTCCATAAGGGCCTTGTGAGAGCATCCTTGGCATTTATAGGTTCCACTGTATCTTTGTGGGTCTCAGCTAGACCGATGTAAGGAAGATTTGGCTTGTGAATGCTTGACTTGCTTTTGGTTTATATGGTGCCTGCATTTCTTGTGTTTTACCCCAAAATTTCCCTCTCATTTTACTCAAGACATGAATATTGAGATCTCCAACTTGCCCTAGGATGACTAAGAATTGGCCAGACAAATTCTCCTCCTAAGGCAATAGACCTCTAACCAGGGTTTCAGTTTTCAGCAAGATGTATGAGCTCCAAGGGTATAAAATCTTTTCCATGTCCCTAATAAGTCCTCAATATCATCCATGCCAAACTTCATGCCTTGCACAACAAGTTTACTCAGTCAACTGCTCAAATGTCTGAAAATTAATTGTACTAGGTCAAAAGTCAAATGTGGCCTATATACAGTCAAACCTCAATATTTTTGGTCAACATCAACATTTTGAAGTAATATCCATCATTTGATCAAGGTTTGATCATGATTCCTCAAGAAATGCTCCTAATTCATCAAAAGTCAAAAACTGCAAATTAGAGTTTCTATAGGAAAAGTAAACCAAACTTTGACCAAGCATAACTTTCTCATACTTTATCAGAAATTTTTCCACCAAAGCTCATTTTGAAAAGAATCCAATCCCCTACAACTTCTCTTCAACTCTCAAGTTCAAGAAATTCCCCAGTCAAAAGATACAAGCTCGTGCATTATAGGTCCTTTCAAAAAGTCAACAAAAACACATTTTGGGTCAAAGCTCCTTACATGAGCATGGAAAATCCAATTGAAATTAAACCAAAATGGTTGTTTAGAGGACATCCTAATCTCTCTAAAAAGTCTAAGAAGACCCTCTTAGGGTTAAAAATGAGAGAGATATGCATTACTAAAGTTGACCAATTTTTGGAAAAATGCATGAAGCCAATATTGACCAAACTTAATTTTTTTTCCAAATGGGCCCATCTTTTCATGCTTGAAACTTGTTTCTAACATAGACCACGACACCTAAGCTCAAACATACATTATTTTATTATTTATGCTTTTTACTTTGATATTTTATTCATTAAAATTCAAAGTTAAATAAAGAAATAATGGAGATAATGTAAGATTTGATTTGGGATCTTTTTCCATTAAGTATTGGGCAAGATTTGTTAATTATGTCAAGGGAAGCTCGTGGAGGGAAGACAAGATTTGATTTAGTCCAAAATAAGTCAAAAATCACATAATTAGAAATAAATTATTTCTCATGAAAGCATGGATATTCTTCCACATTTGTTGACCTAATATGGTCTCATACATATGCACAACAATTCCAGACCTAAGGGACATGCACAACTGCCTCAAGATCAATAGGTTTGGACCAATTTTTTTTCAAGAATACTCCATCAATTGCATTTCAGATTTCGCCTCTTTCCAAGCTAGCAACCACCACAAATCACCTCCAAGACATCTCCAGGGTAAGATAGGTTGAATTCCTGTCTTTTTGCACCTGAAACCATTGCATGCATCGTGGCCGGTTTGCTTGATTTTTGATTAATCATATTTTGAATTGCATGCCTTGTTGAGGAATTATAATGATTTAAATATGCTAGTATGGTCTTTTAGAACAAGTTGATACCCTTACATGTGAACTGGGATGTAAGGATCATCGTTTGCCATTGTTGACTGTAACTTTGTATTTTTTTTCTCATAGCACCGTTTGCAGGGTGTTTCAGGCTAAAAGGCCCCTACCATTGGATCTGCAACTCTTGAATTAGGGGGGGTAGGGTCCAACTAATATATGATTTCACAGGTTTAAGCAAGATACAGTGGAAGAGGTGGCCGGAGAAGACGAACGGAGCTAGGGCTCCAGCGTTTCTCCGATGATTCAAAACTTTGAGTGGCGTTGACTCCCACATGGCTCTGGGGAAGATCCTGATTGGCCTGCGCATGTACCCAGGGTCCCACGATGGCTTCAGTTTGAATTTAATCTTTTTAATGCGTTTATTTATATAATTATTATGTTGCGTTAGATTGACAGAAAGATAACTTGGCTCAGTTGGTAAAGACATTGGCGTGTCAAAAGGAGGACCTGGGTTCGATACCCAGGTCGTATGTTTTCAATTTTTTAATTGTATAACTACACATCCAATGTACTAAGGATGAAGGAGGGTATCCTGGGTTGTCATCTCATCACCATTGGATCTATCACAAGCATCAGATCATTGATCCAGATCTATGCACCCACGGTAAACCCTAAGGGAAGGGCAGCATGGGATCTCACGCAAGGGTAATGGGCCAACAGATCTGGGCCTAGCCAAATTCAGGCAGCACCCCCCAGATTGCTAATTCACTTCAGGCCCATTTCTTTTCATTTTTCTCTTTTTTTTTTAATTTCTTTGTTTTTCTTAATTTCATTTATTTTTAAAATTATTTTTTATTTTAATCATAAAATCATAAAATCACAAAAAAATAGGATTAGGTTTTTGTACATAATTAAAATTAATTTTGTAAATTAATCTAGTTTAACTACTTTAATCTTTTTTAAATTAAAATTAAGTAGAAATTAGGATTAAATCTCATATCTTTTTCATATAAAATACCAAAAATATTTTTAATAAGCAATTTGATTTTTTGGCTTTGTCAAACTTATTCCCGTCTCAACTTTTGCGCATTGTTATTTTTCGTACGATTATTTTTCAATTATGTAACTGCTTCTTGGCTTGTAATAGTTTAATTAGGGTTTAAATTTCTAGATCTGATTATGTAATTTCCCCGAGGCCATGTAATAGCTTAGGAATTTTTACTTTCTGCAATTTATTTTCCGCACTATAAACCGCTTAGATGAATGACTAATAGGATTGTATGAAAAAAAGACTAAAATTAAAACGAGTAGATAACCCTAAATGCGCAAGATAATATATTTGAATTAAGCACACTTGCACATGCTCACCCCTAGGGTAACTTCACTTGTTGCCTTCGGAAAAACAATGGTCATGTCCCTCGAACGTAGGGATACCCTTAGCAAAGACCCTCGGTTAAAGTCACCATAAAGAACATAGTCCCTCAATGTTCCTCGAGTTGCCTAAGAGAAATGATCTTGTCCCTCGATGTTACCTACGAATATATGATGAAAGTCCCTTCGAACTACTAAGGTATCCATATACGTTACCTTCTATGATCATAACGATGACCCGCGCATGTCCCTCATACATCCAATGATAGGGCTACCTACTCACTATTAGTAGGATATCACTGTCTAAAGATTAGGAGGAAAAGAATGTCCTTTTCGAGTATAAGTAGATAAGTTCTTAGATGCTTACTCAAAACAACTTTTTGCACCTACACCAAAATATTTTCAAAAACACTTTCAAAAACATTCGCCTTGCCAACACTCTTGAGGACTGATACAAGAGTTATCACAAAGCGAGTCGCCGCACTAAGGCATTTTCAAAACAATTTTCAAAACACACAATCTAAGAGCCCGTAGATAACTACGGATGGAAAGGGTGCTAACACCTTCCCTTTACATAATCTACCCCCATTACTCAGAAAACTCTCAAAAGGTCTTTCCTGTTCTTTTCACCCTTTCCTTTATTGGATAAAATAAAAGTCTGTGGTGACTCTTGCTTACTGCATATTTGCGAATACAAAACGTAAAACCAGCATAACAGTCGGTTCTGCTACCGTATCACAACTTGCTTCACTTGTACTTTGCTGGGTTATGTCAGGTTGTATCTCTGGATGAGTTGCATTACTAGTACAATATCTTCAGATTATTCTGTGATATTGTTGTCAACTTCTGTGGCATTGTTGTCATCATTCGATTGTTGCTCAATTTGTGAGTCAGTTGAGTTTACTTCATCTTAGACATCTCCTTCAGGGATTGCATCAGTGATAGGATTACATGCAGGGAACAAGGGAAAAAAGTATGATGGATTGTTAGTTGTCTTTAGAGGAACTCTTGTATTGAGAAGTGATTTTTATTGAAAATAACTTGTCTTGATATGAAGATTCTGCCATGGGAATTGAGATATTTATACCCTTTGTGAGAGTTACTATAGCCTAAGAACACACATCTGATTGTATGAAATTGCAGCTTGTGTTGATTGTAGGGTTTAGGGCATGGATAACAAGCACAACCAAAAGGTTTTAAGAGCTTATAGTCAGGTTCCTTATGAAGCATGAGTGAGTAGGGGGTCTTATTTTGGTAACTTGATATGGAAGTCTGTTTGTATGGTATACTGCAGTGGAGAATGCTTCTCACCAATATTGGAATGGAATTTGAGCTTATGCAAGAAGAGTTAAACCAAACTCAACTATGTGTCTGTGTTTCCTCTCAGCACTTCCATTTTGGTGAGAGGTATAAGGACAAGACATTATAAAACCTATTCCAGCTTCTATTGCAAGTCTCTGCACAGGTTTGTATTCACCACCACCATCACATTGAATTACTTTAATTCTCTTATTATATTGATTTTCAGCCAAGGCTTTAAATTGAATGAAAGCTTGCACAATTTCAGACTTTTGTTTTAAAAGGATAGATCCAAGTGAACCTGCTAAAATCTTTAACAAAATGAACATAATATTTGAAACCAGAAGATGACATTATTAGTGCGGGGCCCCATACATTAATGTGAACCAACTCAAGTGGTTCCTTAGCATGAAAAGAAGAAGACTTAAAGGGTAAGAGGTGCATTTTTCCATATTGGCAGGCCTTTCAAAAATTAAGTGATCACTAGGTGATACTTTGACATTACAATTTTTCAAGACTTTGTCTAATGTGTTGTTGTTTGGGTGACCAAGTCTCCTATGCCAGCTCTCCCTGACAGATATATAAGCACTTGGGCTCCTTTCAATTCTTAAGAGCTGGTATAATCCATCTTTAAGTATTCCTTTTAGTAATGCCTTCCCTATCAACTTTCCCTTCATAAAACAATAATTCTTATCAAACTCAACAAGAATGTTATTGTCAGCAACCAATTTAGATACACTTAATATATTTTTGGTAATGTTAGGCACATATAGTATATCATGCAGATTAAGTGATGGCTTTACTCTTAAGGGTTTTGTTGGGGTATTCTGGTAAATACCCTACACCCGGATTTGGGGCACCTTTTAGGTAAGTAGCAATAAACCATAGGGGTTGTACAACATAGACCGATAAGGACAAAGTGGTGGCTACGTTAGCGCGATACTCTGGATTGTACTAATGTTCCTTGAGTAAGTCAAGGATAACATTAGGCTTCCTCGTAGTCTCACTAAACACTGACTGACCTTTAGAACCTTTAATTGACTCATCCTAGCCCTTAGGAAGTAGTGAGATATCCGACTTTAGTTCCAACCGAAGACTGGTTGATACTCGATGCTACACTCATTGAGACTGGACTTTCAAGATATTTTTGCCGCAATACTTTGGTTCTTGAGCTGAAACAATGCCTGACGGAAAGGTCAATAATATTGAGGCTCCTTAGAACCTGGTTACTATGAATAGGACAGGTTGATCCAACTGAACATTCAAGAGGGTATTTACCTTAAAACCTCATGCAAGCCTTTGAACCTAGGGTCTATTGTGTGATTTGCTTGTGTTTATCTGTGATTTTAAGAATAATCATGACATCATAAACATCATGACATTCATATACACTAATCATTTCAAGGACCTATTGGATTTACCTCTTTGTTATTTTGTAGGATATGAATTCAGGTCGTAGAAAAACCATCCGGATTCATATCACAAAAGTCATGGTCACTTACTCAGTTTGGTTACCACCGGATTTGACGAGGGTTTGATGAATGTATTATTCCAGTTCTTCGACCCTAAGCACCATTGCTTCACATTCCCTGATTATCAACTGGTGCCTACACTGGAAGAATTCTCTAAGTTACTTGGTTTACCTATATTGGAGCGAGTACCTTTCACTGGTTTAGAACAAGACCCAGCTTCTGAAAATGTTGTCGTAGCTTTGCACTTGAAGCCATCTGACATTGAGTCTAATTGGGAAAAAAGAAGTGGAGTTAAGGGTTTCCTTGCAAATTTTCTGATGAAGAAAGTTCAGATTTTCCTGGACGCTATGAGTTACCATGCCTTCGAAGATGACTTAGCTCTCTTAATCCATGGTTTGGTCCTGTTTCCTAATTCAGATTAATTTATAGATGTGAATGCCATGAATATTTTCCTTGCTCACAATCTGATTCCTATATTGCTCGGGGATATCCTAAATTCTCTCTATACTCGTACTCTGAAGAAGCGAGGAACTCTCATGTGTTGCACCCCTCTGCTATATAGGTGGTTTATTTCGAACCTTCCTAGGTCAGTAATGAAAAATGATTTAGGCTTAAGATGGAGTCAAAGACTAATGTCTCTCTCTCTCACTCCGACATCGATTGGTGTCCTCGCTCTCAAGGAGACATCTCTTTTATTGATCATTGCGGAGAATTTCCTAATGTTCCACTCATGGGCATTAGGGGAGGCATCACCTACAATCCTTATTTAGCACTACGTCAGTTTGGCTATGCGCGGAGAAATGGTCCACCAAGTATGCTCATCCAGGGTATTGTGTTCAACTACTCAGATGATTTGCAAAATTATCGTCAGAGGTTCACCCGCGCTTGGGGCTTTATTAAGATGACTGAAAGTAAGACTTTGGGGTGGAAGAACTCCATCCCTTTGGAACCTTACCTCAAATGGGTGCGAGCTCGAGCCCAAAGTCTTATGATGCCATATGATTCCATTTTACCGGTGATCTTGGAACATGTTGTTCAAGGGGGCGAGTCCCATATTATTTTCCATCCTGATATGCCAACCAACTTCGAAGAGTTGCAAAAGTCTTGGATCCAGCTCAAGGAAGAACGAGATACTTTTGAGGCTCAATTCTATGCAAGTGAGAAAAAGGTGCGGGAATTAACAAAGCAGTTTCACGAAGAGAGGAATCTCAGCACCTACCTCATCACCAAGAGGAAGCGCCCATGGGAGAGTTAGGAGTTTAGAATTTCCTTTCAATATTTATCCTTGTGTAATCTTTTGTTTCTTTAAAAACGTACTAATAAAGAGTTTTGTTTCCTGTTTTGTTTAAAAGAGCTTAAATCTAATAAGGTCCTTGAAATCATTGCATACATATATCATACATATCATTGCATAAGCATGTTTCATAGTAGGTTTCTCATCTTCTTCGTTGTTTATTTAAGCAGTAAAAAAATGTCTCTCGAACAAACAATGAAGGATTTACAAACTCAAAATGCTCAGTTTCAACAAATGATCATGGCTCTGGCCAAGGGGCAAGAGGAATTGACAGCCCTGATTGTCAAAGAGAAGACCAAGAAGCCAAAGAAGCTAGCTGGTGTGGTAAATTTGGGAAGGAGGTTCAGAGGACCGTTAAGGCAGGTTGTAGAAGTAGCATCTTCATCAAAAGAAGGAGACAATCAAGAAGGGGGAACAAGAGAGGAAGACCCCAATCCAAGGGAATATGATAATGAGACTGACTACAATGAGGAGCAGTATCCTCCGATCGATGAAAAATACAAAAAGCTGGAGGATCGTCTGAATGCAATGAAGACCTAGAAGGTACCTGGGCTGGACTTTGAAGAGTTGGGTTTGATTTCTGGGATTGTCATCCCATAAAAGTTAAAGGTTCCGATATTCGCTAAATATGATGGGGAATAATGTCCCACGATGCATCTCCAGTCTTATGTGAGGAAGATTCAGCCTCACACTACAGACAAGGACTTATGGGTTCACTTCTTTCAAGACAGTCTATCTGGGACTCAAATAGAGTGGTTCTATCAACTGAAGGGGACCAATATTCGTAACTGGGAAGGCTTGGCTGCTGATTTCTACAAGCAGTATCAGTATAATGCAGACCTTGCTCCCACCCGTACACAACTCCAAAGTATGTCTATGGGTTCGAGCGAGGGTTTTAAAGACTATTCTCAGAAGTGGAGGGACTTAGCAGGAAGAGTCCAACCCCCTTGTCTAATAAGGAGTTAGTGGATATGTTTTTGGGTACCCTACCTGGTCCGTTTTTGAATCATCTGATTGGAAGCTCCTCAACCGGCTTTACTGAGTTGATTTTGATGGGAGAAAGAGTGGACGCTGGGATTAGAAGTGGCAAGATTTAGAAGGATGTATCTTCAAGTGCATGAAAGAGACCTTTCATGGGCAAAAAAGAGGTCAGTGTTGTTTACAATCAATGAAATCAGGGCAGAACCGAGCGGCGTTTAATGTTAGGGGCTATTATGATATCCAAACATGCAACTACTCAACAACGAAATAATCAGCCTAGAGCAGAAAGACCTGTAAGGCAATTCACCCGGATAAATATGACTTTGTCTAAGGTTTTGCCTCACCTACTGAAATCCAACATGATTACCTTGAGGGAAGCTCCCAAGAATCCCAACACCGCATCTCCTCGCTACAACCCAAATGCTCGATGTGCTTACCATTCAGAAAGTCCAGGCCACGATACAAACCGCTGTTGGGCTTTGGAAAATAAGGTACAAGACCTTATTAAGGCGAATGAGATTGAATTTAACGCTCCTGAGATTCCCAATGTTATAACTACTCCCATTCCCAAGCACGACCTGGTGTTAATGTTGTTGATGATGATACGTTTGTTACTTCTGTTGAGGAACTTGTTACTCCTCTCATGACTGTTAAGTGGAATTTGTTGCAAGTCGGTTTACTTCTGGGCTATGGTGAAGATTTCCACTTATGTTTATCTTTACCGACTGGTTGTTATTTGTTGAAAGTAGGTGTTCAGCGCTTGATGGATGATAAATAGATTCTATCTGAGAAGACTCCCATCACAACTGTTTCTTGTAAGGATGTTTAAATTATAACCATTTCCGCCAATCCTCCCAGGGTCTCCACCAAAAGACTCGTCAGGATTACATCTGCTCCAAAGTTATCTCCCCTGATCATACTATTCCACGGCCAATCCCATACTCCTCGGACAAGGATGTTCCCTGGAACTATGGGGCTGACGTCTATTACCATGGCGTCAAACAAGACTTGTTGGCTGCTGAAGACCAAGTTTCTGGAAATACTGATCCCGACATTGGCAACATCGTTGGGACCAGCAAAATAACAAGAAGTGGAAGAGTGTTCTCCCCTAAGATTTCTCCCCAAAAAGCCGTTACTATCCCTGTGATCATTCCTACTGTTGTTCTTGCTGATACTACCACCGCAATTCTAGTGATTACCCCTGTTGCCACCCCTATCACCGAGTCGGCCGAGACTCGGGGCAAGGACATATTGATTGAGCCTGTCCAGACGAAGGCACATTCAGAATCTGTTCTAGAGGCTTCCAAGAAGGAAATGGAAGAAATCCTAAAGATAATTAAAAAGAGAAACTACAATATGGTCGAACCGCTGGGGCAGACCCCTTTTAAGTTTTCCATGTTAGCCCTACTATTGTGCTCTGAAGCTCATGCAAAAGCTTTGGTGAAATTCCTCAAAACTACCCATGTGCCACAAGAAACCTCCGCTGACCAATTTGAAGATTGTGTGGCCAGTTTAATGACTGATAACGGTTTGGGTTTTTATGATGCTGATCTAACACCCAGAGGAAGAAAACACAATGATGCGTTGCATGTCTCCATTGAATGCAGGGGCACTACTTTGGCCCATGTTCTAGTAGATACTGGTTCATCGTTAAACGTGCTGTCCAAGAAGGCTCTGGATAGATTAGACTGCGAAGGTTTGACCCTGAAACCCAGCAACATTGTAGTGAGGGCTTTCGATGGTTCGAAAAGAATGGTGCACGGGAAGGTGGACATCCCCATTAAAGTTTGTTCTCAGACCTTTAACTCCACCTTCTACGTGATAGATATAAGACCATCTTATTATTGTTTGTTGGGTCGCCCTTGGATCCATAGGGCGAAAGCTGTCACGTCCACTCTACATCAAATGATGAAGTACCCAGTGAAAGGAAAGATTGTCACAGTACATGGTGAAGAGGAGTACATGGTAAGTCACCTGAACTCTTTCATGTATGTGGAAATGGATGACGAGTTCATCGAGACTCCTTGTCAAAACTTTGAAGAGGTGCCTCAGACCATGGCTACAACTGAGACTGTTACCAATATGCCTGTTCTACCCCAAAATTTGCCCTCTCTTGTTTTCAAGGGTCTTCCCTTACATGGTTGGTCACAAACACTTGCCTAACGAAAATAAAGTTTTTTGAAGATGAACGAAGTGTCTTTCGATTGGCATCTGGGAAAAGTCTTCGATTGGGTATCCATAATCCTTCGATACAAGCTTGACTCACCAGTCTTCAATTGGAAATTTGGCACTCTTCGATCGGGCTTTGATTAGTAAGCTTCGATTAGGTGTTTGGAACCCTTCGATCAAGCTTTTGTTCGCAAGTCTTCGATTGGCATTTTAATAAGCACCTTTCGATTGGCATTATAAAAGTGTCCTTCGATTGGCACTGTAACAGTGTCCTTCATTTGGCATGTTAACAAGTACCTTTCAACTGGAATTGTAACAGTGTCCTTCGATTGGCAGGATAACAAGTATCTTTCAGTGGCATTCGATTGGTAGTTGAACAAGTATCTTTCGATTGGTATTATAGCAGTGTCTTTCGATTGGAATTCTAACAAGTACCCTTTGATTGGTATATGGACAAATACCCTTCAATTGGCATTTCAAAAGGTCCTTGGATTGGAACTTCAGAGTGTGCTTCGACTGGAACTTCAGAGTTTCCCTTAATAAGAACACCAGAACGAAATGACCTTCGAATGGCATTTCAGTGCAGAGTTTCTCTTAATCTAAGATGCTTTGATGAAGGAAGTTCTGAACACTTCGAATCAGAACTTAGACTCATCACAAGGCCAAAGGCTGGTCCAAGTTGTCTAATAGGGAATGTTCTAAATATATTCGAATTGGACTTTGGAGCTGGCAAAGAAGGCAGATTCGAAGGAATGAAGTAGGCTGGCATGACTAAGCAAAAACACATATCCTAACCTGTCCAGGTTCACCCAAAGTTCACAATGGCATGTGTCCCTTGCAAATATAGAAATAATTAAATGCTGATTGTGGACTCAATTATTTGAATTAAAGGCCAAATTCTTGCCTTGTTTGCTCCCAACCCTACAAGAGCTGATTCGACCAGGGTGATCCTTTTCGAATCAAGCAATCGAAGCAGAGGGAGGCTCAATCGAAGGGGCTATGCAATTGAAGCTGGAGTAATTCGATTTGGGACTTTGAAGCTATCAAAGAGAGCAAATTCGAAGGGAAGTGGATATGAAGGGTCTGGTCAGCTTTTGATCTCCATCATATTGGAGGCCCAAACAACTCATGACAGGCTGGCAAATAGATTGGCACGTGATTGAATCAAATATAGCAAGTCTTTATGAAGAAATCAAATCAAATCTCTTCATCATAATGGACCAAGATTTGATACACAAATGTTGACCTAAATTCCTTTGTCTATATAAACCTCATGCTTACAAAGAAAAAAGGACGGAAAAAAAACGCACAAAAACTCTGTGGAAACGGCCAGAACAGTTTTGCAAAAAAACCTTGAAAAAATGGGGATCGAATTTTGGTTTAGAGGTGAATTCAGACCAAAAGCAAAACGCAGCTCTCTTCCTTGCCATCCAGTGGAGCTATACCCATCAAAAGGAAGCCTTTTCATTGCCCATAACGCATTGTAAGTCTCCATGAACATTGCTCTGCACATAGAATCGTAACTCAGTTTTTTCTGCATCCTTGTGCAAAATCTCTTGCATATTCATACCGACCATTAAATTTCTAAGCAAACTGCATTATTTAATTTGATTTTTGTGGCCTCTAACCCCCTATCTAGAACCTAGGGTTCTTGTGTATGTTTTTAGGCGTTTCGTGTGCTGGTTAAATTAAGGCCAATAATGGCCATGGATGAGTTCAGGGGAGTGAGACGAGTACATTGGTACTCTTGGATTACATTTTTGTGACCTAGGGAGGATTTTGGAAAGATCCTAGGAACCTTCTTGCGGATAAAAAGCCGCAGGTAATCGAACCAGAGTTTCGGCGAAGAAGATGATACCGTGTCCTAATGTGATTGGTTCATTTGAATATTAGCGCGTTTTTCAGGGAATAATTGCTAGTTTGTTTTATAATATTTAATTGATATCCCACTAACAGGTTAACATCATGGCTCAGTTGGTAGCGCATCGGTTGAATTGTCCAATGGGACCTGGGTTCGAATCCCAGGTCCCCCAAAACTTTGTTATCATTTTATTTCAGGCGTTCACATGCAGCACTTCAGGTAGGGAGCACCATATACCTCCAGATCTCAAAGGCTACGTGGTTACCAAGGCAGATCCAATGGGTAAGGATGGAGGTTCACCATGAACCTTGGTCAACAAACGCCCAGGCAATCTGAAAGTCAAACAAGGCTGATTGAATCTGGTCCTGGAAGTGTTGAATCAATCTCCCTTCTAGGCCCCCCCCCCCCTTTGGTTTATTCTTTCTCTTTTCTATATTTCTTTTGTTTAATTTGTGTTATTTTTATTTTTTAACCAATTAACAAATTAACCCTTTTTTATATAAAAACCAGAAATCATAAAAAAACAATATTTATTAATTTCACTATTTTATTTTTGTAAATAAACCATTAATCAATTAATTTAGTTTTTTTAATTAGGTTTAATCTTAACATATTTTGCATTAAATTAAAATTGATTTAGAATTAGGGTTTTGATATATTTTTACCTTTCTAATTTTATTTCCTTAATTAAAATGAAACTCAAAAAATATTTTCTTTTTAATTAATTAATTATTAGTTAGACTTAATTCTTAAATCAAAAATGACAAAAAATATACTTTATTTAATGAAAAAAGGGTCAAAACCATAGGACGTTCCGATTCAATTTTCTCGCGTGCATATTATTTTTGATCCATATAATTGTAATTGCTCCGAGAATGTAACAACTTTAACTTAGGATTTTATTTACCGCTTTTATTTACTTTTTCGCATTTAATTTTAAGGGTTTGTTTTTGGCGATGTAAATACCTGACACCTTGTAATAGCTTAGTTTTATTTTCCGCAATTTATTTTCCGCAACCATTAACTGCTAGATGTTTGAATAATAGGCTATGCATGACAAGATTAACCTTTAATTTAAAATCAACCGTAGCTCACCATAACATGTACAAAGATAATATAAACTGAAAATTGACACACTCGCACATGCCACTCTTAGGGTACACCTCACTTGGTTACCTCGAACATGGTCATTGAGTATATGAAGTTTTAGAGGTCGTCCTTTTGTACAAAGATCATAAGTTGCCTCGAAACGGTTGCCTCGGAAAAATGATCTAAGACATTAGGGTTACCGCTAAGGCGTCCTAAAATTGCTTTAGTGGCCACACATCCCTTAAATCGAATTGACCCGAAAACTCCAACGATGGTGCTACCTACTCCTCAATAGTGGGATAGCATTGTCTAAAGGACATTTGCACAGTTTAATTCCTTTTTGAGTAGGTAGATGTTCTTAAGTACTTGCTCTTTTGAAAAAAAAACAAAACTTTTCGCACTTACACTCTCTTCAAAACAAAAACTCTTTTCAAAGCCACAAACACAAAGAAAAGCAAACTTTTGAAAACATAGTGAGCAAGTACCTAAGAGCCCGTGGATAACCATGGATAGGAAGGGTGCTAACACCTTCCCTTTCTATAATCTACCTCCCGAACCCGAGAAAAATCTCAAAAAGGAATTTTTCTGTGCTTTTGTCCTTTCCTTGTTGGATAAAATAAAAGACGGTGGCGACTCTTGCTTACCGCGACATTTTGCAAAAACAAACGCAAACACGAACCAGCATTCCAAAATAGTCAGCTCTATTCCCACCGATCATAGAACTGGCGACTCTGCTGGGGATTCTTATAAGTGAGGTGTACCTTAGGATTAGATCACTTGTGTTTTCAATTGTATGCTTTGTATGCTTTAAATTTTGTGGGCTTGTATCGGAGTTCTATAGATCCTAACCCGGATCTGGGGATACCCTTTAGGTAAGTAGCAATAAACTGTGAGCGATCTGTCCGGCGTAGACCGACACGGATGAAGCAATAGCTACGTTGGTGTGGCACCTTAGTCTGTACCGATATCCCTTGTGTTGGAACGAGGAGAATATGGGTCTTCTAAGGAGTCATTAAGCACCAACTGACCTTAGAACCTTAAATTGACCAACTTGGCCATAGAACAGTAGCAGTATGATACACTCATTAAGACTAAACTCTCGCGATGATTCCGGCCGCAAGAAAAGGTTCCTAAACTAGAATTATGACCGATTGAGGGTAGTCAGTGATATTGAGATCCTCTAGAACCCGGTTACTATTTTTTAGGATAGGTCTTAACCAACTGAAACTGAAAGAGGGTAATACCTAAACTCCATGCCAGCCTAAACTTAAGGCTGTTTGTGTGACTTGTGTGCCTTCAAACTTGAACTACTTGCACTTTCTTGCTATCTGACAAGATGAGCTCCTTGCAGGTTTTGTTTACAGTCCTTATCCGATAATTTGGATTTATTGCAGGGTTTACTTACATCACTTCACACTTTTGCTTAAACGCATAGCATACACATCATAACATCATGCCTTAACATTTTCCTTAACCATTTCAAGGATCTCAAGGGTTTGTGATGCAGGTTATGGTAAATCAAATGTCTAGCAAGGGGCAAGGGGATTTATTTTCCTCTAGCCAATGCCGTCTAGAGATCAAAACATGATAACTTGAGTCAGGGGCTATGACCCACTCGATATGGTGAGCTTGACTCTTGAAGAAGGACTCTTAACGACACAAAGTTTCTTCTATCAAATTCTAACAAGTTTCTTGTTTACCCCACGAGATCCTTGAAAACATTGCATACATATATCATACATATCATTGCATAACAGGTCATCCGATACAGGTCTCTCATGTTCTCGCTATTTATTTCAGCAATGGCTTTCCAACCAGACAACCAAGATCTCCGGGCTCAAAACGCCCAACTTCAAGAAATGTTCTTGAACCTATCCCAGGGGCAAGAAGAAATAAAAGCTCTCCTCACAAGGGGCTTGGTCCTAGGGAATCTAGGAGCCATCAAGAATGATCAGTTGGAAGGGCTACAAATTGAGTTGGCAACAATGAAGATCCAGATGATGGGACAACTGGTGGGCCAGATGGCTCTCATTCAAGACTTAGCTCAAAGACAAGAAGAGCTCAGGGTCCTCATCAACAAGCTGCTTCAAAATAACCAAGTGGGGTAAACAACTAGGGTTGAAGATCAAGTCATCATTCAACCACCTTTGGGGCAAGAAGACAAGGGAAAATCTCCTCAGCTTGCTTCAGGGTCACAAGCCCAGCATCAACCTCGCCAGCATCAACGGGGTAATCGGCGTAAGCGAAATACGTCTGGAAGACATTTCTCTGAGACTGATATACCACCATCTCTAATACTGAAACGATTGTTGGAGGTCAATCTGATTCCTTTAAAGGATCCTCCCCGGAATCCCAACACCTCTTCTCCTGGTTATCGTCCCGATGCATTTTGTGTATACCACTCCCATAGTCCTGGACATGACACCGACGACTGTTGGACTCTAAAGAACAAGATCCAAGACTTGATTGACGGAAGGGTGCTGGAGTTCATGCCGGATGGCGAGATGAAAATATTCCACTGAGAATTCTCCATCTGAGATGACTAGTTCAAACTAAGAGACTTTTGTTCATTTGAATTCTGAAGTTGTATTTTTCTTTGCTTATTCAAACAATTATTATCATGTCGAACTCTTTTATTTCATTAATGCATTGTATATGTCTGTTTTGAATCAATCCATTCGTATTTCACTATATTCAAATTGCTTTTATTTTTTGTGATGATCAACTCTCGATTAAAAAATTCTAAGACTTTAGAGGGAGGATGACGAAAACGATACCACGATCTTTACAGTATGTTTTTGAATAGACCCTGCTGATGAGGTACAGACGTTGTTTCAAATCCTAAACAACGGAGTTATAAGGAAGATAATCCCTAGTCAACCCCTTTGAGCCAAAGAAGTTGGAGTTTTTCTTTTCACAAATTAAAACCCGTAATCACAACCTGGGGCAGGGTAGTTTGCTCAGTTGATCCAGGTGCACAATGAATGGCATCAAAGAAGTCCTTCCTAAAAAAAGACGGTGATGGTTCCGTATGATCGTAAGGACAGACAGTCATTATCTTTCGAAATAAAAGCCCACTTAGTCAAAACCTATGAAGGAGACTTACAAAAATAAAACCGGGGCATCCCGCTGACTGTAATCACAAAAGAAACAGTTCAGGAAAAAAAACAGGGATAATAAAATCAGAAAGGAAGAGATCCTGCAAAATCTCAAAAAAATGACTGCCTGTTCAAAATAAATTGTCAGTATCCGAACCATCACTGGTACATCAGAGCAAAGACTCAAACAAGATCTAATGCACGATTAGCTGAGTTTAGGATCGAAGAACATCACGAAGAACGGGTGGGTACAAATAATATTTGAGCCTTTATCCTTTGTTTCTTAAACCGTGAACCAGGCCACGTTATAACCCTTAAAAAGTCCTAGCTGAATCATGGGTTAGTCCGGAAGCATACTGTTACAAAAGGTATCCTGACTCCTGTGGGGCTTGTTGTAAATCCTGAGTTGACGTCACATTTTACAAAATTTTCCAATCTTACTGAAAAAATGCATTTTCAAAAACTTCAAGACAAACATAAGCTTTGCATTCTTAAAATAACATTGTTTTCATATGACTATTTGTTCAAATAGCAGAGAAATTCGCACGACGAATATCTAGTGAACAAAAACCTTTTCAATAAAAAAGGATCACCTCAAGTGGAAAAACACTTCCAATCAAGGGGCATGGCATGATCATTGTCCATCATCCGGGGAAGTCAAGTCAAGATTCAAGGAATCTCTCAAAATGCCAAATATCCAGGGGCAAATCTCCATCAGAATCAATTGGGGCATTGGACATGAATTCCAATAACGAATCTTGCATGATCAAACGAAGATCTTCTGGTAGTATGGCAACACAACACTACCGACAGTGGCACCTCTCTACATCCTGAGGGAATGGACATAGTAAAAAAATACCGCGCGTGAATCAAAGACCCGCTAGGTTGACTGGCCTAGGCAAAATAAGAGCTTCCCGACGAATCAAAAGGGTTCGGGAAAAAATAACGGATGAAAATGAAAAAGTCTGTACACCCGGCAAGTCAAAAACCTGAAAAGGCGGCTTGGGCAAAAAAGGGTATCCTGGTGAACTGAAAACCCAAAAGGGCGGTCCAGGCAAAAATTAGGGATCAAAGCGTACGACTATGTCTCGTCATCTCGTCACTGGCCTACCAGAAGAAGACTTGTCATTTTGACCGAAAGATACCAAGCACCTCATAGGTGGGGATAATACTCGATCCGCAGGGCCTCCGCAGGCACCTTCTCCCGCAAAAAACAGGGGCAAATAAGAATTGTCCGAACTGTATAAGTTGCTCTGTCTACCAGGTACCAAGGTATATATTCAGCTGAAGAATATGGCTAAGATACTTTCACTCCCCTCAGAGTAAGACAGTAATGATAGCTCTCTCAGCTGAGACTTGCAACTATGAACGAATCAACAATACTCTCCCCAAGCAGAGTTGGTCTACCATCAGCCTTAAAAAGGTTGGGTATCCCTAGAAGGTCTTAATATTCCCCAGCGGAGTATAAGGATATTCCCCAGCAAGCATAAGAGTATCCCTGGCAGTCTTAATATTCCTCAACGGAATATAAGAATGTTCCCCGGCAGAATGTAAGATACCCCCAGTGGAGCCATTTACCTAGCACAGTCTAAAAAAGTTTCCCCAATGGAGTTGAATCATCTTCCCCAGTAGATTCTGGAAGCTTATCCCCTGCGAAGCACAAATAAGTCTCCCCAGACAAATTCAAAGGTTATCCTCACAAGAGTCTAACCGGGTTATCCTCAGCAAGTTGCAACTGAAAGATCATCCCCAACGAAGTTCTTTCTATCCCCAGCAAACTTCATCATCAAAATCCCCAACAGAGCTTATCAACGGAATCCCCAGCGGAGTTTATCATTAAAATCTCAGCAAAGTATCTCTTCCCCACAGAGTAATTCCCCGCAGAGTAATCTCTTCACCATGTTTATTCCCCAACGGAGTTATTTTGTCCTACATGTTTATTCTCACAATCATCTTCGTTCGTCATCCCCATCAGAAACATTCTAAACAAAGATTGAAGACACACATAATCTTCAACAACAGTCCAGGATTTTAACAAACTCCCTGACATTTGTCAAGGATTTATTTTCCCAAACGAAAATACATTCATAAACATTTCACATTTCATACCTCATATTTACATACATGATAAAGTGCATACGACACCATCTCATTTATTTTTGAGAACATCATGACATCATGCATTTCATACATCATGACATTGCATACAGCTAACGTTTTACCTTTTTCAGGAAAAGGTCAATCAAAAGATGGCTACCATCAACCTTTTCAAGTCCCAGTTTAATACCTGTAGCAAGCCAGGAAAACTATCTGTGGACGACTGATTGTAGATTAATACTTGTAACAAGCCAGGAAAATCATCTACATGAAGATATTGAAGATTAATACCTGTAACAAGCCAGGAAAACTATCTTTCTTTCTCAGGTCAGAGATTAATACCTGAAACTAGCCAGGACAGCTATCTCCTCGACCAACCTTTTCAAGTCCAAGTTTAATACCTGTAGCAAGCCAGGAAAACTATATGTGGACGACTGATTGTAGATTAATACCTGTAACAAGCCAGGAAAATCATCTACATGAAGATATTGAAGATTAATACCTGTAACAAGCCAGGAAAACTATCTTTCTTTCTCAGGTTAGAGATTAATACCTGAAACCAGCCAGGGCAGCTATCTCCTCGACCAACCTTTTCAAGTCCCAGTTTAATACCTGTAGCAAGCCAGGAAAACTATCTATGGACGACTGATTGTAGATTAATACCTGAAACCAGCCAAGAAAACTATCTACACGAAGAGATTGAAGATTAATACCTGTAACAAGCCAGGAAGGCTATCTTTCTTTCTCAGGTCAAAGATTAATACCTGAAACCAGCCAAGACAGCTATCTCCTCGACCAACCTTTTCAAGTTCCAAATTAATACCTGTAACAAGCCAGGAAAACTATCTGTGAACGACTGATTGTAGATTAATACCTGTAACAAGCCAGGAAAACCATCTACACGAAGAGATTTAAGATTAATACTTGGAACCAGACAGGACAAGTTCTATAACCTCAACGGTATACTCCCGGTGAGCACGAGTCAGTTCCTAAATCTCAAGAAAATTTAGACTTCCCCAGCGGAATCTTCTACAAACAACAGGTATGCAAGTTCTCGCTAAGGAATCTCTTATGCGATCGACACTCCTGGATGTCATCTTTAAGCCCATCTCCAACAACTATCCATCATCTCTCCAAATGGCATTTGTAAGCCCATTCCCGACATCACAATGTTGATACTACACCATGCGAGTGCAAATTTCTGGGCACTCTAGTGTTCAATCATCTTCCACCTTCGGATCACGAAAGGCACGCAAGCCAATCTACATCCTCAGGTTTAAGAAGATTGAACAGGGGTAGCTGTTGTACCCCAAAATTTGCCCTCTCATGTTTTCAAGGGTCTTCCCTTACATGGTTGGTCACAAACACTTGCCTAACGAAAATAAAGTTTTTTGAAGATGAACGAAGTGTCTTTCGATTGGCATCTGGGAAAAGTCTTCGATTGGGTATCCAAAATCCTTCGATACAGGCTTGACTCACCAGTCTTCAATTGGGAATTTGGCACTCTTCGATCGGGCTTTAATTAGTAAGCTTCGATTAGGTGTTTGGAACCCTTCGATCAAGCTTTGGTTCGCAAGTCTTCAATTGGCATTTTAATAAGCACCTTTCGATTGGCATTATAAAAGTGTCCTTCGATTGGCACTGTAACAGTGTCCTTCATTTGGCATGTTAACAAGTACCTTTCAACTAGCATTGTAACAGTGTCCTTCGATTGGCAGGATAACAAGTATCTTTCAGTGGAATTCGATTGGTAGTTGAACAAGTATCTTTCGATTGGTATTATAGCAGTGTCTTTCGATTGGAATTCTGACAAGTACCCTTTGATTGGTATATGGACAAATACCCTTCAATTGGCATTTCAAAAGGTCCTTGGACTGGAAATTCAGAGTGTCCTTCGACTGGAACTTCATAGTTTCCCTTAATAAGAACATCATAACGAAATGACCTCGAATGGAATTTCAGTGCAGAGTTTCTCTTAATCTAAGATGCTCTGATGAAGGAAGTTCTAAACACTTCGAATCAGAACATAAACTCATCACAAGGCCAAAGGCTGGTCGAAGTTGTCTAATAGGGAAAGTTCTAAATAGATTCGAATTGGACTTTGGAGCTGGCAAAGAAGGAAGATTCGAAGGAATGAAGTAGGCTGGCATGACTAAGCAAAAACCCATATCCTAATCTGTCCAGGTTCACCCAAAGTTCACAATGGCATGTGTCCCTTGCAAATATAGAAATAATTAAATGCTGATTGTAGACTCAATTATTTGAATTAAAGGCCAAATTCTTGCCTTGTTTGCTCCCAACCCTACAAGAGCTGATTCGACCAGGGTGATCCTTTTCGAATCAAGCAATCGAAGCAGAGGGAGGCTCAATAGAAGGGGCTATGCAATTGAAGTTGGAGTAATTCGATTTGGGACTTTGAAGCTATCAAAGAGAGCAAATTCGAAGGGAAGTGGATCTGAAGGGGCAGGTCAGCTTTTGATTTCCATCATATTGGAGGCCTAAACAACTCATGACAGGATGGCAGTAACGCATGAAAATAGATTGGCACATGATTGAATCAAATATAGCATGTCTTTATGAAGAAATCAAATCAAATCTCTTCATCATAATGGACCAAGATTTGATACACAAATGTTGACCTAAATTCCTTTTTCTATATAAACCTCATGCTTACAAAGAAAAAAGGACGGAAAAAAATGCACAAAAACTCTGTGGAAACGGCCAGAACAGTTTTGCAAAAAAACCTTAAAAAAGTGGTGATCGAATTTTGTTTTAGAGGTGAATTCAGACCAAAAGCAAAACGCAGCTCTCTTCCTTGCCATCCAGTGGAGCTATACCCATCAAAAGGAAGCCTTTTCATTGCCCATAACGCATTGTAAGTCTCCATGAACATTGCTCTGCACATAGAATCGTAACTCAGTTTTTTCTGCATCCTTGTGCCAAATCTCTTGCATATTCATACCGACCATTAAATTTATAAGCAAACTGCATTATTTAATTTGATTTTTGTGGCCTCTAACCCCCTATCCAGAACCTAGGGTTCTTGTGTATGTTTTTAGGCGTTTCATGTGCAGGTTAAATTAAGGCCAATAATGGCCATGGATGAGTTCAGGGGAGTGAGACGAGTACATTGGTACTCTTGGATTCCATTTTTGTGACCTAGGGAGGATTTTGGAAAGATCCTAGGAACCTTCCTACGGATAAAAATCTGCAGGTAATCGAACCAGAGTTTCGGCGAAGAAGATGATACCGTGTCCTAATGTGATTGGCTCATTTGAATATTAGCGCGTTTTTCAGGGAATAATTGCTAGTTTGTTTTATAATATTTAATTGATATCCCACTAACAGGTTAACATCATGGCTCAGTTGGTAGTGCATCAGTTGAATTGTCCAATGGGACCTGGGTTCGAATCCCAGGTCCCCCAAAACTTTGTTATCATTTTATTTCAGGCGTTCACATGCAGCACTTCAGGCAGGGAGCACCATATACCTCCAGATCTCAAAGGCTACGTGGTTACCAAGGCAGATCCAATGGCTAAGGATGAAGGTTCACCATGAACCTTGGTCAACAAACGCCCAGGCAATCTGAAAGTCAAACAAGGTTGATTGAATCTGGGCCTGGAAGTGCTGAATCAATCTCCCTTCTAGGCCCAACCCCCCCCCCCCCCCCCCCCTTTGGTTTATTCTTTCTCTTTTCTATATTTCTTTTGTTTAATTTGCGTTATTTTTATTTTTTAACCAATTAACAAATTAACCCTTTTTTATATAAAAACCAGAAATAAAAAAAAAACAATATTTATTAATTTCACTATTTTATTTTTGTAAATAAACCATTAATCAATTAATTTAGTTTTTTTAATTAGGTTTAATCTTAACATATTTTGCATTAAATTAAAATTGATTTAGAATTAGGGTTTTGATATATTTTTACCTTTCTAATTTTATTTCCTTAATTAAAATAAAACTCAAAAAATATTTTCTTTTTAATTAATTAATTATTAGTTAGACTTAATTCTTAAATCAAAAATGACAAAAAATATACTTTATTTAATGAAAAAAGGGTCAAAACCCTAGGACGTTCCGATTCAATTTTCTCGCGCGCATATTATTTTTGATCCATATAATTGTAATTGCTCCGAGAATGTAACAGCTTTAACTTAGGATTTTATTTACCGCTTTTATTTACTTTTTCACATTTAATTTTAAAGGTTTGTTTTTGGCGATGTAAATACCCGACGCCTTGTAATAGCTTAGTTTTATTTTCCGCAATTTATTTTCCGCAACCATTAACTGCTAGATGTTTGAATAATAGGCTATGCATGACAAGATTAAACTTTAATTTAAAATTAACCGTAGCTCACCATAACATGTACAAAGATAATATTGACACACTCGCACATGCCACTCTTAGGGTACGCCTCACTTGGTTACCTCGAACGTGGTCATTGAGTATAGAAAGTTTTAGAGGTCGTCCTTTTGTCCAAAGATCATAAGTTGCCTCGAAACAGTTGCCTCGGAAAAATGATCTAAGACATTAGGGTTACCGCTAAGGCGTCCTAACATTGCTTTTGTGGCCACACGTCCCTTAAATCGAATTGACCTGAAAACTCCAACAACGGTTCTACCTACTCCTCAATAGTGGGATAGCATTGTCTAAAGGAAATTTGCACAGTTTAATTCCTTTTTGAGTAGGTAGATTTTCTTAAGTACTTGCTCTTTTGAAAACAAAAACAAAACTTTTCGCACTTACACTCTCTTCAAAACAAAAACTCTTTTCAAACCCACAAACACAAAGAAAAGAAAACTTTTGAAAACATAGTGAGCAAGTACCTAAGAGCTCGTGGATAACCACGGATAGAAAGGGTGCTAACACCTTCCCTTTCTATAATCTACCTCCCGAACCCGAGAAACATCTCAAAAAGGAATTTTTTTGTGCTTTTGTCCTTTCCTTGTTGGATAAAATAAAAGACGGTGGCGACTCTTGCTTACCGCGACATTTTGAGAAAAAAAACGCAAACGCAAACTAGCATTCCAAAACAGTCAGTTCTACTCCCACCGATCACAATGCCAAAGATCACCAGACCTCCCTTGAAAATGGCTTCTCTCAAGGACGCCAAAGTAATTATTGAAGAAGGTGGGTGTACCATTTGGGGCTAACTCCATGACATTCCATACAAATATGATAAGTTCAGTTTGGGTTTCACTTCAGGGGATCAAAGGGTTGTTCGTTGTGCTCGTGCTGGAGGACCTCCCCTATGCATCCGCAACCATGGGGTCAACTCTTTAGAAGACAGTGATGGTGACTATGACATGGATAGCTGGATCTTCCCTACTACCAACGATGGATCCAGTAACTGGACGATAAAGGACTTTGTACCAATTACTTTTATTAAGAAGTAATTGTCTTTCTTGTTTTCAGATATGTAATAATTAAACAATATAAACTCTATGGCCATGTGTCTTACCCGAGGCACAATGGTTTATTTGTGAGGGTTATCATGTCTCAATCTCATATGTCATTAATAAAGCATTGGACGTTTTGCATACAAATTTTGCGCTCTCTGTTTTTCTTTTCTGCTTTTTACTTTGTCAATACAGTTATGCTCTTACACACACTCACGTATCAAATTGCAGATCCATATCCACTATGGATCCCATTGATAACGGTTCTGCTATTGTCGGTTATGACTTTGAAAATCCGATCAACCAAGCTGAGGAAGAAGGTGAGGACGATTGTGAGGTACCCAGAGAACTTGCCAGGCTATTACAACAGGAAGAAAGGGCTACACAACCTCATAAAGAGCCAGTTGAGACAGTGAATTTGGGCACAGAAGAAGATAGAAAAGAAGTCAAGATAGGTGCAAATTTGGAGCTTAGTGTCAAACAACGATTGATACAGATGTTGCATGATTATGTCAAGATTTTTTCCTGGTCATATAAAGACATGTCGGGGCTAGACACGGATATTGTGGTTCATCGTCTCCTAACTAAAGAAGATTGCGCTCCAGTAAAGTAGAAGGTTCGTCGTATGCGCCATGAAATGTAGGAGAAGATCAAGGCAAAAGTTATGAAGCAGTTCAACGCCGGATTCTTAGTTGTCACCTCCTATCCGTAATGGGTTTCTAATGTAGTTCCAGTGCCTAAGAAGGACGACAAGGTACAGATATGTATGGAATACTGAGATTTGAACAAGGCAAGCCCCAAGGATGACTTCTCGCTTGAAGAAGTGAAAAACACAAGAAGGGGGGTTGAATTGTAAAACTTGAAATCAAATGCAGACAACACATTATTTTTATCCTGGTTCGTTTGATCTCAAACTACTCCAGTCCACCCGTCAAGGTGATTTCGCCTCTCTCCAATGAGGTCTTAATCCACTATATTCAACTGAATATTACAACTGCTTTAACAACTGCTAAAGCCTTCTTGAGTCAAAACCACAGACCAGTTTCTCAAGGAAATACTTTCTTACAGATAAATGAAATCTAAGTGTGTTGAATGTTTTCTACAAACCTGTTTATCACAACTGTGATATTACACAAATTAAGCTTATGAGAACTGGAATGCTAAAACAATAGAGTAAGTAATTTGAGAGCTTTAGCAAACTGGGAATGAGGATGAAGATGAATTTCTTTAGGCGTGTAGAGAGTTGTAGAGCATTAGCCAATCCGTTCTTCACTTGCTTGTTTATATAGCATTGGAAATGATACGTTGGAGTCAGTTATTCCGTTTCAATGCCAATTACATTCTTTCCAAATTGAGAAGATCTTTGTCTGGAATAATGCCGTTGATAATAAAGTATCTTGAATGCACAGTACCGTTGCCAATAAAGCGTGTTCTGGCTTTGGCTTATTCTGACGCTGCTAGATGCTGATGAATCGTTGTTGTCTTGATCAGAGTTTAGATTGTTACGCGCAGATCTGTTCATCAAGCTTCAGCGTAAGCACATGCTTTGATCTTCTGATTCTGGCATCTGATATAACATCCTCTGATGCTGATGTTGATATTTCATCTTCTGATGCTGATGATGATATTCTTATGCTGATACTCATCAGAGTTTCTGTAAAACACAATATAACTTTTAGGTAGCATATATGTCTTACATGAATCATACAATTTATATATTCTTGCATTTTGTTATCATCAAAACTTTAACTTAGGGTAGTAGATTCAAACTTTGTTTTAACAATCTCTCCCTTTTTGATGATGATAAAAACTAGATTTTTTCAATTGAAAATTAACGAGAAAAGTATCAGAGATAACCAAATAATAAATTGTATCAGAATTAAATAGGAAGTTATCAAAGATAAGAAGATAAGGGATAAAGAGGTATCAGAGTTTGGATCGGAAATACTCCCCATGAATTTATTACTTCCCTTTAATTCCATGAGTTCTTTAGGATCAGATATTTATTGACTTTCTTTGAACATCAGATCTTTCTTTTACTTGAGCAGAGCTTCAGTGTATCAGAGATAATTAACTTCTTGTACCTGTAAGCTTATGCAGAACAAGGAAACATTCAAGTATATCAGAGTGTTAGAATGTTTGAGACTTTGTCTCAGTAATCCGTTATTGAAAAATATCATTCTTTTTATCCCCCTTTTTGTCAGCAATCAAAAAGTGAAAGTAATTGATGTTAAAACGATCAGTGCAGAAAAACTCTTGTATTTAGTTCAAAGCTTAGAAGATAGTACATAAAACATGGAAAGAAAACAATGAAAAAGAAAATCTAAGGTTGGGGTGGAAGACGTGTGAACAGAGTTTCTAGCATGTTCTTAATTTGATCAGCAGTTTCCTTCTGCTGATGCACCATGCTGACTACTGTATCAATCTTACTGTCTTGCACATCCATCCTTTCCTTCATCCATTGATCATTCTCATCCATTCTTTTCTGCAGACGAATATCATTTTGCTTCAGCTCTTCAAGAGTCTGCCTGTCCAAAGCAGCTTGAGAGACGTCAGAAATAGGATGCTTCTGAGAGATTTTTGCAACATCTTCTGCTTGACTAAAGTCTTCAGCTGGAATTGTCTGATCTTCTGCTGGTTGAACTTTTGAAGCTGGACGCTTTTCAGACCATGGCTCACTATCCAGAAAGAGCACTTCCTCCTTCAGCAGCTGACTCATGACTGGACCTTCAACTTCTTTCAGCAGCTTGCTGAAGTTCTGTTGAGCATGTTCATAGTTTATGTCTTGCAGCTTGAAGGCTTCAGCGCGTACCCACTTTCTGAATTGTGTCCAGAGTTTGTCTGAAGCAGCAGGATCAATCATTCCAGGACAAACCTGCTTTAGAGAAGCAATCCAATTCTGCATTCCTGTTTCAAAATTCAAGATGCTAGAACCAACATCTAGTTGTTTGGGTTTGGGAATGGCGATTTTATTTTTAAGGTCAGCAAGGCGGTCAAGGACTGTTAGGTCAATGAAGGTCTTGCTGTGGTCATCTGTATTTTGTTTGGGTGAGGGAGTAGGAGAGTCAAAAATGATTATTGGACTGTGTGGAGTGTTAGGAGGGGTAGTTTCTGGTGAGGATGGCAGTTGGGGTATGTTTACAGTTGTACCACAAGGCAGTTGAATTGCCAAGGGTTGTGGTTCAGAGGATTGAGGTGAATGAGGTTCAGGGGTTTGAGCCTCAGAGTGTTGAGACTCAGAGTGTTGAGGTGAAGGTGGATTCAGTTCTGGTTGTGGAGAGGGGGGTGGAGTAGTTTCTGGTTCTGGTGAATGTGGATTTTTTGGTATTGGTGAGAGTGTATATTCTGGTTGAGGTGAGTGGGCAGTTTCTGGTTGAGTGTTTGGATTTTCTGAGAGGGGAGCGGAAGAACGTTGATCAATTTCAGAAAGAACTTTATCAAGTTCTGAGTCTGTTGATGTTGTGGGTTTTGGATTTTGAGGTTTGGTACGGGATCTCCTGAGAGTTAGTGACTCAGAAGGGTCAAACTCTGGTTCGGTATCATCAATGGTTGGTATGGGAATTGGGAGTTCATATGAAGCTGGGGTTGGGATCAATGTTGGAACAACAGATGAATTTAAAACATTAACAGCAGATAGATTACCTCTCTTCTTTGGGGTCTGCTGGGATGGTCCTTCTGAAGCAGCCTTTCTCTTCTTATTCTTCTTCAAAGTAACCTTTGGTGTTTGCTGGTGCAGATCTTTGATGTTCAAATCAGGATCTGTGCCATCAGCTTCACACGCATCCAAGTATTTGAGAACGATGACTGGTTTAGAGTCAATCTCAGAGAATATGGGAAAGTCGCTCAGAGGGACTCTTCTGCTGGTGATGTCAGCAAGAGGAGTGACGCTGGGCTCCTTTCTGATATTCTCTATCAGTTTCATCTTCTTCAGATTCTTGGTGTTCAGCTGCTTGCCAATAGCTGGTTCCAGAGAGCTTATTTCCTGAGCCTCTGTCAGGTGTTCTATCAGCCTATTCTCAGTTAGAATATCTGATATTAATCTTCCGAAGGGTATCCAATCCCTTTTAGTCTTTTCTTCTTCTCTCGTCTCCTTGACGCTGGTCTTCAGATGATTAAACAGAAGATGAGCAAGGTTGATCTTGGTCTTCTTTGCAATAAAATAGAGCAGAAATTGCTGATCTATGTTGATGTAGTCAGGAGAGCTTGTGGGCTTCCTGTGGTTGAAGCAGCCCAAGATGATCTTTGCCCAGATTCTGTGGTGATCCATCAGATCTCTGATCTTGCTGTTGGGAACCCCATGAGTGAAAATATGTCTAGCAACTATGCCAGTGTTTCCAGCTCTTTCTGCCATGTCAATACAGCAGATGCCACCACCGTTGTATCCAATCAGCCTAGCAATGTGATCCTCAGTGATCACTATCTTCTTTCCCATGATGTATGAAGTAACCTGATGAGTTGAAGAAGACACATGAATCCAGAACTCTTTAACCAGAATGGGGAATGTTGGACCCACCAACCTATCAAAATACCTCTCTCATCCTTGTGCCCTAATTTCTTCAGTCAAATCGAAGCCATTTTCTTTCAGACTGCTGAAATCAACGATCAGTTCAGACAGAACTTCCAAGTTCTTCACCGGAGTAAGGAGCGTTCTGAATGGAATCTGATATTGCTCATATGAAGCCTCTTGCTGGGAACCTGCAGAAAAAGTGCTAGAAGTTGACATGTTCACACTAGGGTTTCTTTGAGAAAAAAAACTTGAAAAAGGGTTTCTTTGGAAAAAGATGAACACACAAGTAAGAATGCAGAAAATATTTAGATGATTGCAAGAGACGGTAAAAATTTAATGAATGATGTTAAGGCGTTTAAATAGATTTCAAAAGATGTTTTGAAAACATAAACTATTTTAAGAGAGAGAATTAACTCATGATTACAATTTAACTCATGATTACGCGCATTTAATGTTTGCTGATTTTGGGGGATTTGAGAAAGATATTTGGAACGGTTACCAGTGACATGTGTCTCAATGCATCCAATCAGCATTTTGCCTTCTCAGAAGCGTGCACGCGTGTTATGCTTCAGAGATTAGCTGATGACTGGATGACACTTGTTTGATTTGGTGAACAGCACATCTATCCTTGAAATGAGACGCTCAGATCTTTATGGATAGACTCTGATACAATCTGCATGTCTAACTTTCTGAAGGAAGATTGATCAGGAGTTCACAGTAAAATAAAACACATTCTGAAGGTTATTATATAAAATTAAAACATTTTCACTCTGGGAAGAGCTTCATGCTGAGATGTTTCAGAATGAAGTTAAACCTATCTTCAGAAAGTGGTTTTGTGAAGATATCGGCCCATTGATGGTCTGTATCAATAAATTTTAAGTTTAAAATTCCTTTCTGAATATAGTCCCTAATGAAATGGTGTTTTATTTCTATATGCTTAGCACTAGAATGCAAAATAGGATTTTTACTCAAGCAAATGGAAAAAGTATTGTCACAAAGTATAAGGATGTTACTCTCAAAAATCTGGAAGTCTTCAAGCTGACTTTTCATCCAGAGCATTTGTGTGCTGCATTCAGCTGCTGCTATGTACTCAGCTTCTGCTGTTGATAACGCAATTGTGGATTGCCTTTTGCTGGACCAAGAGATCAGATTTTCTCCCAGAAACTGGCAGCTTCCAGAAGTACTTTTACGCTCTACTCTGTCTCCATCAAAGTCAGCATCGCAGTAACCTACTAAGCTGTAATCACTAGATTTTCTATAAAATAAACCCAGATTAGTAGCACCTTTCAGATACTTGAAAATTCGCTTAACAGCTGTTAAGTGTGATTCTCTAGGATCTGATTGGAATCTTGCACAAATACATACGTTGAATAAAATATCAGGCCTTGAAGCCGTCAGATAAAAAAGAGAACCAATCATACCTCTGTAGACCTTCTGTTCTACCATTTTGCTTACCTCTTCTCTTTCCAGAATGCACGTGGGATGCATTGGAATCTTTGATGACTTACATTCTGAGAGGTCAAACTTCTTCAGAAGTTCTCTGACATATTTGCTCTGATGAATGTAAGATACCTCTGGAGTTTGGTTGATCTGAATTCCCAGAAAGAATTTCAGTTCCCCCATGAGGCTCATCTCAAATTCTGCCTGCATACACTTAGCAAATTTTCTTCCAAGAGAAGGATTAGTAGATCCAAAAATAATATCGTCAACATAAATTTGACAAACTAAGATGTCATTCTTAACTGACTTACAGAATAAGGTAGTGTCCACCTTCCATCTGGTGAATTCTTTTTCTAACAGAAAGTTACTTAGTCTTTCATACCAAGCTCTGGGGGCTTGTTTCAGACCATATAGTAACTTCTTTAGTTTGAAAACATATTCTGGATTTTTGGTACTTTCAAAACCAGGGGGTTGGTGCACATAAACCTCTCCTTCTATATATCCATTTAAGAATGCACTCTTGACATCCATCTGATACAGAGTGATGCCTTTATTTACAGCAAACGAAATTAAAAGTATGATAGATTCTAACCTGGCGACTGGGGAAAAGGTTTCTGTATAGTCTATCCCCTCTTGCTGACTATAACCTTGTGCTACCAGTCGTGATTTGTTTCTGATAACTTCACCTTGTTCGTTTATCTTGTTCTGAACACCCATTTTGTTCCAATGACGTTAAATCCTTTTGGTCTGGGAACAAGATCCCATACGTCATTTCTGGTGAATTGATTCAGCTCTTCTTGCATTGCTAGAATCCAGTCGTTGTCCAGAAGTGCTTCATCAATTGAGGAAGGTTCAATCATAGAAACAAGTCCCATGAGGGATTCTTCAGAGTTTCTGAAGCTGGCTCTTGTTATGATTAGATCTTCCTTTCTTCCTAAGATAGTTTCTTCTGGGTGATCCAAGCTGCTTCTGGGTAGTCTTTTCTGAGGTTGGTCAACAGGTGTTGCTGGATTGCTAGCAGTGCCTCTTTCTAATGTTGAAGGAGTGTCTTTGTTTAGAGCTTCTGATGACTTGTCTTTAGAACCTGTAAATTCAACTTCCATACCTGCAAAAACTTCATTCTGCTTTGACTTTTCAGAGTCAAGCTTATCATCAAAGCGAACACTGATTGATTCTTCCACAATCTGTGTTTCTGTATTGTATACTCTGTACCCTCTTGAGCGTTCAGAGTATCCTAACATAATACACTTCTGTGCTTTAGAGTCAAACTTGTTCAAATAATTTTTTGTATTTAACATAAAGCAAGTACATCCAAATGGATGAAAATATGAAATGTTGGGCTTTCTGTTCTTCCACAATTCATATGGAGTCTTTTCCGGAATAGGTCTTATGGAGATTCTATTCTAAATGTAGCACGCTGTGTTTATTGCCTCTGCCAAGAAGATCTTAACAACGTTTGTCTCATTGATCATGGTTCTGGCCATTTCTTGCAATGTTCTGTTCTTTCGTTCTACAACTCCATTTTGCTGGGGAGTTCTAGGACAAGATAAATCATGCAGAATGCCTTTGTCATTAAAGAATGACTCAAAATCTTTGTTTTCAAACTCTCCACCATGATCACTTCTGACTTTAACGATTCTAAGATCCTTTTCATTCTGAACTTGGTTACAGAAGGTGACAAACACAGAGTGTGACTCGTCCTTGTGTCTTAAGAACTTTACCCATGTCCATCTGCTATAGTCATCTACGATTACTAACCCATACTTCTTGCCACTGACTGAAGCAGTTTTAACTGGTCCAAATAAGTCAATATGCAGAAGTTCTAATGGCTTAGAGGTAGAAACAACATTTTTAGATTTGAAAGAAGGTTTTGCAAACTTGCCTTTCTGACATGCTTCACACAGAGCATCTGAATTGAACTTCAGATTAGGAAGTCCTCTGACCAGATTGAGTTTGTTAATCTGAGATATTCTTCTCATACTAACATGCCCCAATCTTCTGTGCCAGATCCATTGCTCGTTATTAACAGACAGAAGACACTTTACATTCTGACTTTTCAGTTCAGAAAGTTTGATTTTATAAATGTTGTTTTTCCTCTTTCCATTAAATAGGATAGTCCCATCTTTCTGACTAACAGCTTTACATGATTTTTGATTAAAGATTATATCATAACCGTTATCACTTAATTGACTTATGGATAACAGATTATGCATTAATCCATCTACTAACAGAACTTTGTTTATAGAGGGAAGATTTCCATTACCTACTGTTCCAGAGCCAATGATCTTTCCCCTCTGATTGCCTCCAAAGCCTACGTGGCCTCCAGGCTTAAGTTCTAGGCTTTAGAACATATGCCTTCTTCCCGTCATGTGTCATGAGCAGCCAGAGTCCAGGTACCATGACTGGTGTTTCTGATTTGCTGCTAAAGATATCTGCAACATGTATTATTTTATCCTTAGGTACCCACATTTTCTTGGGTCCTGATTTGTTAGCTTTACCAAAACTCTGGTTGAATTTTGGTTTCACAGAATAAATACTACTAGTATATTTAATGTCATGTGTGTGACCATACACAAAGTGTGAATTCAGAGGAGTGCGTTTAATAATTAAATCCATGGCATTCTTTGGTGTTGGTACCTTACCTTGGTATCCTATTCCCTTTCTCCCGTTTCTGCTAACTCCATAGATCATTGAAGCCATTTTGCTTCTATCTATGCTTTTAGCAAGGAACTTCTGAAAGCTATGATCATACTCCTTGATGATCTCATCAGCGCTGCTGGGAGTTTCAGAGATTGTTTCCTTCTGAGAGTTTTGTAAAACATTTTCTAATTTTGAAATTTTATTTTTCAACTCAGAATTTTCCAATTTGAGACTCTCAGTTTTGTCAGAGTCAGAATCAAGATTCCTTTTCAAGTTTCTGAATTTAACTCTGATCTGCTGGTACCTTTTCAGAATTTCGTTAAGGCTTTCAGCAAGTTCAGCCTTAGTAAAACTAATTGCAAAGTCAGGAAATACCTCTTCGGTGTCTGATTCTGAGTCTGATTCAGAAGCTTCACTGTCTTCTGATATGTTGGCCATGAGAGCTATGTTTGCTCTCTCATCATCTGATTCTGAGTCAGCTTCAGACGAGTCAGAGTCATCCCATGTAGCCATGAGACTTTTCTTCTTTTCTCTTCCAAACTTCTTTTTGGGCTTTTCCCTCTGAAGCTTTGGACAGTCACTCTTATAGTGTCCTTGCTCGTTGCATTCATAGCAAGTGATGTCCTTGGTGTTTGACTTTCTGCTTCCTGAAGAGCCTTCAGATCTTCTGTATCCAGAGGAAGAGTCTGACCTTCTGTATCTGGAAGAGGACTCATTCTGATCAGATCTTCTGGGATTCCTGAACTTCCTTTGCCTTTGCTTCCATAGTTGGTTCACTCTTCTGGAGAGGAGGGAAAGTTCGTCTTCTTCTGATGAGGACCCATCCGATGTTTCTTCGACTGCCTGCAAAACTTTAGAGTCAGATTTTCTGTTAGATTTTAATGCTAAAGGCTTACCTTGCTTCTGAGGTTTATCAGCTTCTAGCTCTATCTCGTGACTTCTGACGGAGCTGATAAGTTCCTCCAGAGAAATTTTGTTGAGATCTTTAGCTAGCTTCAGCGCTGTAACCATTGGCCTCCACTGTTTTGGCAAGCTTCTGATGATCTTCTTGACATGATCAGTAGTAGAGTATCCTTTGTCCAGAACCTTGAGACCAGCCACCAGAATTTGGAATCTTGAGAACATTGTTTCAATGGATTCACTTTCTTCCATTTTGAATGCCTCATACTTCTGAATGAGCGTAAGAGCTTTAGTTTCTTTGACCTGAATGTTGCCTTCATGCGTCATTCTGAGTGAGTCAAACATGTTCTTTGTTGTTTCTCTGTTAGATATCTTTTCATATTCAGCGTAAGAGATGGCGCTGAGAAGAATGGTTCTGGCCTTGTGGTGATTTTTAAAGTCACGCTTTTGTTGATCAGACATTGCTTTCCTGTCAATCTTCTGACCGCTTGCATTCACTGGGTGCATGTATCCATCTGTCACCATGTCCCACAGATCAGCATCATGTGCCAGAAAGAAGCTTTCGATTCTGTCTTTCCAGTAATCAAAATTCTCTCCATCAAAGACTGGAGGTTTACCGCTGAATCTGTCTCTATCTTCATTGTTGTCATTGCTACTGTGTTGATATGTTCCTGCCATTGTGTTTTTCTGACGCTGGATCTTGTACTGACACGGTTAAGTGTTTTAGCTCAGAACCAGGCGCTCCGATGCCAATTGAAGAAGTGAAAAACACAAGAAGGGGGGTTGAATTGTAAAACTTGAAATCAAATGCAGACAACACGTTATTTTTATCCTGGTTCGTTTGATCTCAAACTACTTCAGTCCACCCGTCAAGGTGATTTCGCCTCTCTCCAACGAGGTCTTAATCCACTATATTCAACTGAATATTACAACTGCTTTAACAACTGCTAAAGCCTTCTTGAGTCAAAACCACAGACCGGTTTCTCAAGGAAATACTTTCTTACAGATAAATGAAATCTAAGTGTGTTGAATGTTTTCTACAAAACTGTTTATCACAACTGTGATATTACACAAATTAAGCTTATGAGAACTGGAATGCTAAAACAATAGAGTAAGTAATTTGAGAGCTTTAGCAAACTGGGAATGAGGATGAAGATGAATTTCTTTAGGCGTGTAGAGAGTTGTAGAGCATTAGCCAATCCGTTCTTCACTTGCTTGTTTATATAACATTGGAAATGATACGTTGGAGTCAGTTATTCGGTTTCAATGCCAATTACATTCTTTCCTAATTGAGAAGATCTTTGTCTGGAATAATGCCGTTGATAATAAAGTATCTTGAATGCACAGTACCGTTGCCAATAAAGCGTGTTCTGGCTTTGGCTTATTCTGACGCTTCTAGATGCTGATCAATCGTTGTTGTCTTGATCAGAGTTTAGATTGTTACGCGCAGATCTGTTCATCAAGCTTCAGCGTAAGCACATGCTTTGATCTTCTGATTCTGGCATCTGATATAACATCCTCTGATGCTGATGTTGATATTTCATCTTCTGATGCTGATGATGATATTCTTATGCTGATACTCATCAGAGTTTCTGTAAAACACAATATAATTTTTAGGTAGCATATATGTCTTACATGAATCATACAATTTATATATTCTTGCATTTTGTTATCATCAAAACTTTAACTTAGGGTAGTAGATTCAAACTTTGTTCTAACATCGCTTCCCCAAATTGATGTTCTGGTTGACAACACCATACAACATAAAATCTTTTCCTTCATGGACGGTTTCTATGGCTACAATCAGATCAAGATGGCACCCGAAGACATGGAGAAGACAACCTTCGTCACGTAATGGGGCACTTTCTGTTACAAAGTGATGCTGTTTAGATTGAAGAACGCTGGGGCAACCTATCAGCGAGCCATGGTAGCTTTGTTCCATGGCATGATTCACCATGAGATAGAGGTCTATGTTGATGACATGATAGCCAGGTCTTAAACTGAGGAAGAGCGCCTTGATCATCTACAAAAGTTATTTGATAGGTTGAAGACTTACAAGCGGAGCTTAAATCTGAACAAGTGCACCTTCGGGGTAAGATCTAGTAAACTCCTAGGTTTCATTGTCAGTGGCAAGGTTATCCAGTTAGACCCTGCAAAAGTTAAGGCTATACAAGAGATGCCGGCTCCTCGCACTGAGAAGGAGGTTAGAGGTTTCTTGGGACGTCTAAGTTACATTTCCAGGTTCATTTCCCATCTAACTGCTACTTGTGAGCCAATCTTCAAATTCCAAAATAAAGATGAAGTGGTAAAGTGGAATGATGAATTCCAGACTGCCTTCGAGAGAATCAAGGAATACCTTCAAGAGCCTCCAATTCTGATGCCGCCGATTGAAGGAAGACCTTTGATAATGTACTTAACAGTGTTAGATAATTCAATGGGGTGTGTGTTGGGGAAGCATGACGAGTCCAGTAGAAAAGAGCATGCAATATACTACCTTAGCAAAATGTTTATCGACTGTGAAACAAGATACTCACTGCTCGAGAAAACTTTCCGCGCTTTGGCTTGGGCTGCTCGCCGACTGAGACAGTATATGTTAACCCACACTACTTTGTTGATATCTAAGATGGATCTGATCAAGTACATCTTCGAGAAGCCCGCTCTCTCCGGAAGAATAGCAAGATGGAAAATGATCCTGACCGAATATGACATCCAATACACGACCCAAAACGCAATCAAGGGAAGTGTATTAGTTGATAATTTGGCCCATCAGGATGTGGATGACTACCAATCTATGAATTTTGAATTCCCGGATGAGAATATCATGTTAGTGACTGACTGTGAAGAACTTGGACCAGATGAATGACCTGAGGAAGGATCCCGATGGACTATGGTTTTTGATGGAGCCTCTAAGGCACTCGGCAATGGCATCGGCGCTGTAATCTTATCTCCAAAGGGCTTTCATACTCCTTTCACTGCCAAATTATGTTTCAATTGTACCAATAATATGACTGAGTATGAAGCATGCATCATGGGTCTCAAAGATGCTATTGACCTAAGGATCAAGTTCTTGAGCATTTTCGGGGATTCAGCCTTGGTAATAAGTCAAATCAAAGGGGAGTGGGACACGAAGCACCCTAATCTCATCCCTTACAAATAACATGTGCTGACATTACTTCCACACTTTAAAGAAGTCACCTTTGAACATTTTCCACGAGAAGAGAATCAGTTAGCGGACGCGCTAGCTACCATGTCATCCATGTTCAAGGTCATGTGGGACAACGAGGCTCCTCAGATCACTATTGAGAGATTGGATAAACCAACATACTACCATGAGATTGATACTGAAAAAGTAATGGATAAACCTTGGTTCCATGAAGTGAAAAGGTATCTCAAGCCTCAAGAATGTCCTGAGGGAGCATCTTTCAATGATAAGAAGTTTCTGAGAAGGTTCTCCGTAAAGTTATTCCTCAGTAATGGAATCCTCTACAAGTGCAACCATGACTCTACTTTACTTCGGTGTGTAGACAAGAGTGAAGTGGAGAATATTATGGAAGATTTACAAGAAGGTACCTTTGGCACCCACTCTAGTGGACACACCATGGATAAAAAGATCTTGCGGGCAGGATACTATTGGTCCACTATGGAAGCAGACTGTTATCAGCATTCCCAAACTTGTCACAAATGCCAGATCTATACGGATAAAGTACATGTAGCTCCGGTTCCCTTGAACGTCTTGATGGCTCCCTGTCCCTTTATAATGTGGGGCATTGACATGATATGAGAGATTACACCTACCGCTTCCAATGGGCATCGCTTCATCCTAGTGGCTATTGATTACTTCACAAAGTGGGTTGAGGCTGCCTCTTTTGCTACTGTTACCAAGAATGTTGTGGCGTAATTTATCAAGCATAACCTTATCTGTCAGTATGGTGTTCCAGAAAAAATCATCACAGATAATGGTACAAATCTCAATAATACGATGATCATCGAACTATGTAAACAATCCAAGATCCAGCATCATAACTCTTCTCCCTACCGGCCGAAGATGAATGGCGTTGTTGAAGATGCTAATAAGAACATTAAGAAATTCATATAGAAAATAAAGGTGACATACAAAGAATGGAATGAGATGTTACCATTTGCTCTTCATGGGTACCGCACTTCAATATCACTGGATTATTTCCTCGGTCATTGTTTCAGCTCAAGCCTCTTTAATGACGACCAAAATATCCCAAGAAAACAACCCTCAATGAGTCTAGTATCGAGTATCTACCAACTTCGGACTGCACCAAAGTCGGTCATCTCACTACATCATAAAGGCCAAGTTGGTCAAGTAAAGGGTTCTAGAATTTCATTAGTGCTTCATGACATCACTCAGCGGCCCCGTATTCTCTTTGATTGACTCAAAGGCTACCGGTACCCACAAATATGTCACACTAACATAGCTATTACTTAAACCATGTCGGTATACCCCGCACAGTTTCCACAACGTATTGCTATTTACCGATAATGTTTCCCAAATCCGGGTGGAGGATTCAAACCCAAACAAAGAACCATAATGTAAAGCAAACAAGACAAACAATGTAAACAAGTAAATGTGATCTAATCCCTAAGGTAACCCTACTTTTAGAATTCATGTTCCCCAACAGAGTCTCCAATTCTGTGATACGATGGGAGAATTTGACTTGAGGTTTTTGCGTTTTATCGCAAATAATGCAGTTAGCAAGAGTCGCCACTGACTTTTCTTTTATCCAAAAGGAAAGGTGAAAAAGCACAGGAAATACCTTTGAGATTGTTTCTTGAGTTCGGGGGGTAGATTATGAAAAGGGAAGGTATTAGCACCCTTTTCATCCATGGTTTTCCATGGGCTCTTAGTTACTTGCTAGATCACTTGCTTTTGTTTGTTTGAAATTGTGTTTGATGTGGTTCTGAAAGTATTTTGTAAAAGAGGCCATTCGTTTAGGCAATCTTTATAATGATTCTCGTTCGTAAGAATGTATACAAAGATGTTTGTATTTTTGAAAATGTTTTCAATGTTTGTAAGATGTTTTTGAAATGTGTGTTTGTTTTGAAAATAGCAAGGATAATTGTTTTTGGAATAGAGCAAGTAACTAGAAGCAATCTACCTACTCAAATGCCTTATGCATTTTCTATTCCTTTGACACTGTTGTCTTACCATTAATTTGGTAAGTAACCCTATCTTTGGATGTAAACGGGACGGGCGTGGGTCATCGTATAACCACAATTAGCAATGTTGCAAAGTATCTTAGCATTTTTGAGGGACCAAGATCATTTTTGTAAGGCAACTTAGAATAGCGTCATCGAGGGACTATGATCTTTATATTTGTTTGTTTTGCCAAGATACTTCGCATGCGTAATATGGATATTTTTATATAATGCAACCAAGTGGAGAAACCCTAAGGGTGCTTGTGTTCAAGTGTGTTATTTTTAATGCTTTGATTTAGTCTTGGATTTATGGTTATCTATTTGTTGATTTCATCTTGCCATACATCTCATTTACTAGCAATATATGAAAAGCAAGTAAAAAGCGGAAAGTAAAATCTAATGTATTACATCACTTTAGGGGGATGGGGGTACAATTTAACAATGGGAGTGAAGTAGGAACTAAAATATTACAACCACATCGAATGATAATGAAAAAAATGTGAAAACGGTGTAAAATAAAGGAAAAATGCATTTTTGAACTGCTATGTGTCGACCCATGCTGCTATGTATCGACACATAGCTTCTCCTTGCTCCTGTAAAGTGAAATCTGTTCAGTATGAGTCTAACCATAATGGGATGTATCGACTCATACACCTTTTGCATCAATGCGAAGTATGCATGTATCGACTCATAGACCTTTCCAGCTTCTGTTTTGTGACCAGAACTCAGTATGGGTCGATGCATCAGGGTTATGTATCGACTCATATCTTGTTTTTTCACTAAGATGAGTCGACACATGTGGATATGTGTCGATACATAATGCATTTTTATGCCTTAAACACCATTCTTTGCATATGTCAGTTAGTCCCTAACATATAAATGAGTAACATGAACAACAAATAAATGATTAACTTCAGAAATAGTGATTGCTACATCCTATCTTCAGAAATAAACAGAAAACTTGATGTATGGAAAATGCAAAGGTAAAAATGACTTACCTTAAAACTGCACTTTAGGTTTTGAATCCAAATATCCTTCAAGAGGTTGTATGAACCTTCAAGGAACTACAACATGATGCTAGACTTTCCTTTTTGTTGAAGGTCACTAAACAATCTCTGTATGGTATGAAATTTTTGGATGGTTTTTAGATGGAACTTGCAAAGTGTGAGAGGTTTAAAGGTTTAGTGTAGAGGTGACGGCACCAGCATTATGGATCCAGGGCCGTCCTAGCAGGCAGGAGTAAGAGGGGTGGATGTCCATTACATAGAAAGTTGAGTTAAAAGTCTGAGTTCCCACTTTTATGGGGATGTCCACCTCCCCATGGACTATCCTCTTTGAACCATCAAATTCTCTCACGACTATGTTACTGGGTTTCAATGGCAGTCCTTCGCAATCCAATCTGTTGAGAGCTTTCTTCAGTAAAACATTCAAAGAAGAGCCAGTGTCTACCAAGACATGGGCCAGAGTTGTTCCTCTACACTCCATAGAGACATGTAATGCCTCGCTGTGTTTTCTCCCTTTTGGTGTCAGGTCAGCATCAGAGAAGCCCGACGAAGTGAAAAACACAAGAAGGGGGGTTGAATTGTTGAAACTTGAAATCAAATGCAGACAACACATTATTTTTATCCTGGTTCGTTTAATCTCAAACTACTCCAGTCCACCCGTCAAGGTGATTTCGCCTCTCTCCAACGAGGTCTTAATTCACTATATTCAACTGAATATTACAACTTCTTTAACAACTGCTAAAGCCTTCTTGAGTCTAAACCACATAACAGTTTCTCAAGGAAATTCTTTCTTACGGATAAATGAACAATATGTGTGTTTGATGTTTTCTAGAAAAACGATATATCACAACTGTGATAATACATAAAATGAAGCTTATGTAAAAACTAGATTTGCTAGAACTATGGAGTAAGCAATTGAGAGCTTTAGCAAACTTTATGAGTAAGGATGAAGATGATTGACTTTAGGCGTGTAGAGTATTGTAGAGTATTAGCCAATTCCTTTCTCACTGATTTGTTTAAATACTGCTTGGAAAAGATACGTTGATGCCAATAATTCCATTTCAATGCTCATTACGTTCTTTCCATTTTGAGAAGATCTTTGTCTTGGAATAAAGTCGTTGGTAATAAATCTTCCTTGAATGTAGTAACGTTAACTCTTCAGAATGTTCTGCTTGATTAAGATCAGAGTGTGTTGGCTTTAGCTTATTCTGATTGCTTCTGAGTGCTGATGACAATGTTAAGATCTTGATCAGAGTCAGAGTATGTTGAGCGCAGATTCTGTTCATCAGACTTCAGCGTAGCATATGTATTGATCTTCTGGTTTGACACATCTTCTGATGCTGATGTTGATATTCTGATGCTGATTCCATCAGAGTTTCCTGTAAATAAACAGCATAATTTTAAGTAGCATCTATGTCAAATATAAAACTCATAATTCATTTAATCTTGTATTTGTTATCATCAAAACTCTAACTGAGGGTTGTAGAATCAAACTATGTTCTAACAATCTCCCCCTTTTTGATGATGACAAAAACTAGATTTTTTCAATTAAAATAAAATGATGAAAGTATCAGAGTTTAAGGATAAAAAGGAAACAGTATCAGATATAATCCATTAACGAGAAAAAAGGTATCAGAGCTAAGAAGGTAAGGAATACAACTATCAGAGTAATGAAGAGAAAGACTCCCCCTGAGTTGATTATTCCCTTTGATTCCTTGAGACCTTGAGTATCAGAACTTTAGACCTTTATTGAACCTTTCTTTGAGCATCAGAATTTTTCTTCATCAGAGTTCTTCATATTTTTGTACCTGTAAGCTTTTCAGAACAGCAAATATTTATGAATGTTAGAATGTTTGAGACTTTTGTCTCAGTAAACCGTTATTGAAAAATATCGTTCTTTCTCCCCCTTTTTGTCAGCGATCAAAAAGCATATATAATCAGAGTTAAAAAGATTAGAGAAAAACATGTTTGTATTGAAACAGAAGCAATGATAGTTTAGAACAGGTAGAAATATTACATACAAATATAAGAAAACAAGGAAAACACAAGAAAAATCTAAGAAGAAGGAGGAAGTCGTGTGAACAGAACTTCCAACATGCTCTTGATTTGTTCGCTGGTTTCGTTCTGCTTGGCTACCATGCTTGCTATAGAATCAATCTTGATATCCTGCTTGTCCATCCGTTCATTCATCAGCATATTTGATCTCTTCAAATCCTCCAGAGCTTGCCTGTCAAGAGAGGAAGCTTGAGGATCTTCAGATACAGGCTGCTTCTCAGAGCTTTCTGTAGCTTCTTCTGCTTGACCCAAGTCTTCATCTTGAATAACCTGTTCTTCTGCAGCTTGAACTATAGATGTTGGACGCTTTTCAGACCAAGGCTCACTATCCAGATGGAGAATTTCTTCCTTCAGCGCCTTGCTCAGAACTGGACCTTCCATTTCCTTCAGCAGTTTGCTGAAGTTCTGTTGAGCCTGTCCATAGCTCTGGTCTTGCAACTTGAAGGTTTCAGCATATACCCATCTTCTGAATTGAGTCCAAAGAAGATCTGATACAGCAGGATCAACTACTTCCAAACTTGCTTGTTTCAAAGAAGATATCCATTTCTGCATATCTGATTCAAAGTTCAAAATGCTGCTACCAACATCTGGTTGTTTAGGTTTAGGGATGGCAGTTTTCTGGTTTATTGCAGCAAGGCGTTCAAGGACTATTAAGTCAATGACTGTCTTGCTGTGGTTTTCTGTATTTTTCTTAGGTGAGGGAGTAGGAGAATCAGAAATAACGATTGGACTATGTGGAGTATGTGGTGGAGTTGTTTCTGGTGATGAGGGAAGTTGAGCCATATTGACAGTAGTACCACAAGGCAATTGAATGGCCAAGGGTTGTGGTTCAGGGGACTCAGAGGTTTGAGCCTCAGAGTTTTGTGTCTCAGGCTGTGGTGATTGTGTATGTGGAGGAGATGGTGGATTACTTTTTGGTTGAGGAGAGGGAGGTTGTGGAATTTCTGGTTCTGGTATGGGAATTTCTGGTATTGGTGAAAGTGGAATGTCAGGTTGTGGAGAAATGGGAATTTCTAGTTGTGTATTTGGATTATATGTTTCAGGAGCGGAAGTATGTTGGTCTATATCAGACAGAACTTGTGCAAGTTCTGGTTCTGGTATGGTTGCAGTGTTTGGATTTTGTGGTTTGGAGCGGGATCTTCTGAGAGTTAATGACTCAGAAGGGTCAAAGTCTTCAAAATCTTCAAAGGTTTGTGGTGTTGGGATATCAGCTGGAGTTGGAATGGGAGTAGGAAGAGATGTGGAAACAACACTTAAATTTAAAACAGATACATAAACAAGATTACCTCTTTTCTTTGGAGTCTGTTGTGATGATCCTTCTGGAGCAGCTTTTCTCTTCTTAGTCTTCTTCAGAGCAACCTCTGGTGCCTTCTACTGAAGATCTTGAATGTTGAGATTAGGAGCTGTACCATCAGCTTTACAAGCGTCCAAGTATCTCAGAATGATCTGAGGCTTGGAGTCAATCTCTGAGAACATGGGGAAGTCGTCCAAGGGGACTCTTATGCTGGAGATGTCAGCAAAAGGAGTGACGCTGGGCTCCTTCTTAATGTTCTCTATCAGCTTCATCTTCTTTAGATTCTTGGCATTCAGCTGCTTGCCAACAGAAGGTTCCAGTGTGCTGATCTCTTGTGCCTCTATTAAGTGTTCAATCAACCTATTCTCAGTCAGAATATCTTATATCAATCTGCCCAAGGGTATCCAATCCCTTTTAGTCCTTTCATCTTCTCTTGTCTCCTTGATGCTTGTTCTCAAATGGTTGAACAGAAGATGAACTAGATTAATCTTTACCCTCTGAGAAATAAAATAGATCAGAAACTGCTGATCTATGTTTATGTAGTCAGGAGAGCTTATGGGCTTCCTGTGATTGAAACAACCCAGAATAATCTTTGCCCAAATTCTGTGCTTATCTTTCAGATCCCTTATCTTGCTGGAGGGAAGCCCCAGCGTGAAAATTTCCCTTGCTACAACAGCAACATCTGAGCACCTTTCAGCCATGTCTATACAGCGAATACCACCACCACCACTGTATCCAATCAGTTTTCCAATCAGGTCTTCAGTAATCACTATTTTCTTCCCCATTATGTAAGAAGTGACTTGGTGATTTGAGGAAGACGCGTGAATCCAGAATTCCTTAACCAAGATGGGGAAAGTTGGACCCACCAACCTGTCAAAATACCTTTCCCATCCTTGAGCTTGAATCTCTTCTGATAAATCAAAACCATTTTCCTTCAAACTATTGAAATCCACTATAATCTCTGACAGAACTTCAAGATTCTTGACTGGAGTGAGTAGCGTTCTGAGTGGAACCTCATATTGTTCAGCTGATGCATCTTTCTGGGAACCAGATGACAGATTGTTGCTAGAAGCCATGTTCACATGAGTTCTTGAGAGAAAAAAATTTGAAAGGGTTTTCTTGAGAGGAAGAACACAAACACAGATATCAGAAATATTGCTTGAAAACAAAAGTTAGGGTAAACGTTGTGAATGTGTGTTAATGGTGTTTAAATAGATTTTGAAAAAGTTTTTGAAAACATAAACGCTTAAGAGAGAGAAATAAATAATGATTAATAGCATTAATTGATTGCTGATTTTAGGGGATTTCAGAAAGATACTTAAATGGTTACCAGTGACATGTGTCTCAATGCAACCAATCAACGCTTTGCCTTTTCAGAAGCGTGAACGCGTGTTCAGCCTCAGGAAACAGCTGATGACTGGATGACAATTGTTTGTTTGAGTGAACATCACTTCTATCCTTGAACTAAAGAGCTCAGAGCTTCATGGATAGATCTGATACAATCTGCATTTCTAAAGACTCTGAAAGAAGATTGATCAGAAGTTCACAGAGTAATAAGCAACATTCTGAAGGTTAATATATAAAATTAAAACAGTTTTATTCTGGACAGAGCTTCATGCTGAGATGATTCAGAATGAAGTTGAACCTATCTTCAGAAAGTGGTTTTGTAAAGATATCAGCCCATTGATGGTCTGTATCAATAAATTTTAAGTTTAAGATTCCTTTCTGAATATAGTCCCTAATAAAATGATGTTTTATTTCTATATGCTTAGCCCTAGAATGCAAAATTGGATTTCTACTTAAGCAAATGACAGAAGTATTATCACAGAGTATATGAATGTTACTCTCATAAATCTGGAAGTCCTCAAGCTGACTTTTCATCCAGAGAATTTGTGTGCTGCATCCAGCTGCTGCTATGTATTCAGCTTCTGTTGTTGATAGAACAATAGTGGATTGTCTTTTGCTGGACCACGAGGTCAAATTTTCTCCCAGAAACTGGCAGCTTCCAGAAGTGCTTTTACGTTCAACTCTGTCTCCAGCAAAGTCAACATCACAGTAACCTACTAAGCTGTAATCACCAGATTTTCTATAAAACAAACCCAGATTAGTAGTACCTTTCAGATACTTGAAAATTCGCTTAACAGCTGTTAAGTGAGATTCTCTTGGATCTGATTGGAATCTTGCACAAATGCATACACTGAATAAAATATCAGGCCTTGAGGCTGTCATATAAAGAAGATAACCAATCATACCTCTGTAGACCTTCTGTTCTACCTTTTTGCTTACCTCTTCTCTTTCCAGAATGCACGTGGGATGCATTGGAATCTCTGATGACTTACATTCTGAGAGATCAAATTTCTTCAGAAGTTCTCTGACATATTTGCTCTGATGAATGTAAGTTCCTTCTGGGGTTTGATTGATCTGAATGCCCAGAAAGAATTTCAGTTCCCCCATCAGGCTCATCTCAAATTCTGCCTGCATACACTTAGCAAATTTTCTTCCCAGTGAAGGATTAGTAGATCCAAATATTATATCATCAACATAAATCTGGCAGACTAAGATGTCATTCTTAACTATCTTACAGAATAAGGTTGTGTCCACCTTCTCTCTGGTGAATTCCTTTTCTAACAGGAAGTTACTTAGTCTTTCATACCAAGCTCAGGGAGCTTGTTTCAGACCATACAGTGACTTCTTTAGTTTGAAAACATATTCTGGATGTTTTGAACTTTCAAAACCAGGGGGTTGGTGCACATATACCTCTTCTTCTATATAGCCATTTAAGAATGCACTCTTGACATCCATCTGATACAGAGTGATGCCTTTATTAACAGCAAAAGAAATTAAGAGTCTGATAGATTCTAACCTGGCGACTGGAGAAAAGGTTTCTGTATAGACTATACCCTCTTGCTGGCTATAACCTTGTGATACCAATCGTGCCTTGTTTCTTATGACTTCACCTTGTTCATTCAGATTGTTTCTGAACACCCATTTTGTTCCAATGATGTTGAATCCTTTTGGTTTAGGAACTAAATCCCACACGTCATTCCTTGTGAATTGATTCAGCTCCTCTTGCATTGCTAGAATCCAGTTATTGTCCACAAGTGCTTCATCAATTGAAGATGGTCCAATCAGAGAAACAAGTCCCATGAGGGATTCTTCAGAGTTTCTGAAGCTGGCTCTTGTTCTGATTGGATCTTCCTTTCTTCCTAAGATAGTTTCTTCTGGATAATCCATGCGGCTTCTGGATGGTCTTTTCTGAGGTTGATCAATAGAAGATGCTGGATTGCTTGCAGTGCTCTTTCTGATGTTGAGGGAGTGTCTCTATTAAGAGCTTCTGATGACTTGTCTTCAGTACTTGTGAATTCAACTTCCATACCTGCAAGTAATTCATTCTGCTTTGACTTTTGAGAGTCAAGCTTGTTATCAAAACGAACACTGATTGATTCTTCTGCAATCTGTGTTTCTGTATTGTATACTTTGTACCCTCTTGAGCGTTCAGAGTATCCTAACATAACACACTTCTGTGCTTTAGAGTCAAACTTGTTCAAATAATTTTTAGTATTCAAAATAAAGCAAGTACATCCAAATGGATGAAAATATGAAATGTTGGGCTTTTTGTTCTTCCACAATTCATATGGAGTCTTTTCCAGAATAGGTCTTATGGAGATTCTATTCTGAATGTAGCACGATGTGTTTATTGCCTCTGCCCAGAAGATCTTAGCAATGTTAGTCTCATTGATCATGGTTCTGGCCATTTCTTGCAATGTTCTGTTCTTTCGTTCTACAACTCCATTTTGTTGGGGAGTTCTAGGACAAGAGAAATCATGCAGAATGCCTTTGTCATTAAAAAATGATTCAAAATCTTTGTTTTCAAACTCTCCACCATGATCACTTCTGACTTTGACGATTCTAAGATCCTTTTCATTCTGAACTTGGTTACAGAAGGTAACAAACACAGAGTGTGACTCGTCCTTGTGTCTTAAGAACTTTACCCATGTCCATCTGCTATAGTCATCTACGATTACTAACCCATACTTCTTGCCACTGACTGAAGCAGTTTTAACTGGTCCAAATAAGTCAATGTATAAAAGTTATAATGGCTTAGAGGTGGAAACAACGTTTTTAGATTTAAAAGCAGGTTTTGAAAACTTGCCTTTCTGACATGCTTCACACAAAGCATCTGAATTGAACTTCAGATTAGGAAGTCCTCTGACCAGATTGAGTTTGTTAATCTGAGATATTATTCTCATACTAACATGTCCCAATCTTCTGTTCCAGATCCATTGCTCGTTGTCAACAGACAGAAGACACTTTACATTCTGACTTTTCAGTTCAGAAAGTTTGATTTTGTAAATGTTGTTTCTCCTCTTTCCATTAAACAGGATAGTCCCATCTTTCTGACTAACATCTTTACATGAATTTTGATTAAAGATTATATCATTACCGTTATCACTTAATTGACTTATGGATAACAGGTTATGCATTAATCCATCTACTAATAAGACATTACTGATAGAGGGAAGATTTCCATTACCTACTGTTCCAGAGCCAATGATCTTTCCCCTCTGATTGCCTCCAAAGCCTACATGGCCTCCAGGCTTAAGTTCCAGGCTTTGGAACATATGCCTTCTTCCCGTCATGTGTCGCGAGCAGCCAGAGTCTAGGTACCATGACTGGTGTTTCTGCTTTGCTGCTAAAGATATCTGCAATATGTATTATTTTATCCTTAGGTACCCATATTTTCTTGGGTCCTGATTTGTTAGTTTTACCAAAACTCTGGTTGAATTTTGGTTTGACAGAATAATTGCTACTAGTATATTTGATGTCGTGTGTGTGCCCATATATAAAGTGTGAATTAAGAGGAGTTCATTTAATAACTAAATCCATGGCATTCTTTGGTGTAGGTACCTTACCTTGGTATCCTATTCCCTTTCTGCCATTTCTGCTAACTCCATAGATCATTGAAGCCATCTTGCTTCTATTTATGCTTTTAGCAAGAAACTTCTGAAAGCTGTGATCATACTCCTTGATGATCTCATCAGCAATACTGGGAGATTCAAGAATTGTTTCCTTTTGAGAGTTTTGTAACAGATTTTCTAATTTTGAAACTTTATTTTTCAACTCAGAATTTTCCAACTTGAGACTCTCAGTTTTATCAGAGTCAGAAGCAAGATCCCTTTTCAGGTTTCTGAATTTGACTCTGATCTGCTGATATCGTTCTAGAATCTCATTAAGGCTTTCAGCTAGTTCAGCCTTAGTAAAATTAATAGCAAAGTCAGGAAATACCTCTTTTGTGTCTGATTCAGAGTCTGATTCAGAAGCTTCACTGTCTTCTGATATGTTCGCCATGAGAGCTATGTTGGCTCTCTCATCATCTGATTCTGAGTCAGCTTCAGATGTGTCAGAGTCATCCCATGTGGCCATGAGACTTTTCTTATTTTCCTTGCCAAACTTTCTTCTGGGCTTTTCCTTTTGAAGCTTTGGACAATCACTCTTGTAGTGTCCTTGCTCGTTGCATTCATAGCCTTCAGATCTTGTGTCCAGATTCTGACCTTCTGTATCTGGAGGAGGATTCGTTCTGGTTCTCAGATCTTCTGGGAGTCCTGAACTTTCTTTGCCTCTGCTTCCACAGTTGGTTCACCCTTCTGGAGAGGAGAGACAATTCATCTTCTTCTGATGAGGACCCATCAGAGGTTTCTTTAACAGCCTGCAAAACCTTAGAATCAGATTTCCTGTTAGATTTTAGAGCTAAAGGCTTACCTTGCTTCAGAGGTTCATCAGCTTCCAGCTCAATCTCGTGACTTCTGAGGGAGCTGACAATTTCCTCCAGAGAGATTGTATTGAGATCCTTAGCTAGCTTCAGCGCTGTGACCATTGGCCTCCACTATTTTGGCAAGCTTCTGATGATCTTCTTGACATGATCAACAGTAGAATACCCTTTGTCCAGAACTTTGAGACCAGCAACCAGAATCTGAAATCTTGAGAACATTGTTTCAATAGATTCACTTTCTTCCATCTTGAAAGCCTCATACTTCTGGATGAGCGTAAGAGCTTTAGTTTCTTTAACTTGAAGGTTACCTTCATGCGTCATTATGAGAGAATCAAACATGTTCTTAGCAGTGTCTCTGTTTGATATTTTCATATTCAGAGTAAGAGATAGCACTGAGAAGAATAGTTATGGCCTTGTGATGGTTTTTGAAGTCACGCTTCTGTTGATCAGACATTGTTTTCCTGTCAATCTTCTGACCATTTGCATTTACTTGGTGCGTGTATCCATCTGTTACCATATCCCACACATCAGCATCATGGGCTAGAAAGAAGCTTTCAATTCTGTCTTTCCAGTAATCAAAGTTCTCTCCATCAAATACTGGAGGTTTGTAACTGAATCTATCTCTTTCTTCTTTGTTGTCATTTCTGATGTTGTGATGTGTTCCTACCATAGTGTTTTTCAACGCTGGATCTTGTACTGACACGGTTAAGTGTTATGAACTCAGAACCAGGCGCTCTGATGCCAATTGAAGAAGTGAAAAACACAAGAAGGGGGGTTGAATTGTTGAAACTTGAAACCAAATGCAGACAACACGTTATTTTTATCCTGGTGTTGGCTCCTAAATTCGACACCCTTGTTTGTTATCAATATAGACCATTAATTATGAGTTTGAAGAGTTTCCAGGTTTCGACCAGCTGATCCTGTCGAATGCTCATCAGAAAATGGCAAGGTACTTAGAGAGTTTCTTTTAAGTGGGAATCTTGTTACCTTCGACGTCGAAGGAACTTCTCGACAAAGGTATCTGATGCCCAGGGTGGAACGGTTTGAGATTCGAATGTTTGGAGGGAAAACAGTTCCCAGCAGTTACCAAATGCAACGTGCCAAGATCAGGAGCGTCGAATGCTGTGAGCGTGCCATGTGGCGTCATCTCGAAGCGACGTAACTGCCCAACGGTTACTTAAGATATGTTTTAGTATAAATACTAGTTGTTCACGTATTTTTCGCGTGTGTTCATCATTATATACAAGTCACTCATCTAGATTCAAGTACCCAGTGTGAGCGAAAGAATTGTTGAGAATGTATGTGTGAAACACCATTTAAATTAATCGAAGTCTTTTATATTCAAGCAATTTATTGCCTTTCATTTACTCATCTACGTCAAAGCCTTTTATTTAACGCTTTCATTTATTCTATCAAGTTTTTCTTCATGCAATTTACATAAAGTGTCTTTACTTTACTGGCATTAATCATCATTAGATTTAGTCAAACCCCAGAAAATCAACCATTTCTTAGGATCAATCTGATCGATCCTGCGAGTCACCAAATAAGTAACCTTTTGGAAGATCAGCGGTTGTTTACCAATTTCCACGGTAGATAAATTGGCACACCCGGTGGGACCTTGTGTTGATTTTTAAGGTTAACCGTATTTATACAAAATATCATCTTTTTCGAGAAGTATTGCATGTTATTGAGAAGTGGTAGAATATACACTAACGATACCAATACTAGGAGAAGAAGAGAAGCGATGGCGAATCCGCCAAACAATAGCGAAATCCCACAAACAAATGCGGGAACAACGATTATCCCAACCGCAAGTGAAACGGTAACCGCTGGTTCAACACCAGCAGTAACGGTCACACAAACGGGGCCATTACCTCCATTCACTGGCCCCAGAATTCCTTTGGGAACTCCCCCACCAAGGGGAAACCCAGGAACTAGGCCTTATGTTCCCCCAGGATTTTCGACAGTCGGTCTAAATCGAGAACCACTCTATGGCATGCCAACTTCTGAATTGGCTAGCCTGACGAATGCTGCGTCCACTTTTTCAGACCCTTTAGTGAGCGCCTCTTCGCCACTCCAAGGTTCCGGAGTTGGTATGGCGAACAGGGGTAGGACCCAACTCTTAGGAGGAACGTCCCAAGTAGCGCATGTCCTTACGAATGCCTCGACACCAGTCTTGAGGCAGCAAATGGACGAAAGCAACCACGATATGGTTCAAATGTTGGCACAAACTTTAAGCATATTGCTAAATCCTCTAATACAAAATACCACCCAGTCGAATCAGCAGATGACAGCGCAAATGGCGCGTCTGGCCGATTTTTTTGGGGTACCCCAACCTATTCGACAGCCCCAAAGGGCACAGATAAGGGGAAACCAAGGTATACTTCTAGAGGAAGAAACCACTATTAACCAAGTCCAGCAGCCTGTCGAAGAAAACCTTAGGATGCGATTGGAACAACCCGGGGTCGAAGAACCTAGGGTCATAGCCCCGGAAGTAAGGATAGTCAATAGAAACCAAAATGTTGACGAAGTAGTTCAGCATATCCAATACCAGAATATGGGTTTGGAAAATAACTTAACAGCCATGATCGAAAGAATCATGACGCAAAATGGGATGAATACGGGCTTCCGTAGGCCCAACTTTACATCCCCACTGTCATAATATGTGTTACAAACAGACTTACCTCCTAGATGTAAAGTCCCTAAGTTCACTAAATTTTCAGGGGACACGACAGAATCCACTGTCGAACATGTGGCGAGATACTTGATTGAAGCAGGAGAGATTTCAAACAACGAAAACCTGAGGATTAAGTATTTCCCAAGTTCCCTAACAAAGAACGCGTTTACTTGGTTCACAACTCTTCCCCCCAATTCGATCCACCATTGGACCCAGTTGGAGAGATTGTTCCATGAGCAATTCTACATGGGACAAACCAAGATAAGCCTGAAAGAATTGGCCAGTGTAAAGAGGCGATTCACTGAACCTATAGACGAATATCTAAATAGGTTTAGGTTGCTCAAAGAAAGATGCTTTACGCAAGTGCCAGAACATGAGTTAGTCGAAATAGCCGCAGGAGGTTTAGATTATTCCATTAGGAAGAAATTAGACACTCAATACCTGAGAGACATGGCCCAATTGGCCGATAGGGTTCGACAGGTAGAACGCCTTAAAGCTGAAAAACCCAAGGCGACAAAAACTCATAAAAGAGAAAGGATAGCATATGTCGAAATGGACGATGAAGATCCAGAAACCTTCGACGAAACTATAACCGTCGAAGAAAGCGAGGTCGATTTAGCGGAGTTAAAACAAGGGCCACCATACTCTTGCAAACTACTAGTCCCCTCAAGTGGAAAAAACCCCACTGGTCCTGAAAGGGCCAACGATAGGTTCCCCAAAAAGACTTACAGTTTTGATATTACAAAATGTGATGAAATTTTTGACTTACTTGTAAAAGATGGCCAAATGATAGTACCCCCAGGGGTAAAAGTGCCTCCTCTTGATCGAAGAAAGAAAAGAGGCTTTTGTAAATATCATAATTTTCTGAGCCATAAAACATCTCAATGTTTTCTTTTCAGGAATCTCGTGCAAGATGCTATCGAAGAAGGGAGGTTGAAATTTTCCGATAAGACCCCCATGACCGTGGACTCTAACCCTTTGCAGGCTGAAGCCCATTATGCTGAACCTTCAGAGGTGAATGTGATCGAGGCGTCCAGAAGTCAGGTGAAAAGGCCAGGAATAACTATGGTCGAAGTCACCAAGGATCATGCCAACATGCCAATCTTTGGCAGTTTTTCTGGGAATCTTTCTAGAAAAACAATCGAAGCAGTCCAAAAAGCTGTTGAAGGCCCAAAACTGGAGACAGTTGGAACCCCAAAATCTGGAGCAAAACCCAGTTCCTATTTGGCTGCAGTCCAAGGCCAGACAGAGGACCTGGAGGCCCAGATGAAGCAGATGACTCTTGCCACCAAAGACACCATGAATGTCAACATGGTCGAAATCTCTGAATCAAAAGCATCAGAGGAGGCCATTAGGAAAGAGCAGGCAAACAAAACGACTTTCCCTTGGGAAAACGAAAATCTGGAAGATTTCCTGCAAAGATGCCAGAAGAAGAAGTCAGAAGTGATGTTGTGTCCTCGATGCAGCTCGATTTTTGACAAGAAAGCTGCTGAACACATCCAAGGTGTAAGAGAAGCAAACAGAAGAGGGGAAGGTGTTGATATTTGACATGACCCCAGAAGAACCTACCAAAAGGGTTCAAATCAAGAGAAGAGGCCACTGACTTTCAGGCCTCCAACCAATGTGCCAGTTGATACGTGGTATAAAACATCAGGTCGAAAGAGACCGAGCGAAGAAAGGTGGCACTCCTTCGAAGTGCCAAGAGGTTCATCTTTGACACACAAGAAAGAACCTCAGGTTGTCGCCTCTAAAGTGACCCAGGTATCAAGTAACTACAAGGCAAAGAATCCCATGTCTCGATCCCAATGGAGAAGATACCAGAGGCGGCGAAAGGCTGAGAGGGAAGCTACCAATGAACCAAAGCCAGAATCGAGTTCAAATGTCCCTCAGAGAAAGCAGAGAAAGCCTCTGGAAAGGCAACCAGTGACCAATAGACTGGTATGGCCTAACCAGGGCGAAGTTGATGACGAAGATGGCTCTGAGTCTGATGACACCCTAGATATCATGGTGAACATAGTCTCAGTTTTGCCAAGAGAGTTCAACTGCCAGATGGAGGTCGAATCGAACGATTGGGAAGTCGAACAAGAAATGGCCAAGCATAGGCCAGTATGCTACTTTGTCATGGATAATGGCGGTACTGAAGAGCAAAATGGTTTCTTCGAACCACCTACTGAGCCGATGAAAAATCACCTCAAGCCTTTATTCATAAGGGCAAAACTCGAAGAAGCCACCGTAAATAAGATCTTGGTGGACTGTGGGGAAACCATCAACATCATCCCTCACTTTATGCTGAGAAAAATAGGCAAGAGTGATGAAAACATCAAGCCTCACAACATGGTCCTGTCGAATTATGAAGGCGGAATAGGGACCACTATGGGTGTGATCCAACTAGACCTCAAAGTAGGATCCATCCTTCGACCAACTATGTTTATGGTCATATCGGACAAACCAAATTATAATCTTTTGTTGGGCCGAGAATGGATACATGGTGTTGGAGCAGTACCATCATCAATGCACCAAAGGTTGATACTATGGCGTCCTGATGGAATGGTCGAAAATATAGAAGCGGATCAGAGCTATTACTTGGGCGAAGTAAATCACCTAGGGAGAGCTGACTTTGACAAAAATTTGGCTCACATTGGGCATGCCCAGCACCTGACTTCGACTTGGCTCCAGCGCCAAATGCTTTTTGTTCCTTGTACCTGCACCCTGAGCATGGTTTTCAATGGGACAGAGAAGACTTGTCCCACATTGATTTCAGTGGGCTAACTGACATCCAGCCAACTGGTTGGGGAAGCGAATTCAGTGATAATGACTGAGTCACAATCACTACAGTGAATTTCGGCTTATGTAGCCGAAACAAGGATGATAACGGCTCTCGAAGCCGAAGTAAAATATATGGCCACTCAGGCCAATGATCAAGAGCTACCTTCTGCAGGTCCTGGAAAGGATTTCGACCCAGAACCTCCTGATATCATGCCAGAAGGAATGCAGGAGTAAAGGCTCGACGCCATCTACGACGATGAGCCTTTGGGATTCGAAAAGGACCCCCTGGCGAACAACATCAAAATGTTAGCACAGGATCCTTTAGAAGAAATCAACTTGGGCGAAGGGTTAGAGAAAAAGCCAACTTACATTAGCGCAAAAATAGACCCAGAGCTCAGGTTTGAAGTGATCCATTTGTTAAAGGAGTTCAAGGACTGCTTTGCATGGGATTACGACGAGATGCCTGGTCTCGACAGAGGATTGGTAGAACTTCAGTTGCCAATCAAACCTGGGAAGAAGCCAGTCAAGCAAAGTCCAAGACGCTTCGCTCCAAAAATACTGTCGAAGATCAAAACAGAAGTCGAAAGACTGCTGAAGTGAAAATTCATACGAGCTACGAGGTATGTCGAATGGATTGCAAACATTGTGCCAGTGATTAAGAAAAACGGCACGTTGAGGGTATGCATAGATTTCAGAGATTTGAATGCTGCTACACCCAAAGATGAATATCCTATGCCTGTGGCGGAAATGCTAGTCGATTCTGCCGCTGGCCATGAGTACCTGAGCATGCTCGATGGTTATTCAGGATATAATCAAATTTTCATTGCCGAAGAAGATGTGTCGAAAATAGCTTTTCGATGCCCCGGGGCTTTAGGCACTTACGAATGGGTAGTGATGCCTTTTGGCCTAAAGAACGTTGGGGCAACATATCAGCGAGCGATGAATTCTATCTTCCATGATTTTATTAACACTTTTATGCAAGTGTATATTGATGATATTGTTGTAAAATCTGTTTCCAGGAAGAACCATATAGACCACCTTCGACAATCATTTGAAAGAATGAGAGAACATGGTCTGAAAATGAACCCTTTGAAATGTGCGTTCTGTGTAAAAGCTGGAGATTTCTTGGGCTTCGTCGTCCACAAGAAAGGAATCGAAATCAACCAGAACAAGACGAAGGCAATCTTGGAAGCGAAAGCGCCAGCGAACAAAAAGGAACTGCAATCTCTGCTGGGCAAGATAAATTTCTTAAGGAGATTCATATATAACCTAAGTGGAAAAGCTCAAGCCTTCTCACCCTTACTTCGATTGAATAAGGAAAGATTCGAGTGGGGGCAAGAGCAACAAGAAGCCTTCAACAAAATCAAAGGATATCTCACCAAGCCACCTATTTTGGTGCCTCCTTGCGGCAACAGGAGTATGAGATTGTACATAGCTGCATCCGACAAAACTTTGGGAAGCATGTTAGCCCAAGAAGATGAAAATGGAGTCGAAAGACCCATTTACTATCTTAGTAGAGTTTTGAACGATGTAGAAAATAGATATAGCGAAGTTGAAAAATTATGTCTATGTCTTTATTTCTCTTGTACAAAGCTCAACCAATATATAAAACCAGTTGATGTGTACGTTTCGTCTCATTTTGATGTTTTCAAATACATGTTGTCGAAACCCATCCTGCACAGCCGAATTGGAAAGTGGGCGCTAGCATTAACTGAGTACTCATTGACCTTTATGCCTCTTAGGGCAGTAAAAGGGCAAGTGGTAGCAGACTTTATAGTCGACCACTCAATTCAGGTTGAGAATATAAATTACGTGGAGATAGAGCCTTGGAAATTCTACTTTGATGGTTCCAACCATAAAGATGGAACAGGAGTAGGGGTCTTGATTATTTCTCCAGAAAAAATTCCAACAACATTCAAGTACAAGATATCAGGTACTTGTTCGAACAATGAGGTTGAGTACGAAGCTCTGATTACTGGCCTTGAGATATTGTTGGAATTGGGGGCAACTCGAGTCGAAATAATGGGAGACTCAGAGTTAGTCATTAAGCAAGTCACAAAATAATATAAGTGCATAAGAGAAAATCTTATTATGTACTTTGTGATAGCAAATCGTTTATTGAAAAAATTCGAAGTGGTCAACATTCGACACATACCTAGATTGGAAAATCAAGTAGCCAATGATTTGGCACAAATTGCATCTGGGTACAAAATTTCAAAAACGAGATTACAAAGAGCAATCAAAGTTCGAGAAAAAATAAAAGCAACTAGCCTGTCCCCAACAGATTTGAAATCGACAAGACTAGGGTATGCTGATCAAAGGAACTTTGAAATATCGTTCATAGACAATTTGTCAGAGCAAGATTGGAGGAAACCCATTGTAGATTATCTACAAAATCCAGCAGCTTTGACAGAACGAAAAATAAAATATAGGGCGTTGAGTTACGTACTCATGGGTAATGAGTTATTTAAAAAGACGCCTGAAGGGGTATTGCTAAAGTGCTTAAGCGAAACTGAAGCATACATAGCCCTTTCGACTACGCACGCTGGAGCATGTGGGGCTCACCAAGTAGGCCATAAGATGAAATGGTTGTTGTTTCGACAAGGACTATACTGGCCCACCATCTTGAAAGATTGTGTTGAGTTCGCGAAGGGTTGCCAGGAATGTCAAGTCCATACGGGCATCCAACATGTACCAGCAAGCGAACTTCACTCAATAGTGAAACCTTGGCCTTTTAGAGGATGGGCGTTGGATCTTATTGGAGAGATTCGACCAGCATCATCAAAGAGCCAGAAGTATATACTGGTAGGCATTGATTATTTCACTAAATGGATCGAAGCTATTCCTTTAGTCAATGCAGACCAAGAAAATGTCATTAAATTTATTCAAAAGAACATTATCTTCAGATTTGGAATCCCTGAGACTATAACGACTGATCAAGGATCAGTGTTTACTGGTCGAAAGATGCAGGAATTCGCTCAAGAAACAGGCTTTAGACTCCTAACATCAACACCTTATTATGCACAGGCAAATGGTCAAGTCGAAGCAGCGAATAAAATAGTGATCGGCCTGATAAAAAAGCATGTAGGAAAGAAGCCAAAAAATTGGCATAAGACGTTAGACCATATCTTGTGGGCCTGTCGAACGTCCCCAAAAGAAGCCATAGGTACAACACCATATCGGCTAACTTTCGGTCATGACGCAGTACTGCCAGCGGAAATTTGTCTTCAATCAGCAAGGGTTCAGAGACATCATGATAGTCCCTCTGAGGTTTATTGGGAAATGATGTTAGACGAACTAGTAGATTTAGACGAGGAAATACTACGCGCTCTCGACCTACTGAGAATTCAGAAGAAAAGAGTGGAAGACTCTTACAATAAAAAAGTAAAACCTAAGGCATTCTCGCCTGGAGAATTAGTTTGGAAGGTGATTCTCCCCATGGATCGAAGGGATCGAAGCATGGGAAAAAGGTCACCCAAATGGGAAGGACCGTTCAGAATTATCCAAATTTTTTCTGGTGGAGCTTATGAGGTTGAAGAGTTAGGAGAAGATAAAAGACTCTTGAGAGTAAACGGAAAATATTTGAAAAAATATAAACCTATGCTCCAAGAGATCAAAATAAATAGCAATTAATGACCAAATTAACCATAAAAAGCCAAAATGGAAAATTATATAGTGATTAGCCAAAATGGTTGCATTGTCTTACAAATATTACAGTACATAGTTAATAAGTTGCTGAGCAAATTAGAAAGGGATAGAAGCTTTAAGTCGAAGATACTTGGCCTGCTGCAACTCCAGCCGTTTGTTACACAAGGCAGTCGCCTGAGAAAGTTTGGCAATCTGGTCATCAAGGGCTTGGGCCTTCTCAGCGAACTCTAAGCCTCGTGTAACTTCAGCTTGGCTCTCTGCGTCCGAAACAGTCGAAAGGAGCTCCTCTTTGCGCTTGGTGTTAACATTTAACTTGGCCTCCAACTCCTCGATCTGCGCCTTTATAGAGGCGTTATCTCGATCTATGGCGTCGATTTCCTCCTACTTGGATGTCTTCTGTTTCGACAATTCTGCAATTTGAGAAGTTGTTTCAGCTACCTCGGTCCAGGAAGAAGAACTCTTGCCATGTAGTGCTTCGAGCTGGCTGTTGAACCCCCTTTGACGTCTATAGTCCGCAGAGACTTGGTCAACAATGGAGTATAACTCCAAGATAAAGCTGGAAACCTCTGGAGATACAGCAAGCAAATCGACTGCACTCAGAATAGCTCCCAGACAAGACGGAGCAGTAGGATCCCCCTCCAAAGCCTTCATTAGATCCTTTTTGAAGAACTGAGCCTTGACCTTCTTCAAAGCCTCATCAAGAGGAGAAGTCGAAGTAGACTTCCCCGATGCAGTAGAAGCATCATGACTAAGGTCAGATGAATTCTCCCTACTCTCAATGATGGCATTCAGGTAGCCAATTGGATCAGTTTGCTTCAAAAGGGCCAAGTCTTCTTTAGACTTGGGCTTTGTCGAGGTGGTCGTTCCTACAGCAGCGGTGGCTTGGGGTTGAGGTTGTTCAGTAGCGTCAGCATCAACATGACCCTCTTCGACATGTTGTTCAGTAGTGTCAGCATCAACATGATCCTCTTCGTCATGTTGCTCCTCTGTCAAATCGACCACTTGAGCTTCCTTTGGTTGTTGTTCCTCTGTTTCGGCGAGGGCTTCATCGTTCGCCAATTCCTCCTCTTGTTGTCTACTATGTTCAGCAGAGTCTTGTGTCTCTGAAGTTTTTGGTGCTGATCTTTCGGTGGTCTCCTGAAAATAGAAGAGGAAGAATATTCTGGTTTAGAGAGATACACAATCGAACGTGATCGTCGACACCTAAGTTAAAAATGGTAGGAGGTACTACCTGTAGAGGAATTTCAGCCCCAGGGCTAGAATTATCACTTTCAACGGGTTTGCTGAGCAAGACGTTCAGCTCCTCCTCCGTGGGCTCTTCGATGATCACAGGAAGTGGCCTGGATTTTCTCCCTGCAACCTTTATTCTGATCATAGGTCGAGGCTCAGGAGCAGGGGCATCTTTCTTCAACTTTCTCCGTTTGAGAGGAACAGGGGGAGATTCATCCTCGTCGTCACTCGTAGATTCGACCGTTAATGCAGGTCTTTTCTTAGGTGCAGGTTCCTGAAACCCCAAATGGAGTTGATTTAGAACGCCACATCGAAAATCAGGATGTTAAAACCAGCAGGAAATAATAAAAATTTGGTTACCGGTGTTGAAGGTTTTATAGAGGGACCTCCTCCCTGATGGCTTTTTGTGGTTTTCATTGTTGCAGGTTTTCGAACAACTGAAAGAAGACGCGTTCACAAGTTATAATTGACAAGTTATAAGTCGAAATGGAAAGACAAATATAATTTAAAGAGTAAACGTACATTTCTTTATTTTGTCAAGGACCAAAACGAAGGACTTCTGGAGTTCGTCCACAAAATCTTTTTCATCGAAGAATTCTTCAACATAATAACTCTTCCACCAGTCTTCAAAAGATGGTGAACAGAGGAAGTTGAGTTGGTAGTCGAATAATGAAAGTACTTTCCGACCAGCGTACCTACCAATGTTCTTGGTAGCAGCATCCTCAGTGTAATCATTACAAAAATACAACATTGATTTCTCCCTAGGGAAAATGGGAGAAGGAAGTGATTGGATGATACCAAACTGTCGAGAGACCAAATTTGGATGATAAGCAATCAGGCTCAGATGATTCTTGGAACTCTTAAAGCGCAATGGCATTATCCCGGGAGTGAGAAATGCTTCCCACAATGTTGTGTGCTCTTCGAGATGAGGATCCTCTGATGACTTGGGATGGGGCCTGGTGAACCACCCTGGACCAAACTTTCGACGGGCGAAAGAAGCCATGGTCGAGGTAAATTCTTTCCTCCCTGCAAACATCAAAACGAAGTTTGCAAAGGTCTGTTGGAGTTCCAGCCCATCCTCAGTGGGAGTCAGTAAAGCCAGCCTGGTACCTTCGATACGCCTTTTGGCTATCTCAGGAGCTTGTTCGTTTATTTGAGTTTTCTGAGGTAAAAAAGACTCAAAAGTGGCGTTTAGCCATAGTTGTAGTAGCCAAAAGGGTCCTGCAAGCATCAAGCTGGCTCTATTTTCTATTACCTTTAATAGAGTCGCCACACTGCTTATCGACTCATATAGGTTCTCCAGTATTAATTCGGCCAAACAGATGTTTTGACCGTGGTGAAGCTGGGTAGCAAGGGTGACCATTTTCTTCGTCACCTGTAGAGATTTTGTGCAGAACACGAAGCGTGACAGCCAAAGGGCTAGAAACGCAATGTGCTCCACGTCCGTCACCTTACCTGCCGATTTTTCATGATAGTGGTTGGTGTAGGTGGTGTAAGTGGGTTTGGTAGCTGAAAACCCAATCTGGTCTTCAGACATTTCCTCTGGGTCAAAGTAATCCCCAGTTGGTCGAAGACCGGTAATGGCAGCCACGTCGAAGAGAGTGGGTGTTACCATTCCACAAGGCAGGTGGAAGGTGAAGTGAGTATAGTCCCAAAATAGCAAAGAAGCTACCAACATTTCAGGGGAGTAGTTGAGACCAGTCTTCGACAGCATGACTAGGTCATAAATCCCCATGTTCTTCCAAATCGAAGCCTGGCTTTTTTCCATCTTGTCGAGCCAAGCGTTGTAGTATGGTGTAAGGCTAGGGCTAGACCTAAAAGCCCTAACCCCTCTGTTGAAGAAACGAAGATCTATCTTTTCTTTTGCAGGATCTTCGTTGTCGTCTGTAGCCTTTTTGGAGCACCCAACGGGCTTGAGTGCCTCAAGCACTGGGAAGAAGCTCTTGATCTTCGTTGGGTCAGCAATGCATGCAGATAGAGGACCAGACACGGTGAAAACCTGGTTGGAGTATCCAACAGGAATCAGCAGTTGAGAAGAGTAAGTCTCACGCTCAGCAGTTCCCAAGGGTTCGGGAACCCTTCGCATTCCTTTGGAGTTAACTGTTGGAACAGTTGAAAAGATTTTCGGTTGGGAAGTTTTAGAGGGAGTGTTAGAACTGGGGACTTTGGAAGAACGAGAACCTGAAGCCATTTTTTGGTTTGAGATGAAGATGGATGAAGAACAAAGTTTTTTGCAGAAATTTCTGTTCAATATTAAGGCTTGGATGAAGAAAGCGTGAAAAGTCCCACGAGGGGCACTTAGCGCTATTTATAGTGATTGGAAAATCACAAAACTCGAGGTCATTTAATGTTTCAGACAATAGTGGGGCACGTGGCCCTCATTTGCTGATGTAGTCGTTCTGCAGAACGGAAACGGTTTCGGGGAATTGTCATGATGACAATCTGTGAAAAGAAATTGGGCATGCCAAACGCCTTACTGAAGTGACGTCTTAGGAACAGTTGGAATGATGGCTTTTTGGGATTGTCAGTTGGTTGGTAGGAGACGAAAAGCGCACGAGCTAATCTGTGGCTAAGAATGAAGGACAGGTGGCAGGTGGAATCTCAAAGAATGCCTTTTTCTTTTCAGTGTCGAAATAAGACATTCTTGGGGGGCAATTTGTTGGCTCCTAAATTCGACACCCTTGTTTGTTATCAATATAGACCATTAATTATGAGTTTGAAGAGTTTCCAAGTTTCGACCAGCTGATCCTGTCAAATGCTCATCAGAAAATGGCAAGGTACTTAGAGAGTTTCTTTTAAGTGGGAATCTTGTTACCTTCGATGTCGAAGGAACTTCTCGACAAAGGTATCTGATTCCCAGGGTGGAACAGTTTGAGATTCAAATGTTTGGAGGGAAAACAGTTCCCAGCAGTTACCAAACGCAACGTGCCAAGATCAGGAGCGTCGAATGCTGTGAGCGTGCCATGTGGCGTCATCTCGAAGCGACGTAACTTCCCAACGGTTACTTAAGATGTGTTTTAGTATAAATACTAGTTGTTCACGTATTTTTCGCGTGTGTTCATCATTATATACAAGTCACTCATCTAGATTCAAGTACCCAGTGTGAGCGAAAGAATTATTGAGAATGTATGTGTGAAACACCATTTAAATTAATCGAAGTCTTTTATATTCAAGCACTTTATTGCCTTTCATTTACTCATCTCCGTCGAAGCCTTTTATTTAACGCTTTTATTTATTCTATCAAGCTTTTCTTCATGCAATTTACATAAAGTGTCTTTACTTTACTGGCATTAATCATCATTAGATTTAGTCAAACCCCAGAAAATCAACCATGTCTTAGGATCAATCTGATCGATCCTGCGAGTCACCAAATAAGTAACCTTTTGGAAGATCAGCGGTTGTTTACCAATTTCCACGGTAAACACCTGGTTCGTTTGATCTCAAACTACTCCAGTCCACCCGTCAAGGTGATTTCGCCTCTCTCCAACGAGGTCTTAATTCATTATATTCAACTGAATATTACAACTGCTTTAACAACTGCTAAAGCCTTCTTGAGTCTAAACCACAGACCGGTTTCTCAAGGAAATTCTTTCTTACAGATAAATGAATAATATGTATGTTTGACGTTTTCTAGAAAAACGATATATCACAACTGTGATAATACACAAAATGAAGCTTATGTAAAAACTAGATTTGCTAGAATTATGGAGTAAGCAATTGAGAGCTTTAGCAAACTTTATGAGTGAGGATGAAGATGATTGACTTTAGGCGTGTAGAGTATTGTAGAGCATTACCCAATTCCTTTCTCACTGATTTGTTTAAATACTGCTTGGAAAAGATACGTTGATGCCAATAATTCCATTTCAATGCTCATTACATTCTTTCCATTTTGAGAAGATCTTTGTCTTGGAATAAAGCCGTTGGTAATAAATCTGCCTTAAATGTAGTAACGTTAACTCTTCAGAATGTTCTTCTTGATTAAGATCAGAGTGTGTTGGCTTTAGCTTATTCTGATTGCTTCTGAGTGCTGATGACATTGTTAAGATCTTGATCAGAGTCAGAGTATGTTGAGCGTAGATTCTGTTCATCAGACTTCAGCGTAGCATATGTATTGATCTTCTGGTTTGACACATCTTCTGATGCTGATGTTGATATTCTGATGCTGATTCCATCAGAGTTTCCTGTAAATAAACAGCATAATTTTAAGTAGCATCTATGTCAAATATAAAACTCATAATTCATTTAATCTTGTATTTGTTATCATCAAAACTCTAACTGAGGATTGTAGAATCAAACTATGTTCTAACAAAGCCTAGGCCGTTATCAGCTGTCAAACTGGCCACACAATCTTGGAATTGGTCCGCAGATGTCTCTTGTGGCACATGGGCTGTCTTCAGAAACTTCACCAGAGCTTTCACATGTGCCTCAAAACATAACAACAATGTTAGCATGGAGATCATGGAGGGAGTTTTCCCCAACTATTCAACCACATCATAGTCACTCTTCTTTATTATTCTCAAGATCTCCTCCATTTTCTTCTTGGAGGTTTCGGGGATGGTCAGTGGTTGAGCCTTCGTCCGGACAGGCTCTTCTTGAATACCCTTTCCTCGAATTTCAGCAGTAGAAGTATTGGTGAGGATAAAAGCAGGGGTTGTGTCGTCTTTGTTAGTAGGAGCACTTGCAGATATGGTTATTGGTATGGAGGTAACCTTCGAAACAGCCACGGGTCCAAAAACTGCCTTTGGAGGGGCAATTTCTGGAGAGAAGATTCTACTGCTACGGGTAATCTTACTGGTTCCGGCAATATTGCTAATGTCAGAATCTTCTTCTTCGGAGATCACTTCTTCGACGACCATCCCATCTTGTTTGATACCATGGTAGTAGATTTCTCCACCGTAATTCCACGGTACAGTTTTGTCTAATTCATACGGGATTGGCCCGGGCATTGTGATTATAAGAAGAGTAGTCTTTGGAACCGATGTAATCCTAACGGTTCTTTTGGGGACCATGGAAGGATTGGCGTAGATGGTTATGATTGAAATGTCTTCAACAGGAACAGGTGAAACAGGAGCACTTTCAAACAGAGTCTCTTGGTTATCTATCAGGCGTTGAATGCCTGTTTTTAACAGATGGCAAACAGTTGGTGAGGATAAGCAATGATGGGAGTCTTCCTTACAACCTGGGAATACACCAGCTTTCAACAAGTTTATCTTAATGATTGGGAGCAGAGTCAAGAGTTCATCCACTGTAGTAACAAACAAATCTTCTTCACAGCATTGGCGTTGTGACCATGCCTAGGCATAGGAGCGAAAATGGCGTTTGGTTTCTCAGGCGCCTCAAACTCAATCTCTTTTGCATCTATAAGGTCTTGAATTTTATTCTTCAACACCCAACAGTTATTAGTGTCATGACCCGGGCTTTCGAAATGATATGCACATCTGGCATTTAGATGATAATGAGGGGATGTCGTGTTGGGATTCTTTGGAGCTTCTTTTAAAGTTGCTAGATTAGATTTCAGAAGATGTGGTAAAATATGGGCTAGAGTCATATTAATTCTGGTGAATTGCCGGACTGGCCTTTCCACCATCGGTTGATTACTCCTTGGTTGATCAGACGTAAGTTTTGGGATCATAACGGCCCCTACCATTGGTCGGCGTTCAGCTCTCCCTTGGTTCCTTTATGGATAAACAACAGATACCTCCTTCTTTCCAGTGAAAGGCTTTCTCACAACTGTAGAGGCAGATGAATCCTTCTGAATCTTTCCACTTTTATACCAGCTTCCACCTTCTCTCCGGTTAATATGAGCTCAATAAACCCAGCAGATGAGCTCCCAATCAAATGGTTGAAGAAAGGGCCCGATAGAGTGCCCAAGAACATATCCACCAACTCCATTTTAGACATAGGGGGTTGCACTCTTCCAGCTAGATCTCTTAATTTCTACGTGTTTTGAAACCCTCATTTGAAGCCATATCCATACTCTGAAGTTGAGTACGGGTGGGCGCCAAATCTGCATTATACTGGCATTGCTTATAGAAAGCTGCGGCAAGATCTTCCCAGTTATGGACGTCGGCCCTTTCTAATTGGTAAAACCAATCGAGTTGTGTTCTGGATAAACTATCTTGGAAAAAATGGACCCATAAGTCTTTGTCGGCGGAGTGCGGCTGAATCTTTCTCACATATGATCGGAGGTACATTTTAGGACATGGCACCCCATCATATTTTGCAAATAACAGAACTTTGAACTTTGGTGGGATCATAATTCCCGACACTAGCCCCAATTCTTCAAAGTCTAGACCTGGTACCCTCTGTATTTCCATAGCATTCAGACGCTCTTCAAGATGTCTGTATTTATCATCCGCTGGAGGATACTGTTCCTCGGAGTAATCTTCCTCTTCCTCCTCCTCTTCAGATTCTGATGGAACGACTGTTTCTTTTCCTTTCCCTTCTCCCTCATCAGATGTTGCTGGAAAATTCAAGGTTCTTCTAGCTTGTCCTTGAAACCTTCTCCCCATGATTACAACACCAGTTGGTTTCTTCTCTTTCTTCTTGTTATCTTTTGCCAACAGAGTCTTCAGCTCCTCTTGCCCTTTGACCAAAGTTGTGAGTAACTGTTGAAACTGCATGTTTTGAGCTTGAAGATCTTTGACTATCTGTTCGAGATCCATCTTACTGAAATAAATAGGAGAGAGATGAGGAAACTTGTTGCAAAAGACCTATTTATGTTATGATGAATGGTATGTGCATATGTAATGTTTTCACGGATTTTAAAAGATTCAAGTTCGTTTTAAACAAAAGAGAAGCACGCGTTATATTAATAAGATAGAGTTTGAGTACATCAATGCCCCTTGGGCAAAATAATACAACACTCTAAGATAAAAAAGTAGTGCGCATCCTCTTTGGCGCAATGTAGGCATTTAGAGTCTGCTCGTTATGAAGTAGCCTAGTGAGTTCCAAAACCTTCTTCTCGCTTGCGTAGAATTGGGTTTCGAGAGTATCTCGCTCTCCTTTGAGTTGTATCCAATCCCTTTGTAGGTATTTAAGAGATATGGGCATGTTAGGATGTAGGATAGTGTATGGAACTTCTCCCTCCTTAACAGGCTCAATGATCACCGGGAGAATGGAAGGATAAGGCATCATAAGACTTTGAGCGCGGGTTCGTACCCACTTGAGGTAAGGCTCAAGAGGGATGGAATTCTTGTGTCACAAAGTCTTGCTATCCACCTTGTTTAGCATCCTCCATACTCGGATGAATCTCTGGCAAAGACCTTGATCGTCGTTATCGTAGTCGAATACCAAGCCTTGAATCAGCATCTCATGTGGGCCATCTCTTCGGGCATAACCAAACTGTCTTAGAGCCAAGCATGGGTTGTAGGTGATGTCTCCCCTAATTCCAAGTAGAGGGACATTAGGAAATTCCCCACAACGGTCAACAATGATAACATTCTCTTTGGATCGAGAGCACCAATGAATATCTGAATGTTTGATTGTCATTAACCTTTGTGGCCACCTCAAACCTTGCTCATTCTTTAAGACTGATTGGGGAAGATGAAAAATAAACCATCTTGCCAGGAGAGGAGTGCAACACATAAGTACACCTTTTTTCCTCATTGTACGAGTGTGAAAAGAGTGTAAGATATCTCCAAGTAATGTAGGCACCGGATTGCATGACATGAAGATTTTGACGGCACTCACATTTATGAGTTGGTAGGGATTGGGGACCAAGACCATCCCATAGATAAGAAGAGCCAAAATTTCCTCAAATGCTTGCAAGTCTAAGGAATTCCAACAACTTTGGGCCTTCTCAAACAAGAACTTTCCTAAGAAGCCTTTGACACCACTTCTAGTTTCCCAATAGGTTGTGACATCAGATGAGTGCAAGTGCAGGGCTTGAGCATTCTCTTCTGGCTTTGGATCTCTTTCCGTACTGTTGAAAGGTAGTTGATTGAGAAAGGGAATCCTCAAGAGTTGAGAGAATTCTTCCAAAGTAGGTACAAGCTGATAGTCAGGAAATGTGAAGCAATGATGCAAAGGATCAAAGAACTGGAAGAACACTTTCATCATGTCCTCATCTGTGTTGGAGGTGACCAAGTTGAGTAGACTACCATGCCTCTCGGTGAATGGAGAGTTCTCAGGGATCCTTAAAGCTATCTCCTTTAGTTGTGGAGGAATTCTTACAAGGTTGACTTGGATAGTTTTCCTGCGAAGTGAATCCATATCCTACAAAACAAGAACAAAGATGAATCTCCAAAATCCTTGAAATGGTTAGTGGATGCATATGATGCTCATGATGTCCATGATGTTATGCATAAGTATGCATATACAAGCAAATCAAACAAGTTCTTAGTTTAGGCTTGCATGGGGTTTTATAGGTAAGTACCCTCTTGAAGTTTAGTTGGCTCAACCTGTCCTAGTAATAGTAACCGGGTTCTAAGGAGTTCAATATCACTGGATTGTTTCCTCGGTCATTGTTTCAGCTAAAGCCTCTTTAATGGCGACCAAAAAATCCCAAGAAAACAACCCTCAATGAGTGTAGTATCGAGTATCTACCAAATTTGGACTGCACCAAAGCCGGTCATCTCACTGCATCCTAAAGGCCAAGTTGGTCAAGTAAAGGGTTCTAGAAGTTCATTAGTGCTTCATGACATCACTCAGCGGCCCCGTATTCTCTTTGATTGACTCAAAGGCTACCGGTACCCACAAATATGTCATACTAACATAGCTATTGCTTAGACCATGTTGGTATACCCCGCACAGTTTCCACAACGTATTGCTATTTACCTATAATGTTTCCCAAATCCGGGTGGAGGATTCAAACCCAAACAAAGAACCATAATGTAAAGAAAACAAGTCAAACAATTTAAACAAGTAAATGTGATCTAATCCCTAAGGTAACCCCACTTTTAGAATTCATGTTCCCCAGCAGAGTCGCCAGTTCTGTGATACGGTGGGAGAACTGACTTGAGATTTTTGTGTTTTATCACAAATATTGCGGTTAGCAAGAGTCACCACCGAATTTTCTTTTATCCAAAAGGAAAGGTGAAAAAGCACAGGAAAGACCTTTGAGATTGTTTCTTGAGTTCGGGGGGTAGATTATGAAAATGGAAGGTATTATCACCCTTTTCATCTATTGTTTTTTATGGGCTCTTAGTTACTTGCTAGATCACTTGCTTTTGTTTGTTTAAAATTGTGTTTGATGTGGTTTTGAAAGTATTTTGTAAAAGAGGCCATTCGTTTAGGCAATCTTTATAATGATTCTCGTTCGTAAGAATGTATACAAAGATGTTTGTATTTTTGAAAATGTTTTCAATGTTTGTAAGATGTTTTTGAAATGTGTGTTTGTTTTGAAAATAGCAAGGATAGTTGTTTTTGGAATAGAGCAAGTAACTAGAGGCAATCTACCTACTCAAATGTCTTTCTTATGCATTTTCTATTCCTTTGACATTGTTGTTTTACCATTAATTTGGTAACCAACCCTATCTTTGGATGTAAACGGGACAGGCGTGGGTCATCGTATAACCACGATTAGCAATGTTGCAAAGTATCTTAGCATTTTTGAGGGACCAAGATCATTTTTGTAAGGTAACTTAGAATAGAGTCATCGAGGGACTATGATCTTTATATTTGTTTGTTTTGTCAAGATACTTCGCATGCGTAATATGGATATTTTTATATAAGGCAACCAAGTGGAGAAACCCTAAGGGTGCTTGTGTTCAAGTGTGTTATTTTTCAAGCTTTGATTTAGTCTTGGATTTAGGGTTATCTATTTGTTGATTTCATCTTGCCATACATCTTATTTACTAGCAATATATGAAAAGCAAGTAAAAAGCGGAAAGTAAAATCTAATGTATTACATCACTTTAGGGGGATGGGGGTACAATTTAACAATGGGGGTGAAGTAGGAACTAAAATATTACAACCACATCGAATGATAATGAAAAAAATGTGAAAACAGTGTAAAATAAAGGAAAAATGCATTTTTGAACTGCTATGTGTCGACCCATGCTGCTATGCATCGACACATAGCTTCTCCTTGCTCCTGTAAAGTGAAATCTGTTCAGTATGAGTCGACCCATAATGGGATTTATCGACTCATACGCCTTTTGCATCGAAGCGAAGTGTGCATGTATCGACTCATAGACCTTTCCAGCTTCTGTTTTGTGACCTAAACTCAATATGGGTCGATGCATGAGGGTTATGTATCGACTCATATCCTGTGTTTTCACTAAGATGAGTCGACACATGTGGATATGTGTCGATACATACTTCATTTTTCTGCCTTAAACACCATTCTTTGCATATGTCAGTTAGTCATTAACATATAAATGAGTAACATGAACAACAAATAAATGATTAACTTCAGAAATAGTGATTGCTACATCCTATCTTCAGAAATAAACAGAAAAGTTGATGTATGGAAAATGCAAAGGTAAAAATGAGTTTCCTTAAAACTGCACTTTAGATTTTGAATCCAAATATCCTTCAAGATGTTCTATGAACCTTCAGGGAACTCCAACAGGCTGCTAGACTTTCCTTTTAGTTGAAGGTCACTAAACAATCTCTGTATGGTATGAAATGTTTGGATGGTTTTTAGATGGAACTTGCAAAGTGTGAGAGGTTTAAAGGTTTAGACTTCGAAACTCAAGAGTTGAGGCTTTATGGATTGTTTTGGCTTTTTGTGAATATGAGATTTTGAGGGTTTATCAATAAAACTTCTGGCTTTTTTTCTCTATTTTTTCTAACTTCTTTTCCAACCCCCTCTCTCTTGCAATTGGCCTCTCTATTTATAGAGAAGGTTTGAGACTTCAAAACAACTCAGATTTTTTAATCACATGTTATGGCTAGGTTATATTGTACATGAAGCAAGCTTGAAGATTATAGTTCTAATGCTTTGTACTTTGTTGCATAGAGATGTTGGACACTTTAAGCATGCCATTCTGATTTTGCATGTTAAGTGTGATTAGAACAACAAGTTAGAGGCTCAAGAAATTGACTTTATGAATAAAGTGAACTTTGCAAGAATGGAAATGGTTCCTTTGTGCCAAAAATGGAAAGATCACTTGGATAATGCTTAAACCAAATGGACCATAGCTCAAAAGTTTGTGTAAGCATTAAATTATGGTAAGATTTGCAAGTCACAAGGCCTGCAAAGTAAGATTATGCAGCACATCATGCCAATTGGATTATGTGTTCTTCAACAAAGATGGCTTGCAATTCAAGAATGAATGCCCAACTTCAGGCCCTTGAATCTCTAAGCTCAAATATGATAAATTCATGCTCTTGGATGTTTTGAAAAGATTGAAACACCCTTTAAAACTTTCATGTTGACCACTTTTGTTAAATCAAACTGGAACTTGATGAAAAATGGCCAAGAAGTTAGGATAAAAACCTGACCAAAACTGCTAAAAATTTCCTTAAGTGTTAAATGAAAATGTCATGACTTCATGAATTTATAACCTGGAATCCAAGCATATTTAGGAGAAGTTGTGTAAAGAAATGTTGTAGGTATTATGGAGATCTACAACTTTCATGTTGGAAGCTTCTCTTGAATCATCTTGCATCATGGTGAAAAGTTGGCATGAAGAAATGAAATTATCATGTATAAAAAACACTTAGAAAAATTTCTAAGTCTTGAAGAGTTTGAATTTTCACATTGAATTTTGACTTTCTTGATTTTTTGATGATCAAGTTTCTTATTTTTGAATGCCTTGATGAATTTGATCTTTGGCACTTGAATTTGACTAAAAGTTCAAAATTTGACTTTTCAGTATACAATTGACTTTTGATCAGTTGACTAGAAAATTCACCTGTCAATCCAATGGACTTGCCTTGTTTTGAACCATGTCATTGGGTAAAGAGGATGCAATTGGACTCCTGAGATAAAGCCTTAAACCAATTGACCATTTGCTTGGTCAAAAATCAGAAATTGCCCTTTTGGAGATTTGATCAAATTTCTTGAGGAGTTGTGGTCCAAATTTGATCAAGTGATACATATGAGTCTAAGATGTTGATGTGGATAAAAAATTATGAAGTTTGACTGTAAATTGGCCATGGTTGACTTTTTTTCTAATACAGCTAATTTTTGGGCCAACTGTCCAATTGACTGATCAACAATATAGTTTAGAGCTTGAAACTTGTCCTGAGTAATCTTAGGGGTCCATAATGATCCTTGAAAATCATATGAAGCAATGATAGTCCAAAAATCCTTGTGCAAACTCAAACCCTAATCCAGTCTTGAATTAAAGAGATCTTGTGGGGAAAGTCTTGATAAGTGAGAGGGCAAATTTTGGGGTACAACAGCTGCCCCTATTCAATCTTCTTAAACCTGAAGAGTGAGATTGGCGAGTTTTGTCATTCATGACTCGAAGGTGAAAGAATGATTGGACACTAGAGTGCCCAGAAATTTGCACTTGACGACGCGCGATTGAGGGAATGGGCTTAATGATGCCATTCGGAGGAGTTATATAATCTTGTTGGAGATGGGCTTGTAGATGCCATCCAAGAGTGTTTGTTGAATTGTAAGTCGTAAGCTGAAAGAATGAGTGTCAGAATGGCGTCCGTACCTGGAGCGTATCCGTGCTGTATCTATAAGTTGTGTCTGAAATGAACATCAGAATGGCATCCGTGTCTGGAGCGTATCTGTACTGTATCTGTAATTTGAAGTCTGAATGAGAATCAGAATGGCATCCATGTCTGGAGCGTATCCGTACTGTATCTGAAGTCTGAATCTGAATGAGTATCATAATGGCCTCCGTATCTGGAGCGTATCTGAACTGTATCTGAAATTTGAATCTGAATGAGTATCAGGATGGCATCCGTATCTGGAGCGTATCTGAACTGTATCTAAAAGTTTAATCTGAATGAGTATCAGGATGTCATCCGTATCTGGAGCGTATCTGAACTATATCTGAAAGTTGAATCTGAATGAGTATCGGGATGGACCTGTATCTGGAGCGTATCTGAACTATATCTAGAAGCTATAAGTTGTATTTAAAATGAATATCAGAGTGGCATCCGTGTCTGGAGCGTATCTGTATTGTATCTGGATTTGAAATTTGAATGAGTATCAGAATGGCATCCGTGTTTGGAGCGTATCTGTACTGTGTCATGATTGCTTATCGTCAATGGTAACTGTTTAATCTTATCCTGGAAAGGGTAAAATGTTAGTTAAAATACCAAGTCATGTCGTATGAAATGTATGATGCAATGTATTTGCTTTATCAATGCTTATGATATATGTATGCAATGTATGCGTATGTGAGTTGATTTATTGTATTGCTGTTTGATTGAGGAGAATGGATCCTTGACTGCTACTGAGGATATGTCGAAACTTCCATGTCTTGAAGTTGGAGTACGGACGAACTCTTGTTGAGAGAAAGTAAATTCTGTTGTGAATAATGTCATGTACTACTTGTAAGATCAGCTTGGGGAATCTTTGAGAAATTTGACGATTTCTACTGGCGGATTAACAGTTTGAAGTTTTAGTTCCGCTGGGGATTCAAATGACGTACTGTGGGGATTACTTACAGAATAGCCTAAAGACGTTTTCCTATCCCTTCAACCTATCAGTAATTATCCTTCCCACTTTGTTTATTTGTAAATAGTAATTATGTTTAAATGCATATGTTCATTAATGAATCATTGGACATTTTTGCAAATAGAACATAAGTGTAAAGAAAAAGATAAATAGTTTTATGTACTTTCAAAGAGATATCTTCATATTGACTTCGAATAAGTATTTTGTATAAAGGAGACAATAATTCTAGTAAGAGAATGATGCCATAAAAGGGAAAGAAAAACTTTATACAAAGAAAGATAGCTATGTGTACTAATCCCATGGGGTTTCCATTATGCTATAGCCTTCGTATCTCCGAATATCTTGTCTATTTGTTGCTTCGTTCGAAGATGATTGAATTGATCAGAAACTCCGAGTTTGTTAGTGGAAGTCAAGAGGTTGTCTTCAAAGTGATCCGACGGGACATAGTCATACGCTTTAATTCCCTAACTTTTTCCTGGACCGCCCTTTCGGGTTTTCAGTCCACCGGGAAACCCTTTTTTTCCCAAGTCGCCCTTTCGGGTTTTCAACTTTCCGGGTGTACATATCTTTTTATTTTATCCCTAATTTTTCCCGAACCTTTTGGTTCGCCGGGATGCACTTGTTTTTCCTAGGTGCGTCAACCTAGCGGGTCTCTTATACGTAGTATCTTTTAACTATGTATGCGTTCGTAGGGTGTGGCAGGTCGTTGCCGTCCATGGTGGTTAAGATCATTGCCCCACCAGAGAATATGTTCTTGATTACAAATGGCCCTTCATAGGTAGGAGTCTATTTGCCCCTGGGATCACTTTGTGGTAAGATAATGCGCTTGATTACTAGATCTCCAACTTGATATACTTGTTGAAAGCCTTGATCATCCATTTTTGATACATCTGACCATGGAAAACAGCAGCAAGTCTCTTTTCTTCAATTAAGTCCAGTTGATCAAGTCGAGTTTGGATCCAATCGTCCTCATTCAAACCTGCATCCTTCATAATTCTCAAAGAGGAGATATGAACCTCAATAGGCAAGACAACCTCCATGCCATAAACCAAAGAATAGGGTGTTGCCCCAGTTGATGTGCGAGCCGTGGTACGATAACTGTGGAGAGCAAATGGTAGCATCTCATGCCAGTCCTTGTAGGTGACTGTCATTTTTTGTATGATCTTTTTAATGTTTTTATTTGCAGCTTCGACGGCACCATTCATCTTTGGCCGATAGGGGGATGAATTGTGATGCTGAATCTTGAACTACTCGCACAAGCCGGTGATCATATTATTGTTAAGGTTGGGGCTATTATCAGTGATGATCCTTTCTGGGATACTGTATCGGCAAATGAGATTCTTCTTGATGAAGCGGGCAACAACATTCTTAGTAACGGATGCGAAGGAAGCTGCTTCGACCCATTTTTTAAAATAGTCAATGGCCACTAGAATGAAGCAGTGTCCATTGGAGGCTGTAGGCTTGATCTCTCCAATCATGTCGATTCCCCACATAGCAAAGGGCCAAGGAGCCGTCAAGACATTCAGAGGAACTGGAGGTACGTGCACCTTGTCAGCATAAATTTGACATTTATGACAGGTCCAAGAGTGTTGATAGAAATCCGCTTCCATGGTAGACCAATAATAGCCTGCCCGTAGGATTTTATTCGCCATCGTGTGCCCACTAGAGTGAGTGCCAAAAGTACCTTCATGTAATTCAACCATGATCTTCTCAGCCTCAATCTTATCCATACACCGGAGCAGAATGGAGTCATGATTGCGTTTGTACATGATGCCATTACTCAGGAAGAACTTAGCAGAGAATCTCCTTAAGAACTTTTTATCATTGATTGAAGCTCCTTCTGGATATTCCTGAGCCTCGAGATACCTCTTGACTTCATGAAACCAAGGCTGGTCCACTACTCCCTCGATATTAATCTCGTGACAGTATTCTGGTTCATCCATTTGTTCGATGGTGATTTGGGGAGCCTCGTTATCCCAATTAAGTTTAAACATAGATGACATTGTGGCTAGAGCATCTGCTAGCTGATTTTCTTCTCGCGGGAAATACTCGAAGGTAATCTTCTCAAAATGTGGTAATAATGTCAAAACATGTTCTTTGTAAGGGATAAGGTTTGGGTGCTTAGTGTCCCATTCTCCTTTGATCTGACTGACGACCAAAGCTAAATCTCCAAACACATATAAAGACTTGATTCCCAAGTCTATGGCAGCCTTAAGACCAAAGATGCACGCTTCGTATTCTGCCATGTTGTTTGTACAGTTGAAGCAAAGTCTGGAAGTAAAGGGAGTGTGACACCCTTCCGGAGATATGAGTACAACGCCGATACCATTACAGAGTGCATTGGATGCTCCATCAAAGAATAAGGTCCATCGGGATCCTTGTTCAGGTCCGTCATATGGTCTGATTTCTTCACAGTTATCTAATGTCATGATGTCTTCACCCGAGAATTCAAATTTCATGGACTGATAATCTTCTACAGCTTGATGAGCAAGATGATCAGCTAGCACACTGCCCTTTATAGCTTTCTCAGTAATGTACTGTATGTCATATTCTGTTAGGATCATCTTCCATCTAGCTATCCTCCCAGACAGAGCAGGCTTTTCGAAGATGTATTTTATTGGGTCCATCTTAGATATAAACAAAGTAGTATGAGTTAACATATACTGTCTTAGCCGACGAGAAGCCCATGCCAGAGCGCAACCAGTTTTCTCGAGCAGTGAATATCTGGTTTCACAATCGGTAAACTTTTTGCTCAGGTAGTAAATAGCATGATCTTTTCGGCCAGACTCGTCATGCTGCCCCAATACACACCCCATTGAGTTCTCCAAAATGGTCAAATACATGATTAGTGGTCTTCCCTTCACTGGTGGCATCAAAACAGGAGGTTCTTGTAAATACTCTTTGATTTTGTCGAAAACAGTCTGACATTCATCATTCCATCTGACTACTTGATCTTTCTTCAATAGTTTGAAGATTGGCTCACAAGTAGCTGTTAGGTGAGAAATTAATCTGGAAATATAGTTCAGGCGCCCCAGGAATCCTCTGACTTCCTTCTCAGTATGAGGAGCAGACATTTCTTGTATCGCTTTAACCTTCGCAGGATCAACTTCGATGCCTTTGTTGCTGACAACAAAACCTAAGAGTTTACCGGACCGGACTCCGAATGTGCATTTGTTTGGATTCAATCTTAGTTTGTACTCCTTCAACCTCTCAAACAACTTTTGCAAGTGATCAAGGTGCCCCTCTTCAGTTTGTGATCGGGCTATCATGTCATCTACGTAGACCTCTATCTCATGATGTATCATATCATGGAATAAAGCTACCATGGCGCGTTGATAGGTTGCCCCAGAATTCTTCAGTCCGAATGGCATCACTTTGTAACAGAAAGTGCCCCACTGTGTGACAAATGTAGTTTTCTCCATTTTCTCAGGTGCCATTTTGATTTGGTTATAACCTGAGAATCCATCCATGAAGGAAAATACTTTGTGTTGGGCCGTATTGTCAACCAGGATATCGATGTGGGGAAGTGGAAAATCATCTTTAGGGCTGGCCCTGTTTAAATCTCTATAATCCACACACATTCGTACTTTTCCGTCCTTTTTAGGCACGGGAACAATGTTGGCAACCCATTGAGGATAGGAAGTGACAACCAAGAATCCATCATTAAATTGTTTCATGACTTCTGCTTTGATCTTCTCTGACATGCCAGGTCTCATGCGGCGGACTTTTTGTTTCACTGGTGGACAGTCTTCTCTTGTGGGCAGACGGTGTACCTCGATTTTTGTATCAAGTCCTGGCATGTCTTCATATGACCAGTCAAAGATCTCAACATAATCATGCAATAGCTGAATTAGACGCTCCTTAACACTCGGCTCTAGATTGGCACCCACTTTGATTTCCTTTCTATCTTCCTTGGTACCCAAGTTGATTGTATCCAATGGTTCCTCATGAGGTTGAATAGCTCTTTCCTCTTGTTGTAGTAGTCTAGCCAATTCCCCTACTACTTCACAATCTTCCCCACCTTCGTCTTCGGCTTGGTAGATTAGATCTTCAGAGTCACTAAAGGCCATAGTAATATCGTTACCCACGGGATCCGGAATGGAGGGGTACCTGCATTTGTGAGTGTATGTGTGTGTAAGGGTATAGCCATCTTTAAACAATAAAATGTAAAAGAAAGACAATGAGTACAAAAAGTTCGTATGTGAAAAACTTCCATGATTCATTGAATGTCATATGAAGATGAAATAAAAACCCTTACAAATGGACCATTGTGCCTCGGGTAAGACACAAGGTTTTTAATGTACGAATTGTTTGTGAATATTACAAGTCCAACAGAAATGTAAAAGATAAATTACTGAGAGATGAAAGTTATTGGGACAAAGTCTCTGGCTTCCCAATTGCGAAGTCCTCCGTTGACAGTAGGAAATATCCAATCCTCCAAGCTGCCATCTTCTTCATTGTCTTCCACTGTGTTGACCTCTTGGTTGCTAATCTTCAAAGGTGGCCCTCCAGCACGGACACGGCGCACAACCTTCTGTGCACTTGAAGTAAACCCTAAGCCAAACTTGTCAGATTTATACGAAATGTCTGGGAGCTGCCCCCAAATGGTGCATCCAACCTCTTCTACTACAGCCTTGGCATCCTTTAGAGATGACATCCGAAGCAGAGGTCTTGTGATCTTGGGGATCAAGGATACTGTCTTGGTTACTGCTACCTCTTGAGAGACTTCTTCGAAATGTTGAAAAGGGGTTTCAATGAACTCTCCCTCCAATTCCACATACCGGGAAGAATTTAGGTGGCTAATAATGTACTCTTCCACTCTATGGACAATGATAATCTTTCCATGGACCGGGTGTTTCAGCATCTGGTGTAGTGTAGAGGTGACGGCACCAGCATTATGGATCCAGGGTTGTCCTAGCAGGCAGGAGTAAGAGGGGCGGATGTCCATTACATAGAAAGTTGAGTTGAAAGTCTGAGTTCCCACTTTTATGGGGATGTCCACCTCCCTATGGACCATCCTCTTTGAACCATCAAATGCTCTCACGACTATATTACTGGGTTTCAATGTCAGTCCTTCCCAATCCAATCTGTCGAGAGCTTTCTTTGGTAAAACATTCAAAGATGAGCCAGTGTCTACCAAGACATGGGCCAGAGTTGTTCCTCTACACTCTATAGAGACATGTAATTCCTCGTTGTGTTTTCTCCCTTTTGGTGTCAGGTCAGCATCAGAGAAGCCTAGGCCGTTATCAATTGTCAAACTGGCCACACAATCTTGGAAATGGTCCGTAGATGTCTCTTGTGGCACATGGGTTGTCTTTAGAAACTTCACCAGAGCTTTCACATGTGCCTCAGAACATAACAACATTGCTAGCATGGAGATCTTGGAGGGAGTTTGCCCCAACTATTCAACCACGTCATAGTCACTCGTCTTTATTATTCTCAGGATCTCCTCCATTTTCTTCTTGGAGGTTTCAGGGATGGTCAGTGGTTGAGCCTTCGTCCGGACAGCACGGGTCCAAAAACTGCTTTTGGAGGGGCATTTGCAGATATGATTATTGGTATGGAGGTAACCTTCGGAACAGCCACGGGTCCAAAAACTGCCTTTGGAGGGGCAATTTCTAGAGATAAGATTCTACCGCTACGGGTAATCTTACTGGTTCCGGCAATATTTCTAATGTCGGAATCTTCTTCTTCGGAGCTCACTTCTTCGGCGACCAACCCATCTTGTTTGATACCATGGTAGTTGATTTCTCCACCGTAATTCCACGATACTGTTTTGTCTGATTCATACGGGATTGGCCTGGGCATTGTGATTATAAGAGGAGTAGTCTTTGGAAACGATGTAATCCTAATGGTTCTTTTGGGGACCCTGGAAGGATTGGCGTAGATGGTTATGATTGAAATATCTTCAACAGGAACAGGTGAAACAGGAGCACTTTCAAACATAATCTCTTGGTTATCTATCAGGCGTTGAATGCCTGTCTTCAACAGAGGGAAAACAATTGGTAAGGATAAGCAATGATGGCAGTCTTCCTTACAACCTGGGGATACACTAACTTTCAACAAGTTTATCTTAATGATTGGGAGCGGAGTCAAGAGTTCATCCACTGTAGTAACAAACAAATCTTCTTCGACAACATTGGCGTTGTTACCATGCCTAGGCATAGGAAAGGAAATGACGTTTGGTTTCTCAGGCGCCTCAAACTCAATCTCTTTTGCATCTATAAGGTCTTGAATTTTATTCTTCAACACCCAACAGTTATTAGTGTCATGACTCGGGCTTTCAGAATGATATGCACATCTGGCATTTGGATGATAATGAGGGGATGCTGTGTGGGGATTCATTTGAGCTTAATTTAAAGTTGCTAGATTAGATTTCAGAAGATGTGGTAAAATCTGGGCTAGAGTCATATTAATTTTGGTGAATTGCTGGACTGGCCTTTCCACCCTCGGTTGATTACTCCTTGGTTGATCAGACGTAAGTTTTGGGATCATAACGGCCCCTACCATTGGTCGGCGTTCAACTCTCCCTTGGTTCCTTTGTGTATAAACAGCAAATACCTCCTTCTTTCTAGTGATAGGCTTTCTCACAGCTGTAGAGGCAGACGAATCCTTCTGAATCTTTCCACTTTTTATACCAGCTTCCACCCTCTCTCTGGTTAATATTAACTCAGTAAACCTAGCAGATGAGCTCCCAATCAAATGGTTGAAGAAAGGGCCCAATAGAGTGCCCAAGAACATATCCACCAACTCCGTTTCAGACAGAGGGGGTTGCACTCTTCCAGCTAGATCTCTCCATTTATGTGCGTAATCTTTGAAACCCTCATTTGAAGCCATAGCCATACTCTGAAGTTTAGTACGGGTGGGCGCCAAATCTGCTTTATACTGGTATTGCTTATAGAAAGCTGCGGCAAGATCTTCCCAGTTGTGGACGTCGGCCCTTCCTAATTGGTAAAACCAATCGAGTTATTTTCCGGATAAACTATCTTTGAAAAAATGGACCCACAAGTCTTTGTCGGTGGAGTGCGGCTGAATCTTTCTCACATATGATCGGAGGTGCATTTTTGGACATGACACCCCATCATATTTTGCAAATAACGGCACTTTGAACTTTGGTGGGATCACAATTCCTGACACTAGCCCCAATTCTTCAAAGTCTAGACCTGGTACCCTCTGTATTTCCATAGCATTCAGACGCTCTTCAAGATGTTTGTATTTATCATCTGCTAGAGGATATTGTTCCTCAGAGTAATCTTCCTCTTCCTCCTCCTCTTCAGATTCTGACGGAATGGTTGTTTCTTTTCCTTTCCCTTCTCCCTCATCAGATGTTGCTTGAAAATTCAAGGTTCTTCTAGCCTGTCCTTGAAACCTTCTCCCCATGATTACAACACCAGTTGGTTTCTTCTCTTTCTTCTTCTTCTTCTTCTCTTTTGCCAACAGAGTCTTCAGCTCCTCTTGCCCTTTGGCCAAAGTTGTGAGTAATTATTGAAACTGCATGTTTTGAGCTTGAAGATCTTTGACTGTCTGTCCGAGATCCATCTTACTGAAGGAAACAATAGATAGATGAGGAAACTTGTTGCAAAAGACCTGTTTATGTTATGATGAATGATATGTGCATATGTAATGTTTTCAAGGATTTTAAAAGATTCAAGTTCTTTTTAAACAAAAGAGAAACACACGTTATATTAATAAGATAGAGTTTGAGTACATCAATTCCCCTTGGGCAAAATAATACAACACTCTAAGATAAAAAAGTAGTGTGCATCCTCTTTGGCGCAATGTAGGCATTTAGAGTCTGCTCCTCATGAAGTAGCCTAGTGAGTTCCAAAACCTTCTTCTCGCTTGCGTAGAATTGGGCTTCGAAAGTATCTCGCTCTCCTTTGAGTTGTATCCAATCCCTTTGTAGGTCAAGAGATATGGGCATGTCAGGATGTAGGATAGTGTATGGAACTTCTCCCTCCTTAACAGGCTCAATGATCACCGGGAGAATGGAAGGATAAGGCATCATAAGACTTTGAGCGCGGGTTCGTACCCACTTGATGTAAGATTCAAGAGGGATGTAATTCTTGTGTCCCAAAGTCTTGCTATCCACCTTGTTTAGCATCCTCCATACTCGGATGAATCTCTGGCGAAGACCTTGATCGTCGTTATCGTAGTCGAATACCAAGCCTTAAATCAGCATCTCATGTAGGCCATTCCTTCGGGCATAACCAAACTGTCTTAGAGCCAAGAATGGGTTGTAGGTGATGCCTCCCCTAATGCCAAGTAGAGGGACATTAGGAAATTCCCCACAACGGTCAACAATGATAACATTCTCTTTGGATCGAGAGCACCAATGAATATCTGAATGTTTGATTGTCATTAACCTTTGTGGCCACCTCAAACCTTGCTCATTCTTTAAGACTGATTGGGGAAGATGAAAAATAAACCATCTTGCCTGGAGAGGAGTGCAACACATAAGTACACCTCTTTTCCTCATTGTACGAGTGTGAAAAGAGTGTAAGATATCTCCAAGCAATGTAGGCACCAGATTGCGTGACATGAAAATTTTGACGGCACTCACATCTATGAGTTGGTCAGGATTGGGGAACAAGACCATCCCATAGATAAGAAGAGCCACAATTTCCTCAAATGCTTGCAAGTCAAAGGAATTCCAACAGCTTTGGGCCTTCTCAAACAAGAACTTTGCTAAGAAGCCTTTGACACCACTTCTAGTTTCCCAATGGGTTGTGACATCAGATGAGTGCAAGTGCATGGCTTGAGAATCTCTTCTGGATTTGGATCTATTTTCGTACCGTTGAAAGGTAGTTGATTAAGAATGGGAATCCTCAAGAGTTGAGAGAATTCTTCCAAAGTAGGTACAAGCTGATAGTCAGGAAATATGAAGCAATGATGCAAAGTATCAAAGAACTGGAAGAGCACTTTCATCATGTCCTCATCTGTGTTGGAGGTGACCAAGTTGAGTAGATGACCATGCCACTCGGTTAATGGAGAGTTCTCAGGGATCCTTGAAGCTAGCTCCTTGAGTTGTGGTGGAATTCTTACAAGGTTGACTTGGATAGTTTTCATGCGAAGTGAATCCATATCCTACAAAACAAGAACAAAGATGAATCTCCAAAATCCTTGAAATGGTTAGTGGATGCATATGATTCTCATGATGTCCATGATGTTATGCACAAGTATGCATATACAAGCAAATCAAACAAGTTCTTAGTTTAGGCTTGCATGGGGTTTTATAGGTAAGTACCCTCTTGAAGTTTAGTTGGCTTAACCTGTCCTAGTAATAGTAACCGGGTTCTAAGGAGCTCAATATCACTGGATTGTTTCCTCGATCATTGTTTCAGCTCAAGCCTCTTTAATGGCGGCCGAAATATCCCAAGAAAACAACCCTCAATGAGTGTAGTGTCGAGTATCTACCAACTTCGGACTGCACCAAAGCCAGTCATCTCACTACATCCTAAAGGACAAGTTGGTCAAGTAAAGGGTTCTAGAAGTTCATTAGTGCTTCATGACATCACTCAGCGGCCCCGTATTCTCTTTAATTGACTCAAAGGCTACCGGTACCCACAAATATGTCACACTAACATAGCTATTACTTAGACCATGTCGGTATACCCCACACAGTTTCCACAATGTATTGCTATTTACCTATAATGTTTCCCAAATCCGGGTGGAGGATTCAAACCCAAACAAAGAACCATAATGTAAAGCAAACAAGTCAAACAATGTAAACAAGTAAATGTGATCTAATCCCTAAGGTAACCCCACTTTTAGAATTCATGTTCCCCAGCAGAGTCACCAGTTCTGTAATTTGGTGGGAGAACTGACTTGAGGTTTTTGCGTTTTATCACAAATATTGCGGTTAGCAAGAGTCGCCGCCGACTTTTCTTTTATCCAAAAGGAAAGGTTAAAAAGCACAAGAAAGACCTTTGAGATTGTTTCTTGAGTTCGGGGGGTAGATTATGAAAAGGGAAGGTATTAGCACCCTCTTCATCCATGGTTTTCCATGGGCTCTTAGTTACTTGTTAGATCACTTGCTTTTGTTTGTTTGAAATTGTGTTTGATGTGGTTTTGAAAGTATTTTGTAAAAGAGGTCATTCGTTTAGGCAATCTTTGTAATGATTCTCGTTCGTAAGAATGTATACAAAGATGTTTTTATTTTTGAAAATGTTTTCAATGTTTGTAAGATGTTTTTGAAATGTGTGTTTGTTTTGAAAATAGCAAGGATATTTGTTTTTGGAATACAGCAAGTAACTAGAAGAAATCTACCTACTCAAATGTCTTTCTTATGCATTTTCTATTCCTTTGACATTGTTGTCTTACCATTAATTTGGTAAGCAACCTTATCTTTGGATGTAAAAGGGACGGGCGTGGGTCATCGTATAACCACGATTAGTAATGTTGCAAAGTATCTTATCATTTTTGAGGGACCAAGATCATTTTTGTAAGGCAACTTAGAATAGAGTCATCGAGGGACTATGATATTTATATTTGTTTGTTTTGCCAAGATACTTCGCATGCGTAATATGGCTATTTTTATATAAGGCAACCAAGTGGAGAAACCCTAAGGGTGCTTGTGTGCAAGTGTGTTATTTTTCATGCTTTCATTTAGTCTTGGATTTAGGGTTATCTATTTGTTGATTTCATCTTGCCATACATCTTATTTACTAGCAATATATGAAAAGCAAGTAAAAAGCGGAAAGTAAAATCTAAGCTATTACATCACTTTAGGGGGATGGGGGTACAATTTAACAATGGGGGTGAAGTAGGATCTAAAATATTACAACCACATCAAATGATAATGAAAAAAATGTAAAAACAGTGTAAAATAAAGGAAAAATGCATTTTTGAACTGCTATGTGTCGACCCATGCTGCTATGCATCGACACATAGCTTCTCCTTGCTCTTGTAAAGTGAAATCTGTTCAGTATGAGTCGACCCATAATGGGATGTGTTGTACCCCAAAATTTTCCCTCCCATATTCTTCAAGATTTGCCAAGATCAAGGTTCAAAATTTCCCAAGGGTTGCACAGTCCAAGGGCCTCCTAACAGTCAAAATTAGGGTTTTGGTTCTGACAAAGAAGTTGAGGTTTCCAAGGGTCCAAACAAGTCCCACATGCCTATAAACATTGTCAAGCATCCATATGCCAAGTTTCAAGACTTACAGCACAAAATTGCACAGTCAAAAACCCTAATTGCTCAACAGTCAACTGCAGGGGCAAAATGGTCATTTGACAGTCAAAAGTTCAAATTTTTGGTCAACATCTTATTTTGAAGCCACAAACATCATTTGATCAATTCTTGATCATGATTCTCAAAGCATGGCTCAAAAAGTCTCAAGATGCAAAAGTTTCTATTTTTGGACAGCTGAAAAAGTCAACTACAAATTGACCAAGGCATAACTTCCACATGGTTTATCAGAAAAATTCCATCCAAAGCTCATTTTGAAGAGAATGCAATTTCCTACAACTCATCTTCACACTTCAAGTCCAAGAAATGCTCTCACAAAAAGTTATCAATTTCAACATTATAGGTCATTTTCAAAAGTCAACAAAAAGGGACTTTAAGTCAAAGACCATAACTTGAGATTGGTAAATCAAATTTACATGTGACCAAAGGAATTGGTTAGAGGACTTCAAGACCTTTCCAAAATGTCCAAGAACATGATCAAAGCTTAAAAATTGAGCAAGATATGCCTTGTGGAAGTTGGGAAATTTTTGGGAACTTTGAAAAATCAACTTTGCTTCAAATGCCTCAAAATTGCTAATGGGCCTCAATTTCTTCCAAGAATCATCACCCAAAAGCTATGCACGACCCATTGACCCAAAGGGGAGTTATTTTCCTATTTTTAATTAATTAATTGAATATTTAATCTATTTAATTCATTTAATTAAAATTAATTATAAGAAAAATACTAATCCATGCTTTTCAAATCTTTTTGTGCATAGAATTCACTCAAGATTTCGTGCACTATTCAATAAGGAAAGAATCAAGGTGATTGGCAATGATTGCCATCAAAAAGACATGAAAAAGATTGAAAAAGATTACATTAAAAACTAAATATTTGATTCATGAATGCAAAGGTTTTTGGCTTGGATTTCTAACCTAATTCAGTCACACATATATACTCATTGCAAACCTAATCAAAAGAACCGAGAAGTTGCGCCCAAGAACACCATACACTTTGCACTTTTCTCTAAAAAATTTCAAAACTGAAACCACAGCTAGAGTTTGTTTCAAGGCAAAATAACCATTCCAATAGCTTGCTTACACATCCAGGAAGCTTTCTCAATCGAAATCACAATCCCTAACCTCAAGAACTGGTAGCACGAAGTCACCCTGTTCATACTTTTTTGCATATTCGTATTCATATTTTCACGCCATATCAATGCATTTTCATTATTGTTTTATACTAATATGTTGATTCTAAAGCTAATGGCATAATTTAATTGAAGAATGCTCGCATATATGGGAAGTTACCATGAACGATGCTTAGGGTTTCAAAGTTCTAAATTTGGGGTTTCTTTCATCTGGTAAAATTAGACCATGAGACTAGGACCATTGAATTCGTAACATTCCAACGAATCTAAAACACTCATCGCGCTCAATTTATCATTGACCAATTTCTATTCGCTATTTTTGTTGTTTCAGATTGTGGGGGTTTAAAACCCCCGCTATCTAGCTTGTATTTTCAGGAAAAACAAAGAGGCCATGAGGAAGACGCTGAGGTGTAAGCACGCTACTGGGTAATTCAAATCCTGGCGCGCGTTTTGTTAAAGTCCCACTAACCCTTGTTTTCTCTTTCTTATTATTCTTTATCCATTATATGATCAAACAAACGCATTTAGCTGAGTGGAGAGTGTGTTGTCCTTCAAGCATTGGGACCTGGGTTCGATTCCCAGGTCCCCCATATTTCTCTATATTTTTCTTTGTAACGTGTTCAGGTACCTTTGCCCTTCAGTGATCTACCATGCACCCTACGCTCAAGCTTGCCACATGTCCAGCAACACCAATCCAAGGGCCAGCATGGGAGGACTACCCTAGACGCTAGTCAAACCTTCTACACGTGACCATGGAAAAGTCAACAGGCCTTGAATCTGTTGGGCCAGATTACTCATCATAAACCTCCATAATTGGGGCAGAACCCCCCTCTTGTTTGTATTTCTTTCTCTTTTCTTTTTCTCTTTTTTTTTATTTGTTTTAATTTATTTGTTTTCTTTTAATTCCTCCAAATAATTTTTTATAACACAAAAATAAAATAAAAATCAGAAAGTCAAAAAATAAAATATGTTTATTATTTAATTCACTAATATTTATTTTGTAAATAAATTTTGTTAACTAATTTAGTTTTAATTTTAGGTTTAATTTTAATGTTTTTTTAATAAACTAAAAAATGTAGAAATTAGGGTTTTAATACTTTTATTCTTTTTTTTTCTTTTCTTTTTACCATTATTAAGTATTAATTATTTTTTGTAAATAAATATGCCATGTAAATAATTAATGTAAATTAGGTCAAACTTGAATTTATTTCTTTAATAATTAAAAATGCTTAGAATTAGGGTTTTAATTCCATTTAATTTTCTCTAATTTCATAAATACAAAAAAAAAACATAAAAAATAAGTCCTTTCCTTTATTTGATTTAATTAATTTAATAATTTCGATTTAATTTCCTCAAAGGATCCAACACCCTCGCATCTTCGAATATGATTTTCTCTTCGCGCGTTTATTTTTCTTTGTGAAATTTATGTACTTGCCCTAAAGCCTTGTAATAGATATTTAGGACATTATTTTCCGCATTTTATTTATTCAAATCGGGTCTTGGTTTAATTTGGCGATGTAGACCCGCGCCTTTGTAATAGCGTAGGACTTTATCTTCCCGCACCTTTTAACTGTTAATAACCAGTTGAAAGAATGAATGCCAAAAATAAAAACAAAGCGTAGATCACCAATGTATGACAAGATAAACATAATTGAAAACGACACACAATTCACACACCACCCCTAGGGTACGCCTCACTGTTGCCTTGCCCCTCGAAATGTGGTCGTCGGGTAGAGGACGTTTTAGTAAGTCCTCATGTCCATGAACATGGAATGAGGGTAGCTTCTAAGGTGTCTTCCTATTGCTCTGGTGACCACACTGTCCCGAACCCTCGAATTGACCCGAACACCTCCAACGGTGGTGCTACCTACCCCTCAATGGTGGGATGGCATTACCTTAAGGACATTTACACAGACGAATTCCTTAGGGTAGGTAGATGACTCGTAGATACTTGCTCTAATTTAAAACAAAATCAAAAAACTTCTTTTCACATCGACACTTTTCAAAAAGCTTTCAAAAACAACTTTTCAAACACTCTTGAGGACTGATACAAGAGTCGAACTGAAATTTTAAACGAAACTTTTTTTAAACCCACAGTTGAAAAGCAAACAAACAATTTGAGAACACAAATGAGCAAGTATCTAAGAGCCCATGGATAACCATGGATAGAAAGGGTGCTAACACCTTCCCTTTCTATAAATCTACCTCCCGAACCGAGAACTAATCTCAATAAGGAATTTTTCTGTGCTTTTGTCCTTTCCATTTGGAGAAAATAAAAGACGGTGGCGACTCTTGCTTCCGCGACATTTCGCGAACCAGCGTTAAACAGTCAGTTCCAGATCCACCGATCACAGAACTGGCGACTCTGCTAGGGAAATCTTATAAAGTGAGGTGTACCTTAGGATAGTTCATAACTGTATTTTCAATTATTTTGACTTGTTTGCTTTAAAATTGTGGGTTGCATCGGAGTTACATAGATCCTAACCCGGATCTGGGGATACCCTGTTTAGGTAGCATAAGTTGTGAGGGACCTGTCCGGCGTAGACCGACATGGGTGAAGTAGTGGCTACGTTGGTGTGGCACCTTGGTCTGTACCGATATCCCTTGTGTCGCAACGAGGAGAGTATGGGTCTTCCAAGGAGTCATTAAGCACCAACAGACCTTAGAACCTTAAATGACACAACTTGGCCATTAGAACAATAGCAGTATGCTACGCCCATTAAGGCTAAACTCTCGTGATGGTTCTGGCTGCAAGAAAAGATTGCGATGCTGGAGTTATGACCGATTGAGGGTAGTCAATGATATTGGGATCCTCTAGGAACCCGGTTATTTTTGATAGGATAGGTATGAACCAACAAACTGAAAGAGGGTAATACCTAGACCTCATGCTGGCCTAAACTTTAAGGGCTTGTCTTGTGTGACTTGTGTGCCTTATCATGTTTGCCTTTGTAAATATTTGTGGTGTGCTTTATCATAACATCATAACATCATAACATCATGAGCATTGCATGCATTCTGCATAAGGATTGACCATTTCAAAGACAAGAGGGTTTCACCTTTGCTCTGTTTTGTAGGACATCATGATGCCTATGCGAAGGAATACTATCCGGTTCAACTTTGTTCACCCACCTGAATTGCTTGAAGAGTTGGTTAGTAGAATTCCAAACACCACATCTTTCATCCAGAGGCATGGTTCTCTTCTCAGTTTAGTCACTGTAAAGCGGGATCAACAGTTGATGAGTGTCCTGACCCAGTTCTATGACCCTCTGCACCAGTGTTTCACCTTTCAAAACTTCCAGCTGGTCCCTACCCTGGAAGAGTTCTCTGATTTGCTTGGTATCCCTATCTTAGATCAGACTCCCTTCACTGGTTGGGAAAAGACCCTCAGGCTTGAGGAGGTTGCTGCAGCTCTTCCCTTGACTCATCAAGAAGTAATGGACAACTGGGTGACTAAAAGCGGAGTTAAGGGTTTCTTGGCCAAGTTTCTGATTGGTAAAGCTAACAGTTTCTAGAATGACTTGGACTTTAGGGCACATGAAGACATCTTGGCTCTCTTAATCTATGGGTTAGTCTTGTTTCCTAATCCTGACAACTTCATCAATACCACTGCCATAAGGATCTTCATGTCTCAGAATCCTGTGCCCACTCTCTTGGGTGACATCCTGCAACAACTTTATGCTCGTACTGCCCGAAGACGAGGAACTCTGTGGTGTTGTATCCCTTTGTTGGTGAGGTGGTTTATTTCGCACCTCCCTAAGTTCGTACTGAAGAACCAAGAAGGAAGAGGTTGGGCTCATAGGTTAATGTCTCTCACTGATAAGGACATCATTTGGACTTTCAGAGGTTTGGATGAGATAGCTGTTATTGATCGTTGCGGGGAATACCCTAATGTTCCTTTGATTGGTACTCAAGGAGGGATCTCTTACAATCCATGTCTAGCGCTCCGTCAGTTTGGAAGGTCCAGAAGAGCGGGGCCTCATGAGATGTTGGTGCCTCACATCAGTTTTGAGTTTCAGGTGGATAGTGACGAGCTGCGTCGTAGGTTCATCAAGGCTTGGGACAGAGTTCATAAAGCTAACCCACAAGAGTTGGGGCCAAAGACTTCTCTACCTATGGAAGCCTACTACAAATGGGTTCGCATCCGTGCTCAGAAGTTAGGTATGCCATATGAAGCTGTCAGACCCATCATTCTTGAGTATCCTGACAAAGATGGGGCTCCTCCAACTGTCCTCCCTCCTCATATACCTACTGATTATGAGACATTAAAGAGGTCTTGGTCGCAACTGCGATAAGAACGGGATTCTTATCGGGAAAAGTTCAACGAACAGGAATTGAAGATCCAGAAGTTGACAGAGCAGTTGGAGAATGAGCGAGCTCTGAATGACTACATCCGTACTGAGAAGAGGAGACCCTGGGATCAATGATGAGCTTTAGATGTTCTTTTACAGTTTTATTTCCCTTTTCAGTATTTCCATTTTTTGTAACGCCTAAGGGCAACCTGTTGAACAATTTAAATTTCAAAGTTGAATCTAATGAAGTGTGTTCCTTTTGTTTACAAAGTTGATTCCCGATTGTCTTTGAAAACATAAATCATACGCATTCCATTCATCATGTGCATAGCAGGTATTCTTCTTTTCAGGTTGCTTACTGTTCTTCGCTGTTTATTTCAGCATCATGAACCCTGAATCCTCAACCGAGATGTCTATCAAGGCCCTTCAGGCGCAGAACGCACAATTTCAAGAGCTGATCATGGGCTTGGCTCAAGGTCAAGAAGAGCTGAAGGCTTTGCTCCTGAAGAAGGAGAAGAAGAAGAAGAGAACTGTTCTTTTCAACTCGGGCCGGAGGTTTGGTAATACTCTGCAGAATGAGGAAGTTGGTTCTTCTGTAGGCAAAGACAGTCCCCAGGGGGGAAAGGCTCTAAGTCCAGAAGTCTCTGACAACGAGACTGACTTTAATGAGGAACAGTATCCTCCTGCTGAAGACCGGTATAAGCAGTTGGAAGACAGACTGAATGCAATGGATATCCAACAAGTGCCTGGGCTGGATTTCGGAGACTTGGGCTTATCTACTGGTGTGATTATTCCTCACAAGTTTAAGGCACCATCTTTCACCAAGTATGACGGGGCATCCTGCCCCAAGCTACACCTCAGATCTTATGTGCGGAAGATTCAACCGTACACAGTGGACAAGAACTTGTGGATCCACTTCTTCCAGGAGAGTCTTTCAGGGACTCATCTCGAATGGTTCTATCAGCTGGATGGGACCAAAGTTCGTAACTGGGAGGAGTTGGCTACTGCTTTTTACAAGCAGTATCAATATAATGCCGACCTTGCTCCTACACGTACCCAACTCCAGGGTATGTCGCTAGGATCAAGCGAAGGTTTTAAAGAGTATGCACATAAGTGGAGGGATCTGGCTGGCAGGGTGCAGCCACCGTTGACTGACCGTGAGCTGGTGGATATGTTCTTGGGGACCCTCTCCGGGCCATTCTTCAATAATCTTATCGGTAATTCGTCAGCAGGGTTCACTGATCTTATTCTGACTGGGGAGAGAATAGAGGCTGGAATGAAGTCCGGTAAAATTCAGAAAGGTGCGTCTTCAAGTGCTGAGAAGAAACCCTTTAAAAAGGAGGCCAGTGCTGTGTATGGGCCTAGAAGGCAAGATAAACCAGAACGCCGCCAATCTGTCAACGCGGTAATGATTGCAAAGCCTACTGCCGCTCCTCGGCAAACCAATCCACCCAGGGCTGAAAGACCCAGAAGAGAGTTTACACGGCTGAGTATGACCTTGTCGCAAATCCTGCCGCAGTTGCTATCCACCAACTTAGTGACTGTCAGGGAGGCCCCAAAGGTTGTGAATACTGCCTCTCCCAAGTACAATCCAAATGCCCGTTGTGCTTATCACTCTGATAGCCCGGGGCATTCCACTGATGACTGTTGGGCCTTAAGGAATAAGGTGCAAGACCTTATTGATGCGAAGGAGATACAATTTGAAGCGCCTGAGAGGCCAAATGTGGTGACTGCTCCTATGCCCCAGCATGAAGTGAATGTCGTTGATGAAGATGTGTATGCCGTTTCTGTGAATGATGTAGCTACTCCTCTGATGACTGTTAAGAGGAACCTACTGTTGGCCGGTTTATTTCCGGGTTGCAGCGAGGGTTGCCTTTTGTGTGCTGTTTCCCTTACTGGTTGTCCTTTGCTGAAGTTGGGCATCCAAAGCCTGATGGACAGCAAAGAGATTCTGTTCAAGAAGACCGCTGTTCCTTTTGTTCCTGTGGAAGAAGTATCTGTTGTTACCATTTTCAATAATCCAATCAAGGCTCCCCCGAGGAAGCCAGTTAAAATCATGATCGTCGCACCCATTGTTATTACTGTTTCGGGGCCTCTCCCCTATGAATCTGATAAGGCTGTCCCATGGCATTATGGGGCAGATGTATATGTACATGGTATAAAGCAAGAGTTCAACACTGGTACCAACATCAGCAATATCACTGGTCCAGCCAAAGTTACCCGCAGTGGCAGGCTCTTCTCGCCTGACATTGCACCACCAGCTATTCGAAGACCTCTCATTATAACGCCTGCAAGTGCACCTGTTCCCATTTCTGATCAAGTTGCTTCCCCTGCTGCCGAGTCATCTAATGCTCGGGGCAAAGGGATTGAAGATGAGCCTGCCCGGATGGAGGCACCAAAGTCTGTGAATGTTGAAGCCTCCCAGCAAGAGATGGAGGAAATTCTTAAAATAATCAAGAAGAGTGATTTTAATGTTGTTAAACAGCTGGGGCATACCCCCTCCAAGATCTCTATGCTCTCCTTGCTACTGTGATCAGAGGCCCATGCTAAGGCCCTGATTTCATTTCTAAAGACGGCCAATGTGCCACAAGAGACCTCTGCAGACCAGTTTACTGATTGCGTAGCCAATCTGACAGCCGACAATGGTTTGGGTTTCTCGGATGCTGACCTTACTGCTAAGGGAAAGAACCACAATGACGCCCTGCATGTCTCTATAGAATACAGGGGCACTACTCTTGCGCACGTGTTGGTGGACATCGGTTCTTCCCTGAATGTGCTACCCAAAAAGGCCTTAGACCGGTTGGATTGTGAGGGCCTGGAGCTGAAACCTAGCAACATCATTGTCAGAGCCTTTGACGGTTCTAAGAGGATGGTTCATGGAGAGGTAGACATTCCTATTCGTGTGGGTTCTCAAGTATTCGACTCAACTTTCTATGTGATGGATATCCGTCCATCTTATTCCTGTTTACTGGGTCGACCTTGGATTCACAAAGCTGGGGCAATGACCTCTACCCTACACCAGAAGCTCAAGTACCCTGTCAAAGGGAAGATTGTCACTGTGCAGGGAGAGGAGGAGTATATGGTTAGTCACTTGAATTCCTTCCGATATATTGAGATGGATGGGGAGTTTATTGAAACCCCCTTTCAGCATTTTGAAGAGGTACCTCCAACATTGGCAGCAACAGAAGCAGTGGTTGAAGAGGACTTTCCATTGAAGATGGCTTCCTTGAAGGACGCCCAGGCTGTAATTAAGAAAGGTGAATGTGCTAACTGGGGCAGGCTCCCTGATTTTACACCTAAAACTGACAAGTTTGGACTGGGTTTTACTGCAGAGGCTCAGAAGGCTGTGCGCAAAGCTAGAACCAGAAGACCTCCTGTGCTCATCACCAATCCAGGAGTGAATGCCATTGGGGATGAAGATGAAGTGGAAGAGTCAGAGTTTGATAGCTGGATCTACCCGATGACTGATGGTGGATTGACCAATTGGACTGCTAAAGATCATACTCATGTTACTTTTGTTACGCAGTAATAAACTCCTTTTTTTTGTTATTTGTAATAAACAATGAATTGAAACTCTATGGCCCGGTGTCTTACCCGGGGCACCGTGGCTTCATTTGTGAGGGCATATTAATTGTCATTTCATATATCATGAATAAAGACCTCGGACGTTTTCTCGCACTTCAAATATTATGCTCCTTTTCTTTCTTTCCTCTCTTTATATATTGCAAAACAGTTGTATTTACACACACTCACTCATACAGGTTTCAATCCACTCTGGATCTCACTGGTAACGACTCTGCTACTGCCAGTTATGACTTTGAAAATCCGATCAACTTAGCCGAAGACGAAGGTGAAGATGATTGTGAAGTGCCTGGAGAGCTTGCAAGACTGTTACTCCAGGAAGAGAGGGCAATTCAACCACATGAAGAGCCGGTGGAAACAATAAATCTGGGTACCGAGACAGACATAAAGGAAGTTAAGATTGGTGCCAACCTAGAGCTCAGCGTGAAGCAACGGTTGACTCAGATGCTACATGATTATGTGGAGATCTTTGCCTGGTCTTATGAAGACATGCCCGGGTTAGATACTGACATTGTGGTCCATCATTTGCCTACCAAGGAAGATTTCCCTCCGGTTAAGCAGAAGGTCTGCCGTATGCGTCCAGAGATGTCTGAGAAGATCAAAGCCGAGGTTATGAAACAGTTTGATGTCGGGTTTCTTGCAGTGACTTCTTACCCCCAGTGGGTTGCTAATGTGGTGCCGGTACCAAAGAAAGATGGAAAGGTCAGAATGTGTGTCGACTACAGGGATCTGAACAGGGCCAGCCCCAAAGATGACTTCCCTCTACCTCACATTGATGTTCTGGTTGACAATACTGCTCAGCACAAGGTGTTCTCCTTCATGGATGGTTTTTCAGGGTATAATCAGATCAAGATGGCTCCTGAAGACATGGAAAAGACTACCTTTGTTACTCAGTGGGGCACCTTTTGCTACAAGGTCATGCCTTTTGGACTGAAAAATGTTGGGGCAACCTACCAATGTGCCATGGTTGCTTTATTTCATGACATGATCCATCATGAGATAGAAGTGTATGTTGACGACATGATTGCAAGGTTCCAAACTGAGGAGGAAGACCTTGACCATCTGCAGAAGCTGTATGACCGTCTGAAGTTGTACAAGCTGAGGTTGAACCCGAACAAGTGCACCTTCGGGGTTAGATCTGGGAAGTTGCTAGGCTTTGTTGTAAGTGACAAGGGTATTCAAGTGGACCCTGCCAAGGTTAAAGCTATTCAAGAGATGCCAGTTCCTAAGACAGAGAAAGAGGTCAGAGGCTTTTTAGGACGCCTGAATTACATTGCCCGATTCATCTCGCACCTAACCGCTACTTGTGAACCAATCTTCAAGCTGCTGAAGAAAGATCAGGTAGTACGTTGGAATGATGAATGTCAGGCCGCTTTTGACAGAATCAAAGAGTATCTCCAAGAACCACCCATCCTTATGCCACCGGTTGAAGGGAGACCTCTGATACTATACCTGACAGTACTTGACAACTCAATGGGGTGTGTGCTGGGGCAGGATGACGAGTCTGGCCGAAAAGAGCATGCCATTTACTACCTTATCAAAAAGTTTACCGACTGTGAGACCCGATACTCACTGCTTGAGAAAACTTGTTGCGCTTTGGTATGGGCTGCTCGCCGGCTGAGACAGTATATGCTGACTCACACTACCTTGTTGATCTCAAAGATGGATCCTATAAAGTACATATTTGAAAAGCCTGCTCTGTCTGGGAGAATAGCAAGATGGCAAATGATCTTGACAGAATACGACATCCAGCACACGACCCAGAAAGCCATCAAAGGAAGTGTATTGGCAGACCACTTGGCACATCAGGCAGTAGACGACTATCCGTCAATGAACTTCGAGTTTCCAGACGAGAGCATCATGATTGTGACTGATTGTGAAGTACCTGGACCGGATGAAGGACCTGAGGAAGGATCCCGGTAGTCTATGCACTTTGACGGAGCCTCCAATGCTTTGGGTAACGGCATCGGCGTTGTGATCATATATCCTCAAGGCACTCATACTCCACTCACTGCCCAGCTATGTTTCAACTGCACCAACAACATGGCGGAGTATGAGGCATGCATCATGGGTCTCCAAGCTGCGATCGACCTAAGGATCAAGTTTCCGAGTGTCTTCGGAGATTCCTCTCTCGTGATCAATCAGATCAAAGGGGAGTGGGATACGAAACATCTGAATCTTATTCCTTACAGAGAATGTGTGTTGACCTTGATCCCCCACTTTACAGAGATAACCTTTGAACATTTCCCAAGAGAGGAGAATCAGTTGGCGGATGCGCTGGCTACGACGTCTTCCATGTTCAAAGTCAAATGGGACAATGAGGCTCCCCGGATCATCATCTGGAAACTGGACGAACTGGCATACTGTTGTGATCTCGAGACTGAATTGGTGACGAAGAAGTCGTGGTACCATGAGGTGAAGAGATATTTGGAAGCTCAGGAATACCCTGAAGGTGCATCTGTCAACGACAAAAAATTTCTGAGAATGTTCGCAGCGAAGTTCTTCCTTAGCAATGGCATCCTGTATAAGCGAAATCATGATTCGACCTTACTGCGTTGTGTGGATAAGACTGAAGCAGAAAGGATCATGGAAGAGCTACACGAAGGTACTTTTGGAACGCATTCCAGTGGACACACTATGGCAAAGAAGATCCTTCGGTCAGGGTATTTCTGGTCCACAATGGAAGCCGACTGCTACCAACATTCTCGGACATGTCACAAATGCCAGATTTATGCAGACAAGGTGCATGTTCCTCCAGTTCCTCTGAATGTCTTGACAGCACCTTGGCCTTTTGCAATGTGGGGCATAGATATGATCGGCGAGATTAAACCTACAGCGTCCAATGGGCATCGCTTCATCCTGGTAGCGATTGATTACTTCACGAAGTGGGTTGAAGCAGCTTCCTACGCTACGGTAACCAAGAACGTTGTGGCACGGTTCATTCGGCATAATCTGATTTGTCGATACGACGTCCCTGAAAGGATCATTACGGACAACGATACCAATCTCAATAACAAGATGATCACTGAGCTCTGCGAGCAGTTTAAGATACAGCACCACAACTCTTCTCCTTACAGACCGAAGATGAATGGGGCTGTAGAAGCAGCAAATAAAAATATCAATAAAATTGTGCAGAAGATGACAGTGACTTATAAAGATTGGCACGAGATGTTACCGTTTGCTCTACATGGGTACCGTACCTCAGCCAGGACGTCAACCGGGGCAACTCCTTTCTCCTTGGTCTACGGTATGGAGGCATTCTTACCGATCGAAGTGCAGATACCCTCTCTCCAGATAATGAAGGATGCAGATTTGAGCGAGGATGATTGGATCCATACACGACTTTATCAGCTAAACTTAATTGACGAAAAGAGACTTGCTGCTATTTGTCATGGTCAGACGTATCAAAAACGGATGATCAGGGCATTTAACAAAAAGGTCAGACCACAAGAGTATCAAGTTGGGGATTTGGTAATCAAACGTATTATCCTTCCTCAGAGTGATCCAAGGGGAAAATGGACCCCTACGTATGAAGGGCCATTTGTAGTTAAACATGTGTTCTCAGGAGGAGCCATGATCCTAACTACCATGGATGGTGACGACCTTCCTCACCCCGCCAATGCAGACATAGTAAAAAGATACTACGCATGATAAGGACCCGCTAGGTTGACATACCTAGGCAAAAATTAGGGCTTCCCGGCGAACCAAAAGGGTTCGGGCAAAATGAAGGGATGAAATGAAAAAATATGTACACCCGGCAAGTCGAAAACCTGAAAAGGCGGCTTGGGCAAAAATGGGTATCCCGGTGGACTGAAAACCCGAAAGGGCGGTCCAGGCAAAAGTTAGGGATAAAGCGTAATACTATGTCTTATTGGATCACTTTGCATCCCGAATCCGGTATCTACATCAAGTTCAGACGGCATTGATCAATCAGCTTCATCTTCGGCTAGGTCATCAAGTGATGAGACGCTCAAAGATATAAAGGCGATAGCAGAGTTGGAACCCAGTGGATTTGTTCTTTTCACACAGCTGTTTTATTTTCCTCTGTACAAATTTGTATAAACTCTTATTCGGCGGCGTTCTCTTACTAGGACGTCAGCCTCTTGTACATAAACGCCTATTTACAGGCAAACTCAAAATCAATACAAATTCACTTTTCAGCTACAAACTGCCTTTTGTTTTTTCCTTTTTCTGTTTTGTTTTGCGAAGAACGTCCAAGGTTCAATTTGTGATATATGCATTTGACACTAATTGCTAACTCATAAATGATTGCATACGAAACAAAGGATTAATTACAGGTAACATTAGAAACAGGGGCAATAAGGAGTGGTCTAAGCGATCTAATTGTTCTGTCCACCAAGGTACCAAGGTAGGTTCAGTCGAAGAACATAACCAATATGCCTTAATTCCCCAGAGAGTGAGCCAGCAAGTCAATGCACTCTCCCCAAGCAAAGATATACAATCAGCCTTAAGGAAGTTGGGTATCTCCCACAGATCTCAACATTTCCCAGCATAATATACGAATATTCTTAACAAGCATCCCCGGCAGTCTCGGTCTAAGACTGTTCCCTGGCGGTATACTAGATATTCAGCGGAGCCACTTCCCCAATACATCTCAAAAAAATTTCCCCAGGAGAGTCCAATCAAGATTTCCCCCAGGAAAGTTTGAATCCATCTCCCCAGCAGAAAGCTTATCCCCAGTAGATTCTGGAAGCTTGCCACCGGCAGAGCACGAACGCGTCCCCCGGCTTTATTCAAAGGTTATTTCCCTACCAGGATATAACTGGGTTATCCTCAGCCAAAAGCCACGGAAAGATCGTCCTCGGCGAAGTCTTCTTACCCCCAGCGGAGTCTATTAACACTTCCAACATAGCAACGGTATCGCCAGCGAAGTTACCATTAACATCCCAGCAACGTACCTCTCTTCCCATAGAGTATTATTCCCCAGCAAGATCGCTAGAGTATTTTCTCCCCGCAGAGTAATCCATTCGCCAAGTTCATTCCCCAACGGAGTTATCTTCTCCCACCGGTGTTCTTGCAACTATCATCCCCAGCGGAAACAACGAAGAACTCTCTTCAAACCATCAGCCCAGGATTTAACTTCCCGGCACCCGTCAAGGATTTATTTTCCTAAGACGAAAACATACATTCATAAACATCGCATTTCTATACATTATAGCATGCGTATACGCATCATATCTTACAATCTCACTTATGTTGAGAACATCATTGCTTGATCCATATCATGCATTACATATGACTGACCTTTACCTTTCAGGAAAGATCCAGTTAAGTTCTCAGCTATATTCCAATACTTTCGTCTGGTTCAGTTAAATCGATTCTAAGATTTTTCTGATTCTTATCCAGTCAAAGTTAATCAAAGGCCTTCTCTGGTTCAGTCAGATCGACCCTAAGATCTCCCTGATTCTTATTACAGTTGAAGATTTCAAGACCTTGTCCGGTTCAGTTAAATCGACTCCTAAAGATTTTTCTGATTCTTATCCAGTCAAAGGCCTTCTCTGGTTCAATCAGATCGACCCTAAGATCTCCCTGATTCTTATTCCAGTTGAAGATTTCAAGACCTTGTCCGATTCAGTTAAATCGACTCCTAAAGATTTTTCTGATTCTTATCCAGTCAAAGGCCTTCTCTGGTTCAGTCAGATCGACCCTAAGATCTCCCTAATTCTTATCCAGTTGAAGATTTCAAGACCTTGTCCGGTTCAGTTAAATCGATTCCTAAAGATTTCTCTGATTCTTATCCAGTCAAAGGCCTTCTCTGGTTCAGTCAGATCGACCCTAAGATCTCCCTGATTCTTATCCAGTTGAAGATTCCAAGACCTTGTCCGGTTCAGTTAAATCGACTCCTAAAAGATTTTTCTGATTCTTATCCAGTCAAAGGCCTTCTCCGGTTCAGTCAGATCGACCCTAAGATCTCCCTGATTCTTATCCCAGTAGAAGATATCCAAGATTCTCTCAGCGTTCCTGTTGAGGTAGTAATCACCCAAGGTTCTCTCAGCGTTCCTGTTGAGGTAGTAATCGCCCCAAGATTCTCTCAGCGTTCCTGTTGAGATAGTAATCGTCCAAGGTTCTCTCAGCGTTCTTGTTGAGGTAGTAATCGTCCAAGGTTCTCTCACTGTCCCGTTGAGGTAGTAACCATCCCTGATCCATTCATCACCTTTTGAAGCTCCAGACTCGATTCCTGTATCTCTCCAGGGCACGTCTGAGGAGGTTCAAAAATTCGATACCTGTATCCATCCAGAATGCATCTACATAAAGAGTTTGAAGACCAGCTCCTGTAACAGGCCAGGTAATCATTTTCTTTTTCAGGTACGCAAATTCTCGCTAAGGAATCTCTTACGCGATCGACCCCATCAGATGGCATCTATAATCCCATCCACCTATCCAATCTCCAAATGGCATCTGTAAGCCCATTCCCACCATCACACTACTATGTGAGCGCAAATTTCTGGGCACTCTAGTGTTCAATCATCTTCTACCTTCGGACTACGAAAGGAACGACAGCCAATCTACATCCTCAGGTCTAAGAAGATTGAACAGGGGCAACTGTTGTACCCCAAAATTTGCCCTCCCATATTCTTCAAGATTTTCCAAGATCAAGGTTCAAAATTTCCCAAGGGTTGTACAGTCCAAAGGCCTCCTAACAGTCAAAATTAGGGTTTTGGTTCTGACAAAGAAGTTGAGGTTTCCAAGGGTCCAAACAAGTCCCACATGCCTATAAATATTGTCAAGCATCCATATGCCAAGTTTCAAGACTTACAGCACAAAATTGCACAGTCAAAAACCCTAATTGCTCAACAGTCAACTGCAGGGGCAAAGTGGTCATTTGACAGTCAAAAGTTCAAATTTTTGGTCAACATCTTATTTTGAAGCCACAAACATCATTTGATCAATTCTTGATCATGATTCTCAAAGCATGGCTCAAAAAGTCTCAAGATGCAAAAGTTTCTATTTTTGGACAGATGAAAAAGTCAACTGCAAATTGACCAAGGCATAACTTCCACATGGTTTATCAGAAAAATTCCATCCAAAGCTCATTTTGAAGAGAATGACATTTCCTAAAACTCATCTTCACACTTCAAGTCTAAGAAATGCTCTCACAAAAAGTTATATATTTCAACATTATAGGTCATTTTCAAAAGTCAACAAAAAGGGACTTTAAGTCAAAGACCATAACTTGAGATTGGTAAATAAAAATGACATGGGACCGAAGGCATTGGTTAGAGAACTTCAAGACCTTTCCAAAATGTCCAAGAACATGATCAAAGCTTAAAAATTGAGCAAGATATGCCTTGTGGAAGTTGGGAAATTTTTGGGAACTTTGAAAAATCAACTTTGCTTCAAATGCCTCAAAATTGCTAATGGGCCTCAATTTCTTCCAAGAATCATCATCCAAAAGCTATGCACGACCCATTTACCCAAAGGGGAGTTATTTTCCTATTTTTAATTAATTAATTGAATATTTAATCTATTTAATTCATTTAATTAAAATTAATTATAAGAAAAATACTAATCCATGCTTTTCAAATCTTTTTGTGCATAGAATTCACTCAAGATTTCGTGCACTATTCAATAAGGAAAGAATCAAGGTGATTGGCAATGATTGCCATCAAAAAGACATGAAAAAGATTGAAAAAGATTACATTAAAAACCAAATATTTGATTCATGAATGCAAAGGTTTTTGGCTTGGATTTCTAACCTAATTCAGTCACACATATATACTCATTGCAAACCTAATCAAAAGAACCGAGAAGCTGCGCCCAAGAACACCATACACTTTGCACTTTTCTCTAAAATTTTTCAAAACTGAAAACACAGCTAGAGTTTGTTTCAAGGCAAAATAACCATTCCAATAGCTTGCTTAAACATCCAGGAAGCTTTCTCAATCGAAATCACAATCCCTAACCTCAAGAACTGGTAGCACGAAGTCACCCTGTTCATACTTTTTTGCATATTCGTATTCATATTTTCACGCCATATCAATGCATTTTCATTATTGTTTTATACTAATATGTTGATTCTGAAGCTAATGGCATAATTTAATTGAAGAATGCTCGCATATATGGGAAGTTACCATGAACGATGCTTAGGGTTTCAAAGTTCTAAATTTGGGGTTTCTTTCATCTGGTAAAATTAGACCATGAGACTAGGACCATTGAATTCGTAACATTCCAACGAATCTAAAACACTCATCACGCTCAATTTATCATTGACCAATTTCTATTCGCTATTTTTGTTGTTTCAGATTGTGGGGGTTTAAAACCCCCGCTATCTAGCTTGTATTTTCAGGAAAAACAAAGAGGCCATGAGGAAGACGCTGAGGTGTAAGCACGCTACTGGGTAATTCAAATCCTGGCGCACGTTTTGTTAAAGTCCCACTAACCCTTGTTTTCTCTTTCTTATTATTCTTTATCCATTATATGATCAAACAAACGCATTTGGCTGAGTGGAAAGTGTGTTGTCCTTCAAGCATTGGGACCTGGGTTCGATTCCCAGGTCCCCCATATTTCTCTATATTTTTCTTCGTAACGTGTTCAGGTACCTTTGCCCTTCAGTGATCTACCATGCACCCTACGCTCAAGCTTGCCACATGTCCAGCAACACCAATCCAAGGGCCAGCATGGGAGGACTACCCTAGACGCTAGTCAAACCTTCTACACGTGACCATGGAAAAGTCAACAGGCCTTGAATCTGTTGGGCCATATTACTCATCATAAACCTCCATAATTGGGGCAGAACCCCCCTCTTGTTTGTATTTCTTTCTCTTTTCTTTTTCTCTTTTTTTTATTTGTTTTAATTTATTTGTTTTCTTTTAATTCCTCCAAATAATTTTTTATAACACAAAAATAAAATAAAAATCAGAAAGTCAAAAAATAAAATATGTTTATTATTTAATTCACTAATATTTATTTTGTAAATAAATTTTGTTAACTAATTTAGTTTTAATTTTAGGTTTAATTTTAATGTTTTTTTAATAAACTAAAAAATGTAGAAATTAGGGTTTTAATACTTTTATTCTTTTTTTTTCTTTTCTTTTTACCATTATTAAGTATTAATTATTTTTTGTAAATAAATATGCCATGTAAATAATTAATGTAAATTAGGTCAAACTTGAATTTATTTCTTTAATAATTAAAAATGCTTAGAATTAGGGTTTTAATTCCATTTAATTTTCTCTAATTTCATAAATACAAAAAAAACATAAAAAATAAGTCCTTTCCTTTATTTGATTTAATTAATTTAATAATTTCGATTTAATTTCCTCAAAGGGTCCAACGCCCTCGCATCTTCGAATATGATTTTCTCTTCGCGCGTTTATTTTTCTTTGTGAAATTTATGTACTTGCCCTAAAGCCTTGTAATAGATATTTAGGACATTATTTTCCGCATTTTATTTATTCAAATCGGGTCTTGGTTTAATTTGGCGATGTAGACCCGCGCCTTTGTAATAGCGTAGGACTTTATCTTCCCGCACCTTTTAACTGTTAATAACCACATGAAAGAATGAATGCCAAAAATAAAAACAAAGCGTAGATCACCAATGTATGACAAGATAAACATAATTGAAAACGACACACAATTCACACACCACCCCTAGGGTACGCCTCACTGTTGCCTTGCCCCTCGAAATATGGTCGTCGGGTAGAGGAAGTTTTAGTAAGTCCTCATGTCCATGAACATGGCATGAGGGTAGCTTCTAAGGTGTCTTCCTATTGCTCTGGTGACCACACTGTCCCGAACCCTCGAATTGACCCGAACACCTCCAACGGTGGTGCTACCTACCCCTCAATGGTGGGATGGCATTACCTTAAGGACATTTACACAGACGAATTCCTTAGGGTAGGTAGATGACTCGTAGATACTTGCTCTAATTTAAAACAAAATCAAAAAACTTCTTTTCACACCGACACTTTTCAAAAAGCTTTCAAAAACAACTTTTCAAACACTCTTGAGGACTGATACAAGAGTCGAACTGAAATTTTAAACGAAACTTTTTTTAAACCCACAGTTGAAAAGCAAACAAACAATTTGAGAACACAAATGAGCAAGTATCTAAGAGCCCATGGATAACCATGGATAGAAAGGGTGCTAACACCTTCCCTTTCTATAAATCTACCTCCCGAACCGAGAACTAATCTCAATAAGGAATTTTTCTGTGCTTTTGTCCTTTCCATTTGGAGAAAATAAAAGACGGTGGTGACTCTTGCTTCCGTGACATTTCGCGAACCAGCGTTAAACAGTCAGTTCCAGATCCACCGATCACAGGATGTATCGACTCATATGCCTTTTTCATCGACGCAAAGTGTGCATGTATCAACTCATAGACCTTTCCAGCTTCTGTTTTGTGACCTGAACTCAGTATGGGTCGATGCATGAGGGTTATGTATCAACTCATATCCTATTTTTTCACTAAGATAAGTCGACACATGTGGATATATGTCGATACACAATGCATTTTTCTGCCTTAAACACCATTCTTTGCATATGTTAGTTAGTCCTTAACATATAAATGAGTAACATGAACAACAAATAAATGATTAACTTCAGAAATAGTGATTTCTACATCCTATCTTCAGAAATAAACAGAAAAGTTGATGTATGGAAAATGCAAAGGTAAAAATGACTTACCTTAAAACTGCACTTTAGGTTTTGAATCCAAATATCCTTCAAGAGGTTGTATGAACCTTCAGGGAACTCCAACAGGCTGCTAGACTTTCCTTTTTGTTGAAGGTCACTAAACAATCTCTGTATGGTATGAAATGTTTGGATGGAACTTGCAAAGTGTGAGAGGTTTAAAGGTTTAGACTTCGAAACTCAAGAGTGGAGGTTTTATGGATTGTTATGGCTTTTTGTGAATATGAGATTTTGAGGGTTTATCAATAAAACTTCTGACTTTTTTTCTCTATTTTTTCTAACTTCTTTTCCAACCCCCTCTCTCTTGCAACTGGCCTCTCTATTTATAGAGAAGGTTTGAGACTTCAAAACAACTCAGATTTTTTAATCACATGTTATGGCTAGGTTATATTGTACATGAAGCAAGCTTGAAGATTATAGTTCCAATGCTTTGTACTTTGTTGCATAGAGATGTTGGACACTTTAAGCATTCCCTTCTGATTTTGCATGTTGAGTGTGATTAGAACAATAAGTTAGAGGCTTAAGAAATTGACTTTTTGAATAAAGTAAACTTTTCAAGAATGGCAATGGTGCCTTTGTGCCAAAAATGGAAAGATCACTTGGACAATGCTTAAACCAAATGGACCATAGCTCAAAAGTTTGTGTAAGCATTAAATTATGGTAAGATTTGCAAGTCACAAGGCCTGCAAAGTAAGATTATGCAGCACATCATGCCAATTGGATTATGTGTTCTTCAACAAAGATGGCTTGCAATTCAAGAATGAATGCCCAACTTCAGGCCCTTGAATCTCTTAGCTCAAATATGATAAATTCATGCTCTTGGAGGTTTTGAAAAGCTTGAAACACCCTCTAAAAATTTCATGTTGACCACTTTTGTTAAATCAAACTGGAACTTGATGAAAAATGGCCAAGAAGTTGGGATAAAAACCTGACGAAAACTGCTGAAAATTTCTCTAAGTGTTAAATGAAAATGGCACGACTTCATGAATTTATAACCTGAAATCCAAGCGTATTTAGGAGAAGTTGTGTAAAGAAATGTTGTAGATATTATGGAGATCTACAACTTTCATGTTGGAAGCTTCTCTTGAATCATCTTGCATCATGATGAAAAGTTGGCATGAAGAAATGAAATTATCATGTATAAAAAACACTTAGAAAAATTTCTAAGTCTTGAAGAGTTTGAATTTTCACATTGACTTTTGACTTTCTTGATTTTCTGATGATCAAGTTTCTTATTTTTGAATGCCTTGATGAATTTGATCTTTGGAACTTGAAGTTGACTAAAAAGTCAAATTTTGACTTTTTAGTATACAGTTGACTTTTGATCAGTTGACTAGAAAATTAATATGTCAATCCAATGGACTTGCCATGTTTTGAACCATGTCATTGGGTAAAGATGATGCAATTGGACTCTTGAGATAAAGCCTTAAACCAATTGACCATTTGCTAGGTCAAAAATCAGAAATTGCCCTTTTGGAGATTTGATCAAATTTCTTGAGGAGTTGTGGTCCAAATTTGATCAAGTGATACATATGAGTCTAAGATGTTGATGTGGATCAAAAATTATGAAGTTTGACTGTAAATTGGCCATGGTTGACTTTTTTTTCTGATACAGCTAATTTTTGGGCCAACTGTCCAATTGACTGATCAAAAATATAGTTCAGAGCTTGAAACTTGTCCTGAGTGATCTTAGGGGTCCATAATGATCCTTGAAAATTATATGAAGCAATGATAGTCCAAAAATCCTTGTGCAAACTTAAACCCTAATCCAGTCTTGAATTAAAGAGATCTTGTGGGGAAAGTCTTGATAAGTGAGAGGGCAAATTTTGGGGTACAACAACTGGCCTAGGCAAAAATAAGGGCATCCCGATGAACCAAAAAGGTTCGGGAAAAAGTTAGGGATAAATAAAAAATATATATACACTCGGCAAGTCGAAAACCTGAGAAGGCGGCTTGGGCAAAAAAGGGTATCCCGGTGGACTGAAAACCCGAAAGGGTGGTCTAGGAAAAAGATAAGGATTTAAAGCGTACAACTATGTCCCATTGGATCACCTTGCGACCAGACTTCAGTATCAACTATTAAGCTCAGACGGTACCAATCAATCTAGTCAGCTTCGAACAAGTAGCGAAGCGATGAGACGCTCAAGGACATAAGGGAAATAGCAGTATTGAAACTCAATAGGATTATTACACATAGCTGTTTTTTTCTTTGTACACTATTTTGTATAGTTTTCATTTTCACGGCGGCATTCTTCTACTAGAACATCAGTCTCTTTGTACAAAAATTCTTGTTATAGGAAAACTTCAAAATCAATGAAAATCATTTCTTTGAAAGTACAAAAATTATTTGTTTTCTATTTTTCTGTTTTGTTTTGCAAAAACGCCCAGTGACTAGTTTTGACATATGCATTTGAATTTCAAGAACGTCCAGTGACTAGTTTTGTCATGGCATGCGCATACATGTTGCATACAACATAATCTTATTTATTTGGAGAATGTCATTACACAATGCATTCCATACATCATGACATTGCATATGACTAACTCTTTACCTTTTCAGGAAAGATCAAATCAACAAACACCATTGACTACTTATATGACCTGGCAGTCTTCTCAAAGGCTACATCTGACGAAGGGCTATTTCAACATTTTCCTCAGAAAGATATTCTCAAAGGACTTTCCTCTGGTTCAGTTAAATTGACACTAAGATTTTTCTGATTTATATTCCAATTAAAGTTAACTCAAGACCTTCCTCTGATTCAGTTAAATCGATACTAAGATTTTTCTGATTTCTATTCCAGTTGAAGATGATCCAAGACCTTTCTCTGGTTCAGTTAAATCGACACTAAGATTTTTCTGATTTCTATTCTAGTTAAAGTTAATTCAAGACCTTCTCTGGTTCAGTTAAATCGATACTAAGATTTTTCTGATTTCTATTCCAGTTGAAGATAATCCAAGACCTTTTTCTGGTTCAGTCAAATCGACACTGATTTTTCTGATTTCTATTCCAGTTGAAGATAATTTAAGACCTTTCTCTGGTTTAGTTATATAGACACTAAGATTTTTCTGATTCTTATCCAGTTAAAGAAACTGCAAAGCCTGGAGTCTGACCAGATAGCAGTAAATTTCATATTCCCCAGTAAGTCATTGTGAAGCTTGGAATACAACCAGATAATAGTCAACCTTATTATCCCCAGTAAGTCGCTGTGAAGCCTAGAATACGACCAGATAGCAGTCAACCTTATTATCTCCAGTAAGTCACTGTGAAGCCCGAAATACGACCAGATAGCAATTAGCCTTATTATCCTCAGCAAGTCGCCGTGAAGCCTGGATCCTGACTAGATAGCAGTTCACTTCCGTCTCTCTAGTCAAGAGATGACTCCCCAGTAGAGTAATGGACAACTGAAGCTCGTGAACTCTATTTCCAAAAACAGAGACCAACATTCCTCAGCGAAGTCCTCCTAAACAACAGGAATATGAATCCCCACAAAAGAATGTCTCATGAAATCAACATTGTTATCTAGATGGAATCTTTAAGCCCATCTCCGACGACTCTCTATCATATATTCTGGATGGAATCTTTAAGCCCATCTCTGACGATCTTCCGTAATCTTTTCCAAATGGCATCTATAAGCCCATTCCCGATATTATCCACCAATAGTGTTACTGTAGACGAGTGCAAATTTCTGGGCAGTCTAGTGTTCAATCATCTTCCACCTTCAGATCACGAAAGACAAACCAGCCAATCTACATCCTCAGGTTTAAGAAGATTGAACAGGGGCAGCTCTTGTACCCCAAAATTTTCCCTCTCATTTTACTAAAGACATGTCCATCGAGATCCCCAACTTACCCTAGGATGACTAAGAATTGACCAGACAAATTCTCCTCCTAAGGCAATAAACCTATAACTATGGTTTCCGTTTTCATTAAGATGTATGAGCTTCAAGGGTCTCAAATTTTTTCCATGTCCCTAATGTATACTCAAGATCATCCATGCCAAATTTCATGCCTTGCACAACAAGTTTGCTCAATCAACTGCTCAAATGTTTGAAAATCAACTATACTATGTCAAAAGTCAAATGTGGCCTATATACAGTCAAACCTCAATATTTTTGGTCAACATCAATATTTTGAAGTAATATCCATCATTTTATCAAGGGTTGATCATGATTCCTCAAGAAATGCTCCTAATTCATTAAAAGTAAAAAACTGCAAATTAAGGTTTCTATAGGAAAAGTCAACCAAACTTTGACCATACATAACTTTCTCATAGTTTATCCAAATTTTTTCCAACAAAGCTAATTTTGAAGAGAATCCAATCCCCTACAACTTATCTTCATCTCTCAAGTTCAAGAAATGCCCCGGTTAAAAGATACAAGCTCAAACATTATAAGTCCTTTCAAAAAGTCAACAAAAACACATTTTGGGTCAAAGCTCCTTACATGAGCATGAAAGATCCAATTGAAATGAAACCAAAAGGGTTTTAAAACCTATTCAACTCTCTTCTAGATTCTCTAATAATACACAAACAACATTTTGTTTTTTAGAATATTAAGATTGCAAAAGTAATCTTAAATTTAATAAAATACTAAAAAAAAAAATACTTTTTATTTTTTGTTAAAATACAACGACTTCAAAAAATATTCATGATTCAAGTGTTGGAGGGCAGTAGTTTTATCCGCTCTTATAAACTCTCATTTACACTCTTTTAATGATGCTAAGTTTCTTATTCTTGATATCTGTAGTAAGGAGGATAAAAAGGTTGCTGATAAAATTATAGTTATAATAAATGTGATATGGAAGAATAGAAATGGTCTTATATGAAATAATGAGCATGAGGAAGCTTCTAAACTTGAGTTGCTTGCATTTCATAAGTGGCATGAATGATTTACGGTCCAAAAATATCATGATATCGAGAGTGGTCATCATCACACTACGACTTGAAACTCGCCAATTATAGGGGTGATTAAAGTCCAATGTAGATGTGGCTCTCAATAAACAACGTGATTTTACGAATAGAGATTAGTGTGTGCGTGATAACTTCGATAATTTCATTATTGCATGTATATTTGGGATTCTGGTATTCTCCTCGTCATTGAAGCAGAAGTCATGGCCCTTAAAGAGGCAATTCATGGAGCTATAACTTTGCACCTGAAAAATATTATTTTTGAAAGTGACTCCCAAAAGATGACTCAAGCTATCCAATTCAATCATAATGGTGGATTTGAATTTAGTTTAATTATCATGTCTATTATAAGTTTGTGTCAGATTTACTCCAACTTTGAGATTAAATTTATTAAGCGCCAAGTAAATTCGGTTGTCCAGTCTCTTGCGAAAGCGGTCAATTGTAATCTAAACATAATATTTTTAATTTGATTCCTCCTTATATTGCATAATATTTAATTAATAAATGATTGAATTTACATTGATAAAAAAATATTAAAAAAAATGCTACATGATTGCACTAAAGCCTCTTTAAAAATCATTAATTTCTAAATAAAACATTTTAAAATTTTAAAAATATTCCAAAAATACGCAAATTTACATTGAAATTTTTGTAAACTTAAAAAAAATACATTAAACAGATAAGTGAATAATTAAATTCTTATAGTCCGTACATAAAGTCAAAGTATTAATAACAAATTTTGACAAAAATGAGTAATTTAAGTGGGACTAAATGCTAAAATTCTGTTGACAAAAAAAATTGAAATTCTTTTATGCCTTTGAAAAAAGATAACATTTCAAATTTCGTTAAAAATCATTAAATGAGACATAAATAATCAAATCTTATAGTAATCCGTACAAAGTTCAAAGTCAAAGTAATAAATATGAAAGTAACTATAGAACTCAAATTGCAAATTAGGAAATTTTACAAAATATGACATTAAGAAAGTAATTAATATGACACCTAGTGTTGAAATTTTTATAATTCACACGGCATAACGGTAGAATATATTTAAAAATTAATAGTTCTAAATTATTATTACATCCATATCATAATTATTATTACATCCACATCCATATCATAATTTTACATTGTTTCCCGTGGTGGGTTTTGTCACGTTTTCTGTTGTGGCAGGGTCGATGGCCCAGCGAAGTCAATGCATTCTGGATCCAAGAAATCGGCCAGATCTCCATATCTAGAAGATCTGCTTTGGTACAATCGGTTACCCATACTCTCAAAGGTTGGTCGTGTTGGTGGTGGATGGGGTTCCATGGTTGGTCTATAGCACTGGTCGTTTGAGTAAGGGGGGTAGAAAGGAAATGAATCCTGGGGTGTTTGGTATTGGGAATGTTGGGTGCTTTGGTGATGTGATGGTTGATGGTAAGTTGGACCGGTTGGGTCATGATCTTCAGAAAATCCCAGATCAGGGCTAAGGTTAGATGTTGAGGGATCCATATTGGGATATGTAGAAGACTGGAATTGTGTGTGGGACATGCGGGTGTATTGGTATTGTAATTGAAATTGTTGTTGGGTGTGGGGCATATGGGGGTATTGGTATTGAGGTGGTGATTGTGGTTGGTTGTGGGGCATGTAGGTGTAATTGTATTGTAGTGGTGATTGTGGTTGGTGCTTGTGGTTCTGTTTCGTCGGGGAGGTTGGTGGGAGGTTGATATGTGTTGGGTTTGTTGTTGGGGAAATGAGGGTTGTGCCCATTGTGTTCGTGGATCAACCAAATACCTTGGATGAGACACGTGCATTTCTGGGTTACTAATCGATATGTATCAAGCTAAATATTGATTCGCGTGTCGCATATTACCATGGTTGAGGAAAACTGGGGATTGCAAGACATGTCGGTGATGCCTCTGCCACATCTTACACCATTCTGGAGAAAAATCCATCTAGTTGGTAAGAACCCATTGGGCGTTGACCCTTTTAAGTTGCCACGGGGAAAAACAAGTTGAATCGCAGGGTATCTCCTGATGCATTCCAAACTGCATCTTGACACAGTCGCTGTGGTGCATCTCCACAACATTGAACCGTATGATTGCAGTCTTTGCGCTCCAAATTGCTGCATCCTCGAAGTTTGGTTTATGGTCCAAACCCAAATATGGTCTCCAGATAAACTGTAGATAAAATTAAATCAGCTTAATGAAAATGTAATAAATAAATAATTTAAAAGTAGAAAAGTTGAAAGATATGACGTACATCATCCGAGCCAAGGTGATCCAATAGATTGCGATATAGAGCGACATTGAATCTTAGATTCTTGCCGTAATTCATACCCCTCACAAAGTACCTAAAGGAATTGAAAAATATTTTATTTTTATCATATATTTAGTGAAGAGATGAATAATAATAATGATATAAGTTATTGACTTTGTTGCATATGGGAAAACAAATGCGTTGTTGTTGACGGGATTTAGGGACTCCATTCTCCACCAACCCTAGGCTTAAAGTAAAAAAATGCATCCATAAAAAGTACATTTTTCCTTGATTGCATTTTTACACAAGGAACTGTATAGATGGGCTAAAATAGCAGAACCCCAACTATACTTTCTAGTTTTTTCAAAGTTTCTAAGTAAACTTAAATACATGAAATTTACACTATTCCCCGTACTTTCGGGAAATAAAAAGGTTCCAAAAAGTATCATTATATAATTTCTAGCTTTTATTACCTTGGCTAGCTCGGAGGAATTTTCGTTCAACTCCAGCGTCGCATAATGATTTTTGAGTTCAGTAAGTAGTATACCCTGACCTCTTGCACCACTACCTTCAACCATATCCTTGCCCAACAATTCCTCGCACAGAGAATTGGGCTGTTGAACTGACCCGTTAACCGCCTTACCATCGACAAGGAGACCCAAGAACATGTACACGTCCTCTAGTGTAACGGTACATTCACCTATTGGTATATGAAATATGTGGGTATCTGGTATCCACCTTTCCAACATTGCAAGTATGAACTTTGAATCAATCGTGCAGTTGGAGATCTTTATAACATTTCCGAAACCTACGTATTCGAGATAGGGCACCGATGATGGGTCGGGAGCAAGGTAGTTGTGTGACCGGATTCTGAATCTTTTAGTATCCTAAATTAAGAATGTAAAAAGTGTAAGAGTCCGTAATATGTATAAATCATTAATATAAGTATGAAAAATTTATAAGTATACAAGAAACTTACAAACGCTGCAATGTTGTCCCTTGTGCCTCTGTGAGAATCGTCCATTGTGAGAAGAGCCATTGTTGAAATTGTTTGAGATTATGAAAGAGTTTGTAGCAGAGAGTGAGATGATTGTGGAGGCAAAAGAAGTATGTGAGGCTCTATATTTATAGGCAAAATTTTATCACAAAGTGAATAAGTGATGTGGTTGGTGGGTGCATGCATGCATGATAAGTGTCACTCTTGCAGTGTAGGTGCAGGAAAGATGGAACCCTTGTAGAAGGCATATCTGCATACATGTAATACGATTGGATGTATAGGGAGGCGCCATTGAACTTGGCGAATAAGTACAAAATTGAAAGGTGTTTCTATCCCTGTTGGCGAATTAGAGGTGCCATGGGTTGTAGTGTAGGTGCAGGCTAGGTGGCAGCCTTGGGGAATTCATCTCTGCATGCATGTAATACAGTTGGACGTGTAGGGAGGCGCCATTGGACTTGTAGAATGAGTACAAAATTGAAAGGTGTCGCCATCCCTGTTGGCGAATTAGAGGTGGCACGGGTTGCAGTGTTGGTGTAGGCTAGGTGGCAGCCTTAGGGAAGGTATCTCTGCATACATGTAATACAATTGGACATGTAGGGAGGTGCCATTGGACTTAGCAAATGAGTACAAAATTGAAAGGTGTCTCCATCCCTGTTGGTGAATTAGAGGTGGCATGGGTTGTAGTGTAGGTGCAGGCTAGGTGGCAGCCTTGGGGAAGGCATCTATGCATGCATGTAATACAATTGGACATCCTAGTTGGCGAATTAGAAGTTCCTTACTATTGTTTTATTCAATTTCAGTATAACCTATTTAATCCTACATTTATCAAAACACTTCTACACTCAATCACTCAAACACTCGAACACTCAAAGACTCAAACACTCAAACCTCCAAACCTTTAAACATTCAAACACAATGGCTTCTGCACCATAATATGTGATCAGTGCATATTTCAACGGTGAGACATACATTTGTCCCACCTATGGGTTTTTGTTTAGAGACCCTGAGAACATTTGATTTTGTTTAAACAGGAAAGCCAATTTCTTGTATTTCAAAAAACGATTGGAGGCCAAACTTGGACGAGGTCCCGTGACACAAAACTTTTATCAGAATCTAGTTATTTTGGTAACAACCAAATAATATTTTATAAGGTTGAGGTTCAAGATGACGAGGACCTCCAGAATATGTTTTCCAATCATGAGTATTCTGGGTACTACTCTATTGAGTTGTACATTATGCTGCGAGATCCTCAGCTGTCATAAGTGGTTGATCCTCTCGAGGCCGGACAAGCAGAAGTAGATGTCATTGACGAAGAATAAGAAGATGACGAGTTAGAGTTTGACGACATGATCAACGATGATTCTGATGATGATGGGATACCTGGTATACCTTCGAACGAGATCTACAAACCACCTTCACACATGACAAACTTCAACATGGGCGGAGATGAACCATCATCTGATTTATTTTTCGATTCATATATGCAGTCAGATGAAAACTTAAAAGAGAAAGACAAATTTCCTAATAAAGAATAATGTATCCAAGCCATAAAAAAGTTTCACATGCTTAGCTCGGTCGATTTTAAGGTAGATCGTGTAAATACAAAAAGGTGCAAGATCAAGTGTATCGACCCAGACTGTATGTTCAAGCTCACTGCATCATACAAATTAAGAGGTGATTGTTGGGTCATAAGTTCTATATCCACCCACATGTGTGTCAATTCTACTCAATCACAGGATCATCAGAAACTAAATTATGATCTCATATGTCAAGAAATCTTACCCCTCGTCAGCAACGATCCATCATTGAAGGTGAAAACTAAAGGGGTAAGAAAACACTTAGGGGGGGGGGAGGGGTTGAATAAGTGACTCTTTTTCTTTTCAAAACAAATCTCAACAATAATGGAAAGACAAGGTTATTTTTATCCTGGTTCGTTTGAACTCAAACTACTCCAGTCCACCCGTCAAGGTGATTTCGCATTTCTCAACAAGGACTTAATCCACTATAATCAACTGATTACAAACACACAACAATTGTTGTGACTAACAATGCACAAGTAATCTTACAAGTGACTAACACCACTAAGAATTAAATCTAGTCCTAGTCTACTTGAGAAATCTGACCAGACTTGGTCTCTCAAGGAACAATTACAAGAGTTTAATCTTACAGATAGTGAAATAAAAATTGCTTCTAATCAAGCTATATCACAACTGTGATTTTTCACTTAGAATAAATTGCACAAAGTGTAGTTTCTTGCTTCTTTTTTGAAATTGATTGGTTAGTTGGCTTGCAATAAATGTCCTTCTATATATAGTAAGAAAAAAATGACTGTTGCTGCCTTCAAAAAGTGGAGAGCATTAAATGCTTGCGCATTTCTTTGCACTATTCCATTTTCCAAGAACTAGCGTAGACACTTGAGTGCATACAGCCGTCTTTGCATTAAATGAGCAAACGAAACTTGTAAGTATATGTTTCCTGAAGCTTGACAAGACAAGTTGGCTTTAGCATTCTTTCAGAACATGCTTCAACGTCTTGAATTCAGAACATGCTTTGCTTATCTTCTAAATAAAGTTTTGCTTGCTAAGAACTTGATTAGCGCTTGCTTTTAATTAACCTTCTGACCAACACTTGCTTTCAAGTAACCTTATGAGCAAGGAATCCTGCTAAGTGTTAGAAGATGCAATTAAATTAATTGTCTTACCAGAGTCAGCAACAGCAGTTGCGCTTAAAGCAAATAGTTCTTTCATTTAAAGAACTTCTTCATATAATTTTTAGCTCAGCACATCAAAATACTTCTGTCAAAACATTATCTGAAACATTCAAATACGTTCATCAGAGTATAAATTATCTAAAATATAATTTATTGTTATCATCAAAACTCTGAGATAGATCAGAACTAATCTTGTTCTAACAATCTCCCTCTTTTTGATGATGACAAAAATTATTCAGATATAGAAATAAAATATAATAAGAGATAAGAATATCCCTCTGAAATGAATATTTCTATATATAAAACTTCCTGAGATTATTTATCAGAGCATTGAAAGTATCTTCTTGGATTTCTTTAGAACTTCTTTTGAAGATAATGTTCAGCTGAATTGCTCTTCCAGAGTTTTAAGTGATACCTGCAAAAATTCTTTTACACATAGAAAGAAATCTTGTATTTTGTTAGAATGTCTCAGACTTAGTCCCATAACTGTTAATCAGAGATTAGATCAAAATACTCATTTTCTCCCCCTTTTTGGCATAATCAAAAAGTATATAAAAATAGTTGAAGAGCTTAAAAAGGTTTTCATAAAATAGAAAAAGATATCCAGAAGTACAAAACAACAAACAAAAGACAAGAAACAGAAAAACACTAGGATTTCTTAGTAACAAGAGCCATCAGAAGATTCTTGATCTCAGAGGCAGATTCTTCTTGTTTCATCATCCAGTTCCTGATTTCTTGATTTGCCTGGTCTTACTTATCCAAGCGCTCATGAATGACTTCATTCTCCCTCTTGAGCTCATTCAGAGTATCCGTGATAAGTGATGTAGGAGCAGAGGATGGCGAAGCTTCAGCAGAAACAGCCTTTGGAGAAGCAACCACTGAGTCAAAATGCACAAAGGTTGAAAGCATAGTGCCCAAATCCATCACAAGAGTTGGCACAGGTTCAGAAGCTGCCTTAGCAGAAGGTTGATTCAAAAGAACAATAGCTAGAGGGTTTGAATCGTTAGAGGCATCTTCAGATTCATCTTTTGATGTGTCCATTGTATCAGCTGGTGTATAAGCAATCATTAGAGAAGACTTCTTATTCCAAATGTCAGCAGCTTCTGACTTGAAAATACGCAGAAGTTTGGAAAAGTTGTCCAGCACCTGAAAGTGACATAAGTCATGTAGCTTCAGTGACTCAGCATCAAAATTTCTTCTGAAGATTTCCCATAGAAGATCCGTTGCAGCTGGGATCACACTTCTGGTGCAATCTTCTTTCAGCAGATTCAACCATGCTTGAAATTTCGTTAAAAAATTCTGAAACAATGTATTCACATCTGGCTGAACAGGTTTTGGGACAGCCTTCTTGAAAGTTTTTTTTTTCAAAAATTGTAGAGATTCATAATCCACTACAGTTCTTAAAAAGATAGCAGGTTTAGGATTTTTGGTTGTTCAGGAGTGGCTGAATGGTCAAGTTGGTGAACAAGGTTAGGTGGAGTTGATTGATCATGAGGTTCGGATGATTCATGAGTTTCAGGTGGTTTAAAAGATTAGTGTTCTGGAATATGAGGAGGTGAGAGTATAGGTGAGTTTGGTGTTGGAAGTTGTGGTGAAGTAGGTGGTGTGATGGCAGGTGAAATTATTATTGTATTTTCAGCAGTGGGTATGGGGTTCTGATGTTGTGTTTGATTCATTGCAAAAAAATTTTTAGACGGTAAGGTGAATGGAGGCTTTATAGTGGCCAGAGCTTCATTGATTCTGGGAATTCTCCAAGAGCCAACATCATACCGTCCAATAGGTATGGGTGATAATGGTCTAGGAGGAGGTCTTGTAAAGTGTTCAGCAGGAATTGGTTGAGAAACAGATGGTTCAGATGGTTCTGAGTAAGATAGTTCAGATTGGGATGGTTCTGTCTGGGTTTCAGAGTGTTCATCAGAGTCAAAGTCACTCAAGTTTGATAAAACTTGATTTCTTTGAGGGTTGTCAGCAAGAGAGTCAGAGGGTAAGGTCAGGTCAATATCAACATCTATATCTCCTAAGGTTTGGGGTTCAGCATATGTAGATACATTGACAGAATCATAAATAGTGATAGTTTCAGCAGGTTTACCTGATTTATTTTTCTTCTTTTGAGGTGTGGTAGAAGGTCCTTCAACTTCTTTCCTCTTTAAAGATTCCTGAAGAACAACATCTGGAGCAACTTGATTTCTTCCTTGGAGCCAAGCTGGATCAATAGGTGTTCCAGTCTCTTTGTAGATTTCAATGTAGTGCATGATGATACATGGATGATCTCCTGAGTTGAACATAGGGAAATCAGTAATAGGTATCCTTCTTCTCTTCATAGTAGCTGAAACATACAAAGTTGGTTCCACCATCAGCTTGTCAATTATTTTCCTTTTCACTAAATTCTTCCCAGTCATAGTCTTTCCACAAGTAGGTTCTAGCTCCCCTAGAAGATTGGCTTCATCTAGGTGAGCAATCAGACCATTCTCAGTCAGAATGTCTGATATTAATCTACCCATAGGAATCCAATTCCTTTTGGATTTGGGGTTTTTCATCCTTTCAGCTTCCCCATTCTCTTTTACATGATTCCAGAGATGTTCAAACAGCAAATAAGGCAAATCAATTTTTACATTTGTTCCAAGGCAGAACAACAAGTATTGTTGATCAGCATTAATGTAATCTGGAGAGTTGGTTTCTTTCCTATGGTGAATACACCCATGGATTATCCTTGCCCAAATCTTGTATTTATCTTTCAAGTCCCTGACTTTAGAAGATCCTTGACCATTTGTGAAAATTTCTTAGTAGACCCTTGACATTTCCATTCTTCCACTTGGCATACCTGTTACTCCAAGTCCTTTAAACCCTAGCAACTTTCTGATTAAATTTTTAGTAATGGAGATTTCCTTACCCATTACGAAAGAGAGAATAACTTTAGGGGTTGCAATTGCATGTATCCAGAATTCCTTTACCAGGTGTGGAAAAACTGGACCAATGAGATGGTCAAAAAAGTTTTCCCAACCTTGAAACTTAACAGCAGGAATCAAATCAAAACCATTTTCTCTTAGATTCTCAAAATCTACCATTAACTCACTTAACACTTCCAAGCTTTCTACAGGAATTAGAGTTGTTCTCTCAGGCACGATGTATTGCTCAGAGTGGATTTTCTCAGAATGGGTAGAGGAAGAATCCATTGGAGCTCTTAGAGTTGAGAGATGAAAAAGGGTTTTAGAGAAAAAGTACAGAAACGTTTGAGTTTGAAAGAGACAGTAAAAAATGAAAAAGGGTTTTTCTAAAAGTATTTATATGAAATTTTTTCAGAAATAGGTTTAGAAATAAAACTGTAAAATTTTTTTAAAGAATTTAAAACGAATCTCATCATTACAAGCATTTAATGATTTTGCCAAAATTAAGGGAAAACTTGAGATTAGCTAATCATAACAGTTACCTAGAACAACGTCAGTAGCTTTTGCACGCGTGACCTTTCAGAAACACACCACGTGTTCATCTCATGAAGGTTGCATGGGACAACTGTTTGTTCTAATGAGTTTCTGAACTATACTTAGAAATGAAACGTTAGAACATTTCATAACTTTTCATATAGCTTCTGATGTAACTTCTTTTCTAACTTCTGAAGAGTTGTTAATCAGAGCATAAATTTCAGAATATTCTGAAGTCAAACAAGAAGATAAATATTATTTTATTCAGGACATAATTCCATACAAATATTTTTCAAAATGAAATTAAATCTATCTTCTGAAAGGGGTTTGGTAAAAATGCCAGCCCATTGATGGTCTGTTTTTACAAAAATTAAATTTAGAATTCCCTTCTGAATATAGTCCCTTATAAAATTATATTTAATTTCAATATGTTTGGCTTTAGAATGTAAAATTGGATTCTTAGAAAGACAAATAGCAGAAGTATTGTCACAGAAGATAGGAATCTTACTTTCATAAAGATTAAAATCTTCTAGCTGACTTTTCATCCAAATCATTTGAGAACTACATCCAGCAGTAGATATATACTCAGCTTCTGTGGTTGAAAGTGCAATTGTTGCTTGCTTCTTGTTGTACCATGAGATAAGATTGTCACCCAGAAACTGGCAGCATCCATAAGTGCTCTTTCTTTCAATTCTATCTCCAGCAAAGTCAACACCACAATAACCTACTAGTCTGTAATCTTGTGATCTTCTGTAACACAAACCCAGATTAGTAGTACCTTTCAGATACCTAAGAATTGTCTTAATATCTGTTAAGTGAGATTCTCTAGGATCTGATTGGAATCTAGCACACAAACACACACTGAATAGTATATCAGGTTTAGCTGCAGTCAGATAGAGAAGGGATCCAATCATACCTCTATAGAGCTTCTGATCTACCTTCATACTTACCTCATCTTTTCCCAGAATGCAGGTTGGATGCATAGGTGTCTTGGCATCTTTGCTTTCTGACATTTGAAATTTCTTCAGAAGTTCTTTAACATACTTCGTCTGATGTATGTAAGTATCTTCTGGAGTCTGGTTGATTTGAATTCCGAGAAAGAACTTCAATTCTCCCATCATGCTCATTTCAAATTCTGCCTGCATGGTCTCAGCAAATTCTTTTCCAAGGGAGATATTAGAGGTTCCAAAAATTATATCATCAACATAAATTTGACAAATTAAAATATCATTTTTAAATGTCTTTCTAAAAAGAGTTGTATCCACTTTCCCTCTGGTAAAATCTTTTTCTAAAATAAAATTACTCAGACGATCATACCAAGCTCTGAGAGCTTGTTTTAAACCGTACAAAGACTTTTTTAATTTAAAAACATGTTCTGGATGTTTTGAATCATTAAATCCAGGAGGTTGATGAACATAAACTTCTTCTTCAATATATCCATTTAAAAATGCACTTTTAACATCCATTTGATATAATGAAATGTTATTTTGCACAACAAAAGAAATTAATAGTCTAATAGACTCTAACCTGGCGAATGGGGCAAAGGTTTCATTATAATCAATTCCTTCTTGTTGACTATAACCCTGTGCAACCAGTCGTGCTTTGTTTCTGATCACCTCTCCTTGCTCGTTCAGTTTGTTTTTGAAAACCCATTTGGTTCCTATAATGTTGAATCCTTTGGGTCTTGGAACTAAATCCCATACATCATTTCTGGAGAATTGATTGAGTTCTTCTTGCATTGCTAAGATCCAATCATTATCTTCCAGAGCTTCATCAATGGAAGTTGGCTCAATCAGAGAAACCAAACCAAACAAAGATTCTTCATTGATTCTGAGAGAGGATCTTGTTCTGATGGGATCTTCTTTTCTTCCAATGATTTCATCTTCTTTGTGAGATGAAGAGATTCTAGGAAACCTTTTCTGTGTGGGTTGATCAGAGATTCTGAGGTTGTCCAGAACATTGTCAAGAGGATGATATGTTGAGTCTTCCTTTTCTTCTGAAGTTTCAGAGTTTGAGGGATGATCTTCTGTACCTACAGAAAAGTCAATTTGCTTTGGCTGTTGCTGGCCAAGCTTATCATCAAACCTGACTTTGATTGATTCTTCAACAATCAGAGTTTACGTGTTGTATACTCTATAGCCTTTTGAGCGTTCAGAATATCCAAGAAGAAAACACTTTTGTGCTTTAGAGTCAAACTTGTTCAGAGTTTCTTTAGTGTTCAGAATAAAACAAATACATCCAAAAGGATGGAAATAAGAAATGTTGGGTTTTCTGTTTTTCCACAATTCATAGGGAGTCTTTTCAAGAATAGGTCTTATAGAGATTCCATTATGAATGTAACACGCTGTGTTCACAGCTTCTGCCCAAAAGTGTTTTGCCATATTAGTTTCATTGATCATGGTTCTGGCCATTTCTTGTAATGTTCTATTCTTTCTTTCTACAACTCCATTTTGTTGGGGAGTTCTAGGACAAGAAAAATTGTGAACAATACCATTTTCTTTAAAATATTTTTCAAAATAATGATTTTCAAATTCACCACCATGATCACTTATGACTTTAATGATTTTAAAATCTTTTTCGTTTTGCACTTGGGTACAAAAGTCAATGAACACAGAATGTGACTCATCCTTGTGTTTTAAAAACATTACCCATGTCCATCTGCTGAAGTCATCAATAATGACCAATCCATACTTCTTACCTCTGATGGATGCAGTTTTAACTGGCCCAAACAGATCAATATGAAGTAATTCTAATGGCTTAGAGGAAGAGACAACATTTTTGGATTTAAAGGAAGGTTTTGAAAATTTTCCTTTTTGACATGCTTCGCACAGAGCTTCTAAGTTGTACTTCAGATTGGGAAGTCCTCTGACTAAATTTAATTTATTTAGTTGAGAGATTTTTCTTAGACTGACATGTCCCAATCTTCTGTGCCATACCCATTGCTCATCACTAACAGATAAAAGGCATTTAACGTTCTGGGATTTAAGATCTGATAAATCAATTTTGTATATGTTGTTCTTTCTCTTGCCAGAAAAGAGGATTAATCCATGTTTTTGACTTACAGCTCTACAGGAGCTTTGATTGAAGATAATGTCATAACCATTGTCACTTAATTGACTTATGGACAATAGATTATGAGCTAATCCTTCTACTAATAAAACATTAGAGATAGAAGGAAGATTATTGTTTCCAATGGTTCCAGAGCCAATAATCTTCCCTTTCTGATTACCTCCAAACTTCACGTCTCCTCTAGCTTTAAGTTCCAGGCTTTGGAACATAGACCTTTTTCCCGTCATGTGTCGTGAGCACCCAGAGTCCAGGTACCATGACAGGTGTCTCAATTGAGTTGTTAAGGACATCTGCAACAAATATTATTTTATCCTTAGGTACCCATATCGTTTTGGGTCCTTTTGGGTTAGAGTGTTTAAAGTTCTGTTTGAACTTTGGGTTAGCATAAGAGTTTCCAGAATGTGATGTATATTTTATATCATGTGAGTGTCCAAACTTGAATTGTTTGTTCAGAGGTTTGTAAGTGAAAGTCATCTTAGCAACAGGTTTTTGTATGTATGCCTCCTTCCCTTTGGGAGGTTCATATCCAATTCCTCTTCTATTTTTCCGACTAACTCCATAGATCATTGAAGCCATTTTGCTTCTATCTATGCTTTTATCTAGGAAAGTTTGAAAATTATAGTCATATTCTTTCAGAATATCTTTTGAAATAGACACAGATTCTGAACTAGAAATTTTTTGAACATTTTAAATTTCATCTTTAAGTTTAAAATTATTTTCTAAGAGTTCAGATTTTTCTGCTTCATGTTTCTCAATATCAGATGTAAGAATCTTCTTGAGTTTCTTGTATTTTATTTTGAGCTTACTATAGTTTTCCAAAAGTTCTGATAAACTATCAGCAAGTTCATTTCTAGTGAATTCAGAAAATACCTCTCTTGGTTCTGACTCACAGTCTGAGTCATCTGCTGTGGTAGCCATCAGAGCTAGGTTGGGATTCTCATCTTCAGAATCAGATTCATCTTCAGAAGAATCTGAGTCATCCCAGGTTGCCATCATCCCTTTCTTCTTACCAAACCTTTTCTTTGGTTTTTATTTTTGAAGCTTTGGACAATCACTTTTGTAGTGACCAGGTTCTTTGCATTCATAACAGATGATCTCTCTTCTGCTTAACTTTTTGTGTCCAGAAGATCCAGGTTTATCTTCTGACTTCTTGAAGTTCCTGAACTTCTTTTGTCTGTGCTCCCACAGATGATTGATCCTTCTGGAGAGCAAGGATAGTTCGTCTTCTTCTGACGCTAATTCTTCAGATTTTTCCTCTTTTTCCTGAAAAGCGTTAGTATCAAATTTCTTAATTGATTTAAGGGCAAGAACTTACCTTTCTTCAGAGGCTCGTGCTCATCAAGTTCTATCTCATGACTTCTGAGAGCGCTAATGAGTTCCTCCAGAGACACGTTGTTCAGATCTTTAGAAACTTTGGAAGCAGTGACCATTGGTGCCCATCTTCTGGGTAATCTTCTGATGATCTTTTTAACATGATCTGCTTTAGTATATCCCTTGTTCAAAACTCTCAGACCAACGATCAGAGTTTGAAACCTAGAGAACATTGCTTCTGTAGACTCACTCTCTTCAACTTTGAAGGCTTCATACTTCTGAACTAAAGCCATAAGAGCTTTTGACTCCTTAAATTGAGTGTTTCCTTCATGAGTCATTTTAAGAGACTCAAACATATCATGCGATGTATCTCTATTAGTGATTTTTTCATATTCAACTTTAGAGATAACATTTAGAAAAATATTTCTAGCTCTATGATGATTTTTAAAATCATCTTTTTGTTGTCTATCCATATTTTTTCTGTCAACTTTGTTTCCTTCTGAGTCAGTAGGATGTGTGTAACCATCCAAGACTATATCCCATAGATCACTATCATGACCTAGAAAGAAACTTTCTAGTCTGTCTTTCCAGTACTCAAAATCTTCTCCATCAAAAACAGGAGGTTTGTTGTAACTATTGTTGTTTTGTTCAGCGTCCATTGTGTTTTCTTCTGGATCTTTTCCTGACACAGTTAAGTGTTGTTCTCAGAGTCAAGCTCTGATACCAATTGAAGGGGTAAGAAAAAACTTAGAAGGGGGGGGGGGGGGTTTAATAACTGACTCTTTTTCTTTTCAAAACAAAGCTCAACAATAATGGAAAGACAAGGTTATTTTTATCCTGGTTCGTTTGAACTCAAACTACTCCAGTCCACCCGTCAAGGTGATTTCACCTTTCTCAACAAGGACTTAATCCACTATAATCAACTGATTACAAACACACAACAACTGTTGTGACTAACAATGCATAAGTAATATTACAAGTGACTAACACCACTAAGACTTAAATCTAGTCCTAGTCTACTTGAGAAATCTGACCAAACTTGGTCTCTGAAGGAACAATTACAAGAGTTTAATCTTACAGATAGTGAAATAAAATTTACTTCTAATCAAGCTATATCACAACTGTGATTTTTCACATAGAATAAATTGCACAAAGTGTATGAACAAAGAGTTTGTGAGCCCAGAATTTTTCACGTGGTTTCTTGCTTCTTTTTTGAAATTGATTGGTTAGTTGGCTTGCAATAAATGTCCTTCTATATATAGTAAGAAAAAAATGACCGTTTCTGCCTTCAAAAAGTGGAGAGCATTAAATGCTTGTGTGTTTCTTTGCACTATTCCATTTTCCAAGAACTAGCATAGAAACTTGAGTGCATACAACCGTCTTTGCATTAAATGAGCAAACGACACTTGTAAGTATATGTTTCCTGAAGCTTTACAAGACAAGTTGGCTTTAGCATTCTTTCAGAACTTGCTTCAACGTCTTGAATTCAGAACATGCTTTGCTTATCTTCTAAACAAAGTTTTTCTTGCTAAGAACTTGATCAACACTTGATTTTAATTAACCTTCTGATCAGCACTTGCTTTCATGTAACCTTCTGAACAAGGAATCCTGCTAAGTGTTAGAAGATGTAATTAAATTAATTGTCTTACCAGAGTCAGCAACAGCATTTGCGCTTAAAGCAAATAGTTCTTTCATTTAAAGAACTTCTTCATATAATTTGTAGCTAAGCACATCAAAATGCTTCTGTCAGAATATTATCTGAAACATTCAAATACGTTCATCAGAGTATAAATTATCTAAAATATAATTTATTGTTATCATCAAAACTTTGAGATAGATCAGAACTAATCTTGTTCTAACAAAAACCATAATCTCTCACATCACTATGGTATTTAACTATACTCTATCATACTGAAAGGCGTGGTTAGCAAAGACCAAGGTGATTGAAAAATTATATGAAAACTAGGAGGAGTCATACAAAGAACTTCCTCGCTACTTAAATGCACTTCAGATTTATTCTTAGGGTATTGTTTATATTATGGAAACACTTCCAGCGTACGCCCCAGATGGTAGTCAAGTCACCGGAAATGGAATATTCAGTCGAGTGTTTTGGGCTTTTCAATCTTGCATCATAGGGTTTGCATCATGCAAACCATTTATTCAAATTGATGGGACTTGATTGTATGGGAAATACAAAGGCACGCTACTGATGGCAGTTGCACAAGATGCCAACAACAACATTTTTCCATTTGCCTTTTCCCTAGTTGAGGGAGAGACTGGTGGTTCTTGGAGCTTCTTTCTCAAGAATCTCCTAACACACGTGGCTCCTCAACCATATCTCTGTTTGATCTCTGATAGATATACATCTATTGAGAGTGCATACAACAATCCTGTTGTGATCGGTGGATCTGGAACTGACTGTTTAACGCTGGTTCGCGAAATGTCGCGGAAGCAAGAGTCGCCACCGTCTTTTATTTTCTCCAAATGGAAAGGACAAAAGCACAGAAAAATTCCTTATAGAGATTGCTCTCGGTTCGGGAGGTAGGTTATAGAAAGGGAAGATGTTAGCACCCTTTCTATCCATGGTTATCCATGGGCTCTTAGATACTTGCTCATTTGTGTTTTCAAAATTGTTTGTTTGCTTTTCAACTGTGGGTTTAAAAAGTTTCGTTTAAAATTTCAGTTCGACTCTTGTATCAGTCCTCAAGAGTGTTTGAAAAATTGCTTTTGAAAGCTTTTGAAAATGTGTCGGTGTGAAAAGAGTTTTTGAATTTGTTTTGAAGTTTAGAGCAAGTATCTAGAGTCGTCTACCTACCCTAAGGAATTCGTCTGTGTAAATGTCCTTTAAAGTAGTGCCATCCCACCATTGAGAGGTAGGTAGCACCACCGTTGGAGGTGTTCGGGTCAATTCGAAGTTCGGGACATGGTGATCACCAGAGCAATGGGAAGACACCTTAGAAGCTACCCTCATGCCAGGTTCCCGGATCATGAGGACTTACTAAGACATCCTCTACTCAACGATCACCTTTCGAGGCAAGGCAACAGTGAGGCGTACCCTAGGGGTGGTGTGTGATTCGTGTGTCGTTTTCATTTGTATTTATCTTGTCATGTCAAAGTGATCTATCGTTTGTTTTTATTTTTGTCCATTCATTCTTGCATGCATTGATTTAGCAGTTAAAAATTGCGAAAAATAAAAGTTCTAAAGCTATTACAAAAGGCGCGGGTCCACATCGCCAAAATTTCCAGGACCCGATTTGACAGAAAAATAAATAAAGAAATAAAATAAAGTGCGAGAAATATAATGTCCGAGTTTACAAGGCTTTGGGAGAGGTACATAATTATTTAAGCGAAATAAAATAAAGATGCGAATTAGAATAAAAATTAAGAACATGGGCGTTGGACCCTTTTGCAAAAATTAAAATTACATGAATTAATTAATTAAGAAAAGAAATTGTTTTTGTTTTTTTTTGGCATTTTTATGTATTTTAAGATTTAATAGAAAAAAGAAAGAATTAATTAAAATTAACTACTAACCCTAATTCTAGTTATTTTAATTTATTAAGAAAACATTAGAATTTAACCTAAATTAACCCTAAGTTATTTTCATGCAAATTTAATTATAAAAATAAATAAAATAAATAAATATTATTATAAGAAAGAAAAATTAAAAAGGAATAAAAACATTAATTAAACCTAATTCTACTTCTTTTTAGATTTTTTTTATTAAAAGTATTAAAATTAAACCCTAATTTATACTAAATTCAATTATATACAATTTGTTTATGAAAATAATTAAAATAAAATACTTATTATATTTTGCTTTTTTTTCTGATTTTTTTATGTGTTTTATGATTTTATTGAAAATATAATTAATTAAACAAACAGTAATTAAAAGAAAAATAAAAATTATAACAAGAATAAAAAATGGAGAACATTAAGAGAAGTTGCAAACCAAGGGGGTATCAGTCCCCATATAGGAGGTGTAGCCCATGAATTTGAGCCCAATGACCTTCAGGTCCATTGACTTTTCCAGACACCATGTGGCACCTTTGACCAGGGTCTACCATATGCCTTAAATCTGAACCTTTTGATTGATGTAACCAACGCGTGGATGACTGGATCTTGGGAGTGTATGGTGCGCTCCACCTTTGAAACTGCACAAGAATATGTTTTGCAAAATAATATGGAAATTAACGTAGACCTGGGACTCGAACCCAGGTCATGAGGGTTAGCAACACTACACTTTGCCAGCTGAGCCACTACAACGCATTCGATATATTAATAAGGCATAAATAATATAAAAGAAAGAAACGTTAGTGGCCACAAACGCGCGCGAATTTTAAACCTGCCAATCGTTGGCAGCCACGACGTCATCGTCTTCACCATCCCTGAAATACAAAAACATGAGGCAACAGTTTTATACACGTTTTCTTAGGCATGCTACCAGAAAATAGCGAATAGGTCTAGAGGGTCCATAAATTAGGCGCGAGCATGGCATCTTCTTCGTCCAGCCATGATGATTCTAATGGTGGTGGTTTTGAGGGCTAATTTTTCCCCATTACAAAAGCCCTAATTTTGAGGTCCTGCAAACCCTAGAACATAAACATGGCATAATCGCGTACACAGCATAAAAATGCAATTAATCATATTGGTTAGCTTCAGAACTTCATAATGAACATGAATCAACCATTAAAATGCTATGAGAATGTCTAGAAATTAAAATACGATCATGGATTTTTCTTGATACAGTTTGCGTTCATGTTACCAATTCCTCGTGTTTTGATGGTTGTCTTTGATTGGAATGTGTTCAGTGATCTCCAAGGAAGCTAATGGAACAAGAATTAGGCCTTGAATCGCCCTGGAAGGATGTTTTCAGAATTGACTTTGTGGAGAAAAATTTCAAGTTTGCTTTGTGTTCTTTTGCGCAGCTTAGTCTCTATCCTGATTAGGGTTGTGTTCTAGCATATGTAGTGAATCCATTAGGTCAAGAAAAGTAGAAGAAATCCAATGCAATGATGGTTTTGAAGATTGGATTTTCAAGCTTTGTTTTTTCAATCTTTTCCATACAATTTTGTATCAATTAGGATCCAATCAAACCAAATCTTCCCATATTTGAATGTGCACGAATTATTGAGACTAAAACATGTACAAAAAGATTTGTTAGGTTAAGTTAAATATTTTTCACATATTTAATTGATTTAAGTGAATTAATATAAATAAAAATTCAAATAAATAAATAAAAAATGAAGAAATACTTCCCTTTGGGCCAAGTGGTCGTGCACATGTCATGGATGATGAATTATGGAAGAAAAATGGTCCTATTAGCAATTTTAGGTCATTTGCATCAATGTTGACTTTTCAAAATATCCAAAAATTTCCCAACTTCCACAAGGCATAACTTGCTCAATTTTTAAGCTTTTCTCATGTTCTTGGACATTTTGGAAAGGTCTTTGAGTCCTCTAACCAATGTCTTTGGTCCCATGTCATTTTGATTTACCAATCTCAAGTTATGGCCTTTGACTTAAAGTCCCTTTTTGTTGACTTTTGAAAATGACCTATAATGTTGAAATTGATAACTTTTTGTGAGAGCATTTCTTGGACTTGAAGTATGAAGATGAGTTGTAGGAAATGTCTTTCTCTTCAAAATGAGCTTTGGATGGAATTTTTCTGATAATCCATGTGAAAGTTATGCCCTGGTCAATTTCAGTTGACTTTTTCAGCTGTCCAAATAAGGAAACTTTTGCATTTTGATGATTTTTGAGCCAAGCTTTGAGAATCATGATCAAGTATTGATCAAATGATGTTTGTGGCTTCAAAATGATATGTTGACCAAAAATTTGAACTTTTGACTGTCAAATGACCATTTTGCCCCTACAGTTGACTGTAGTGCAATTAGGGTTTTTGACTGTGCAATTTTGAGCTGAATGCTTTGAAACTTGATATGAGGATGCTTGACCATGTTTGTAGGCACATGAGACTTGATTGGACCTTTAGAAACTTCATTTTCTTGATCAGGACACAAACCCTAATCTTGACTGTATAGGAGATCTTTGCACTGTGTAACCCTTGGGGAATTTTGCAGCTTGACTTGGCAATTTTTTAAAGAATATGGGAGGGCAAATTTTGGGGTACAACAGTTGCCCCTGTTCAATCTTCTTAGACCTGAGGATGCAGATTGGCTGACGTGCCTTTCGTAATCTGAGGGTAGAAGATGATTGAACACTAGAGTGCCCAGAAATTTGCGCTCACATAGCAGCAGTGTGGTGGAATGGGCTTATAGATGCCATTTAGAGGTCGATGAATAGGATGATGGGCTTATAGATGCCATCTGGATGTTGATCGCGTAAGAGATTCCTTAGCGAGAACCTGCATACCTGCAAAAGAAACATGAGTACCTGACACGTTGCAGGAGCTAATTTCAGATGCTTGGCATAGATGCGTCCTGACTGGTTACAGGAGCTGAGTCTGGAGCTTCACAAGATGATGAATGAACCAGGGATGGTTACTACCTTAGCATGAACGGTAAGAGAACCTTGGGCGACTTTAACTTCAACAACGCTCGTTGAGAAAATCTTAGTGGGAATTACCGTCTTCGCAGTATTGGGAAGAGAACCATAGGCAATTATAATCTGAACGGAATCATCACCTCACTCACCGTCGGAGAGGGAACCAAAAGAAATTATAATCTCAAAGAAAAACCCTAAAATGGAAATCTCATGCACCGTCGGAGAGAGAACCAATAGGAAAACATCATCTGAAAGACAAACCTAAAATGGAAATCTCATGCACCGTCGGAGAGAGAACCAATAGGAAAACATAATCTGAAAGAAAAACCTAAAATGGAAATCTCATGCACCGTCGGAGAGAGAACCAAAATGGAATTATAATCTCAAAGAAAAACCTAAAATGGAAATCTCATGCACCGTCGGAGAGAGAACCAATAGGAAAACATAATCTGAAAGAAAAACCTAAAATGGAAATCTCATGCACCGTCGGAGAGAGAACCAATAGGAAAACATAATCTGAAAGAAAAACCTAAAACGGAAATCTCATGCACCGTCGGAGAGAGAACCAAAATGGAATTATAATCTCAAAGAAAAACCTAAAATGGAAATCTCATGCACCGTCGGAGAGAGAACCAATAGGAAAACATAATCTGAAAGAAAAACCTAAAATGGAAATCTCATGCACCGTCGGAGAGAGAACCAATAGGAAAACATAATCTGAAAGAAAAACCTAAAATGGAAATCTCATGCACCGTCGGAGAGAGAACCAAAATGGAATTATAATCTCAAAGAAAAACCTAAAATGGAAATCTCATGCACCGTCGGAGAGAGAACCAATAGGAAAACATAATCTGAAAGAAAAACCTAAAATGGAAATCTCATGCACCGTCGGAGAGAGAACCAATAGGAAAACATAATCTGAAAGAAAAACCTAAAATGGAAATCTCATGCACCGTCGGAGAGAGAACCATTATAGTCTGATAACTTCTACTGAGTCTTCATCAGAAAAATCTGTTGGGAGTCGATTTAGCTGGACTAGAGAAGGCCTGGGACTGGATAAGAAATCTTTGGAGTCGATTAACTGAACCGGTCTAGGTCTTGAAATATGATTTGAGAAACTGCATTTTTCCTGAAAGGTAAAGGTCAGTCATATGCAATGCATGATATGGATCAAGCAATGATGTTCTCAACATAAATGAGATTTGTATGACATAATGCGTCTATGCATGCTATAATGGTGTATGTGATGTTTTATGAATGTATGTTTTTGTCTAGGAAAGTAAATCCTTGACGGGTGCCGGGACGTCATATCTTGGGCTGATGTTGAAGAATAGATTTTACTCCTGCTGGGGATGATAACTGCAAGAATACCGGTAGGAGAAGATGACTCCGTTGCGGAATAAACTTGGCAAATGGAAGATTCTGCGGGGAGAAAAGATACTCTAGCGACCATGCTAGGAAGCAATACTCTGTGGGAAGAGGGATGTTTTGCTGAGTTTTGATAATAACTTGCTGAGGATACTCTTGTTGTGCTGGAAGTGTTGATAGACTTGGCTGGGGTAAGAAGACTTCGTCGAGGACGCTCTTTCCGTGGCTTTTGGCTGAGGATAACCCAGTTATATCTTGTTAAGGAAATAACTCTTTAAATAAAGCCGGGCGACGCGTTCGTGCTCTGCGAGGGATAAGCTTCCAGAATTTACTGGGGATAAGCTTTCTGCTTGGGGGTATGAATTCCAACTTTCCTGGGGAAACTGGATTGGACTTTCCTGGGGAAGTTTTGAACTATGTCGGGGAAGCGATTTCCTTTTGAATGTTGATATACCGCCGGAGAACAGTCTTTAGACCAAGACTGCCGGGGATGCTTGTTAAGAATATGCATGCTGCTGGGGAAGTATTGAGATCTACGGGAGGATACCCAATTTCCTTGAGATTTGATAACTCTGCTTGGAGAAGGGTGCACTGACTCTCTGGGGAATTAAGATGTACTGGTCATGTTCTTTAGCTGAACCTACCTTGGTACCTTGGAGGACGGAACAATTAGATTGCCTAGACAACTCTTTATTGCCCCTGTTTCTAGTGTCACCTGCAATTAATTCCTTTGTTTCGTATGCAAATATTTATGAGTTAGCAAATTATTGTCAATGCATATATCACAAATTGAACCTTGGACGTTCTTCGCAAAACAAAACAGAAAAAGAAAAACACTTGGCACGTTTAACTGAAAATATTTTTGTATTGATTTTGAATGGCCTGTGAATAGGCGTTTTGTGTACAAGGGGCTGACGTCCTAGTAAGAGGAACGCCGCCGAGCAAAAGAGTTTATACAAGTTTTGTACAAAAGAAAATAAAACAGCTGTGTGAAATATGAATGATCCACTGGGTTTAAACTCTGCTATTGCTTTTATAACTCCGAGCGTCTCATCACTTGATGACCTTGGTTGAAGGTGAAGCTGACTGATCGATGCCGTCTGAACTTGATGTGGATACCAGATTCTGGATGCAAAGTGATCCAATGTGACATAGTATTACGTTTTTATCCCTAATTTTTGCCTGGACCGCCCTTTCGGGTTTTCAGTCCACCGGGATACCCATTTTTGCCCAAGCCGCCTTTTCAGGTTTTCGACTTGCCGGGTGTACAGGTTTTTTTCATTTTCATCCCTTCATTTTGCCCGAACCCTTTTGGTTCGACGGGAAGCCCTAATTTTTGCCTAGGCATGTCAGCCTAGCGGGTCTTTTTTCATGCGTAGTATTTTTTTACTATGTCTGCATTGGCGGGGTGAGGAAGGTCGTCACCATCCATGTTGGTTAGAATCATGGCTCCTCCTGAGAACACATGTTTAACCACAAATGGCCCTTCGTACGTAGGGGTCCATTTGCCCCTTGGATCACTCTGAGGAAGGATGATTCGCTTGATTACCAGATCCCCAACTTGATATTCCTGTGGTCTGACCTTTTTGTTAAATGCCCTGATCATTCGTTTCTGATACGTCTGACCATGACAGATAGCAGCAAGCCTCTTTTCATCAATAAGATTTAACTGATCAAGCCGTGTCTGGATCCAATCATCTTCATCTAGATTTGCATCCTTCATTATTCGGAGAGAGGGTATTTGTACTTCGATCGGTAAGACTGCCTCCATGCCATAAACCAGAGAGAAAGGAGTTGCCCCGATTGACGTCCTAGCTGAGGTACGGTACCCATGTAGAGCGAACGGTAACATCTCGTGCCAATCTTTATAGGTCACTGTCATTTTCTGCACGATTTTCTTGATGTTCTTATTTGCTGCTTCTACAGCCCCATTCATCTTCGGTCTGTAAGGAGAAGAATTGTGGTGCTGTATCTTGAACTGCTCGCAGAGCTCAGCAATCATCTTATTGTTCAGATTGGTACCGTTGTCTGTAATAATTCGCTCGGGGACACCGTATCGACAGATCAGGTTGTGCCGAATGAACCGTGCCACAATAGTCTTGGTTACCGTAGCATAGGATGCTGCTTCGACCCACTTTGTAAAGTAATCAATCGCCACCAGGATGAAGCGATGCCCATTGGATGCCGTAGGTTTAATCTCGCCGATCATGTCTATGCCCCACATTGCAAACGGCCAAGGCGCAGTCAGAACATTCAGGGGAACCGGAGGAACATGCACCTTGTCTGCGTAAATCTGGCACTTGTGGCATGTCCTGGAATATTGGTAGCAGTCAGCTTCCATTGTGGACCAGTAATATCCTGCCCGTAGGATTTTCTTAGCCATAGTGTGCCCACTGGAATGCGTACCAAAGGTCCCTTCATGCAGCTCTTCCATGATTCTTTCTGCTTCAGTTTTATCCACACAACGCAGTAAGGTTGAATCATGGTTCTGCTTGTACAAGATGTCGTTGCTAAGGAAGAACTTGGCTGCGAACCTTCTCAGGAACTTCTTATCCTTGATTGAGGCACCTTCAGGGTATTCCTGATCTCCCAGATATCTCTTTACTTCATGGTACCAAGGCTTCTCAGTAACCAATTCAGTCTCGAGATCACAACAGTATGCCGGTTCGTCCAGTTTCCAGATGATGATGCGGGGAGCCTCATTATCCCATTTGACCTTGAACATAGAAGACATTGTAGCTAACGCGTCCGCCAGTTGATTCTCTTCTCTTGGAAAGTGCTCAAAGGTTATCTCTGTGAAGTAGGGGATCAGGGTCAACACACATTCTCTGTAAGGAATCAGGTTTGGATGTTTCGTATCCCACTCTCCTTTGATCTGATTGATCACAAGAGCGGAATCTCCGAAGACACTCAGAAACTTAATCCTTAGGTCAATCGCAGCTTGAAGACCCATGATGCACGCCTCATACTCTGCCATGTTGTTGGTACAGTTGAAACATAGCCGGGCAGTGAGTGGAGTATGAGTACCTTGAGGAGATATGATGATGGCGCCGATACCGTTTCCCAAAGCGTTGGAGGCTCCGTCAAAGTGCATAGACCATCGGGATCCTGGTTCAGGTCCTTCATCCGGTCCAGGTACTTCACAATCAGTCACTATCATGATGCTTTCGTCCGGAAACTCAAAGTTCATTGACTGATAGTCATCTACGGCCTGATGTGCCAAATGGTCTGCCAATACACTTCCCTTGATGGCTTTCTGGGTTGTGTACTGAATGTCGTATTCCGTCAAGATCATCTGCCATCTTGCAATTCTCCCAGACAGAGCAGGCTTTTCGAATATGTATTTTATAGGATCCATCTTTGAGATTAACAAGGTAGTGTGAGTCAGCATATACTGTCTCAGCCGGCGAGCCGCCCATACCAAAGCGCAGCAAGTTTTCTCAAGCAGTGAGTATCGGGTCTCACAGTCGGTAAACTTTTTGCTAAGGTAATAAATGGCATGCTCTTTTCGGCCAGACTCGTCATGCTGCCCCAACACACACCCCATTGAGTTGTCCAGCACTGTCAGATATAGTATCAGAGGTCTCCCTTCAACCGGTGGCATAAGGATAGGTGGTTCTTGGAGATACTCTTTGATTCTGTCGAAGGCAGCCTGACATTCATCGTTCCAACGTACTACCTGATCTTTCTTCAGCAGCTTGAAGATTGGCTCACAGGTAGCAGTCAGATGTGAGATGAAGCGAGCAATGTAATTCAGGCATCCTAAAAAGCCTCTGACTTCCTTCTCTGTCTTAGGAACTGGCATCTCTTTAATAGCTTTGACCTTAGCAGGGTCCACTTGAATACCTTTATCACTGACCACAAAGCCTAGTAACTTTCCAGATCTTACCCCGAAGGTGCACTTGTTCGGGTTCAATCTCAGCTTGTACAGTTTCAACCGGTCAAACAACTTCTGCAGATGATCTAGATGCTCTTCCTCAGTCTGGGACCTTGCGATCATGTCGTCCACATACACTTCTATCTCATGATGGATCATATCATGAAATAAAGCAACCATGGCACGTTGGTAGGTTGCCCCAGCGTTCTTCAACCCGAATGGCATGACCTTGTAACAGAAGGTGCCCCACTGAGTAACAAATGTAGTCTTTTCCATGTCTTCAGGTGCCATCTTAATCTGATTGTAACCTGAAAAGCCATCCATGAAAGAGAATACTTTGTGCTAAGCCGTATTATCAACAAGGACGTCAATGTGAGGTAAGGGGAAGTCATCCTTGGGGCTGGCCCTGTTCAGATCCCTGTAATCGACACACATTCTGACCTTACCGTCCTTCTTTGGTACCGGCACCACATTAGCAACCCACTGAGGGTAAGAAGTCACTGCAAGGAACCCAGCATCAAACTGTTTCATGACCTCGGCTTTAATCTTCTCAGACATCTCTGGACGCATCCGACGAACCTTTTGCTTAACTGGAGGGCAGTCTTCCTTAGTTGGCAAGTGATGGACCACAATATCGGTATCCAAACCGGGCATGTCTTCGTAGGACCAGGCAAATATCTCCATATAATCATGCAGCATCTTGGTTAACCGTTGCTTCACGCTGAGCTCTAGGTTGGCACCAATCTTTACCTCTTTCCTGTCTGCCTCGGTACCCAGGTTGATTGTTTCCACTGGCTCTTCATGGGGTTGAATTACCCTCTCTTCCTGAAGCAACAGTCTTGCAAGCTCGCCAGGCACTTCGCAATCATCTTCACCTTCGTATTCGGCTAAGTTGATCGGATTTTCGAAGTCATAATTGGCAGTAGCGGAGTTGTTATCAGTGAGATCCAGAGTGGATTGAAACCTGTATGAGTGAGTGTGTGTGTGTAAATACAGCTGATTTGAAATATATGTAAAGGAAAGAAAGACAGAAAAGGAGCATAAGATTTGCAATGCGGAAAAACGTCCAAGATTTTCATTCATGATATATGAAATGACAATTTATATGCCCTCACAAATGAAACCACGGTGCCTCGGGTAAGACACCGGGCCAAAGAGTTTATTTAATTGTTTATTACAAAAATAGAAAAAACAAAGAAACTTATTACTGCGTCACAAAGGTAACAGGGGTATGGTCCTTAGCAATCCAATTGTTCAATCCGCCATCAGCCGTTGGATAGATCCAGCTATTGAATTCAGCTTCGTCCACTTCGTTGTCTTCCCCAACAGCATTCACTCCTGAACTTGTGATGAACACAGGAGGTCTTCCGATCTTTGCTTTCCTCATAGCTTTCTGACCTTCTGTAGTAAAGCCCAGCCCAAATTTATCAGTCTTCTGAGCAAGGTCTGGAAGTCTGCCCCAGTTGGAACTTTCACCCTTCTGAACCACAGCCCGGGCATCCTTCAGGGAAGCCATCTTCAAAGGAACAATTTCTTCTGCTGCTGTTTCAGTTACTGCTGCAATTGGGAATACCTCCTCAAAATGTTGAAATGGGGTTTCAATAAACTCCCCATCCATCTCAATGTATCTGAAGGAATTTAGGTGACTCACCATATATTCCTCCTCTCCCTGCACAGTGACGATCTTCCCTCTGACGGGGTACTTCAGTTTCTGGTGCAAGGTAGAGGTCACTGCCCCAGCCTTATGTATCCAAGGTCGACCCAATAGACAAGAGTAAGATGGGCGGATATCCATCACATAAAATGTGGAGTCAAACACTTGAGAACCCACACGAATCAGAATGTCAACCTCTCCATGAACTATCCTTTTTGAACCATCAAAGGCTCTGACGATGATATTGCTGGGTTTTAATTCCAGGCCTTCACAATCCAGACGGTCTAAAGCCTTCTTGGGTAGCACATTCAAGGACGAACCAGTATCCACCAACACATGTGCCAAGGTAGTGCCCCTGCATTCGATAGAGACATACAGAGCATCATTATGATCTCTTCCCTTCGCGGTCAAGTCAGCATCTGAAAAACCCAAGCCATTGTCTGCTGTCAGATTTGCTACGCAATCAGTGAACTGGACTGCAGACGTCTCATGTGGCACGTGGGCCGTCTTGAGGAATGAGATTAAGGCCTTGGCATGGGCCTCGGAGCACAGCAATAAAGAGAGCATGGAGATCTTGGAGGGCGTGTGCCCCAGCTGTTCCACAACATTAAAGTCACTCTTCTTTATAATTTTCAAAATCTCCTCCATTTCTTGTTGGGAGGCCTCAGCAGTTATAGGTATAGGTGCCTCCATCTGGGCAGGCTCAACTTCAACTCCTTTGCCCCGAGCATTGGATGACTCGGCAGCAGGAGAAACAATTGGATCAGCAGCAGGAACATGTACACTTGTAGGGGTTATGAGAAGCGGTCTTCGGGCAGCAGGCGGTGCAATGTCAGGCGAGAAGAGCCTGCCACTGCGGGTAACCTTGGCTGGGCCAGTGATGTCACAAATGCTGGCGCCAGCGTTGAACTCTTGTTTAATCCCGTTTACATATACATCTGCCCCATAATGCCAGGGGACAGCTTTATCAGATACATAGGGCAGGGGCCCCGGAACAGTGATAATAACAGGTGCAACGGTCATGATTTGAACGGGCCTCTTCGGGAGAGCCGGGATCGGATTATTGAAGATAGTCACCACAGAAACTTCTTCCACTGGAACCAACCGAACAGCAGACTTCTTAAACAGAATCTCCTTGCTATCCATTAGGCTTTGGATGCCTAACTTCAGCAAGGGACAACCAGATAGGGACACAGCACAGAACAGGCAACCCTCACTGCAACCCGGAAATAAACCGGCCAGCAGCAGGTTCTTCTTGACAGTCTTTAGAGGAGTGGCTAGATCATCCACAGAAACAGCATAAACATCTTTGTCAACAGCATTTACCCCATGCTGAGGCATAGGAGCAGTAACTACGTTTGGCCTCTCAGGCGCTTCGAACTGTATCTCCTTTGCGTCGATAAGGTCTTGCACCTTACTCCTTAGTGCCCAACAGTCATCAGTAGAGTGCCCCGGACTATCCGAATGGTAAGCACAACGAGCATTCGGGTTGTACTTGGGCGATGCAGTATTTGGAAACTTCGGCGCTTCCCTGACAGTCACTAAGTTAGTGGATAGCAACTGTGGCAGGATCTGTGATAAGGTCATGCTTAAGCAGGTGAACTCTCTCCGGGGTCTTTCAACCTTTTGAGGATTAGTTGGCCGAGGAGCGGCAGCAGGCTTAACAATCATTACCGCACTGACAGATTGGCGGCGCTCAGGTCTCTCTGATTTCCGGGAACCATATACGGCACTAGACTCCTTCTTGAATGGTTTCTTTTCCGAACTAGACGATGCACCTTTCGCAATCTTTCCAGACTTCAACCCAGCTTCAATTCTCTCTCCAGTCAGAATCAAATCAGTGAACCCAGCAGAAGAATTCCCAATGAGATGGTTGAAAAATGGCCCAGATAGGGTCCCCAAGAACATGTCTACTAACTCCCGATCAGTCAATGGTGGCTGCACCCTACCAGCCAGGTCTCTCCACTTCTGAGCGTACTCCTTAAAACCTTCGCTTGCACCTAACGACATACCCTGGAGCTGGGTACGTGTAGGGGCAAGGTCGGCATTATATTGATACTGCTTGTAGAAAGCAGTAGCCAACTCCTCCCAGTTACGAACCTTGGTCCCATCCAGCTGATAGAACCATTCGAGATGAGTCCCTGAAAGACTCTCCTGGAAGAAGTGGATCCATAAATTCTTATCCGCAGAGTACGGCTGAATTTTCCGAACATAGGACCTTAGATGCAGCTTGGGACAAGACGCCCCGTCATACTTAGAAAAGGATGGTGCTTTGAACTTGTGGGGGATGATCACACCAGTTGACAAACCCAGATCTCCGAAATCCAGCCCAGGTACCTGTTGAACCTCCATAGCCTTCAACCTGTCCTCCAGTTGCTTGTATCTGTCTTCTGCAGGAGGGTACTGCTCTTCATCAAAATCAGTCTCGTTGTCGGAGACTACCGGACTAGGAACCCTTGCTTCTGCCTGAGGACTACTCTTGCCAATAGAAGAACCAGCCTCTTCCTGCTGCAGAGTATTACCAAACCTTCGGCCTGAGTTGAACAGAACAGTTCTTCTCTTCTTCTTCTTCTCCTTCTTCAGGAGCATAGCTTTCAGCTCCTCCTGGCCTTGAGCCAAACCCTTGATTAATTCCTGAAACTGCGCATTCTGCGCCTGAAGAGCCTTGATGGAAGTCTCAGTTGATGAAGAGTCGGGATTCATGATGCTGAAATAAACAGCGAAGAACTGTAAGCAACCTGAAAAGGGGAAAAACCTGCTATGCACATGATGAATGAAATGCGTATGAATTATGTTTTCAAAGACAATCGGGAATCAACTTCGTAAACAAAAGGAACACACTTCATTAGATTCAACTTTGAAACTGAAATTATTCAACAGGTTGCCCTTAGGCGTTACATGAAAGGAAATATTGAAAAGGAAAACAACAATGTAAAAGAACATCCGGAGTTCCTTATTGATCCCATGGTCTCCTCTTCTCAGTACAGATGTAGGCATTCAGAGCTCTCTCATTCTCCAACTGCTTTGTCAGCTTCTGGATCTTTGATTCCTGCTCGTTGAACTTTTCCCGGTAAGAATCCCGCTCTTCCCGTAGTTGCGACCAAGATCTCTTCAATGTCTCATAATCAGTAGGTATCTGAGGAGGAAGGACAGTTGGAGGAACACCACCTTTGTCAGGACACTCAAGAATGACGGGTCTGACAGCTTCATACGGCATACCTAACTTCTGAGCACGGATGCGAACCCATTTGTAGTAGGCTTCCATAGGTAAAGAAGTCTTTGGCCCTAACTCTTGTGGGTCAGCCTTATGAACTTTGTCCCAAGCCTTGATGAACTTACGACGCAGCTCGTCACTATCCACCTGAAACTCGAAACTGATGTGAGGCACCAACATCTCATGGGGACCTGCTCTTCTTGCTCTTCCAAACTGACGGAGTGCTAGACATGGATTGTAAGAGATCCCTCCTTGGGTACCAATCAGGGGAACATTAGGGTATTCCCCGCATCGATCAATAATAGCTATCTCATCCAAACCTCTGCAAGTCCAAATGATGTCTTTATCGGTGAGAGACATTAACCTATGAGCCCAACCTCTTCCTTCTTGATTCTTCAGTACGAACTTAGGGAGGTGCGAAATAAACCACCTCACCAACAAAGGGATACAACACCATAGGGTCCCTCGTCTTCGGGTAGTACGGGCATGAAGTTGTTGCAAGATGTCACCCAAGAGAGTGGGCACAGGATTCTGAGACATAAAGATCCTTATGGCAGTGACATTGATGAAGTTGTCAGGATTAGGAAACAGGACTAACCCGTAGATTAGGAGAGCCAAGATGTCTTCATATGTCCTAAAGTCCAGGTCATTCCAGAAATTGTTAGCTTTACCAATCAGAAACTTGGCCAAGAAACCCTTAACTCCGCTTCTAGTTACCCAGTTGTCTGTTACCTCTTGATGGGTCAAAGGAAGAGCTGCAGCAACATCCTCAAGCCTGAGGGTCTTTTCCCAACCAGTAAAGGGAGTCTGATCCAAGATAGGGATACCAAGCAAATCAGAGAACTCTTCCAGGGTAGGGACCAGCTGGAAGTCTTGAAAGGTGAAGCACTGGTACAGAGGATCATAGAACTGGGTCAGAACACTCATCAACTGTTGATCCCGCTTTGCAGTGACTAAACTGAGAAGGGAACCATGCCTCTGAATGAAGGAAGTGGTATTTGGAATTCTGCTAACCAACTCATCAAGCAACTCAGGTGAACGGACAAAGTTGAACCGGATAGTATTCCTTCGCACAGGCATCATAATGTCCTACAAAACAGAGAAAAGGTGAAACCCTCTTGTCTTTGAAATGGTCTGTCCTTATGCAGGATGCATGCAATGCTCATGATGCTATGATGTTATGATAAAGCACACCACAAATAGATACAAAGGCAAACATGGTAAGGCACACAAGTCACACAAGGCAAGCCCTTAAAGTTTAGGCTAGCATGAGGTCTAGGTACTACCCTCTTTCAGTTTGTTGGTTCATACCTGTCCTAATCAAAAGTAACCGGGTTCTTAGAGGATCCCAATATCATTGACTACCCTCAATCGGTCATAACTCCAGCATCGCAATCTTTTCTTGCGGCCAGAACCATCACGAGAGTTTAGCCTCAATGGGCGTAGCATACTGCTACAATTCTAAAGGCCAAGTTGTGTCAATTAAGGTTCTAAGGTTGTTGGTGCTTAATGACTCCTTAGAAGACCCATATTCTCCTCGTTGCGACACAAGGGATATCGGTACAGACCAAGGTGCCACACCAACGTAGCCACTGCTTCACCTGTGTCGGTCTACGCCGGACAGGTCCCTCACAGCTTATGCTACCTAAACAGGGTATCCCCAGATCCGGGTTAGGATCTATGTCACTCCGATGCAACCCACAATAATAAAGCAAGCAAAGAAGACAATTGAAAACACAGTGATCTTAATCCTAAGGTACACCTCACTTTCAGATATCATCCCCAGCAGAGTCGCCAGTTCTGTGATCGGTGGATCTGGAACTGACTGTTTAACGCTGGTTCGCGAAATGTCGCGGAAGCAAGAGTCGCCACCGTCTTTTATTTTCTCCAAATGGAAAGGACAAAAGTACAGAAAAATTCCTTATAGAGATTGCTCTCGGTTCGGGAGGTAGGTTATAGAAAGGGAAGGTGTTAGCACCCTTTCTATCCATGGTTATCCATGGGCTCTTAGATACTTGCTCATTTGTGTTTTAAAAATTGTTTGTTTGCTTTTCAACCGTGGGTTTAAAAAGTTTCGTTTAAAATTTCAGTTCGACTCTTGTATCAGTCCTCAAGAGTGTTTGAAAAATTGCTTTTGAAAGCTTTTGAAAATGTGTCGGTGTGAAAAGAGTTTTTGAATTTGTTTTGAAGTTTAGAGCAAGTATCTAGAGTCGTCTACCTACCCTAAGGAATTCGTCTGTGTAAATGTCCTTTAAAGTAGTGCCATCCCACCATTGAGAGGTAGGTAGCACCACCGTTGGAGGTGTTCGGGTCAATTCGAAGTTCGGGACATGGTGATCACCAGAGCAATGGGAAGACACCTTAGAAGCTACCCTCATGCCAGGTTCCCGGATCATGAGGACTTACTAAGACATCCTCTACTCAACGATCACCTTTCGAGGCAAGGCAACAGTGAGGCGTACCCTAGGGGTGGTGTGTGATTCGTGTGTCGTTTTCATTTGTATTTATCTTGTCATGTCAAAGTGATCTATCGTTTGTTTTTATTTTTGTCCATTCATTCTTGCATGCATTGATTTAGCAGTTAAAAATTGCGAAAAATAAAAGTTCTAAAGCTATTACAAAAGGCGCGGGTCCACATCGCCAAAATTTCCAGGACCCGATTTGACAGAAAAATAAATAAAGAAATAAAATAAAGTGCGAGAAATATAATGTCCGAGTTTACAAGGCTTTGGGAGAGGTACATAATTATTTAAGCGAAATAAAATAAAGATGCGAATTAGAATAAAAATTAAGAACATGGGCGTTGGACCCTTTTGCAAAAATTAAAATTACATGAATTAATTAATTAAGAAAAGAAATTGTTTTTGTTTTTTTTGGCATTTTTATGTATTTTAAGATTTAATAGAAAAAAGAAAGAATTAATTAAAATTAACTACTAACCCTAATTCTAGTTATTTTAATTTATTAAGAAAACATTAGAATTTAACCTAAATTAACCCTAAGTTATTTTCATGCAAATTTAATTATAAAAATAAATAAAATAAATAAATATTATTATAAGAAAGAAAAATTAAAAAGGAATAAAAACATTAATTAAACCTAATTCTACTTCTTTTTAGATTTTTTTTATTAAAAGTATTAAAATTAAACCCTAATTTATACTAAATTCAATTATATACAATTTGTTTATGAAAATAATTAAAATAAAATACTTATTTTATTTTGCTTTTTTTTCTGATTTTTTTATGTGTTTTATGATTTTATTGAAAATATAATTAATTAAACAAACAGTAATTAAAAGAAAAATAAAAATTATAACAAGAATAAAAAATGGAGAACATTAAGAGAAGTTGCAAACCAAGGGGGTATCAGTCCCCAGATAGGAGGTGTAGCCCATGAATTTGAGCCCAATGACCTTCAGGTCCATTGACTTTTCCAGACACCATGTGGCACCTTTGACCAGGGTCTACCATATGCCTTAAATCTGAACCTTTTGATTGATGTAACCAACGCGTGGATGACTGGATCTTGGGAGTGTATGGTGCGCTCCACCTTTGAAACTGCACAGGAATATGTTTTGCAAAATAATATGGAAATTAACGTAGACCTGGGACTCGAACCCAGGTCATGAGGGTTAGCAACACTACACTTTGCCAGCTGAGCCACTACAACGCATTCAATATATTAATAACGCATAAATAATATAAAAGAAAGAAACGTTAGTGGCCACAAACGCGCGCGAATTTTAAACCTGCCAATCGTTGGCAGCCACGACGTCATCGTCTTCACCATCCCTGAAATACAAAAACATGAGGCAACGGTTTTATACACGTTTTCTTAGGCATGCTACCAGAAAATAGCGAATAGGTCTAGAGGGTCCATAAATTTGGCGCGAGCATGGCATCTTCTTCGTCCAGCCATGATGATTCTAATGGTGGTGGTTTTGAGGGCTAATTTTTCCCCATTACAAAAGCCCTAATTTTGAGGTCCTGCAAACCCTAGAACATAAACATGGCATAATCGCGTACACAGCATAAAAATGCAATTAATCATATTGGTTAGCTTCAGAACTTCATAATGAACATGAATCAACCATTAAAATGCTATGAGAATGTCTAGAAATTAAAATACGATCATGGATTTTTCTTGATACAGTTTGCGTTCATGTTACCAATTCCTCGTGTTTTGATGGTTGTCTTTGATTGGAATGTGTTCAGTGATCTCCAAGGAAGCTAATGGAACAAGAATTAGGCCTTGAATCGCCCTGGAAGGATGTTTTCAGAATTGACTTTGTGGAGAAAAATTTCAAGTTTGCTTTGTGTTCTTTTGCGCAGCTTAGTCTCTATCCTGATTAGGGTTGTGTTCTAGCATATGTAGTGAATCCATTAGGTCAAGAAAAGTAGAAGAAATCCAATGCAATGATGGTTTTGAAGATTGGATTTTCAAGCTTTGTTTTTTCAATCTTTTCCATACAATTTTGTATCAATTAGGATCCAATCAAACAAAATCTTCCCATATTTGAATGTGCACGAATTATTGAGACTAAAACATGTACAAAAAGATTTGTTAGGTTAAGTTAAATATTTTTCACATATTTAATTGATTTAAGTGAATTAATATAAATAAAAATTCAAATAAATAAATAAAAAATGAAGAAATACTTCCCTTTGGGCCAAGTGGTCGTGCACATGTCATGGATGATGAATTATGGAAGAAAAATGGTCCTATTAGCAATTTTAGGTCATTTGCATCAATGTTGACTTTTCAAAATATCCAAAAATTTCCCAACTTCCACAAGGCATAACTTGCTCAATTTTTAAGCTTTTCTCATGTTCTTGGACATTTTGGAAAGGTCTTTGAGTCCTCTAACCAATGTCTTTGGTACCATGTCATTTTGATTTACCAATCTCAAGTTATGGCCTTTGACTTAAAGTCCCTTTTTGTTGACTTTTGAAAATGACCTATAATGTTGAAATTGATAACTTTTTGTGAGAGCATTTCTTGGACTTGAAGTATGAAGATGAGTTGTAGGAAATGTCTTTCTCTTCAAAATGAGCTTTGGATGGAATTTTTCTGATAATCCATGTGAAAGTTATGCCCTGGTCAATTTCAGTTGACTTTTTCAACTGTCCAAATAAGGAAACTTTTGCATTTTGATGATTTTTGAGCCAAGCTTTGAGAATCATGATCAAGTATTGATCAAATGATGTTTGTGGCTTCAAAATGATATGTTGACCAAAAATTTGAACTTTTGACTGTCAAATGACCATTTTGCCCCTACAGTTGACTGTAGTGCAATTAGGGTTTTTGACTGTGTAATTTTGAGCTGAATGCTTTGAAACTTGATATGAGGATGCTTGACCATGTTTGTAGGCACATGAGACTTTATTGGACCTTTAGAAACTTCATTTTCTTGATCAGGACACAAACCCTAATCTTGACTGTATAGGAGATCTTTGCACTGTGTAACCCTTGGGGAATTTTGCAGCTTGACTTGGCAATTTTTTAAAGAATATGGGAGGGCAAATTTTGGGGTACAACACCTGTAAACGGTTGCCATGACCCTCCTTCTACGCATGTCTATTGCATTAGACATATCGTCCAAAATTTCACGAGGGAGATCAAAGACAAAGCTCTTAGGAAAGTGGTTATGAATGCAGGGTATGCATTAACACAACCTACATTCAAATATTATCGCAACGAGATCCGATTGTTAAAGCCGGATGCCAGTAGGTGGATCGATAACATTCCGGTTGAGAAATGGACTAGGTCATATGAAAATGAACAACGATGGGGCCACATGACAACAAATCTGATTGAATCCATGAACGGGGTATTCAAAGGCATACGAAACCTCCCAGTAACTGCTTTGGTTAAATCAACATATTTTAGGATAACTTCGTTATTTGCCAAAAGAGGTGAAATGTGGAATGTTGTGTTGTAATCGGGACAACTATGGAGTGAAAGCTGCATGAAGTATATTAAGGCAGAAAGTGCCAAAGCCAACACCCATCTGGCTATACGGTTCGACTGACACAGCCACAACTTCATTGTCAAAGAGACAATCGACCACAACGAAGGGCTGCCAAGACAAGAGTATAGGGCTATACTACCTTCTCGTTGGTGCGATTGTGGCAAGTTTCAAGCCTTTCGTATGCCTTGCTCTCATGTTATTGCTGCGTGTGCCTATACTCATCAAGATGCATTACAACTTCTGTCTCCCATTTACAAGTCTGAAACCTTGCTCAACGTATACAACAACAACTTCCCTTTGGTAGCAAAACTTGATTATTGGCCTGCATACAACGGCGAAATAGTATGGCACAATGACCAAATGCGAAGGAATAAAAAGGGTCTTCCCAAAAGCAAGCACATCATAATTGAAATGGACTCCCTTAACAAGCTGAAAAGAAAGTGTGGTTTATGTCGTCAAGTTGAACACAATCGCAAAAATTGTCCGACTCGGGCTACTAGCTCAACCACATAAAAATTGTATTACAAAATATCTTTACTTTTTAAAGTTATAAATATTAAGGTTTTCCATTAAGAGCATTTGTTACAACAAATCTTGCGCAAACAACAAATAAAACACGATAAAACATCTACGAAATTACAACTGTTAAAACAATTTCATCTGACCCATGCATCATTAATATTACGTCGCTGTCTGTTTTGACTTTCTCCAACAAAAAATTAGGTCTTCCTGTTGCAAGTGAGGTGACTGTTCTTCTTCGCTAGATCCTTCTAATTTGTTCCTCATCCTCGATGTCTCCCTGTAGCCATCACATCAACTCTCTCTTCAGACGCTCCATGGAGTGAATGTGCCAAAATTTCATTTTCATCGGACGTTTGGTGGCCGACAAAGTAACATATTCATCTCTGATAAAAATCATGGAAGATGTCATGACGCAAATAACAGAGAAAAAAAAGAAGACAATGCAAGAAAGTGTGAAGAATGACGGAGAAATAGATGAATTATTTATAAAAAATGCATTTTGCCCTAGGAGCCAAGTGAGATGGCGCCTCCTCTCACTTTTAGAGTGCATGCACTATCTCACTTGGCTAAAAGAGAATGCATGCGCCAAGTGAGATGACGCCTAGGGCAAATGGACCAGTGTCTGCACCATCTCATTTGATTCCATCTTTGTGAGATTTTCTGAAACATGGTTATTTACGAATTTTTTTAATACTCAATTATTACAACAAAAAAAAATCACAATATGCCTAAAGCAAATTTAAAATAAAGTAACCCCAATTTTGAATACAAAAGAAAACAAAGAATACCTTCCCTAATTAAATACTAAAATATCCAATGGTTATGGCACGCTTAGTCCACCAAATAATTATATCAAGAAATGTCACCTATTCCATAATCTTGAACCACCACTAAATTAAGATCTTGATCTTGTTATTAATCGAAAGAGTGTTAGGGTATGTTTGGAATGATTTTGAATAATGATTGGTTTTAATATAATTGAGTTTAGTATAATTGTTTTATGTTTGAATATATTTATGTAAAAGTGAGTTGAACAATAAATTTTAGTGTAAAAATCATAAAGAATCAATTCCAGAGGTAAAAACTACAAATTCTAACTTCAAATAAAATCAATTCTAAAGACATAATCAATTTTATTTTTAACAAATCAAATACTTTAAAATCACCCAAATCAATTCTACCTCTCTAAAATTAATTCTAGATCTTATAAAAGTGAAATCAAACACACTAAATTCTTTGTTGTTAAATGTCCATAATTGTTTTCTAGATAATCTATTTACTCGTTAACCGAATGAATTGAAAACATTTTCGAACTTTCTTACTAAAAGAACGAGGTCTATAAAATTGAATAGCATGTTGTCTGATAATATTCAGATGAACTCATACTTTAAAAAAAGATGTTAAGAGTTATCCTCCTTTCCGCCTCCACATGTACAAATCGTCAATTTTGATGGAATTACTTCTTCTCAGCATAGCTTGTCTTTAGTAGAAACAATCACAATTAGGCCCTTTACTTATTTAATATAATGTCAACATGGAGTGAAATAATTTGGTGTTTTTGTCTCTTAACTTTTTTTGAAGTATAAATAGTATGAATTCCATTACATTAATTTGATGTTGTCAAAATGTGATTGTTGTTGAACTTGAAAGTTAATCGATGGGTGAACTAATATCTCTTACAGGTAATTTCATTTCTCTCTTTTAAGTGATTGAATTAAAGGGAGAATCCTAGTTTAACTAGGGTTTTGAAAATACATGAATGAGTGACTATCATTTTCGCATATGAGTTTTATTTATAGAATCATGTATACACGTTGAAACTTACGGTATATTGTGGTTCTCTAATTAACACTAGTGCATTGTAATAATGCACCAACAATTCGTAAATAAATCAGATTTATTTATTTAATCTCTCACTTGTATGTACTTATGTGTATGTTCATATATGTTGTCTTAACATTGACAATAATCTTAAATCACATATTTAATGTTATAAATAAAAAGAGGTGTCTAATAAAAAAATCACTGATATCCAAGTTACGAGAATTTCATATGATCTAACATAACCTTTTTATGATAACGATCATGTGTAAAATTATCTTTTTGTCCTTATATCTATATTGAACACAAAATATAGTTTATGTCACACTTGTATGGTCCAATATTATATTCCTTAATATTTAATTATACTTAGTAGTAATAAATAAACTCAATATACCATATTGCATGACTCATTTTAACATGACTATGCATTTCATTGTCATACTCGATCAAGGAGTTCGTAGATACTACTCTTGATATTTATAAGGGTAAAATCCCATTTAGGTAATTTATGTCCTTGCGCATGAATAGCTGAGTACCCAACCAAGTGACTTTATAATTTTTATAAATAACGATTGACAGTAGGAATATGATCAACTTCCCAAGTAGGTAGTATAATGATTTTAGGTCAAATAATAACATACACCACTATCACACTTTGCTAAAAATAAGATTAGACAACACACCTAAGGCAACGCTTCTTATCAAAAGCGCTGCTAAAAGTCCATTTTAAAAACACGGGAATTTGGTTGTATACCTTAGACAACGCTTTCTAAAAAAGTGTTGCCTAAGGGGGGTGAATATGGTTTGATAAAGCGCTGTTAAAGGGGGTAGGTTTACAAAGCACTTTTTAGAAGTGTTGCCTAAAGGGTGGGCTTAAGCAGCGCTTTGCAAAAGCGCTGCCTTAAGGGGGTTAATGTGGTTTTATAAAGCGCTGCTAAAGGGGTAGGTACTGTAGTGCTTTGGAAAAGTGTTGCCTAAAGGGTGGACTTACAAAACGCTTTTTAAAAGCGTTTCCTAAAGGGTGGTCTTACACAACGCTTTGTTAAAGCGCTGCCTAAATGGGGGATTAAGCAGCGCTTTTTACGAGAAGCGTTGGCTAAGGGTGGGCTTACACGACGCTTTTTCAAAGCGCTGCCTAAATCCTGTTATAAAAAAAAATAAAACACGCCTAACATTACTATTACACAGTAACATTATTATTTTGTAGAAACTCATTTTCACGAACAACACAGTTACGAACAAGAACCCATTTTCACGAGCTTTTTCGTTTGATTATGGACAAAAAATCGTTGCATCCTTTCTTCAAAGTTCTCATCCTTCTTCCATTCAAGACCGTTTAATCCTTTATTCCATTCACAACCAAAGTTCTCTTCTCCTCTAGGTATGATTTTTGATATATTTGATAATGTTGATATATAATGTTGCATTTGGTTTAGTTGATAGTGTTGATTTAGTGTTGATAATGTTGCATTATGTTTTGTTTTGTGTGACATGTGGTTTTTGCATGTAAGGTGTTTGTGAAAATGTCACAATGAGTTTTGAATGTAAGGTGTTTGTGTAAATGTCACAATGAATATTGCATGTATTAATTGAGAGAAAATATGTTCCTATACAATTAATCGAGCTATACATTTTGGTTTGAGAGGTTGTTGTAATAACACTTATAGTGTTGAAATTGAAAGCACTTCACATAGAGTTGAAAATCAAATTGAAAGAACTCATATTGTTGATGGTGTAAAGTTGATAATATAAGTGATTATTTGGTGATAATGTAAAGTTGAATAATATAAATATTAGTGATAATATAGAATAGAAACGATAATATATATTCCTGACGGTGTATAGATATTAGTGATAATATAGATATAATATTAGTGATGATTTTTGACGGCCATCGATAATATAAATATTCTTGATGCATGGTGTATAAATATTAGTGATTATTTAATGTTATTTTATTAGTTTAATATTGTTTTATTAGTAAAATATATGTTAAAAAGAATATTGGTGATTATTTAATGGTGTATACATATATGTTTAATGTTGTATAAAAATTCTAATGTAATTCTTATTCTATAGATTTTTTTAATTATAATAAAATTAATTGGTCATTTATATAGGTTACTTGTGAAGAGTGGAGTTTCTGAGTGTTTCTAAGAATATTACACTGTGTGGTTTCAGAAGTTACTGACTTCTCTACAGGTATTTAGTTATTCTTTTAATTTGCTATAGTTGCTTGAATAATTATAGTATTTTTATTTTCGATGAATATGCCTAATTGGTATTAAGCTTTTTAGTCTCTGTCCTTTTTTTTTTAAGTATTGTTTTTGTTTAGCTTACTTAATAGTAAGACCATGGATAAAAATGGATGTTTGCCAATCGATTGTCCAAAGAGTACGAGAATAGGGTATTGGAATTTGTTAAGTTTGCTGTCGAACACACCGAAGACGCCAATTGAAAGAAATGTCCTTGCTTAAGTTGTTGTTTTGTGAGTCGGATTGACGCAGTTGGGTTGCAATCGTATTTATTGAGGCATGGAATTGATCGAAGTTACACATGTTGGATATTCCATGGTAAGAAAAGTTACGAGAATGTTGAACCGGGGGATAGTACGACATACACTTTAGACGATAATGACACAGATACATACGATTGTGATCGAGTCGAAGAGATTGCAGAAACACTTGAAGAATATCTTCAGGATTATCCCAAAATGTTTGAGAGGTTGGTAAGCGATGTCGAGAAACCGTTGTATAAAGGTTGCACTAAATTCACAAGACTTCCTGCGGTATTAAAGTTGTATAACTTAAAGGCGGGCAATGGATGGTCGGATACAAGTTTCATAGAGTTATTAGCCATTATGAGAGATATGCTTTCGGAGGATAATGTTCTTCCTAATCGAACCTATTAGGCCAAAAAAATGTTGTTCTCTATTGGCATGAGCTATGATAAGATACATGCTTGTCCAAATGATTTCATTTTGTTTCAAAACGAATATGCATCGTTAAATGAGTGCCCTAAATGCGGTTTTTCTCGATATAAGAAAAAAATGTCTCCAACAAAAGTTTTATGGTATTTTCCTATAATTCTGAGATTTAGACGCATGTTTCATAGTGAAACCGATGCAAGATACTTGACTTGGCATGAAAATGAAAGAATTATTGATGTAAAGTTTCGACATCCGGAAGATTCATCATAGTGTTTGAAAATTGATAATGATTATCCTAATTTTGGAGGAGAAGTAAGAAACCTTCGCTTGGCATTATCTACTGATGGAATGAACCCGCGTGGTCTTCAAAGTATCTCACATACCACATGGCATGTGATTATTATGATGTATAACCTACCTCCATGGCTATGTATGAAGCGCAAGTACATGATGTTATCTATGTTAATTTCTGGACCTAAACAACCAGGGAATGACATAGACGTTTACTTGAAACCGTTAATCAAAGATTTAAAGATTTTGAGGGAGAACGGTGTGGAGGTTTATGATGGATATAGGAAATAATGTTTCAATTTGAGAGCGATGTTGTTTGGCACAATTAATGATTTTTTGGCATACAGAAATCTATCAGGGTATGACATTAAAGGTCAAAAAGCGTGTCCTGTTTATGAAGAACACACAAATTGGAAGCGATTGGAATTTTGTCAAAAGAATGTATTTCTCGGTCATCGTAGATTCTTAAATTCTAATCATCACTACCGTGAGTGGAGAAAGGCATTCAATGGAAATCCAGAACATGATAGAGCTCCACCTACATTGATAGGTGACCAAGTTTTTGAAAAGGTGAAAGATATGAGTACCCAGTTTGGCAAGTCTTTTGCACATACGCTTGTCAAAGTTGGGTGGAAGAAGAGGACTTTTTTTTTTGAATTTTCGTATTGGAAGTCATTGTATGTAAGACATTTTCTTGATGTTATGCATATTGAAAAAATATATTTGAAAGTGTTATTGGTACGTTACTCAATATACAAGAAAAGTCTAAGGATGGCCTTAAAGCAAAAAAGGACTTGATATAAATGGGAATAAGAACTGAATTAGGACCCATGAAGAAAGGAACACGAACAAATCTGCCGCCTACTGCTTATACTTTATCTAGAAAGGAGAAAAAATAATGTGTAAGTTTCTAAGTGAAGTTAAAGTTCCAGAAGGTTACTTTTCAGATATTAGAAGACTTGTGTCTATGAAAGACCTCAAGTTAAAGAGTTTAAAGACACATGATTGCCATGTTAAAATGGAGCATTTTCTACCAATAGGTATACGTTCTATTTTTCCAGAAAAAGTAAGAAGCAATATAACTAAATTGTGTTTTTTCTTCAGGTCAATTTGTAGTAAGGTGATCGATCCTGAGATCTTACCAATATTGCAAAAAGAAATAATTATTACTTTGTGTGAGCTTGAAATATATTTTTCTCCCTCATTTTTGGATATTATGGTACATCTTGTTGTTCATCTTGTGAAAGAGACACAATTGTGTGGACCAGCTTATATGAGATGGATGTACCCTGTTGAGTGTTATATGAAAATATTAAAAGGGTACGTGAAAAATTGAAGTCGGCCAGAGGGTTGTATGGTTGAACGGTACGTTGTTGAAGAAGCAGTTGAGTTTTGTACTGAATATTTGACCAATATTCAATCCATTGGACTACCCAAATCTCATATTATCGAAAGGAAGGAAGGAAAAAATTTAATCAGAAATAAAATTATGACAGTATCAAGGGTTGAACGGGATCAAGTGCATTTATATGTTCAGCACAATGACAATGAGGTTGAGCCGTATGTTGAAATGCACAAGGATGTACTCTAGGGTTTAAATCCGAATAGAAATGAAAATTAGATAGTACGAGAGCATAATCAAAATTTTATACAATGGTTCAAAGATCATATTTATTCAAAGTTTGATTTAAATCCCGCTTCAATAACAGAAAGGTTGAGATATTTAGCATATGGTCCGATTTTGTTCGTGTTTTCTTATAGCGCATACGCAATTAATGGATACACACTTTATACCAAAGAACAAGATGATAAAAGTACTATGCAAAATAGTGGTGTCACTGTTTTAGCTGAAGCAATGCACGTTTCAAGTATGAATGACTTAAACCCCAAATATGCAAATCTGTCATATTTTGGGGTTATCGAGCACATTTGGGTGTTTGATTAGGAGAAGTTTCAGATGCCTATCTTTGGTTGCAAGTGGTTACATAATAGCGGAATACAAATGATAAGTCGGTATTTTTACAAGTGGATCTTAATAGGGTGAGGTACAAAAATGAGCCTTTTATTCAAGCCTCTCAAGCTAAAGAAGTGTTCTACATCAGTGATCCGACAAGTATCAAATGGTCTATAGTGCTTTTATCTAACAAAGTGATAGATGATAACAATGTAAATCAAAGTGATTTTGATGTTGAGAATGAGTCATATGTTAGAGGCAACGAGTCGTATGTACGAAATGATCAAGATGAGAATATTATAGCGAATGAATCATATATTAAAATTGATCATAATGAGGGAATTTGGATCAATCCATCCGTCTGAGTTGTTAAGAGCCAAGTAATTCATATTCTAACCAAGAAATGAAATAGATGTTAGTGGAAAAGGTACCAGTGAAATGTTATATGTTCTGTCATTCAATAAAATTGTGTTTTTGTTTTTATATTGTGCTTATGGTTTTATATTGTGTTTATGTTTTTATTTTTTGGCTATTCATTTAATGCTACTTGAATTTTATATGGTGTTTATGTTTTTCTTTAATATTACAGGTGAAATGGCTTCTAATGAGGAAAAAGATCATCCCGCTTCTAATATTGATAGAAATGAATCAACTCGTGATGTGGAGAATAAGATTAGACGAGGAATAACAATTATGAAGTCAATAATTTATGCAAGAGATAAAGGTATCAAATTTGACATACATTGAAATGAAGAAAAACAACTAATTGAGCCTAATGGTTCAATGTTGACAAGTTACATTGGTTCCGTTGTGAGGAGATAAGTTCCAATCACTTGTGATGATTGGAGAAGGCGTGAGCTGAAACCCGTTAAAGAAAAAATATGGACTGAAATACAGGTGCGATATGTGATGTCTTTCGTTTTTGTTGACGCTTATATATATAAATTACTAACGCACTCTATGTATGTTTTTTTGTAGAGGTATTTTAACATTGATGATGATCGAAAATCATATTGTCTTCAATTGGCTGGAAAAATACTAAGATAGTTTCGATCTTTTTTGACAAACAAGTTTCTTAGGGATGCCGATAACAATTTTATCGATGCAGAGCGTCCAAAAGCGTATGCAGGCTTGATTTCACTTGAAGAATGGGAAACTTTCAAAGAAAAAAGAAGAACCTCAGATTTTCAGGATGTGAGTGGCGTGAATCGCCAACGAGCATCAAGTCCTCCGTATCCATACAGAAAAAGGCATATGGGATATGCACGCTTGCAACAAAGATTGGTAAGTATATATAAATGATATGATATAGTTGTTCATCATATGCTATTATTGATTTAATATTTCTCTTAATATGTAGTTAGAAGAGGAGAAAAGTCAAGAAACATCTCTTCCTGAACATGTTCTTTGGAAGGCTGCCAAGGTGGATAAGGATGGAGTTGTTAAGGAAGATGTGCTTCAAATTTATGAGAAATGTGTAATTATATCAATATTCCTATAATTAAATCAAAAGTTTATTAAAATACAGAATTTATGAGTTTAATCACCACTAATTTATTTCGTTATGCATATGAATTTCAGGAGAGTCCATCTCAATCTTTAACTCAAGATGAAGACCAGGATTGCAGGAGCATACTTAGTCGAGTATTAAATGTTCCTGAGTATACCGGTCGTGTGAGGGGTAAGGGATTTGGGGTGACTCAAGCATCTTTGGGTAATCATCAAAAGAAGAAAGGTCATAGCAATAAAGAAGTGATGGAAGAGTCAGAAAAATTAAAAGCTAAAGTTCTTGAGTTGGAAAAGGACAAAGAAAAATACATGTCAGAAAGGCAAGGGTCAGGGTTCAAGGATACTAGTGACAAAGATAGTATCAATTGTGATTTTCAATAGATAATTCCCGAGGTAACATATATTATTATAAATTAGCATAATTTTTTTAATTGACATATATAAACATTAACAATTTCATATTTATTATTGGTTTAGGGCATTTCACCTTGTCAGCTATATTTATCATCACCGACTTATCGCATGGCTGGCAAGGGAAAAGTGCATAATACCTTGGGAGAAGTACTTCAACATAAACCGCTCCCTTTCGGATTCTTGAAAGTATCAATTGAAATTTCTATAGAGAGGGATGCGCCACTACTATTGCTTGACGATATTTCAGATGCAACATTGGTCGGAGAGGCAATATGATCTTATATTGCATGGCCATCAAGCCTCATTTGCATAGATGATGAGGTATGTTAACATTTGCAGCGTTGAAAACTATTATGAAAACTATTACGACCATTTAACGTACATTTTTTTCATGGTAATGTTAGACTCCCACGAAATCCAAATCAAAAGATAAGGGGATTTAGCCGTAGACCGAGTCAATTGCATCTAAAAAAGAGGTAAATTGATATATATTATGCATAGAAAAGGTTAATTCACGATCTTATACTTCACCTAACTTATTATATGCATTTGATCTTTAGATTCATGTTAAAGACATGCAACAAGTCCATATGAGTAACTTGTTCGCACAAAAAAAGGATGCGGCAAAGTCTGCGGCTAGAAAAAAGCCTACTTCTCGGTATAGGTCGTGCCTTCAAACATTAATGGGAATTTCAGATTTGGCTGACGGATGTGCTCGTAATATACCTATGGAGGAAGGTATTTTTTGTTTTTCCTATTACAAAACAATAAGTAGAGAGGATGTGGATCAAATTCTTAAACATGAAGAATTAGGCCTTGGTGTTGTCAATACATATATCAGGTATTCTCTGATCAACTTTATTTTGTTTTTATTGAATAATTTATCTACTAATTTCAATGAATGGTCTTAATGTTAATGACGTTTTTATTTAAGTTTCATGTATGCTAACTTGATGTGTCTGCGTCAATTGGACCAAATATTCTCTGTTTTATCTCCAAACAATATCAACACACTATTAATCCAACAACGACCAGATGATGTAAAAGAGTTTTTTTCCGTACATTTATGGCTAACAAAGATACGGAAAAAATAATTTTTTCCATTTAATACTGACAATGGGTAAGATTTTTATTCAAACTTCATCTATTATAATTTTTTGTGTTTTGACGTTTTGTATAAAGTTTCAATCTAACCTTTGTTAATCTTACTGTAGACACTGTTTGTTGGTTGCGATCAATCCAATAAGAGAAGTTGTATATTATTTGGATTCGGTAGAAGGCGATTGGACAAAATAACTAAACATGAAGGAGATGGTTGATACGTAAGTTAGATTGTTCTAAAACTTCATTTGTATACTTATTTATTTTTTCATGTGAGATTGATCTAAATCTTCGTTTATATTTTGTTAGGGTTATACAAATTTTTAGATCACAAAGAAATATTCAAGTACCAAAGAGTAACGCAAACAACATTACATAGATTAGAGTGCAGATATATTTTCATAATTTTGATTATATTAGTGATGCTACTTGATAAAACAAGTTAAATTATATGAGATGATATATACTTTTATATTTTTCCATGTGTAGTTTCCTCGTCATCACAATGATATAGATTGCGGTTATTTCATGTTGAGGTTTATGAAAGAAATTATTCATTTGAATCGAATAGAGATTCCATCCATCATATGAGTTTCTAACTTATGATTTATTCTAATATATTTAACATATTTCATCTAATTAATTAGTTTTAACTAAATCATATTATGTTATATTATGTAGTACTTTGATGAATACAAGTGTTCTACTTATTTAAAAGATCATTTGGACGAAATTAAGGAGGATTGGTGTCAATACATTATTGAGATGAGAATTTTATAAGGTATTGTGACACTTTCATTGATGAGAATTTTGAGTATATATAAGTTTGAGTTAATGAGATACCATGTCGTCATAGTGTGGTAAATTGTTGCAATGTTGTTGTTGTCATGTGGAAGGTTAGTTAGGATGATATTAGATTTAAATTCAAACAAAATTTTGTTTGTATGGTATGAATTGGGGAATTTTTAATGGTGAGTTATAACGGATTATTGATTTGTTTTTGTTACATTGATTTTTAAGTGTTATATATATATATATATATATATATATATATATATATATATATATATATATATATATATATATATATATATATATATATATATATATATATATATATATATATATATATATATATATATATATATATATATATATATATATATATATATATATATATATATATATATATATATATATATATATATATATATATATATATATATATATATATATATATATATATATATATATATATATATATATATATATATATATATATATATATATATATATATATAACTTAGTTCTGATATTTATGGCTTTGTTGGTTTTGTTTCAGGTAGGTGCATATATAGAAGATATATAGATTCATTTAGGATTCTTCATTGTTGTTGTTTGTAGAGAAGATAGTAGAGAATATAACAACTCTAGAAGATAATAATATGTATATTTGGTGCATATTTATTTGTTTATAAAGCTGTATATGTAAATATTTAAATTTATGTTTATATAAGTTATTGAATTCTTTAAGTTGTATTTATGTATATATAAATTGTTAGATTAAAGTTGTATAAATAAATATGTAAATTTGGTGCATATTTATTGGATTGAAGCTTCAAATTTATAAATTCTGGTGCAAATTTGAAAGACAACGCTTAAATTTTAAGTGATTATGTGTACAGAGTGCTTAAAATATAAGCTGAATATATTAAAAAATATGTGAATATTAGACAGCGCTTTAAATTAAAAAGCGCTTCCTATTATGGGGAATAGAAAGCGCTTGTGAAAAGCGCTGCCTAAAAGGGGACTTTAGATAGCGCTTTAAAATAAAGAGCTGCCTAAAATATAAAATAAAAAAAAGAAAAAAAATACATTAAACAACGCTTTTTCTATAGTGTACCTATAGGAGCGCTTTTACTTTAGACAACGCTTGAAGAAGTGTTGTCTAAAGTAAAAGCGCTGCTATAGGCACGCTATAGAAAACACTTACATTGTTAAAAGCGCTGCCTATAGGGGCCTTTAGAAATCTCTTATTCAATAAAGCGTCGTCTAAGGTCTACATTAAGCAGCGCTTTCACATAGACTAAAAGCACTGCCTATGGTTACAACAACACAAGAATAGGCAACGCTTATAAGCGCTGTCTATGGCCAAAAAAGTGTTGTCTATGTGCTTGTTTGGCATATTGTCACTATGAGAATAACTTACGACACTTTCACAACACATTGTATAGTATTTTCATAATGAGTCAATCCAATATAAATATTATTCCTAATATTTATGTTTATATGAAGACTCAATATCTCATACCCGTGATAGTCATGACCTATGAGATTTGGTTATCAGTCCATTTATATACTAGTCTCTACACATTTATGTTTTATTATTTGATAATAAGGCTTGACTTCAAATACTTTTAGAATAACTTCCTTATTTAATGGTGTCTCACAATTAAGTCATGCTTAACGTTACATTAAATGAGTTAACTATTTTAGGGACTTAACTACTTTTAAAACAAATAAAATCAAGAAAATCCTTATTATAAATAATAAACATGATATAAGTTTTAAGTGCAATCATAAAATAACTGCCATCTAGGACTTACACTAACAGTATCCCAATATCACTAGAGACAATCAAGCATATAACTAATACCCATATATCTATTATGAAAGTCATGCTTTTGTTGAGTAAGAAGTTTTATGAGTGGTTAAGCAACACTGTTAAGTGTTGGTACTCTACATAACTTCACATCTCCTTTTTTGATTATGTTTCGAATGAGTTGATAGTGCCTAAGTATGTGATTTGAATAGTTTGTGAAATCTATGATCCTTAGATAGTGCAATGGAACAATTTCCATCACAATAGAAACCAGTGAGATCTACACTGCTAGAAACTATACCAAGTTCAATAATGAATTTATTGAGCAAAACAAACTCGTTCGTTGTGTTTAAGGAAATAATATACTTGTCCTATATGGTAGAATAAATCATTGTTTCTTTCTTTTAATTCTTCCATATCACATTGCTATAACTTAAACAAAATGCATAACTATATTTGATCTAAAGTCATCTTTATCTGCCTGAAATCTAGTATCCGTGTAACCTATTACAACGAGCTTTTCCTTAGTTATTTTCAAGACGTAAGAATATTCATTACAATAACCTATTGACCATCACTATGATCAGAGTAGTAGCTTATCGTTATGCTTAAACTATACAAGACATCTAGTTGAGTGATAGACACTAATATAAAAAACACATATAATTTCAGAAACATAATGTATTTGACCTTCGGCTACGAAAGAACTTCTACAAAAAACACATCTAACATCAGACGCGAAATGCATTTGACATCGGCTACGGAAGTGAAGTAACAAAGTACAACCTGAAAAGATACCACTTTACACCTTGGTTATTGAATAACCGAGGGGAAAATGGAACTAATCATGAGGTTCAATCCCCAACAACTGCATTTAATTGCATTTTCAAAACTATGCTATTTTTTACCTTGGTTTTTAACAATAACTGAGGGGTAAAGGTTTGTTTACAAAAAAAATTGACCTATTTTTTTGTTTTAATCTGCAAAACATCAAATTTGTGGAAAAATTATAAATTTTCCCAATCAACAACAACAATAAAAAAAATCTATAGAATCCTTAAATATTAAATGTCAACAACAACAATAACAACACCAAAATCCATGGATTCTTTAAACATTAAATCTCAAGAACAACAACAACAACTACAAGAACAACAGTATTAAACATTTTACTTGATACAACTACGACTTGTTGAGATTGTAATCCCTTGTGTCGAAACAGCATGTTGCTCGACAGAACAAAGGTGTGTCGACTTAGTTGTGTTGAAGTGTGTCAAATTGTTTATCGAATTGTATAGTATGTCGAAGTGTCGAAGCAGTTTGCTTGACACAGGATTTCATCTTAGGTCTAAAATATATATTTTTAGCTTTTATAGTTTTGGGTTTTGGCTTAGGGAGCAAGAAAGCTCAATTATAAATAGAGGGGGTAATCCATATGTTTGTAATCACTAAGAACATAGGATATTCACAGAATTTGCAGTTGCAAGTGAATAAGATTTTCCACAGTTGCCTTCCAAAAAAAGGTTTTTCCACAGTTTGTAGGCAGAGATAAACTCTGCAGAAATCACCATCTTCTCCCATATTTTCATAAACCCTAATTATTTCAATTTATTATTATTGTGTATTGATAAATCTTGTTCATCAAGATTGATAGAAATTCTCCATAGGTTTTGGTGGTTTCCAACATATGGTCTCTAGAGCTCTGGTTTCCCGATTCAAGGCAAGAAAATAACGATGGCAATGAATCATTCAAAATGGAATTTTCTAGTAAGTCTTTCGATTATGAAAGTTGATAACTATGAGAGTTAGTGCAAGTAGATGGAGGTTGTGTTCTGTTGTCAAGATCTTTGGGATCTTGTGAAAGAAGGCTTATAATTGCTTAAAGAAAACGCAACAGAAGAAGAAGAGGTTGCACACAAAGAATTGAAGAAGAAGAATTATAAATCTCTCTTTATAACTCATCAATGTCTGAGTCAAGACAATTTTGAAAAGGTGAATGATGTAGAATCTGCGAAAGAAGCTTGAGAAATTCTGGAAAAGTCCTTTGGAGGTGCAGAAAAGGTGAAAGATGTGATGTTACAAACTCATAAAAGAACATGTAATCTGCTTTAGATGGAAGAAAGTGAAAGCATAACAGATTTCTTCACTAGGGTTACAAAACTAGTGAATCAAATCAAAGTATGTGGAGAAGTGGTGGAGTAAAGATCAATTGTCGTAAAGATCTTGAGGTCTTTGGCTTCAAAATTCGACCACCTGGGGGTAGCCATAGAAGATTCAAAAGATTTGTAGAAATTAATAAAAGAAGAGCTTCAAGGGATGCTTGAATCTCATGAACAAACAATGGCTAAAAGAGCTGCAAGAAAGTCGAAGAGTGTGTGACTTTGCATGCACAATCAACAAAAGAAAAGCAACGAAAAGTGGTTCAATAACTGAGGTAGAGAAAGCTACAACAATTCAACTAGTAGAGGAAACTAGTAGGAAGGAATTGTGTTAAATTAGAGAAGTCCTCCATACCAAGGCAACCAAAGAGGTGGTGCTAGAGGTAGAGGAAAAGGTGGTGGTCGAAAACCTGACAAGAGTCACATTTAGTGTTTCATTTGTCAAAAGTATGGTCACTATTCTAGTGATTATCTTGAAAAATATAAGAATCAAGAAAGTGGTGCAAATTTTGCATAACATAAAGAAGAAGAGATGGTGTTAATGGTCACAACAAGTGACAAAGAGAGATTCAAGGACCAATGGTACTTGGATTCAGGATGCTCATCACACATGTCTGTAAGGAAAGATTGGTTTATCAACATGAAACTCTCAATGAAGAACATGCTGGAATTCACAAATAACAATAATCTAGTAGCTGAAGGTATTGGAGACGTTCTGATTATGAGGAAAAATGGCAAGAGTTCAGTAATTTCCAATGTGTTGTATATACCAGGCATGAAGATCAACTTGCTCAGGATATGGCAGTTAGTCGAAAAGAGTTATAAAGTGTCGATTAAAGATAAGATGAATATGGTTGTCGACGTTAATGGAAGGTTAATCTTGAAGGCTCATATGTCTCAGAATAGAACCTTCAAGATTGAACTTAATGTGATGGAGCACAAGTGCCTTGCGATTGAAGCTAGCAAGGATGAATGGAATTGGCACTATCAATTAGGTCATCTCAATTTCAAAGACATGAGAGATTTTAAAATAAGATATATGGTTTCAGGATTGCCAAAAATCAACATTCCAAATGAAGTGTGTAAGGAATGTGTGCAGGATAAGAAACACAAGAATAGATTTAGCTAGGATGTTGGAAGAAAGTCGAAGGCTATTCTTGAAATCATATACTCTGATGTAATTGTCCTATCCAGTTGGATTCAACTAGAGGTAATATATACTTTATCATATTCATAGATGATTTCATTGGAAAATTATGGACTTACCTGATCAAGAAGAAAAGTGAAGTGATCAAGGTATTTACCAAGTTTAAGTCTATGGTCGAAAGACAAAGTGGTCGAAAACTCAAGATTTTGAGGAATGATGGTGGTGGAGAATATGTGTCAAAAGACTTCGACATGCTATGTCATAAAGAAAGGATTGTGCATGAGGTGGTTCCACCCTACACTTCATAACAGAATGGAACTGCAGAAAGGAAGAATCGAACCATCATGAATATGGTGAGAAGTATGTTGAAAGGCAAGCATTTACCTAATGAATTTTGGGGTGAAGTTGTGTCGACTATAACATACATCCTGAATAGATGTCCCACGAAGAAGCTACAAGGAACTATGCCTGAAGAATTTTGGTCTGGTATAAAACCTAACTTGAGTCATCAGAAAGCGTTTGGATCTATAACACATAGACATGTGCCATATCAGTTAAGAAGAAAACTTGATGACAAGTCGAGTCATATGATCCTAATAGGATATCATTCGATTGGAGGATACAAGGTGTTCAACCCAGTGAACAAGCAATTAGTGATCAGCAGGGATGTGGTCATAGATGAACTTAAGGAATGGGATTGGACTAAAAATGTAAATAAGGATTCAGTGAGAATTTTTTGTGAAGAACCAACCACTGAAGTCGAAATAGAAAAAGTTCAACAAGAAGAAGTGAGAGGTGATGCAGGCCCAAGAAGAGCTCAGAGAACTAGACGCATGCCTACAAGGTTACAAGATTGTGTGATTACATCAGATGATATGGCTGATAATGAAGGTGAGCTAGTAAAACTATGCTTTTTATTCAGATGTCGAGCCAGTCAATGTAACTGAGGTATTGAAGGATTCAAAGTGGGTGAAAGCAATGAATGAGGAATTGAAGTATATCGAAGTCAACAACACTTGGTTACTTGTTGAATTTCCTCAAGTCAAGAAGGAAATTGATGTCAAGTGGGTATATTAGGTGAAGTTAAATCCTAGAGGGGAAATAACTTGATACAAGGCAAGAGTTATGGCGAAAGGATTTCTTTTGAAAGAAGGAATCGATTTAGATGATGTTTTTGCACCTGTTGCTAGAATCGAAACAATTAGGTTGGTTGTTAGTCTAATAGAAATGAACAGTTGGCACATATGTCAGATGGATGTGAAATGTGCATTCCTAAATGGATCCTTAGACGAAGAAGTTTATGTTGCACATCGAGTTGGGTTTGTGAAGCATAACAAAGAAAGAAATGTGTACAGGATGCATAAAGCCCTGTATGGAATTAAACAAGCTCCAAGAGCTTGGAATAAGAAGATTGATAGTTTCCTAAGGGAGAACGACTTTGTGAAATGAAAAATAGGGCACAGAGTATATGTAAGAAGAAGCAAGAGTGAATTACTTATATATGTGTCTATGTCGATGAATTGTTGATAATAGGTAGCTACAAGAAAGAAATCAAAGACTTAAAAGGTGATCTTAGCAAAGAGTTCGAAATGTCTGATCTGGATAACATTTCATATTTCGTTGGTATCGAATTCTACAAGAGTAGTAGAGGTTTGATGATGCATGAAAGAATATATGCAACTAAAGTTCTCAAGAGATTTGAGATGGAAGAATGCAACTTGACTTCAACTCCTGTGAAGAAGGGAAAACACAAGAAGGGGGGGGGGGGGTTGAATTGGGATCTCAAAACATAATGAAAAGCACACATTGATTTTTATCCTGGTTCATTTGAACTCAAACTACTCCAGTCCACCCGCCAAGGTGATTTCTCCTCTCTCCAATGAGCTCTTAATCCACTAATCAATCTTGATTACAAATCTACTTTGACAACTGCCAAAGTCTTCTTGAGTCTAAAACCACAACCCGGTTTTCTCAAGAAAATGCCAAAATAGTAATTGATTAAATGTGTATAATAGTGTTTATAAAGAAAACAGTATCACTAATAGTGATGTTTTACACAGTTTGAATATGAACGATTAAGGATGAACAATGATTGATGCGTTACTGTACTTTCATGTGAATTCTTATTTTTGTGCACAGTAGTTCATGACTTGAATTTTTATTTTTGTCTTCTTTATATAGGCCATGCAACAGTGACATAAAGAAGATGCTTTTGGTATGTTCATAACACGAGTTAATAAACTTTCGAAACCAGGTGATCCTTGTCTGTTAGTAGCCGTTAATTTTGATATTGCATTGATAAATTGTAACACTTCCGAACTTCTCACATCAGAGATTGAATGTTACCGTTGAGAGTCCTTTACAGCTTGTATCAGAACATTACAGATTAGAGTATCAGAGATCCTGTTTCACAGCGTTGGTGCATTCAGAAGTTGTAACATAACTTCTTCATATAAGCGTGTCACACAAATTTGCTTCTAAGAAGGATGCATCTGATTCTATCATAGTACTCTCATCTTCTGTGCTCGCATAACCAGAACTTCTAGCATATCGTCTATGCTCCTTACATCAGAACATCTTTTTCACATCCAAACTTCCTGCATGTAAAGATGCTTTTATTAGCGAGCATATTTGTTCTTTATATATATATATATATATATATATATATATATATATATATATATATATATATATATATATATATATATATATATATATATATATATATATATATATATATATATATATATATATATATATATATATATATATATATATATATATATATATATATATATATATATATATATATATATATATATATATATATATATATCTTGTGTTTGTTATCATCAAAACTCTTGTAGGGATGTAGAACCAAATTATGTTCTAACAATCTCCCCCTTTTTGATGATGAAAAAAACTTATATATTTTGATGTTGTATAAAGAACAAAGAATAAAAACTCCCCCTGAGTAGAATACTCAGATAATCGAGAAAGTAAAATATGTCCCTGAAGATTTTCTGATAATGCAGATTTGCTTCTGATAGGAGTCCAAATATCACTGATTCTCCCCCTTTTTATCAATAATCAAAAGTAAGAAGTTGCTTGAGAAGGTGTGACAATCGTATTCTGGATTCAACTGAGATTATTTAGAGAGTTTCTGATGTAGTATTCTCATTCCCGTTCCCAATAGTTTCAGAGCCAATAATCTTTTGTTTTTGATTGCCTCTGAAACATGTGAATCCTTTATGTTCCAGGCTTTAGAACATATGCTTTCTTCCCTCCATGTGTAGAGAGCATCCATAATCTAGGTGTTAGGACTTGTGTTTCAACCTTGCTATTAAAAATATCTGCAACATAGATGATTTTGTCTTTTGGTACCCATATCTTTTTGGGTCCATGACTGTTAGAGTTTCCAAAATTCTATTTGAATTTTGGTTTAGCAGAAAATGCTTTACTAGTATATTTTATATCATGTGTTTGCTCAATAGGGAAGTGAGAATAAAGAGGAGTGCGTTTAATAACCAAATCCTTAACTTTCTTAGGCTGTGATACTTTACCTTTGAATCCTATACCTTTTCTGCCATTTCTGCCGACTCCATAGATCATTGAAGCCATCTTGCTTCTATCTATGTTTATAGCGAGGAATTTCTGAAAGCTATGATCATATTCCTTTATGATCTTATCAGGGTTACTAGGAACTTCTGAGATGGTTTCCTTCTGAGTATTTTGTAATTCATTTTCAAGTTTCGAAATTTTTTCTTTCAACTCAGAGTTTTCCAATCTCAGAGTCTTAGTTTCTTCAGAGTCAAAAACTAGATCCTTTTTCAGGTTCTTGTTTATGACTCGAAGTTTCTGATACCTTTCTAGAATTTCTGACAAACTCTCTTCTAATTGAGATCTAGAAAAGTTATAAAATACCTCTTATGACTCTGAGTCTGATTTTGATTCTGATTCAGAGGATTCAGAGACATCTGATAAGTTGTCCGTTTGAGCTATATTGGCTCGTTCATCTTCTGATTCTGTTCCATCTTCAGACGATTCAGAGTCATCCCACGTTGCCATAAGACTTTTCTTATTTTCCTTAGAGAGCTTCTTTTTAGGTTTCTCTATTTGAATATTTGGATTGTTGCTCATGTAGTGACCTTGTTTATTGCATTCATATCAGGTAATGTTTCTGTTACTGGATTTTCTATATCCATAAGATTATTCAGAGTCATTCCATGTTCTTCTGGAGTTTCTGAATTTCCTCTGCCTGTGCTTCCACAGTTGATTGATTCTTCTGGATATAAGGAATAATTCTTCTTCTTATAGCGAGGATTCACCAGAGTTTTCTTCTCCTTCTTTTGCCTACAAAAATTTGGTTTCATATTTATTAAATTTCGGAGCGAGAGACTTACCTTGCTTCTTGGGCTCATCATCTTCTAATTTTATCTCATGACTTCCGAGAGAGCTGACAAGTTCTTCTAGAGAGATTTTGTTTAGATATTTTACAAGTTTGAGAGCAGTGACCATGGGTCTCCATTTTGAAGGCTTCGTATTTCTAAATAAGCGCAAGGGCTTTGGTTTCTTTTACTTGCGTATTGCCTTCATGCGTCATTCTCAAGGAATCAAACATGTGCTTTGTTGTCTCTTCGTTTGTGATCTTCTCATACTTTGAGTATGACATGACACTCAAGGGAATAGTTCTGGCCTTGTGATGATTTCTAAAGTCTTGCTTTTGATTATTTTTCATTTTTTTTCTGTCAATCTTCTGACCGCTTTCATCAACAGGATGTATGTATCCATCAGTCACCATATCCCACAGGTCAGAGTCATAGACTAGGAAGAAACTTCTGATCCTATCTTTCCAGTAATCAAAATTTTTACGGTCAAATATTGGGGGGCTGCTGCTGATGTTCTAACTTGGTCCGATCATAGTGTTTTTCCTCCTTGGATCTTTTTTTGACACAGTTAAGTGTTTGCACCCAGATCCAGGTGCTCTGATACCAATTGAAGAAGGGGAAAACACAAGAAGGGGTGGGGTGGGGGAGGGGGGGTGGTTGAATTGGGATCTCAAAACATAATGAAAAGCACACATTGATTTTTATCCTGGTTCGTTTGAACTCAAACTACTCCAGTACACCCACCAAGGTGATTTCGCCTCTCTCCAACGAGGTCTTAATCCACTAATCAATCTTAATTACAAATCTACTTTAACAACTGCCAAAGTCTTCCTGAGTCTAAAACCACAGCCCGATTTTCTCAAGGAATGCGTAAACAGTAATTGAATAAATGTGTATAATAGTGTTTCTAAATAAAACACTATCACTAACAGGGATGTTTTACACAATTTGAATATGAACGATTGAGGATAAACGATGATTTCTGCGTTACTGTACTTTCACGTGAATTCTTCTTTTTATGCACAATAGTTCATGACTTGAATTTTTCTTTTTGTCTTATTTATATAGGCCATGCAACAATGACATAAAGAAGATGCTTTTGGTATTTTCATAACACGAGTTAATAAACTTTCCAAACCAGGAGATCCTTGTCTGTTTGTAGCACTTCAGATCTTCTCACATCAGAGATTGAATGTTACCGTTGAGATTCCTTTACAACTTGTATCAGACTTTACAGATCAGAGTATTAGAGATCCTGTTACATAGTGCTGGTGCATTCAGAAGTTGTAACCGAACTTCTTCATATAAGCGTGTCACACAGATTTGCTTCTAAGAAGGATGCATATGATTCTATCATAGTACTCTCATCTTCTATGCTCGCATAGCCAGAACTTCTGGCAGATCGTCTATGCTCCTTACATCAGTATATCTTTTTCACATCAGAACTTCCTACATGTAAAGATGCTTTTATTAGAGAGCATATTTGTTATATATATATATATATATATATATATATATATATATATATATATATATATATATCTTGTGTTTTTTATTATCAAAACTCTTGCAGGGATGTAGAACCAAATTATGTTCTAACAACCTATTGATCCAAGACTGCAACTGTCGAAAGATTCAGATGAAGATGATGTCAACCCAACCTAATATAGAAGACTTATTAGGTCATTAATATACCTTTTTCACACAAGGCCTGATCTAGCATACAATATAGCTACAGTGAGTAGATTCATCTAGAATCTAAAGGTATCACATCTAGCAGCGGTGAAGAGGATACTAAGGTATCTCAAAGTAACTCTTAACTATGGAATTTTATTTCCTACAGTCGATATAGGAAAATAATGCAAGTTAGTGGGATACACTTACTCAAGTTGGTGTAGCGATGTTGAGGATCGAAAATCCATAGTTAGTTATGTGTTTATATGCTAGATGGTGCACCAGTTGCTTGGAGTTCGAGAAAAGAACCAGTAGTGGCATTGTTGTCTTGTGAGGCAGAGTACATACATGCTTCTCTTTGTGCATGTCAAGCAACATGGATGGTGAACTTGGTCGAAGCGATTACAAGGAAGAATCATGGAGCAATTGCCATTAAGTTCGGCAACATGTTAGCTATCAATCTAGGGAAGAATCCGATAGAACATGGTCAAAGAAATAACATCTAAATGAGGTTCCATTATCTTCTTGAGCAGGTATCAGAAGGGAAGATGAACTTGGAACACTACAGAACTGAGAATCAGATTGCAAATATCATGACGAAGGGAGTATAAATCGGAGTATTTAGAAGACTAAGAGCTATGATAAATATAGATAGCTTAGAAACAATGATTTGGGTGGCGTATTGAAATTATAATCCCTTGTGTTAAAGAAGTATATTTCTCGACATAACAAGGGTGTGTCGACTTAGTCTATGTCGAAGTGTGTAAAATTATTTGTGTAGTTGTATAGTATGTCGAAGTGTTAAAGCAGTTTGCTTGATATGGGATTTTGACTTAGGTCTAAAATAATTAATTTGGGGTTTATAGTTTTGGGTTTGGGTTTAGGGAGAAAGCAAGCTTAATTATAAATAGAGGGAGTAACCCATATTTTTGTAATCACTCAAAACATAGTGTATTTACAGAACTTGCAGTTGCAAGTGAATAAGATTTTCCACAGTTTGTGAGCAGAGAGAAACTTTGCAGAAATCACCATCTTTTCCCATATTTTCGTAAACACTATTTCTTTCAATTCATTGTTATTGTTTATTGATAAAATCTTGTTCATTAAGATTGATAGAAATTCTCCACATGTTTTGGTGTATTTCCAAAACAAGTAATATTAATAAGTTACTTTCATGCTTTCCTAACTAATGAAAAGATTAAACATTAAAAAACCAACCTTGAAATATTTTCCTGCTCTTTCCGTCATTATCATTATTTTCAATATGTTAAGTTTAAATTCAGAATTTTGCATCCAAGATGAATGGTTGTGGCATTCACGTTTTGATTGTCTAGTGAAAGTTTCACGCAGATCACTAATGTTTCATGTGGATTGATGAGTTGACAATATCTTGACCATTGTTACTTTATAAATGGACGTCAAAGATTCATTTAATTTTTTCATCCAATGGGTCATAAATAATAAATAAAATAAATAAAATACCCTACTTTACCCCTCGGATTTAAGCAAAATCAAGGTAATAGTTCATAAAAAAATAAAATTTTTAAAGGTGATAAAATGTAGTTGTTGGGATTCGAAGACGTGTCTCTCTTGCTACTTTACCCCTCAGTTTTTAGTGAAACCGAGGTAATAGGTTTTGTAACCGGAAAAAAATAGAGAGAGTCGCCACCATTAGTTTCTGTCCTAAGGACGATAAAGAATGAATAACCCTAATTGTTTAGATATTCTAAGTTCGTAAATCAGTTAAACGAAAGGAAGGTGTTGGGTACCCTTCATCTCCCTTGTTCTCAAGGGGCTCCGATTTTAGGTTTAAGGGTAAAATGGGGAATTTGGTATTTAATATTTTTATATATTAAAGAAAAGAGTTTAATTTTTTAGTTGTGAACTCTCCTTGGTTTTAACCGCGTGCCTACATATCTCATATGAAGAATCAGAGTCCAATTTCGTAGTTTGAATGTGTTTGGTTAGTTTTTTTATGGATTCTGGAAATATTTTGAAATTATCCTTGAACCTTGTCTAGGTTTGAAAATAAGGTAGTCGTAGAAGCAATTCATATTTAATAGAAAATAACTTCACAATCATTTTTTGAAATAAAGTTGAATTTGAAATTAAGTTAGTAAAAAATATTAGTATTTGATGGGTTAGCTATCTTAGAATGCATGATGCAATTTGGGAAAAGAAGTAAGTTTGAATGATAAAAATATTTGATAAAATAGAAACAAATGAGGTTAGTATTTTAGAAAATAATTAATAAACAATTATTTTCTTATTATTAAAAATATATTAAATATTAATCCAATATTTATTTATTAATGATTTTTTGACAAAGATGCAAAAAACATTTTTAATGCAATATGCTAAAAATGAGATATTATAAATAAAATAAATTAAACAAACAAAATCTTGGATCAGTAAGGAATATTAGAAAAAAAATCAAAATGTTGGACCTGGGACTCGAACCCACGTCATTTCCCTTTTCACGCACATGCCTTACCATTTGAATTGCCTTACCATTCGTGAATCCTAGTCAACACAATATTATATACAAATCAAAGCCAAATATATTTTAAAAATAAAAATGCACGCGCTGAGTCATCGTCTTCTTCATTTTGTACCAGACCTTTACTGACGGACTTTTCGTTGGTAAAAGCTTTAGTGATGGTTTTCTATTGTGGCTACATCCCTGTAACATTTAAAATTGTAAAATACCAATGATAAATTCCACACAAGGGCATGGTTCGACTGGACATTTCCTTCTGAACTCGATGGTACCATTGATTTCGTCCAATTTTGCCTTTAGCTAGGGTTCCCCAATTTGGAGCTTCGGAACCCTAACAATGGCAACTTGTTTTATCTGCACTCAAGCTTTAATTAAACTATCCAGAAACATTCACATGATGATCACAAACACAAATATGCAGTCAAATCATGTTTACAATGAATGAATGAGTGAAATTGAAATTGAAAAAAAAGCCAAGAGAAAACCGTGAGTGTAGGGACTGTTTCCTGATGCTTCAAGGCTCGAGGGTGATCGGGAAACCTTCAATGATGTCCAAGGATGGTTGTTGAATCCTCAAAAGCCTCGGAATTTCCCTGGAATTTGAAAATCGAGTTTGACTTTTTCTTGAAAATTTCAAGTTTGGAATGTGGTCTCTAGGATGTGGGTGTGTCCGTTTGTCTTGCAGGGAGGTTCCTTATATAGAGGAGATGGAGGGGACAAGAAAACATGGCAAGAATCCAAGCCATAACCATTGTTTTTAAAACATGACCATAATTTGAAAAAAATGCCTTTTATTAAGATTTCATGCCATTTTCACATTGGGATGAACCTGGTCACTTCTTGCACGAATTTGTGGGCTCAAAACTGATCCAATAGAATAGCCCATGGGTCCAAAACAAAAAATTATTATTTTATGCATTTTATTTTATCTTGATCTTGAGGACAAAAGAGAAGTTGTAGGAAATGAGATTCTATTCAAAATGAGCTTTGGTTTGGGAAAAATGGATGAAGTATGTGAAAGTTATGCTTGTTCAGAAATCTTGAAGTTACTTAAAAATGTTGATGTTGACCAAAAATATTGAAGTTTGACTGTACATGGGCCACAATTGACTTTTAACCTAGTATAGTGTATTTTCAAGCATTTGAGCAGTTGACTGAGAAAACTTGTAGGGTAGGGCATGAAATTTATCATGGACAATCTTGTAGGCATATTAGGAAAATGGAAAATATTTGAGGCCTTTGGAGCTCACATATATTGATGAAAAGTGAAACCATAATTAGAGGTTCATTGCTTAGGAGGAGAATTTGTCTGATCAATTCTTGGTCAACCTTGAGCAATTGAGGACCTCTAGAAGCATGCCTTGAGTAAAATTGGGAGGGTAAATTTTGGGGTATAACAACTGCCTCTGTTCAATCTTCTTAAACCCGAGGATTTAGATTGGCTTATCTGCCTTTTGTGATCTGAAGGTGGAAGAGGATTGAACACTAGAGTGCCCAGAAATTTGCACTCGCATGAAGTAACACTAATGGTTGATGATGTCAGGAATGGGCTTACAGATGTCATTTAGACAAGATGATAGAGAATCGTCAGAGATGGGCTTAAAGATGCCATCCAAAGTAAATGCTGACTTCATAAATGGTCCCTTTGGGGGTTCCTGTTCCTGCTGTCTGAGGAGGAGTCCGCTGGGGAATATGGTTTTCTGTTGTTCTCCTACTTGAATAAAGCTCTGTGGGGAATAAATTAAAGGAACTTCAGTTGTCCAAGGCTCTACTGAGGAGTTATCTCTATAATAGAGAGATGAGAGTTTATTATTTTCTGGTTGAAGTCCAGGTTTCACAGTAACTTGCTAGGGATAATGGAATTAACTGTTACCTGAAAATCTATGAGAAAGAGTTTGTGTAGGGCTGTTCCAGGATGAGTCCGTGTTAGACTGCATCTGGATGACAATAAGTAACCCGTGTAAGATTACTTTGGGATGAGACTGTATTAGACTACATCTGGATGATGAGAAGGAACTCGTGTAAGATTGCTTCGTCTGGTCATGTAGATAGTTTTCCTGTCTGGTTTCAGGTGTTAATCTACAAATCAGCTGTTTACAGATAGTTGTCCTGTCTAGTTTTAGGTATTAATCTGGAACTTGAAAATTGTCGGTCGCTGAGATAGTTGTCCTGGCTTGTTATAGGTATTAGTCTCTGACCTGAGAAAGAAAGATAGTTTTCCTGGCTTGTTATATGTATTAATCTTCAATCTCCTCATATAGATAGTTTTCCCGGCTTGTTACAGGTATTAACCTACAATCGGCCATCCACAGATAGTTGTCCTGGCTTATTACAGGTATTAATTTGGAACTTGAAAATTATCGGTCACTGAGATAGTTGTCCTGGCTTGTTACAGGTATTAATCTCTGACTTCAGAAAGAAAGATAGTTTTCCTGGCTTGTTACAGGTGTTAATCTTCAATCTCCTCATGTAGATAGCTTTCCTAGCTTGTTACAAGTAACCTACAATCGGTCGTCCATAGATAGTTCTCCTGGATTGTTACAAGTATTAATCTGGGACTTGGAAACATTAGCCACATAGATAGTTCCCCGTCTGATTACGGGCATTAATCTGTAGCCTATTGTATTTGTTGGTAAGCCCGTCTTGTTCTGGGAGTTCATACCACTTGGTCGTGTAGATAGTTTCCCCGTCTAATTCTAGGAATTAATCTTTGACCTGCTGTATAGGTTGACAGTGTTTGTCTTTCTGCAAACTCAACCTGGAAAGGGAAAGTCAATTTCATGCGATGTCATGATGTATGAATTGCATGGTGCTCTCAAAATAAATGAGATTGTGATATACGCATTTGTGCTGCATATGCTATGATGTTTGTAGAAATGATGTATGAATGCAATGTATGAACATGTCGGTTATTCCATTGCTGTATTGTTAAATTAGGGAAAATAAATCCCTGGATATTGCTGGGGGGAAGAATGTAGGTCTTCAAATTTGTTGAAATTGAAACGCGGGGAGATGAACTTCCGTTGTTAGAGAAATAAACTATGTTGGGGAAGGTAAACTGTTTGGGGATTTTGTTGAAATCCTATTGGGGAATCCCGAGAAGCTTGGCGACTTCACTGGGGGATCTTTTGTTGGAGCATTAATTTGGAGATTCTTGCTCCGCCGGGGATATGAGAACCTGACACCATTAAGTTGCATGCTGAGAATATGGCAGTGACATTGTAGAAGGATGGTCCATTAGTTCTTCATTATCAATCTCGTGACAGTATGCTGGTTTGTCCATCCTTTCAATAGTGATCTGAGGAGCCTCATTATTCCACCTGACTTTGAACATGGATGACAATGTAGCTAGCGTGTCTTCTAGTTGATTATACTCTTGTGGAAAATGCTCAAAGTTAATTTCTTCAAAGCATGGGATTAGTGTCAACACACGCTCTTTGTATGGGATGAGATTAGGATGCTTCGTGTCCCATTCTCATTTGATTTGACTGATCACTAAGGCCGAGTCTCCAAATACATTCAAGAATTTGATCCTCAAATCAATAGCAGCTTTGAGACCCATAATGCATGCTTCATATTCAACCATGTTATTGGTGAAATTGAAGCATAATCTGGAAGTGAAAGGAGTATGACAACCTTCATGAGATATGATCACAGCCCTGAGGCCATTGCCAAGAGCATTGGAAGCTCCGTCAAAAACCATAGTCCACCGGGATCCTTTTTCAGGTCCTTCATCTGGTCCGGGTTCTTCACAATCAGTTACTAGTATGATGTTCTCATCCAGGAACTCAAAATTCATGGATTGGTAGTCATCCACAGCCTGATGAGCCAAGTGATCAACTAATACACTTCCCTTAATTGCTTTCTGGGTTGTGTATTGAATGTCGTATTTTGTCAAGATCATTTTCCATCTTGCTATTCTTCCAGAGCGAGCGGGCTTCTCAAAGATGTACTTGATATGATCCATTTTAGATATCAACAAGGTAGTGTGAGTCAACATATACTGTCTTAGTCAGCGGGAAGCCCATGCCAAAGCGCAACAAGTTTTCTCGAGCAGTGAGTATCTTGTTTCACAGTTGGTAAACTTTTTGCTAAGGTAGTATATTGCATGGTCTTTTCGACCAGACTCGTCATGCTGCCCCAGCACACACCCCATTAAGTTCTCTAACACTGTTAAGTACATGATCAGAGGTCTTCCTTCAACTGACAACATCAAAATTGGAGGCTCCTGGAGATATTCTTTGATTTTGTCAAAGGAGTTCTGGAAGTCGTCATTCCACTTCACTGCTTGATCTTTCTTCAGTAATTTGAAGATTGACTCACAAGTAGCGGTCAAATGTGAAATGAATCTGGCAATGTAGTTCAGATGTCCCAAGAATCCCCTAACTTCCTTCTCAGTGCGAGGAGTTGGCATTTCTTGTATATATTTGACCTTTGCAGGGTCTAACTCAATACCTTTGTTGCTGACAACGAAGCCTAAGGGCTTACCCGATCTTACTCCAAAGTTGCATTTATTCGGGATCAGCCTCAGTTTGTACTTCTTCAACCTTTCAAAAAGCTTCTGTAGGTGATCAAGGTGCTTCTCTTCAGTCTGAGACCTGGATATCATATCATCAAAGTAGACCTCTATCTCGTTATGGATCATATCGTGAAAAAAAACTACCATGGTGCGCTGATAGGTTGCCCCAATGTTCTTTAACCCAAATGGCATAACATTGTAGCAGAAAGTGCCCCACTGTGTGACAAAGGTCGTCTTCTCCATGTCTTCAGGTTCCATTTTAATCTGATCATACCGGGAGAAACCATCCATGAAGGAGAATACCTTATGTTGTGTAGTGTTGTCAACCAGAACATCGATGTGGGGAAGCGGAAATTCATCCTTGGGGCTTGCCTTGTTTAGGTCTCTGTAATCCACACATATACGTACCTTACCGTCCTTCTTATGTACTTGAACCACGTTAGAAACCCATTGTGGATACGAAGTAACAGTTAAGAAACCAGCATTGAACTGTTTCATGACTTCAGCCTTTATCTTTCCTGACATCTCTGGCCGCATGTGATGAACCTTCTGTTTCACTGGAGGGCAATCCTCTTTTGTAGGTAGGAGATGAACCACAATATTAGTGTCAAGTCCCGACATGTCTTTGTATGACCAGGAAAAAACCTTAACATAGTCATGTAGCATTTGAATTAACCGTTCCTCGACACTATGCTCCAGATCGGCACCTATCTTGACTTCTTTTTTGTCCTCTTCAGTACCCAAGTTAACTGTCTCAACCGACTCTTCATGAGGTTGTATTTCCCTTTCCTCCTGTTGTAACAGTCTGGCAAGTTCCCTTGGTAATTCATAATCTTCCTAACCTTCGTCATGGGCTTGGTAGATCGTATTTTCAAAGTCATAACTGGAAATAGCAGAACCGTTATCAATGGGATCCATAGTGGATGTGGATTTGCAGTTTAATATGCGGGTGTGTGTAAGAGCATAGTTGTATATTTTTGATAAAGTAAAAAGGCAGAAAAGAAAAACAAAGAGCATAAAATTTGTATGCGAAACATCCAATGTTTTATTGATGACACATGGAAATGAAGTAATGACCCTCACAAATAGACCACTGTGCCTCGGGTAAGACATAAGGCTTTAATGTTTCAATTGTTCAAATATTACATATCCTAAAAAACAAAAAGACAAATTACTCTTGAATAAAAGAGATGGGAACAAAGTCTTTGGCCTTCCAATTGCTGAGTCCACCGTTGATAGTAGGGAAGATCCACTTGTCCAAGTCGCAATCGCTATCACTGTCTTCCAAAGCATTAACTCCATGGTTGCTGATCCGTAAAGGTGGTCCCCCAGCACGAGCACGACGAACAGATTTCTGGGCTCCTGAAGTAAAACCCAAACCAAATTTGTCTGATTTGTAGGAAATATCCAGGAGTTGTCCCCAAATGGTACACCCACCTTCTTCGCCTACTGCCTTGGTATCCTTCAGAGAAGCCATCTCTAGTGGAGGTCTGGTAGTTATTGGAACACTTGAAGTGGTCTTGGTCGCAACAATAGTCTGTTAAACCGCCTCAAAGTTCTGACAGGGAGTCTCAATGAACTCGCCGTCCATTTCGATGTACCTGAAAGAGTTCAGGTGGCTCACCATGTAATCCTCCTCCCCATGGACTGTGATAATTTTCCCATTGACTAGGTACTTCAACATTTGATGTAAGGTGGAAGTCACAACACCAGCCCCATGGATCCAGGGTCGACCCAATAAACAGGAGTAGGACAAGAGGATGTCCATCACATAAAAAGTGGAACTAAAAGTATGAGTACCCACTTTGATAGGGATGTCCACCTCCCCGTGCACCATTCTTTTAGAACCGTCAAAGGCCCTCACCATAATGTTGCTGGGCTTTAGTGTGAGTCATTCCCAATCTAACCGATTAATAGCATTCTTGGGTAAGATATTCAGTGACGAGACTGTGTCCACCAGAACATGGGCTAATGTAGTGCCCCTACACTCAATAGAGACATGCGGGGCATCATTGTGTTTCCTTACTTTGGGAGTCAGATCTACATCAATGAACCCCAGGACATTGTCAGCTGTCAAACTAGCCACACAATTCTTGAATTGATCAGTGGAGGTCTCTTCAGAGCACAACAGTATGACCAGCATCGAGATTTTTGAAGGGGTCTGCCCCAATTGTTCCATGATATTATAATCACTCCTCTTGATTATTTTTAAAATCCCTTCCATCTCTTTTTTAGAAGCCTCAGGAATGACTTCTGGATGCGCCTTCTTCCGGACAGGCTCAACCAATACCTCTTTGCCTCGAGTCTCGGCCGACCCAGTAGCAGGGATAACAACAGGACTAGCAATATGAATACTGACGAGAGCAGCATCATGAATAATCATAGGAGTAGTAATAAGAGTACTAGCAGGAGTAGCAGCATGGATGATCACAAGAGTATCAATGGTCTTAAGAGAAATCTCGGGGGAGAAAACTCTTCTACTTCTCGTTATTTTACTGGTCCCAACAATATTGTCGACGTTAGGATCAATACCTTCAGCAACTTTGGCTTAAATAGCTAACAGGTCTTGCTTGACGCCATGGTAATAGACGTCAACCCCATAATTCCAGGGAACAACTTTGTCCGAGGAATATGGTATTGGCCCCGACATGGTGATGATTAGGGGAGCAAACTTTGGAACAGATGCAATCCTGACGGGTCTTTTGGTGGAGACCCTGGGAGGAATTTCGGAAATGGTGAATATCGAAACATCTTCACATGAACTTTTAGCAAGAGTAACTTTTTCGAATATAATTTCTTTCTTAACCATCAGGCGCTGAACACCCATCTTTGTTAACAAACAGCCATCTGGTAGATACATACATGAGTGGCAACCTTTACCACAACCCAAAAATAAACCGGCTCACAATAGATTCTCTTTGACAGTCAAAAGTGGAGTAGTTAATTCATCCACAGAAGAAACAAAACGGTCATCATCAATAGCATTGACACCTTGGCCATGTTTGGTCATTGGCGCTGTTATTACGTTAGGTGTCTCGAGAAGGTCAAACTCAATCTCCTTCGCCTCAATGAGAACATGTACCTTATTATTTAAATCCCAACATTCATTTGTATCATGCCTAGGAGTCTCAGAATGGTAAGTACATCGAGCAATCAGATTGTAGCGGGGAGAGGCAATATTAGGATTCTTCGGGGCTTCCTTCAGAGTTACCAAATTGGATTTCAGCAAATGTGGCAAAACCTGGGATAGGGTCATGTTGATCCGAGTAAACTATCTTCTATGCGCATCTGGTCTGCGCTGATTATTTTGTTGTTGGTTTGAGGCAGGATTGGAAATCAAAATAGCCCCTACCGTCGGACGACGCTCAGTTTTGTTGTGATTTCTTTGGGCATAAGCAACACTGACCTCCTTCTTTCTAGTGAAAGGTTTCTTTGCGGTACTTGAGGATGCATCTCTTTGGATCTTACCTCTTTTGATGCCAGGCTATACATGTTCACCAGTTAAGATGAATTCAGTAAACCCAGCAGAAGAACTTCCAATCATATTGTTAAAGAACGGCCCAAATAACACGCCCAAGAACATGTTCACCAACTCCCTATCAGACAATGGAGGCTGGACTCTTCCCGTAAGGTCTCTCCATTTTTGGCATAATCTTTAAAAAACTCTCCGGAACCCATAGACATACTTCGCAATTGCGTATGAGTTGGGGCGAGGTCAGCATTATATTGATACTGCTTGTAGAAAGCAGTAGCCAAATCTTCCCAATTAGGAACACTGGTTCTCTCCAGTTGATAGAACCATTCCAGCTGAGTCCCTTCCAAACTTTCCTGGAAGAAGTGGACCCACAGACTCCTGTCAATAGTGTGGGGTTGAATCTTCCTGACATACGATCTTAAGTGCAGCTTAGGACAGGAGACACCGTCGTACTTAGCAAAGGTAGAAACTTTGAATTTGTGTGGGATGACCACCCCTAAAACCAGTCTTAGCTCCTCAAAATCCAGCCCGAGTATCCTCTAGATCTCCATAGCATTAAGACGGTCCTCTTGCTGTTTGTATTTATCATCAGCAGGAGGATACTGCTCCTCAGAATAGTCAGGTTCATCTTCCTCAGACCCTGGATTGTTGTTTTCTTCAACTGGCTTCTATTCTTGATTGTCCCCCTCATTTGACGGGGTTTCGAAATCTATATCTCGCTTAACCGGTCCTCTGATCCTTCTTCCCAAATTCAATACACTAGTTGGTTTCTTTGCCTTCTTGGTCTTCTCTTTGATGATAAGAGCTTTCAGGTCTTCTTTCCCCTGGGCTAAAGCCAGGAACATCTGCTGAAACTGAGCGTTTTGAGCTTGAAGGTCCTTCACTGTCTGTTCGAGAGCTATTTCTTTTGCTAAAATAAACAGCAAGAAGAATAAGAAGCCTATCTTGACAACCTATTTATGTGATGATATGCATGATATGCTTATGCAACATTTTCAAGGGCCTCAAAGGATTTAAACTCTTTTAACCAAAATAGAAACAAAGACTTTTTATTAGTAAGCTCAAATGAAATCAAAGTTTACAAAGGAATAACAAATAAGAAACTTCTAAAATTCATAAGTCTCCCAAGGACGCTTCCTTTTGGTGATAATGTAGGCATTGAGATTCTTCTCTTCGTGAAGCCGCTTTGTCAATTCCAACACCTTTTTTCTCAATGGCATAGAATTGGGACTAAAGGTATCTCGTTCTTATTTGAGTTGTATCCATGATTTTTGCAATTCTTTGAAGTTTGTTGGCATATTAGGATGTAGAATGATGCGAGACTCGACTCCTTGAACAATAGGCTCTAAAATCACTAATAGGATAGCAACATACGGCATCATAAAATTTTGAGCACGAGCTCGCACCCATTTGAGGTATGGCTCTAGAGAGATGGAATTCTTGTGCCTTAGAGTCTTGCTATCAGTCTTCTTAATCATTCCCCAAGCACGGATGAACTTCTGATGATAACCTTGCATATCATTTGAATAGTCAAACACAATACCTTAAATGAGCATATCATGAGGACCATACCTCCGAGCGTAACCGAACTGACGTAAAGCTAAGGAGGGGTTGTAGGTGATGCCTCCTTTAATGCCAAGGAGTGGCACATTGGGAAATTCTCTGCAGTAATCAATAAAAGAGATTTCTTCTTGGGAGTGAGGGCACCAATAGATGTCAAAGTGAGAAAGAGACATTAATCTTTGGTTCCATCTTAAACCTAAATCATTCTTCATTACCGACTGAGGGAGGTGCGAAATAAACCACCTATAGAGTATAGGTATATAACACATAACAATCCCTCTATTCTTCATGGTACAGGTATGGAGTGAATGAAGAATATCCCCGAGCAATGTAGGTACTGGATTGTGAGCAAGGAAAATGTTTATGGCACTAACATCTATAAATTGGTATGAATTGGGGAACAGAACCAACCCTTAGATCAAAAGAGCTAAAACATCTTCAAAGGCATGGTAACTCATAGCATCTAGGAATACCTGGGCTTTCTTCATCAGAAAACTTGTGAGGAGGCCCTTAACTCCACTCCTTTTTTCCCAATTGGACTCAATGTCATATGGCTTCAAGTGCAAAGCTATGGCGATATCTCCAGCAGTTGGATCTTATTCTAAACCGATAAAGGGTATCTGCTCCAATATAGGAAAACCGAGTATTTTGGAGAATTCTTCCAGCGTAGGCACCAACTGATAGTCTAGAAATGTGAAGCAATGGTGCTTAGGTTTGAAAAACTTGAATGAGACACTCATCAAACCCTTGTCAAAACCGGTAGTGACCAAACTGAGCAAATGACCATATCTCTTGTTGAATGATGAACTCTCAGGAACTTTTGAAACTATTTCTTTGATTTTGGGAGGAATTTCTACAAAATTAATTCAGATGGTTTTTCTGTGAGCTGAATCCATGACCTACAAAACAGAGAAGAGATAAATCCACAAGCCCTTGAAATAGTTAGTGTACATGACATGTTATGATGTTTATGATATTATGATTATGCTTTGAAATCACAAGTATATCAAACATAAACAAGCCACACAGAGACCTTAGGTTTAAAGGCTTGCATGATTTTTTAAAGGTAAGTGCCTTCTTGAAGTTTTAGTTAGCTCAACCTATCCTATTAATAGTAACCAGGTTCTAAGGAGTCTCATATCAATGACCTTTCTTTTAGGCATTGTTCTAGCTCAAGCACCAAAGTATTGCGGCCAAAATATCCAAAAAGTACAATGTCAATGAGTGTAGCATCGAGTATCAACCAATCTTCAGTCAGAACCAAAGCCGACCATCTCACTACTTTCTAATGGCTTAGGATGAGTCAATTAATGGTTCTAAAGGTCAGTTAGCACTTAATGACACTAAGTAAGCCTAATGTTATCCTTGACTGACTTAAGGAACATTAGTATAAACCAAAGTATCACGCTAACATAGCTATCACTTTGTCCATATCGGTCTACACCGTACAACCTCCATGATTTATTGCTACTTACCTAATAAGGTGCCCCAGATCCAGGTGTAGGATCTTTAACAATAACCCAAGCAACCCTTTAAAAATAAAGCAAGCAAAGCATACAAGTAATATTAAAGTGATAAACTAAACTCTAAGGTAACCCCACTTTATAGACATCCCCATCAGAGTCGCCAGTTCTGTGATACGGTAGCAGCACCGACTATTATACTGGTTTTGTGTTTGTATTCGCAAATGTCGCGGTAAGTAAGAGTCGCCACCGACTTTTCTTTTATCCAAATTAAGGAAAGGGTGAAAAGAACAGAAAAAGACCTTTTCGAGAATTTTCCGAGTAAAGGGGGTAGATTATGAAAAGGGAAGGTGTTAGCACCATTTCCATCCATAGTTTTCTATGGGCTCTTAGATGCTTAGCTCATTTTGAAAGTACCTTGTGCTTTGTGTGTTTTGAAAAATGTTTTGAAATTCCTTAGTGCGACGATTTTCTTTACGTTAACTCTTGTATCAGTCCTCAAGAGTGTTGACAAAGCAAATGTTTTTGAAAGTTTGTTTTTGAAATGTGTAAGTATAAAAATTTTGCTTTGAGCATATCATCTATGAACTATCTACTTATACTTGAAAAAGTTCGTTCTTTTCCTCCTATCCTTTAGATAGTGCTATCCTACTATTAGTGAGTAGGTAGCCATATCGTTGGATGTATGAGAGACATTCGAAGGGACGTATAGTAATAAAGGCAACATGTGGAGACACTTTAGAATTTTTTTTAGGGACTAGATCATTTATCGAGAGGCAACTGTAGGGTCATCGAGGGACTATGATCTTTTGTTTTACGGGTCTTTGCTAAAGCGTCCCCGTTTCAAGGGATATGACTGTTTTTTGAAAGGAAACCAAAGTGGGCATACCTTAGAGGTGTGTGTGTGAAATGATTCAATTCAGTTCATTTATCTCTTGTTATTAGGTTTGCTAGCGCTTTGCTATTAGCCTTTCCATACAAGCCTAATTACTAGCAGTTAATATTTTGCAGGAATTTGAATCTACACTATTACAGTGCTTCGGGGAGGGGGAATTTACATGTCCAAATGGGAGAAAAATAAAGAAAAGTGATAAAATCCTAGTAAAATCTATTACACGCTGTCAGCAGGTACATTATTACAAAAATGCGAGAAGAAGATAATGCACGCTAAATAGAGACGAACGTTTAAAATCCTAAGAAATTTTTAAGTAAGCATCTTTTTTTTGGTTTTGTTTGTTCTAAGAAAATAATTAAACTAAATTAACTAAGAAAAAATAAATAATATACTAATTAATTAAATAAAATAAAAAATAATTGTTAATTAAAAATTAATTCTAATAAAACTAATTCTACTATTTTTTGGTATTTTTGTTAAGAAAATACTTGAGTTATAAAAACCTAGCTCTAATTATTTTTAAATTAATAAAATAATGTCCAAATAATTAATTAAATTAATTTACAAAATTAAAATTAATTTAAGAAAAAACCTAAGTCTATTATTTATTTTTTTTGATTTTATGATTTGTTAAAAAAATGATTAATAGAAAAGACTAGGAAATAATTAAATAAGTAAAAGAAATAGAAAATAAAATGCATTGGGCCTGGATATGCAAAAGCAAAATGGGCGGTGAGTTTGGGATTTTTGTTAGGCCCAAAAGTCTGAGTCCAATGTCCCAAAAATAATCCAGTGGGCATTCCCCTTTTGAGCTGCAGGGTGGAAGTGCGCCCTAGGACGGCCAGATTTCTTCGCATCACATCAGATGGCCCAAATATGAAAGCCTTTGATGAATGTTTAGGGGTGCTGCACACTGAATCCTGCAAGGAATATTAGAAAAAAATTAAAATGCTGGACCTGGGACTCGAACCCACGTCCTTTCCCTTTTCACGCACACGTCTTGCCATCTGAACTGCCTTACCATTCGTGTATCCTAGTCAACGCATAATATTATATACAAAACAAAGCCAAATATATTTTAAAAATGAAAATACGCACGCTGAGTCATCGTCTTCTTCGTTTTGTACCAGACCTTTACTGACGAACTTTCCGTCGATAAAAGCTTTAGTGATGGTTTTCCGCCGTGGCTACATCCCTGCAACATTCAAAATTGTAAAATACCAATGATAAATTCCATACAAGGGCATGGTTCGACTGAACATTTCCTTTTGAACGCGATGGTACCATTGATATCGTCCAATTTTGCCTCTAGTTAGGGTTCCCCAATTTGGAGCTTCGGAACCCTAACAATGGTAAGTTGTTATATCTGTAATCAAGTTTTGATTAAACTATCCAGAAACATTCCCATGATGATCACGAACACAAATATGCAGTCAAATCATGTTTGCAATAAATGAATGAGTGAAATCGAAATTGAAAAAAAGACAAGAGCAAACCGTGAGTGCAGGGACTGTTTCCTGATGCTTCAAGGCTCGAGGGTGATCGTGAAACCTTCAATTATATCTAAGGATGGTTGTTGAATCCTCAAAAGCATCAGAATTACCCTGGAATTCAAAAATCGAGTTTGACTTTTTCTTGAAAATTTCAAGTTTGGAATGTGGTCTCTAGGCTGTGGGCGTCTCCGTTTGGCTTGCAGGGAGGTTCCTTATATAGAGGAGATAGAGGGGACAAGAAAACATGGCAAGAATCCAAGCCATAACCATTGTTTTTAAAACATGATCATAATTTGAAAAAAATGCCTTTTATGGAGATTTCATGCCATTTTCACATTGGGATGAACCTGGTCACTTCTTGCACGAATTTGTGGGCTCAAAACTGATCCAATACAATAGCCCATGGGTCCAAAATAAAAACTTATTATTTTATGCATTTTATTTTATATTTATTTGAATAAAATAAAATAAAATATGCATAAAATAGCTAGAAATTTCAAGGCATGGTAAGAATGAGATTAGAGGTCCTCCATAAGCTTAGCAAGATGTTTGAAGTCCAAGAAATTAATCCGTTGACTCAAAAGTTCAAATTTGCTCAATGCATTATTCTTGAATTTTTTAAATCTTTCTCAACTTGGGCAAGCCATAACTTGCTCAATCTTTATCTCATGATGATTATCCTGGAATTTTTGGAAAGCCCAAGATTTCTACTTCAATCCCTCTTTTGACCAATTTTGCATTTGAAGATTTTAACTTGATGTAAAAGGTCTTAGAAAAAAGTGTCTTTTGTTGACTTTCTGAAAATGACCTGTAATGTATGAGCTTGTATCTTTAAAATGGTTCATATGTTGATCTTGAGGAAAAAAGAGAAGTTGAAGGGAATGATATTCTCTTCAAAATGAGCTTTGGTTGGGGAAAAATGGATGAAGTATGTGAAAGTTATGCCTGGTCAAAGTTCAGTTGACTTTTCCTATAAAGACCCTAATTTAGAAAATTTTGACTTTTGATAGATTATGAGCATTTCTTGAGGCATCATGATCAACCTATGATCAAATGATGGATGCTACTTAAAAATGTTGATGTTGACCAAAAATATTGAAGTTTGGCTGTACATGGGGCCACAATTGAGTTTTGACCTAATATAGTTGATTTTCAAGCATTTGAGCAGTTGATTGAGCAAACTTGTAGGGTAGGGCATGAAATTTATCATGGACAATCTTGAAGGCATATTAGGACAATGGAAAACATTTAAGGCCTTTGGATCTCATACATCTTGATGAAAATTTAAACCCTAATTAGAGGTTGATTGCTTAGGAGGAGATTTTGTCTGATCAATTCTTGGTTAACCTTGAGCAATTGAGGATCTCTAGGAGCATACCTTGAGTAAAATTGGGAGGGTAAATTTTGGGGTACAACAGTTATCTACTCAATTTGGTTACTACTGGTTTCTAGGAAGACATGATGAACGTTCGTTTCCAGTTCTTTGATCCGAATCATCACTGTTTTACCTTCCCGGATTATCAATTGGTATCCACAATGGAAGAATTATGTAAATTGCTCGAAGTCTCTACTCTTGATCAGATACCCTTCACCAGTCTAGAGCAAGCTCTGAAACCTGAAGATGTTACAGTAGCCTTACATCTGAAACAGTCAGACATTGTATCTAATTAGGAAACAAGGAATTGAGTCAAGGGTTTCTCTCCTAAATTTCTGATAGATAAAGCTCAGTGGTTTCTAGATGCCGTGAATTTTCGTGTTTTTGAGGACATGTTGGCTTTGCTGATTTATGGTTTGGTACTTTACCCTAATCCAGATCAATTCATAGATGTGAATGCCATCAAAATATTTCTCACTCATAATTCGATACCTACTTTGCTCGAAGATGTCCTACATTCCCTCCACACTCGTACTATGAATAAGCGAGGAACTATTATATGTTGCATACCTCTACCGTCCAGGTGGTTTATTTTGCAACTTCACTGATCAGTGATAAAGAACGAACAAGGTTTAAGGTGGTCTCAAAGGCTGATGTCACTCACTTATGCAAATATCTATTGGTGTTCTCGATCTTAGGAAGACGTTACTACTATTGATCGCTGTGGGCAATTCCCTAATGTGATACTCCTTGGTTTAAGACGGGGCGTCACTTACAATCTTTCTCTAGATCTGCATCAATTTGGTTATGCTTGAAGGTACGATCCTCATGATATTCTCATCCAGGGTATTATGTTCGACTATGAGAACGATCCTCAAAACTACCATCAAAGGTTTATACGTGCTTGGGGCACAATAAACAAGATTGATAGCAAGACTTTGGGACACAAGAATTCCATTCCTCTAGAGCCTTACCTCAGATGGGTGCGGTCTCGTGCTCAAAATCTTAAAATGCCATATCCTGCTATTCTACCAATGATCGTAGAGCCTATTACTGAAGGGGATGTTACTCATACCATTCTTCATCCTGATATGCCTAATGACTTCAAAGAACTACAGAAGTCCTAGACTCAGTTCAAGAAGGAAAGATATACCTTCGAGGCTCAATTCTATGCTAGTGAGAAGAAAGTACTGGAGCTGGTGAAACGATTCCACGAAGAACAGAGCCTTAACGCATATGTTAACACAAAGAGTAAGCGTCCATGGGAGACTTGAATTCATATTTTTCTGGTTTTGTACCCCAAAATTTTCCCTCTCTTCTCTCAAGACATTTCTCACCAAAAACTCCTCAATGACTCAAGCTTGCACAAGTGTTGACGAAGTCAGATCATCTCCTAAGCACTGAGACTCCAAATTAGGGTTTTGACTGAGAATGACTTATCACTGACTTTTGACCTAATACATGACCTAATGACTTGAAGCATAGTCTCAAGGACTCAAAAAAATAATGTTGACCTAATTTCATGGTTCAAATCATTTCTCAGGATCAAAGGTTTGATAGTTAAAATTTGGATCAACTGACGAAAAGTCAACCGATACACAAAAAGTTAAACTTTGAATTTTTGGTCAACATTAAATTTCAAAGATCAAAATTCATCAAGACCTACAAAAATATCAAACTTTATCATCAAGAATCAAGAAATTCAACAAAAAGTCAAAGTTTCCAATACTTCGAAATTTTCTAAGTGTTATTACACTTGATAATTTCATTACTTCCTGACATTTTTTCACCAAGATGCAAGATGATTCAAAGAAAACTTTTAACATGAAAGTTGTAGATCTTGATGAATTCTACAACTTTGTATTATAGGTTTGATGTACGAAAAATGCTTAGCTTTGAAGATATAGGGCCATGAAGTCATGACATTTTCATCTAACACTTAGAGAAATTTTCAACAGGTTTTGGTAAGTTTTTATCTCAACTTCTTGGCCAATTTTCATCAAGTTCCAGTTTGATTTAGCCAAAGTGGTCAACATGAAAGTTGTATACAATGTTTCAAGCTTTCAAAAACATCAAAGAGCATGAATTTATCATACTTAAGCTAGGAGATCCAAAAGCATGAAGTTGGGCATCTATTCTTGAATTGCAAGTCATTTTGGTGAAGAACACATGATCCAATCTACATGCTATGATGCACAATCTTGTGTTGTAGGCCTTCTAACTTGCAAATCTCACCATAATTTAATGCTTACACAAACATTTGAGCTATGGTCCATTTGGTTTAAGCATTTTCCAAGTGATCTTTCCGTTTTTGGCACAAAGGCACCATTGCCATTCTTGAAAAGCATGCTTTAATCACAATGTCAACTCCTTGAGCCTCTAAATGGTTCCTTCTGCACATACAAAATGTCAAAGCAAGAAACAACCATCTACGACCTGCAAAGCACTCCTAAAAAAGAGTCCATGCCCAAATTGGAACTATGAAAAGTCATGAACTCTCACTTACAACCCAACCTAGCCATAACATGTGATTTTGAAAATCTGATCAACCCTTGTCTTAAAATCTCTTGCCTATAAATAGAGAGATCATTTTCAAGAAAAAAGGGATGAACAAGCCCTCAAAACTTCTATACTAAAAAAAAAACCAAAATTGTCCACAAAACATCCACTTTTGAGCTTTGAAGTTCAAATCTCTAAACCTCTCACACCTTGCAAGTAATTCCCAAACAAACCATCCAAATACTTCATATACATCATATAGAAGTTGTTCAAACACAATAATAACTTCTGTAAAATGACTATCAACATCTTCCAAACTCAAAAACGATATCTTGCAGCTTGACTTGGTTGGAGTGATTCAACAACTTTCAGCATAAAGTGAGGATTGAAACAACTTCAAGAAGGTTTAAAGGAGCTCGATCAATCTCCACTTTGCACCCGAAAATATCTGTACGTGTTCTAAAGTCTTTGCTTCAAGGGGTAGGTTTTCTTAAACTGTAATATCTTTATCCATACATCATTTGCTTTTGCTTTTAAAAGGATACAACATGACATATCAAAGCCATAACTTAGCAAAAAGCCAGGACAGGGACTGACACGGGTGCCCGTGTTACACAACACGGCCCGTGTCAGCTCAACTGGTTGAAAACTTAACAAAAATGCAGTGCAGGCCTTGACATGGTTGACCATGTCACACGATACGAGCCGAGTCAACTCAACTAGTTCAGACACGTAAAAAGGCAAGCAGAACAGGGGATGACACGGGTGCCCGTGTCACATGACACGTCCCATGTCAATTTGGATGGAACGAAAGTGTGTAGAGGAGTTGGGCTAGGTCTTGACATGGGTGCCCGTGTCAGCTCAGGCACCAAATTTCTTGATTTCGAGATTTTTAGGTTATTTTGGACATATTGCATTGCTTGGAGATGACCTAACACCACATAACCATTTTTCTAAAGTGAAACATCAAAAAACTTTATTCTAAACAATTAGTGTTCTTTTAAGTTAACTTAGACCTAGGTTTTTCTTCAACTAAATGAACTACAAAACCTTTTCTATCAAAAAACCTAAAAATCAATATCTTTTCAATTTATATTTTCTTGTGCAATTTTTACAATATGAATTATGTCAAAGTCTTGTAATAGTAATTAGGGTTTACTTTACTTGTCATCCCCATTTGTAAATTTGTATCTCCCATCCCTCAAAGTATTGTAATAGTGTAGGACATTTAAATTCCGTAATTTATTTCTTTCCATATTATTGCTAGTAATTAGGTTTTGTATGGCAAGATCTTAAAATCAATACTAGACAACCCTAATAAAGATAAATGCATGAAAACAAAAACACTTTGCACACTTGCACTTCTAGGGTAACCCACACTTGTTGCCTCGGATAAAACAGTCATGTCCCTCGAATGTGGGATACTTTAGCAAAGACCCTCGATTAAAATATCGTAGTCCCACATTGACCCTTTGATGCTGCCTTCGGTAAAAGATCTTAGACCCTTATAACAAATTGCTAAGGTATCTTACAATGTTGCCTTCTATGACTATACGACGACCCACGCCTGTCCCTTCACATCTAATGATATGGTTTCTTACCAACTAATGGTAAGATAAAACTATCTAAAGGAGGAGGAAGAGAATAAAGACTTTATTTTGAGTAGGTAGAACACTCGTAGTTGCTTGCTCACAAACATTTCAAAACAAACATCTTTTCAAACACACCAAACACTTTCATGAAATATTTTCAAAAGCCAACACTTTGTATACATTCTTATAGAGACGAGAATCATTACAAATTTCACCTAAACAAAGACACTTATAAAAAATACATTCAAACACACCAAACACTTTCATGAAATATTTTCAAAAGCCAACACTTTGTATACATTCTTATAGAGACGAGAACCATTAAAAAGTTCGCCTAAACAAAGGCACTTTTCAAAAATAATTTCAAACGAACACAAACACATTTACAAAGCATTTTCAAAGTGAGCTAGCAACTAAGAGCCCGTAGATAACTACAGATGAAAAGGGTGCTCACACCTTCCCTTTTCATAACCTACCCCCCGAAATCAAGAAAATTTTCAAAAGGTCTTTCCTATTCTTTTTACCCTTTCCTTTATTGGATAAAATAAAAGTCGGTGGCGAATCTTGCTATCCGCATCAATTGCGATAAAACGTAAAACACCCAAGACAATTCTCCCACCATATTACAGAACTGGATACTCTGCTGGGGAGTATAAACTAAAAGGGGGGGTTACCTTATGAGCTAGATCACATTTTTTTCTTTACTTGCTTGACTTGTTTGCTTTACATTTGTGGGTTATGCTTGGGTTTATTACTTGTGAAAATCCTACACCCAGATTTGGGGGAATTTTAGGTAAGTAGCAATAGATCATGGGGACTGTACAGGGTATACCGACATGGTTAAAGCGATGGATATGTTAGTGTGACACATTTGTTGGTACCGGTGTCCCTTGATTCCAGTCAAGGAGAATACAGGGCCGATGTGTGGTGTCATGAAGCATTAATTGACCGTAGAATATTAGTTGAAAAAATTTTCCATTATAAAGTAGTGAGGTAGCCGGCTTTGGTGTAGACTAAAGTTGGTTGATACTCGATACTACACTCATTGAGATTGGACTTTCGGGATATTTTTCCGCAGTTTGGATGCTTGAGCTAAAACAATGCCCGACGAAGAAAGATCAGTGATATTGTGGCTCCTAGAACCCAGTTACTTTTTAGATCAGGTTGAAGCAACTAAACTTCAAGAAGGTACTTACCAATAAACCCCATGCAAGCCTAAACCTAAGGTCTTGTGCGCTTTGTTTTTGTGTGATTATTTGCTCATGACATCATAACATCATGCCATAGCATTTTACTAACCATTTCAAGGACCTAGGGATTTATCTTTGTTCTGTTTTGTAGGATATGGCTCCCGATCGCAGAAATACCATCCAAATCCACTTCATAAGAGTGCCTCCTCAACTTAAAGAGTTAGCATTAAGGGTTCCTAAAAATTATTTGTTCACCAAAATATATGGTCGACTTCTCAATCTGGTTACCTCAAGCTTTGATGAAGACATGATAAAGGTGATTTTTCAGTTCTTCGACCCTATATACCATTGTTTCACCTTTCCCGATTATCAATTAGTTCCCACAATGGAAGAGTTCTTTCAACTGTTGGGAATACCATTCCTTGACCAAATACCATTCACCGGTTTAGAGGAAACTCCAAAGCCTGAAGTTATTGCCAAGGCCTTACGTTTGAAGTGTTCTGACATTATAGCTAATTAGGAAACAAGAAGCGGGGTCAAAGGCTTTTTGCCTAAATTCCTGATGGAGAAGGCTCGTTCATTTTTGGATCTTTTGGATTTACAAGATTTTGAAGAAATATTGGCCCTTGTAATCTATGGTTTGGTTCTCTTTCCTAACCCTGACCAACTCATAGATGCGAACGCTGTCAAAATCTTCCTTACTCCCAACCCGGTGCCTACATTGCTTGGGGATATTTTGCACTCTCTTCATACTCGCAATATGAGAAAGCGAGGGACCATCATGTGTATCTCTCCTTTGTTGGATAGGTGATTTACTTTGCACCTTCCTCGATCAATATTGAAGAATGAGCAAGGCTTAAGGTGGTCTCGAAGGTTGATGTAACTTTTTAATTCAGATACCCATTGGTGCTCTCGATCTCAAGAAGACTTTACTATGATTTATCATTATGGAGAGTTCCATAATGTTCCACTCTTGAGCATTAGGGGAGGTATTACTTATAATCCTTCTCTAGCTCTATGATAGTTTGGCTATGCACGAAAAGATGGTCCCCATGACACACTCATTCCAGGAATTATATTCGACTATGAGAATAATGCCCAAGGTTATCATCGAAGATTTGTGCATGCTTAGGGCATAGAGAGCAAGGTTGATAGTGAGACTTTGGGGCATAAGAATTTCATCCCTCTTGAACCTTATCTCAAATGGGTACGAGTTCGTGCTCAAAGTCTCATAATCCCATATCCTGCTATTCTACCAATAGTTGTAGAGCCCATTGCCGAATGGCATGTTCCTCATACCATTCTCCATCCTGACATGCCTATCGACCTCGAGGAATTGTAGAGATCATGGATTCAACTCAAGGGGAAACGAGACTGTAAGTGTTTGTTGGCAGCAATTTTGGCAAAACAATGTGCTGTTAATATTTTGCTAAATGTCTTGACATTTGTAGCAAGCTGTTTTAAATGATGTCAAAGCAGATGTCTTGACATCTGCCTCCTGAACTGATCTCAGCCAACATCAGTATATGTTTTTCTGTTTCCTGATTTCCTGCGCTCCATAATTCAAGATTTGTGACTCACAGGCTGCGAAAAATATGGAGGAATATTTTTCAAAATGCATGGATTTTATCTTGACCTGTTTTTATGGAAATATTCAAAAGAATTGAATATTGGTTTTAAAGCCCAAGCCCACAACTGCGCATATATAAGGACTTGCTTCCTTATTTAAACTACTAAAACTTTTGAAGAAGAATACTTTATTTCTGTCTTAGAAGTCTAAGTCTTTTAATTTTCAAACACTCTAGTATTGATTTAATACTTGTGTTGTTATTTGGATTGTTAATTATGTATCATTCATAAGCTTTTAAGCATTGAATGATTGAAGTTTTTTAACTTATTATTTCTGTTCTTTCTTCACTGTAAGTGATTAAAGGGATTTGAGGAGGGCCTCATACCTAGGTGAGTCTTAGGTAGAAGTATAGCACGGGTAGTGATTAAATGATTAAATCGTAAACTGGTAGTTTACTGAGGGTCTATGAATTGATACTATTTAGTGGTCTTGTCCCTGGCTTGATAGCCACCAGAGTAGGTGTTATTGTATACTAAACTGGGTGAATAATCTCTTGTGTTTTTACTGCTTTTGTTATTACTTCTCTTTACTTGTAAATAGATATTTGTGTTGTGACATCTCATTCAACATCACATATATGATACTAGAATTTCAATTGGTATCAGAGCAAGCATCATGCTCATTATCTGGGTGAGATCCAAGGAAGATACTTTATGGTACTATGAACAAGGAAGGAGGATTTGTGAACAGACCACCCATTCTTGATGGAATTGATTATGGCTACTGGAAACCACATATGGTGGCCTTTTTAAAGTCTTTGGACAATAGGGCTTGGAAAGTTGTTTTAAAAGGATGGAAACACCCTGTCAAATTGGGAGAAAATGGAGAACCTACTTCTGAGTTAAAACCATAAGAAGATTGGTCTAAAGAAGAAGATGAAATTGCTATTGGAAATTCTAAAGCCCTGAATGCTATATTCAATGGAATTGACAATAACATTTTCAAATTAGTGAATACATGTGAAGTTGCTAAGGATGCATGGGGGATTCTTGAATCTACTCATGAAGGCACATCCAAAGTTAATATGTCAAGACTTCGGTTGCTCACCACAAAATTTGAGAGTTTGAGAATGAAGGATGATGAAAGTATAAATTACTTCCATATGAACATTCTTGAAATTTCTAATGCCTCCAATGCTTTAGGAGAGAAAATACCTGAAGACAAATGGGTGAGAAAGATGCTCACGTCTCTTCCCAAGAGATTTGATGTGAAAGTGACTATTATAGAAGAAGCTCAAGACATTGACAAAATGAAAGTGGGTGAACTTGTTAGATCCCTTCTAACATTTGAATTAAGCATCAATGAAAGATCTGAAAAGAAGAACAAAAGAATAGTCTTTGTATCAAATACTGAAGATGAAGAGGAGGACTATGATCTAGATACATATGGAGAAATATCAAATGCCTTAGATATACTTTGAAGACAGTTTAACAAAGTGATAAAAAGAATGGACAAGAACCAAAGATCAAATGTCAAGAACATCTCATCTGTCATCCATAAGTCAAATGAGGTTGGAAGAAAAAGGGATGAAGAAAAATATTCTCAAGGGAAGGGAATATAATGTCATGAACTACGGTTGCTCTAATTCTTTAAAAGGGATACATAGGCATCGAGGTAGGGCCCGAACGAGCATAACTTTTATTTTCCCTACATTATTTTATATTTTCTTTTGAATGCATTCCCTCTTTTCATTTTCCTTTAGCTCTTAACCATATATATAAATTCTTACACACCCTTTGATTAGAACAACATGAGTGGATACCATAGAATACTACAGGCGTGTGGGGTTGTAATACATTCCCCTCGTGTAACCGACTTCCTTACCCGATCTCTATGGTTGCAAGACCTTGATTTCATCCCTCTTATGTTTACTCAATTCTTACCTTTCCCATCCAGTGGGATAAAAAGATGTTCGATGACGACTTCATTGAATTTTAACTTTGATGATTTCCGCCGGTTATTTTAACTGGCGACTTCACTGGGGACAATAGGACACTAATTTTCGGTCCTTCCTTAGTAACTCAGTCCTAGCTTATCTTCTTTTTCTTGGGTGTTTATGCGTATATTTGCTTATATTCTTTGGTTATATGCTTTCATACATTGCATTTTATTGCTACCTATACTCTGGATACTGCTGTTATGCTGTTTCTTTATGTTGTCGGGATGATACTTCTTGAGGTAAAATGCCTAGTACCCAGGCCAAAGTGAACTAAGACACTAGGAATAGAGTGGGGGGCATGACGACTATATGACATGGTCCGATTAGTGCATTCATGTCATATGCTATGCTCAAATGAGGTTCAAATGAAGGTATCTTCATCATGCACATCTGTGTTGCGATGATTTTACTTTCAGGCAGATCTGTGACTCATGAGTTACCCTTGCCTTACCCTGGCTTAGTCTTTACCCGTGAGTGGGGAGGGATTTGATTATTATAGGTACCGACGTTGACTATGTTTTGATGGTGACCACTTTGTTCTGTTGGTGACTCTAGTTCAGTTGGTGACTTGGTTTGTTAGTGACCTTGTGTCTTTTGATACTTTGGTTGGTGATGACTGTCTCAAACATTTGAACCTATGACTCTATACAATAGTACAACAACATCCAGTATTGTGGAAACCTTGTTCCTATCATGTTACATCATAGCATATTTACTTTAAATATATATATCTCGATGATTAATCTGCATGTGCATTGTATTTTCCAGGATTTTCCAGGGATTTCTTCTCCTCTAAGCATGGAAAACAACACTGATATCGTCATGAAGACCAAGAGGGATAACTTCAGCTACTAGTTTCGTCCTAGTGGTTGGCCCTTTCTTGAAGAGCTCAGAGATCTCATGAACTGTCAACAGATGGGTGTTTTTGGTGAAAGATATGGGAGTATCCTATCTTTTTGGATGCTCGGGTTGAGGATAAGGCTGTTCAGACTTTTCTATAGTTTTATGATTCGGAGTTGTGTTGCTTCACATTTCAGGATTACCATTTAGCACCTACTCTTGAGGAGTATTCTCACCTTCTCCGAATTAAAGTTACCAGTCATACTCCATTCATTCAGGTCCCTGTTGAGCCTGACTATGAGGTCATTGCTAAGGTTCTTTATTTGAGCCTTAAAAATGTAAAAGGAAGGTGGAGACATAATAAAGTCACTTGTGGTCTTCCAATAGATTTCATGACAAGAAAGGCTAAAGAAATGGCAAACCTAGGATATTGGGATGCCTATTATGCATTATTGGTAGCTACCATTTATGGGGTTATCCTCTTCCCTGAGATTAAGGAGATAATGGACTTGAATGGTTTGTGTCTTCATGAATAAAAATCTGATACCTACCTTATTAGCTGACACTTACCATGCCATTCAATCTAGGCATGGAAAGAAGGGAGTAATGGTTTGTTGTGTGCCAATGCTTTATAAATGGTTCATGACACAGTTACCTACAAAGGGGCCATTCAAAGAAGATCCTCGTTCTTGGGCATTCAAAGTAATAACACTCACCTCTTTCAATATTCAGTGGTACAAACTTAAGGTTGATAACATTGAGGTAATCTCTAACTGTGCAGGTTTCTCTAATGTTCCACTCATAGGAGTGAAAGGGATTATCAACTATAACCCAGTACTCACTCTTTGCCAATTAGGTTATGCTATGAGGCGTCCACCCACAACCAAAGAGGTCGAACCTGTGTATTGCAAAAAGGTGGAAGATCTTGAATTATTGAGGAAAGCGGAAGTTTCTTGGGCCTACATTGATAGGAAAGTAAAATATTTCTTTGGATTAAAGGAGGTATTAGCTTTTGATCCTTATGTGGATTGGTTGAAAGAAAGAGTCAAATCTCTTATGCTGCCTTTTGAAAAGGAAATGTCCTTGTATCCCCAACCCACTGAACTATAGCACGATGTACCTAAGGAACACTTCTATCAAGTACAGTTGGAAAATAGGGACCTTCATCAAAATCTTGAAGACAAAAGAATGGAAATATACTTTTTGACAAAAAAGAAGATGGAATTAGCCCGTAAACTAAAAGAATATGAAGGTGAAGTTAGCTCCGAAGGCAGAAAAAACAAAAAGACCTAGAACAGAAGACTCCTTTATATCTACAGAAGAGTATTAGATAGCACTTACTGATGCAAAAAAAGAATCGTCAAGAAACTTTGAAGTTTCAAATGTCCAACAATAGAAACAACGAAAAACCTAAAGAGTTGGGAAACCAATTTAAAGCCGCTAGGATAGAGATGGAAGCAAAGGAAGCTCAGATGACCGAAGTAATGAAAGAAAATTCAAAACTTCGTGACAAAATAAAAGAGGAGCAAAATGCGCTCGTACGCATACCTTTACTAGAATGCAAAGAATGTGATCGCTTCCTGGAGCAATGTGTGTACTTGGAGGGATAACTATTTCAGAAGGATGTGGTGATTGATAGCTTCGTTCGTGGAAGATATCATGAAAAGACAAAAAATTATTCAAAGAAACAAAGGAATGGAGTGAAGAGTACTTCTAGAAGGGGGGGGGGGAATTGTACTACACGGAGATCAGAGACCCACCACATTGATTATCATTTTTCTTTCTTCTTTGATGTCATTCGATCACCACCAGTCTTGTTAGATGGGATCATTTATCTTTCGTTGCGTATTTTGGATCATTCTTGTAAGAAGTTACTATTTGATCGTATGGGTCATGTTTTTAATGAAACCAATTATTGTCGAGTATGTCTCTTATCGATTGTTGATTATCTCTCTTATCATGTTTGTTTAAAGTTCCTAGGGGTGGCAAAAATTTTGGGTACCCTGGAAATGGTGAAACATTTCATGCTTAATCACGCATTCATGCACATCATATTATGATAGGTTGTTATGGAAGGTCTTCTTATCTCCGATTTGGGTTTCCCTGGAAGATATTTCTACCACAAATTCTCATCGTTATAATACTAGGAGTACTCCCAAGAGGCAGATGGAACAAATTCAAGCAGATGTTGTGGCTATGGGTACTAGGATGGATACTCGGGTTGATCAAGTGATGGAGATCATTCAGAACATGGTTCATCAGCAAGAGGAGATGATAGTCATGATTATAAGGCCTACAGAAACCATGAATAATGGTGGTGAAACTTCGAATGCAAATCCGCAAGGGGAACATCATCAACAATCTTAATGGTACTTTGGGCACTTAGAATGTGGTTGATAATCCGGGAGGTGTTCAGAATATGAATATGGGTTCGAATGTCGATTTGTATATACAGAACGGTCAGCCTGCAAATCTCGGCAATCCTACAGTTAACTAAGGTATCCCTGGGATTCAAGTTGTGGGAAATCCTCCTCTGCCTGCTCCTATTCGTCAGTGTATTGAACAACCTGTTATACCATCGAGGCCCGTTTGTATTCCTACAAGGCCACTAGACAAATATAACTGGGAATATTGGATGTCTAATATTGACGAGCCAACAGAAGAAGACGGGAAGTTGCATATGCTTGAAGAGCGGATGTGTAGGTTTGAAAGTCAAGGTGCAGTGGGTTTTGACATGTCCGATTTGGGCTTAGTGCCAAGGGTAAAGATTCCCCCCAAATTCAAGGCACCGGATTTCATGAAATACAAAGCACTTCTTGTCCAAAGACCCATGTTAAGTCTTTCTACTGGAAGATGTCTGCATATTCTGATGATAAAAAACTATTGATGCACTTCTTTCAAAACAGTTTGATAGGTGGCCCTCTCGAGTGGTACATGCAGTTGGGAAGCAGCCACATTCGTACATGGAGAGAATTGGTCGAGGCTTTTGTTATGCACTATCAGTATAATACTGACATGGCTCCCACAAGAAGCCAATTGCAGAATTTGTTTCAGAAGTGGGATGAGTCTTTTAATGAGTAAGCCCAGAGGTGGCGAGAGATGGCTGCAAAGGTTCAACCGCCCATGTTGGAGCCGGAGATGGTGGAAATGTTTAGTAGTACATTGCAGGGCCAGTACTACACAACTTGCAGTACATCAGGTACTTTTGCCGAGATGGTGACACAGGGAGAGCGAATTGGAATCAGAATTATGTTGGGAAAAATCTAAGAAGTTGTTGCTGGAAATAATGTTGGTAATACTAAGAAGTCTTTCGGTGGTCACCAAAAGAAAAAGGAAGGATAAGCCAATACGGTCGTAACAATACCAGTTGCTTCACCCTAGCAGCAGACATATGCACCCAGGTAGGGCTACCAACAAAGGCCAAAATAACCGCCCAGAAAATTTGACACAATTCCCATGCCCTATACATAATTGCTACCTCAGTTACTAGAGTTGAAGTTGGTTGAGAAACGCACAATGCAAATTAACCCAGAAAAGCTACCACTAAATTTCAATCCTAATGCTACATGCAAGTTTCATTCCGGAGTACAAGGGTATAGCATTGAGAGTTGCGTAGCATTCAAACATAAGGTGCAAGATTTATTGGACTCTCAGGCTATTAATTTTGGGCCAGCACCTAATATTACAGTCAACCTTTGCCACCACATGGAAACGCCACTGTCAGTGCCATTATTAAAGATAAAGGTTTGAATCTTGTTATGGATGTGAATCAGCTGATTACACCCCTCTTATTTGTGAAGATTATTTGGTACAAATTGAGGGTTTCTAGTATTTGAAGGATGCAGTCCATGATTTGATTACCAAAGTAATTCTACAGTTCAACTGTACAGTCGCTGAGACTAAAGTTGGCGAGTGTTGTACCCCAAAATTTGCCCTCCCATATTCTTCAAGATTTGCTAAGAGCATGCTTCAAAATCTCCCAAGGGTTGCACAATCCAATGGCCTCCTAACAGTCAAAAATTAGGGTTTTGATTCTGGCAAAGAAATTGAAGTTTCCAAAGGTCCAAATAAGTCCCACATGCCTATAAACATTATCAAGCATCCATATACCAAGTTTCAAGACTCACAACATCAAAATGCACAGTCAAAAACCCTAAATGCTTCACAGTCAACTGCAGGGGCAAAATGGTCATTTGACAGTCAAAAGTCAAATTTTTTGGTCAACATCTTATTTTGAAGCCACAAACATCATTTGATCAATTCTTGATCATGATTCTCAAGGTATGGCTTAAAAAGTCTCAAGATGCAAAAGTTTCTATTTTTGGACAGTTGAAAAAGTCAACTGCAAATTGACCAAGGCATAACATCCACATAGTTTATCAGAAAAAATCCATCCAAAGCTCATTTTGAAGAGAATGACATTTCCTACAACTCATCTTCACACTTCAAGTCCAAGAAATGCTCTCACAAAAAGTTATCAATCCCAACATTATAAGTCATTTTCAAAAGTCAACAAAAAGGCACTTTAAGTCAAAGACCATAACTTGAGATTGGTAAATCAAAATGACATGGGACCAAAGACATTGGTTATAGGACTTCAAGATCTTCCCAAAATGTCCAAGAACATGATCAAAGCTTAAAAATTGAGCAAGATATGCCTTGTGGAAGTTGGGAAATTTTTGGGAATTTTGAAAAGTCAACTTTGCTTCAAATGCCTCAAAAATGCTAATGGGCCTCAATTTCTTCCATCAATCATCACCCAAAGGCTATGCACGACCCATTAAGCTAAAAGGGAGTTATTTTCTTATTTTTTATTAATTAATTGAATTTTTAATCTTATTAATTCATTTAATTAAATTTAATTATGAGAAAAATACTAAATAATGATTTTAAATCTTTTTGGTGCAGCAAATCCTTCCATCATGACCTAAATATTTCGTGCACATTCTCAAGGGAACAAAATCTTCCATATTTGGCATGATTGGCATGAAAAAGATTGAAATTGATATGCTTAAAAATCAAATCTCCAAATCATCAATGCATGGATTATAGGCTGGTTTTCTTGACCTAATTCACTTACATACATAAGCATAAGTGAAACCTAATGCCATGGACACAAGAAGTTGCGCCCAAGACCAAGAACAAACTTGCACTTTTGGACAAAAATTTGAAAACTGAAAACCTAGATAGAGCTCGTTTCAAGGCTTGGAAAGTACTCCAATACACTCCTGACACCACCAGGAAACGATTCCAATCAAAACCAGCCTTCCATACTCAAAGAATTGGTATAACCGAGTCTCACTTTTCATCAAAATTTTCATATTCGTGTTTGCACTTTCATGCATTATTAATGTCTTTTAATGGTTGATTTACGCTAACATGAACATTCTGAAGCTATTGGTGCCCTTTAATTGAACTGATAACGTCTGTATCAAAAGTTGCCATGGATGTTCGCTAGGGTTTCAGAGCTCCAGATTTGGGGTTTCACACATAAGGAAAAATTGGCCATCCTAACCAGTACCATTGAAATCAGGACATCAGGACGGATTGAACAACCACCTCGCGCCCTTTTTATGTTTACTCATATGCTAATCGCTATTTTTGTGTATTACAGTTAGTGTGGGTTTAAAACCCCCGCTATTTGCTTTTAGTTACAGGTAAAAAGATGAAGAAGATGCTAGCGTGGCTGAACGTGGTTGGGTAGTTTGAAGATTGGCGCGTTTTTTTTTATTGTTCAGCATAATAGTTTCTTTTCACACATATTATTCATGTTCCATTATACATACAAATAAACGCGTTGGTTCAAATGGTGGATGCGCTGGCTTGCAGGTATTGGGACCTGGGTTCGATTCCCAGGTCCCCCACTTCTTCCATAATATTTTTCTCAACATGTTTCTATGCAGTATACTCTCAAAAGACCATCATGCATCCTCGCCTGCTTGCCTGCCAAGTGTCCAGGGGTCCCAATCCAAAGGCCAGAACATGCAGCTTACCATACGCGCTAGTCCAAGGATCCACACGCAAGTACAGAAAAGTCAACAAAGGCCTTGAATTTAGTGGGCCAAATGCTTCAATAGACCTCCAAATTGGGCCAGATACCCCCCTTTGTTTGTATTCTATTCTTTTTTTCTTCTAATTTTCTTCTTCCTTTTCAATTCTCTTTTATTTATTTTAATTATTTTAGTTAATTCACAAAAACAATTTTTATAATATAAAAACCTGAAAAATCAAAAACATGTTTATTGTCATTAACATTTAATTCATTATATTTTTGTAAATAAATTTGTAATAATCAATTTAGGTTAATTTAGGTTAAAATTTTAATGTTTTTTTCTTAAATAACTAAAATATGTAGAAATTAGGTTTTTAGCATTTGTATTCTTTTTCTCAATAAATAATTTCTTCTTCTTATTATTATTAATTACTAATTATTTTGTAAATAAACATGTAATTAATTAATTAGGGTAAATTAGGTTAAAACTTAAATATTTTTCTTTAACAATTAAAAATAATTTAGAACTAGGGTTTCATTTAATTTCTAATTTTAATTAATTTTCTTTATTTCATAAATACCAAAAAACCATAAAAAAATAACTTCTTTTCTTTATTTAATAATTAATTAACTGTTCATTTCAATTTAACCTTTAAAGGGTCCAACGCCCTCGCACACTCGATTCTAATTTCTTTTCGCACGTTCGTCCCTATTTTTCTTTTAAATATAATGTAATTGCTCAAGCATTGTAATAGTAATTAGGAAATTTATTTACTTTCCGCATTTTATTCAAAACGGGTCTTTGTTAATTTGGCGATGTATAGACCCGCGCCTTGTAATAGCGTAGGACTTTATTTTCCGCACTTTAATTTCCGCACCTCTTAACTGCTAAATTTTGCATGAAAGAATGAATGGCCCAAATAAAATCAAAGCGTAGCTCACCAAATGCATGACAAGATAAAACATAACTGAAAACAACGCACAAATTCACACACCACTCTTAGGGTACGCCTCACTGTTGCCTTGCCCCTCGAAACGTGGTCGTCGAGTATAGGACGTTTTAGTAAGTCCTTATGTCCATGAACATGGCATAAGGGTAGCTTCTAAGGTGTCCTACTATTGCTCTGGTGACCACATCGTCCCTAACAAATGAATTGACCCGAACACCTCCAACGGTGGTGCTACCTACCTCTCAATGGTGGGATGGCACTACCTTAAGGACATTTACACAGCCTAATTCCTTAGGGTAGGTAGATGACTCGTAGATACTTGCTCTAATTCAAAACAAATCAAAACTTCTTTTCACACAGACACTTTTCAAAAAGCTTTCAAAAACAATTTTTCAAACACTCTTGAGGACTGATACAAGAGTCGATCTGAAATCTTTAAACGAAACTTTTGCAAAACCCACTCACAATTGAAAAGCAAACATTTTTAAAACACAAATGAGCAAGTACCTAAGAGCCCGTGGATAACCACGGGTAGAAAGGGTGCTAACACCTTCCCTTTCTATAATCTACCTCCCGAACCGAGAGATATCTCAAAGAAGGAATTTTGCTGTGCTTTTGTCCTTTCCTTGTTGGAGAACATAAAAGACGGTGGCGACTCTTGCTTACCGCGACATTTCGCGAACCAGCTTTAAACAGTCAGTTCCAGATCCACCGATCACAGAACTGGCGACTCTACTGGGGATATCTTATAAAGTGAGGTGTACCTTAGGATAGTTCATAACTGTGTTTTCAATTGTTGTGATTTGTTTGCTTTATTATTGTGGGTTGCATCGGAGTTACATAGATCCTAACCCGGATCTGGGGATACCCTGTTAGGTAGCATAAGCTGTGAGGGACCTGTCCGGCATAGACCGGCATGGGTGAAGCAGTGGCTACGTTGGTGTGGCACCTTGGTCTGTACCGATATCCCTTGTGTCACAACGAGGAGAATATGGGTCTTCTGAGGAGTCATTAAGCACCAACCGACCTTAGAACCTTAAATGAACCAACTTGGCCAATAGAACAGTAGCAGTATGCTACGCCCATTGAGGCTAAACTCTCGTGATGGCTCTGGCCGCAAGAAAAGATTGCGATGCTGGAGTTATGACTGATTGAGGGTAGTCAGTGATATTGGGATCCTCTAGAACCCGGTTACTTCTGATAGGACAGGTATGAACCAACAAACTGAAAGAGGGTAATACCTAGACCCCATGCTGGCCTAAACTCTAAGGGCTTGTCTTGTGTGACTTGTGTGCCTTATCATGTTTGCCTTTGTAAATATTGGTGGTGTGCTTTATCATAACATCATGCCATCATAAACATTGCATTCATCCTGCATAAGGACTGACCATTTCAAAGACATGAGGGTTTCACCTTTGCTCTGTTTTGTAGGACATCATGATGCCTATGCGAAGGAATACTATCCGGTTCAACTTTGTTCACCCACCTGAGTTGCTTGAAGAGTTGGTTAGCAGAATTCCAAATACTACTTCCTTCATCCAGAGGCATGGTTCTCTTCTCAGTTTAGTCACGGAAAAGTGGGACCAACAGCTGATGAGTGTCCTGACCCAGTTCTATGACCCTCTGTACCAGTGCTTCACCTTTCAAGACTTCCAGCTGGTCCCTACCCTGGAAGAGTTCTCTGATTTGCTTGGTATCCCTATCTTGGATCAGACTCCTGTTGGTTCCTAAATTCGACACCCTTGTTTTATTAATATCAGCCATTAAAGCTGAAGGATGTTTTCGACCAGCTGGCTCTGTCGAAATAACCATCAGAAGATGGCAATGTACTTAGAGGATTTCTTCCAAGGGGGAATTTGGTTGCCTTCGACGTCGAAGGTGTGGCTCGTCGAAGATGCCTCTCGACGAAGGTGTTCGATTGTTCAGAGTGGAACGGTTTGAAATTCAAGCGTTTGGAGGGAAAACGGTTTCCAGCGGTTACCAAGTGCAACGTGCAAAGATCTGGAGCGTCGAACGCTGAGAACGTGCCAAGTGGAGTCATCTCGAAGCAGTGTAACTGCCCGACGGTTACTTGGGATGTTTTAGTATAAATATTAGTAGTTCACGCAGTTTTTCGCGTGTGTTCACAATTATATACAAAGTCACTCATATAGATTCGAGTACCCAGCGTGTGAGAAAGAATTGTTGAGAATGTATGTGTGAAACACCACTTTTATTAATCAAAGTCATTTACTTTCCAGAAACTTTACTTGCTTTCTCCTTTATTTTATCAAGTTCTCTTCTTCATACAATTTACATAAAGCTTCTTTATTTCCTTGTCATTTAACCATAGTTAAACTTAATCAAAACCCCAAAATCAACCATGTCTTAGGATCAATCTGATCGATCCTGCGAGTCACCAAATAAGTAACCATTTGGAAGATCAGCGGTTGTTTACCAAAACCAACGGTAAACAAATTGGCACACCCGATGGGACTGTGTGTTGATTTTGAAGTTTAATCTGTTTACACGAAATATCGTTCTTTTTCGAGGAGTGTTGTATGTTATTGAGAAGTGGTAGAGTATACAATAACAATACCAATACTGCCAAAAGAAGAGAAGAGATGGCGAATCCGCCAAACAATAACGAAATCCCACAAACGAATGTGGGATCAACGGTTATCCCAACCATAAGTGAAGCGATAACCGCTGGTTCAACACCAGCAGTAACGGTCACAACGACGGGGCCATTACCTCCGTTCACTGGCCCCAGAGTGCCTTTGGGAACCCCCCCACCAAGAGGAAATTTAGGCACAAGGCCTTATGTTCCCCCAGGATTTATGACAGGCGGTCATAATCGAGAACCACTCTACGGCATGCCAACGTCTGACTTGGCTAGCCTAACGAACGCTGCGTCCACTTTTTCAGACCCTTTAGTGAGTGCCTCTTCGCCACTCCAAGGTTCGGGAGTAGGTATGGCGAATAGAAATAGGACCCAACTCTTAGGAGGAACGTCCCAAGTAGCACATGGCCTTACAAATGCCTCGACAGCAGTCTTGAGGCAACAAATAGACGAAAGCAACCATGATATGGTTCAAATGTTGGCACAAACTTTAAGTACAGTGCTGAATCCTCTAATACAAAACACCACCCAATCGAATCAGCAGATGACAGCGCAAATGACGCGTTTGGCTGATTTCTTTGGAGTACCCCAACCTATTCGACAGCCCCAAAGGGCGCAGATAAGGGGAAACCAAGGTATATTCTTAGAGGAAGAAACCACTATCAACCAAGGCCAGCAACCTGTCGAAGAAAACCTTAGGGCACGATTGGAACAGCCTGTCGAAGAACCTAGGGTTGTAACCCCAGAGGTAAGGTTAGTTAACAGAAACCAAAATGCTGACGAAGTAGTTCAGCATATCCAATACCAAAACATGGGTTTGGAAAATAATCTGGCAACCATGATCGAAAGAATCATGACGCAAAATGGGATGAACATGGGTTTTCGTAGGCCCAACTTCACATCCCCACTGTCAGAATACGTGTTACAGACAGACTTACCTCCTAGATGTAAAGTCCCTAAGTTCACTAAATTCTCTGGGGACACGACAGAATCTACTGTCGAACACGTGGCAAGATACTTGATCGAAGCAGGAGATATTTCAAACAACGAAAACCTGAGGATTAAGTACTTCCAAAGTTCTTTAACAAAGAACGCTTTTACTTGGTTTACAACTCTCCCTCCCAATTCGATCCATCATTGGACTCAGTTGGAGAGATTGTTCCATGAGCAATTCTACATGGGACAAACCAAGATAAGCCTGAAAGAATTGGCCAGTGTAAAGAGACGTTTCACTGAACCTATAGACGAATATCTAAATAGGTTTAGGTTGCTCAAAGCGAGATGTTTTACACAAGTGCCAGAACATGAGTTAGTCGAAATAGCCGCAGGCGGCTTAGATTATTCCATTAGGAAGAAGTTAGACACTCAATACCTGAGAGACATGGCCCAACTGGCCGATAGAGTTCGACAGGTCGAACGCCTTAAAGCTTAGAAAGCCAAGGCAACGAAAACTCATAAGAGAGAGAGGATAGCGTATGTTGAGATGGATGACGAAGATCCAGAAGCCTTCGACGAAACTATAACTGTCGAAGAAGGCGAAGTCGATTTAGCGGAACTAAAACAAGGACCACCATATTCTTGCAAGCTGTTAGTCCCCTCAAGTGGAAAAAATCCCACTGGTCCAGAAAGGACCAATGATAGGTTCCCCAAAAAGACTTATAGTTTTGATATTACAAAATGTGATGAAATCTTTGACTTGCTTGTAAAAGATGGCCAAATGATAGTACCCCCAGGGGTAAAAGTACCTCCTCTTGATCAAAGAAAGAAGAGAGGTTTTTGTAAATATCATAATTTTCTGGGCCATAAAACGTCTCAATGTTTTCTTTTCAGGAATCTTGTGCAAGACGCTATCGAAGAAGGGAGGTTGAAGTTTGCTGACAAGACCCCCATGACTGTGGACTCTAACCCGTTGCAGGCTGAAGCCCATTATGCTGAACCTTCAGAGGTGAACGTGATCGAGGCATCCAGAAGCCAGTCGAAGAGGCCAGGAATCAAAATGGTCGAAGTCTCAAAGGGCCATGTCAAAATGCCAATCTTTGGCAGTTTTTCTGGGAATCTATCCAGAAAGACAATTGAAGCGGTTTAGAAAGCGGTCGAAAGCCCAAAGCTGGAGACAGCAGGAGCCCAAAAATCTGGAACAAAACCCAGTTCTCACTTGGCTGCAGTTCAAGGCCAGACAGAGGACTTGGAGATTCAAATGAAGCAGTTGACTCTTGCCAACAAAGATACCATGAATGTCAACATGGTTGAAGTCTCTGAACCAAAAGCATCAGAGGAGGCCATGAGGCAAGAACAAGCTAACAAAACTGCTTTCCCTCGGGAAAATGAAAATATGGCCGATTTTCTGCAAAGATGCCAAAAAAAGAAGTCAGAAGTGATGCTGTGTCCCAGATGCAGTTCAATCTTCGACAAAAAAGCTGCTGAACATATTCAAGGTGTTAGAGCAGCAAATAAAAGAAGGGAAAGTGTTGATCTTCGACATGATCCCAGAAGAGCCTCCCAAAGAGGTTCAAACCAAGAAAAGAGGCCACTGACTTTCAGGCCTCCAACTAATGTGCCAGTAGATACATGGTATAAAACATCTGGTCGAAAGAGGCCAAGCGAGGAAAGATGGCACTCCTTCGATGTGCCAAGAGGTTCATCTTTAACACATAAGAAAGAGCCTCAGGTTGCTGCCCCTAAAGTGACACAGGTGTCAAGCAACTACAAAGGGAAAAATCCCATGTCTCGATCTCAATGGAGGAGATACCAGAGGCGACGAAAAGCTGAGAGGGAAGCTGATAATGAACCAAAGGCAGAAACCAGTTCAAATGTTCCTCAAAGAAAGCAAAGGAAACCTCTGGAAAGAGAACCGGTAACCAATAGGCTAGTTTGGCCTAACCAAGGTGAAGTGGATGACGAAGATGGTTCTGAGTCTGATGACACTTTGGACATCATGGTGAATATAGTCTCAGTGCTGCCCAGAGAGTTCAACCGCCAGGTGGAGGTCGAAACAAGTGATTGGGAAGTGGAGCAAGAAATGGCCAAACATAGGCCAGTGATCTATTTCGTCATGGATAATGGAACTACTAAGGAGCAAAATGGGTTCTTCGAACCACCTACAGAGGCGATGAAAAATCACCTCAAGCCTTTATTTATAAGGGCTAAACTCGAAGAAACCATAGTGAATAAAATCTTGGTGGATTGTGGGGCAACCATCAACATTATTCCTCACTTTATGCTAAGAAAAATTGGCAAAAGTGATGAGAATATCAAGCCTCACAACATGGTCCTGTCGAACTATGAAGGCGGCATAGGGACCACTATGGGAGTGATCCAACTAGATATCAAGGTGGGATCTATCCTTCGACCAACTATGTTCATGGTCATATCAGCCAAACCTAACTATAACCTTTTGTTGGGCCGTGAATGGATTCATGGTGTTGGAGCTGTACCATCATCAATGCACCAGAGGTTGCTGCTATGGCGTCCTGATGGGATGGTCGAAAACATAGAAGCAGACCAAAGCTATTACCTGGGCAAAGTGAATCACCTAGGGCTGGCATGCTTCGACAAGAACTTGGCTCACATAGGGCCATGCCCAACACCAGACTTCGACTTGGCGCCAGCGCCAAATACTTTTTGTTCCCTATACCTGCACCCTGAGCATGGTTTTCAATGGGACAGAGAAGACTTGTCCCACATAGACTTCAGTGGGTTAACTGACATCCAACCAACTGGTTGGGGAAGTGAATTCAGTGATAATGACTGAATCACAATCATTGAAGCGAATTTCGGCTTACGTAGTCGAAACAAAGATGATAACGGCTCTCGAAGCCGAAGTAAAGTACATGGCTACACAGGCCAATGATCAACAGTTATCTGCTGCAGGTCCTGGAAAGGACTTCGATCCAGAACCTCCTGATATCATGCCAGAAGGGATGCGGGAACAGAGGCTCGACGCCATCTATGACGATGAGCCTTTAGGCTTCGAAAAGGACCCCTTGGCGAACAACATCAAAATGTTAGCGCAAGATCCTTTAGAAGAAATCAACTTGGGCGAAGGGTCAGAGAAAAAGCCAACTTACATCAGCGCAAAAATTGACCCAGAACTTAGGTTGGAAGTAATCCAATTGCTAAAGGAGTTCAAGGACTGTTTTGCATGGGATTACGACGAAATGCCTAGTCTCGACAGAGGATTGGTGGAACTTCAGTTGCCAATCAAACCTGGGAAGAAGCCAATCAAGCAAAGTCCAAGACACTTCGCTCCAGAAATACTGTTGAAGATCAAAACGGAAGTCGAAAGACTGCTGAAGTGCAAATTCATACGCGTTACGAGGTACGTCGAATGGATTGCAAACATTGTGCCAGTAATTAATAAAAATGGTACATTAAGGGTGTGCATAGATTTCAGAGATTTGAATGCTGCTACACCCAAAGATGAATATCCTATGCCTGTGGCGGAAATGCTAGTCGATTCTGCCGCTGACTATGAATACCTGAGTATGCTCGATGGTTATTCAGGATATAATCAAATATTCATTGCTGAAGAGGATGTGTCGAAAACAGCTTTTCGATGCCCTGGGGCTTTAGGCACTTACGAATGGGTAGTGATGCCTTTTGGCCTAAAGAACGCTGGGGAAATATACCAGCGGACAATGAATTCTATCTTTCATGATTTTATTAACACTTTTATGCAAGTATATATTGATGACATTGTTATAAAATCTGTTTCCAGGAAGAACCATATAGACCACCTTCGACAATCATTCGAAAGAATGAGAGAACATGGTCTCAAGATGAACCCTTTGAAGTGTGCATTCTGTGTGAAAGCTGGAGATTTCTTGGGCTTTGTTGTCCACAAGAAAGGAATCGAAATCAACCAGAACAAGACGAAGGCAATTCTGGAAGCGAAAGCGCCATCGAATAAAAAGGAACTGCAATCTCTGTTAGGCAAGATAAATTTCTTAAGGAGGTTCATATCTAACCTAAGTGGGAAAGCTCAAGCCTTTTCACCCTTGCTTCGACTGAACAAAGAGGGATTCGAATGGGGGCAGGAGCAACAAGAAGCCTTCGACAAAATCAAAGGGTACCTCACAAAGCCACCTATTTTGGTGCCTCCTTGTAGCAACAGGAGTATGAGATTGTACATAGCTGCATCCAACAAAACTTTGGGAAGCATGTTAGCCCAAGAAGATGAAAGTGGAGTCGAAAGACCCATTTACTATCTTAGTAGAGTTTTGAACGATGCAGAAACTAGATATAGCGAAGTTGAAAAATTGTGTCTATGTCTGTATTTCTCTTGTACAAAACTCAAGCAATATATAAAACCAGTTGATGTGTATGTTTCGTCTCATTTTGATGTTTTCAAGTACATGTTGTCGAAACCCATCTTGCACAGTCGAATTGGCAAGTGGGCACTAGCATTAACTGAATACTCCTTGACCTTTATGCCTCTTAAGGCAGTAAAAGGACAAGTGGTTGCAGACTTTATAGTCGACCACTCAATTCAAGTTGAGAGTATTGATTATGTGGAGATAGAACCTTGGAAATTCTACTTCGATGGTTCCAGCCATAAAGATGGAACAGGAGTAGGAGTCTTGCTTATTTCTCCAGAAAAAATTCCAACAACATTCAAGTACAAGATATCAGGTTCTTGTTCGAACAATGAGGCTGAGTATGAAGCTCTAATTACTGGCCTTGAGATATTGTTGGAATTGGGGGCAACTCGAGTCGAAATAATGGGAGACTCAGAGTTAGTCATTAAGAAAGTCACAAAACAATATAAATGCATAAGAGAAAATCTCATTATGTACTTTGTGATAGCAAATCGCTTGTTGAAAAAATTTGAAATGGTCAATATTCGACATATACCCAGATTGGAAAATCAAATAGCCAACGATTTGGCACAAATTGCATCTGGGTATAAAATTTCAAAAACGAGATTACAAAGAGCAATCGAAGTTCGAGAAAAGATAAAAGCAACTTGTTTGTCACCAACAGACTTGGAATCGACAAGACTAGGGTATGCTGATCAAAGTAACTTCGAAATTTCGTTCATAGACAATTTGTCAGAGCAGGATTGGAGGAAACCCATTGTGGATTATCTTCAAAATCCAGTAGCTTCGACAGAACGAAAAACAAAGTATAGGGCGTTGAGTTACGTACTCATGGGTAATGAGTTATTTAAAAAGACGCCTGAAGGGGTATTGCTAAAATGCTTAAGTGAAACTGAAGCGTACATAGCCCTTTCGACTACGCACGCTGGAGCATGTGGGGCTCACTAAGTAGGCCATAAGATGAAATGGTTGTTGTTTCGACAAGGACTATACTGGCCCACCATGTTGAAAGATTGTGTTGAGTTCGCCAAGGGTTGTCAAGAATGTCAAGTCCATACAGGCATCCAACATGTACCAGCAAGCGAACTTCACTCGATAGTGAAACCTTGGCCCTTTAGAGGATGGGCGTTGGACCTTATTGGAGAGATTTGACCAGCATCATCAAAGAGCCAGAAGTATATATTAGTAGGAATTGATTATTTCACTAAGTGGATCGAAGCCACTCCTTTAGTCAATGTAGACCAAGAAAATGTCATTGAATTTATTCAAAAGAACATTATCTTTAGATATGGAATCCCTGAGACTATAACTACTGATCAAGGATCAGTTTTCACCGGTCGAAAGATGCAGGAATTCGCTCAGGAAGCAGGCTTTAAACTCCTAACATCAACGCCTTATTATGCACAAGCAAATGGTCAAGTCGAAGCAGCGAACAAAGTAGTGATTGGCTTGATAAAGAAGCATGTTGGGAAGAAGCCAAAAAATTGGCATAAGACGTTAGACCAGGTTTTGTGGGCCTGTCGAACGTCCCCAAAAGAAGCCATAGGTACTACACCATATAGGCTAACTTTTGGTCATGACGCAGTGTTGCCAGCAGAAATTTGTCTTCAATCTGCAAGGGTTCAGAGACACCATGATATTCCCTCTGAAGTTTATTGGGATATGATGTTAGACGAACTAGTAGATTTAGACGAAGAAAGATTGCGCGCTCTCGACCTACTAAGGCTTCAGAAGAAAAGAGTGGAAGACTCTTACAATAAAAAAGTGAAACCTAAGGCATTCTTGCCTGGAGAATTAGTTTGGAAGGTGATTCTTCCCATGGATCGAAGGGATCGAAGCATGGGAAAATGGTCACCCAAATGGGAGGGACCATTCAGAATTATCCAGACTTTTTCTGGTGGAGCCTATGAAGTCGAAGAGTTAGGTGACGATAAAAGGCTCTTGAGAGTAAATGGCAAATATTTGAAAAAGTATAAACCTATACTCTAAGAGATAAAAATAAATAACAAGTAACGACTAAATTAACCATAAATAAGCCAAAATGGAAAATTGTATAAATTAGCCAAAATGGCAATATTGTCAAATACATATTACAATATATGGTTAAAGTGCTGAGTCAATCAGAAGGGGATCGAGTCTTTGAGTCGAAGGTACTTCGCCTGCTGCAACTCCAATCTTTTGTTGCACAAGGCATTCGCCTGGACAAGCTTGGCAATTTGATCGTCGAAGGCTTGAGCTTTCTCAGCAAATTCTAGGCCTTGTGTGATTTCAGCTTGACTTTCGGTGTCTGGAACAGTCGAGAGAAGTTCCTCCTTGCGCTTAGTATTGGCATTCATCTTGGCTTCTAGCTCTTCGATTTGCGCCTTTATGGAAGCATTCTCTCGATCGATGGCATCAATTTCTTCCTGCTTAGATGCCTTTTGCTTCGACAACTCCGCAATTCGAGAAGTCGTCTCCGCGACAGCAGTCCATGCAGAAGAACTTTTGCCATATAACACTTCAAGCTGACTGTTGAAGCCCCTTTGCCGCCGATAGTCTGCTGAGACTTGATCAATAATGGAGTGTAACTCCATGATAAAGCCTGAAACCTCCGGAGTCACAGCTAGCAAGTCTACGGCATTCAAAACAGTCCCCAAATACGATGGAGCAGTAGGGTCCCCCTCCAAAGCTTTCATCAAATCTCTCTTGAAGAACTGAGCCTTGACCTTCATCAAAGCCTCATCGAGAGGAGAAGTTTCAGTGGACTTCCCCGACTGAGTAGAAGCCCCCTGACTAATATCAGACGAACTTCCCTTGCTCTCGATAATGGCGTTCAGATAGCCAACAGGATCAGTTCGCTTCAAGAGTTCTAAGTCTTCTTTCGACCTATGCTTTGTTGAGGTGATAACCTGTGCAGCAGCGTTGTCTTGGATTTGAGGCTGTTGAGTAGCATTTGCCTCGACTTGACTCTTTTCGACTTGGACTTCAGCAGTACCAGCGTCACCATGATCCCCTTCGCCAGCGTCACCGTGATCCCCTTCGTCACGATGTTCCTCCGACAGATCAACCACCTGAATCTCTTTTGGTTGTTGCTCTTCTATTTGTTGATCTTCTGTTTGTTATTCTGCTGTCTCAGCATTGGCTTCATTTGTTTCAGTATTGGCTTCATCGTTCGCCAAGTCTTTCTCTTGTGGCCTACTGAGTTCAGCAGAGTCCAATGTTTCAGAAGTCCTTGGCGCTGAGCTTTCAGTGTTTTCCTGAAAAAAGAAGAAGAAGGATCTTCTAAGTTAGAAAGAGACATAATCGAATGTGGGTATCGACACCTGAGTTAAAAAGGGGTCAAAGAGATTACCTGCAGAGGAACTTCAGCCCCAGGGCTGGAATTTTCGCTTTCGACAGGTTTATTGAGAAGAATATTTAGTTCCTCCTCCGTTGGCTCTTCAATAATTACTGGAGGTGGCCTGGGCTTTCTCCCAGCAACCTTTATTCTGATTGTTCGAGTCTCAGGAGAAGGAACGTCCTTCTTTAGCTTTCGCCTTTTAAGAGGGGCAGGGGGAGAATCATCTTCTTCGTCACTCCCAGATTCGACCGTCAGTGCTGGTCGTTTCTTGGGTGAAGGTGCCTAAAAAAACCAATTGGAGTTCGATTTAGAAGCTGCATCGAAAGTCAGAATGTTAAAGCCAGAAGAAAATAATAAAAGTCTGGTTACCGGTGCAGAAGGCTTTCTCGAAGGACCTTCCCCCTGATGGCTTGTTGTAGTCTTCGCCGGCGCTATAGTCTTCGCCGGTGGTGGAGGTTTTGACAAGGGACCTCCTCCCTGATGGCCTTCTGCAGCTTTCTTAGCTGCAGGCTTTCGAACAACTGAAAGAAGACAAAATAATTAACAGGCTACCAGTCGAAAGGGAAAGACAAAGTAATTTGGAAGGATGAACTTACATTTCTTTATTTTGTCCAAGACAAGAACAAAAGACTTCTGAAGTTCGTCTACGAAGTCCTTCTCGTCGAAAAACTCCTCAGCGTAGTAACTTTTCCACCACTCTTCGAAGGATGGTGAGCAGAGAAAGTTAAGCTGATAGTCGAACAACGAAAGGACTGTTCGACCAGCATATCTGCCGATATGCTTAGTGGCAGCGTCTTCAGTGTAGTCGTTGCAAAAGTATAACATAGACTTCTCCCTGGGAAAAATAGGAGAAGGAAGTGTTTGAATGATACCAAACTGGCGAGAAACCAAGTTTGGTTGATACGCGATCAGACTCAAGTGAGTCTTGGAGCTCTTGAATCGCAGGGGCATTATTCTTGGTGTGAGAAATGCTTCCCACACTGTTGTATGTTCTTCGACCTGAGGGCCACTTGACGATTTAGGATGGGGCCTCGTGAACCACTCTGGACCAACCTTTCGTCGAGCAAAGGGAGCCATGGTCGAAACAAACTCTTTCGTTTTTGCAAACATCAAGACGAAGTTTGTAAAAGTTTGTTGAAGCTCCAGCCCATCTTCAGTTGGGGTCAGCAGAGCCAATCTGGTGCCTTCGATGCACCTATTTGCTATCTCCGGAGCCTGCTCATTTATTTGAGTCTTATGAGGTAAGAAAGACTCGAAGGTGGCATTGAGCCACAGCTGAAGTAGCCAAAAAGGTCCTGCAAGCAGCAGACTGGCTCTGTTATCGATGATCTTCAAAAGAGTGGCTCCGCTGCTAATCGACTCGTATAGATTCGCCAAAATCAATTCTGCCAAACAGATATTTTGGCCATGGTGGAGTTGGGTGGCGAGAGTCACCATCTTCTTGGTCACCTGTAAAGACTTGGTGCAAAACACAAAGCATGACAGCCATAAGGCTAGAAACGCGATATGTTCTACATCCGACACAGCGGCCGTCGACTTATCATGGTAATGGTTGATATATGTGGTGTAGGTTGGTTTTGTGGCAGAGAATCCAATCTGATCCTCCGACATTTCCTCTGGGTCGAAATAGTCCCCAATGGGTCGAAGGCCAGTGATGGCAGCCACGTCGAACAGCGTGGGCATCAGCATTCCACAGGGAAGGTGGAAGGTGAAATGGGTGTAATCCCAGAAGAGTAAGGAAGCTATCAACATTTCTGGGGAATAGTTGAGACCCGTTTTCGACAACATAACCAGGTCGAATATCCCCAGATCTTTCCAGATCGAAGCCTGGCTTTTCTCCATTTTTTCCAGCCAAGCACTATAGTCAGGAGTGAGGCTAGGGCTAGACCTGAAAGCCCTAACACCCCGATTGAGGAAGCGAAGATCGATTTTCTCCTTAGCAGGATCTTCGTTATCCTCGGCATCTTTCTTAGAGCATCCAACAGGCTTGAGCCTCTCGAGCACTAGAAAGTAGCTTTTGATCTTCATGGCTTCAGCGATGCTTGGGTATAGCGGGCCAGACATGGCAAAGATTTGGTTGGAGTATCCAACCGGAATCATGAGTTGGCGTGAATAGGCGTCACGTACAACAATGTCTAGGGGTTCAGGAACCCTTCGTTGGCCTGTAGGAGAAACTACATGAGCAGTGGAGAAAATCTTGGGTTTAGCATTTCCTGAGGGGATGTTAGAACTAGGAGCGGTGGAAGAACCGGACGCCATTTTTGATGTTAAGGTTGAAGATGAAGTGAAGAACAAAGTTGTTTGCAAAGTTTGCAGAGAGTTTTTGTTCAAAGAAGTTTGAAGGCAAGGTAGCGTGAAAAAGTCCCACAATGGGTACTTGGCGCTATTTATAGTAGTTGGGGAAATCCCCCAATTCGAGGACATTTAATGCCATTTAATGTTGCAGAGGGTAGTGGGACACGTGGCGTCCCCCTGTTAATACAGCCGTTCTGCAGAAATGAAAGGGTGCAGCGTGCGCCCACGTTTTTGGGAATTGTCATGATGACAATTTGTGAAAAGACATTTGGCACGCTGCACGCCGTACTGAGGTGACGTCTTAGGTACGGATGAAATGATGGCTTTTCCTTGGGATTGTCAGTGGTTGGTAGAAGACAAAAAAAAGTGCACAATTTAATTTGTGACTAAGAATGAAAAGACAGGTGTCGAATGGAATTTCAAAGAATGCCTTTTTCTTTTCAGAGTCAAAATAAGGCATTCTTGGGGGGCAATTTATTGGTTCCTAAATTCGACACCCTTGTTTTATTAATATCAGCCATTAAAGCTGAAGGATGTTTTCGACCAGCTGGCTCTGTCGAAATAACCATCAGAAGATGGCAATGTACTTAGAGGATTTTTTCCAAGGGGGAATTTGGTTTCCTTCGACGTCGAAGGTGTGGCTCGTCGAAGATGCCTCTCGACGAAGGTGTTCGATTGTTCAGAGTGGAACAGTTTGAAATTCAAGCGTTTGGAGGGAAAACGGTTTCCAGCGGTTACCAAGTGCAACGTGCAAAGATCTGGAGCGTCGAACGCTGAGAACGTGCCAAGTGGAGTCATCTCGAAGCAGTGTAACTGCCCGACGGTTACTTGTGATGTTTTAGTATAAATATTAGTAGTTCACGCAGTTTTTCGCGTGTGTTCACAATTATATACAAAGTCACTCATATAGATTCGAGTACCCAACGTGTGAGAAAGAATTGTTGAGAATGTATGTGTGAAACACCACTTTTATTAATCAAAGTCATTTACTTTCCAGAAACTTTACTTGCTTTCTCCTTTACTTTTCCTGTCGAAAACCTTTATTTCAAGCCTTCCTTTATTTTATCAAGTTCTCTTCTTCGTGCAATTTACATAAAGCTTCTTTATTTCCTTGTCATTTAACCATAGTTAAACTTAATCAAAACCCCAAAATCAACCATGTCTTAGGATCAATCTGATCGATCCTGCGAGTCACCAAATAAGTAACCATTTGGAAGATCAGCGGTTGTTTACCAAAACCAACGGTAAACAACTCCCTACACTGGTTGGGAAAAGACTCTTAGGCTTGAAGAGGTTGCTGCAGCTCTTCCCTTGACCCACCAAGAAGTAATGGACAACTGGGTGACTAGATGCAAAGTTAAGGGTTTCTTGGCCAAGTTCTTGGTTGGTAAAGCTAACAGTTTCTGGAATGACTTGGACTTTAGGGCATATGAAGACATCCTGGCTCTCTTAATCTATGGTCTAGTCTTGTTTCCTAATCCTGACAACTTCATTAATGTCACTTCCATAAGGATCTTCATGTCTCGGAACCCTGTGCCCACTCTCTTGGGTGACATCCTGCAACAACTCTATGCTCGTACCGCCCGAAGACGAGGAACTCTGTGGTGTTGCATCCCTTTGTTGGTGAGGTGGTTTATTTCGCACCTCCCTAAGTTCGTGCTGAAGAACAAAGAAGGAAGAGGTTGGGCTCATAGGTTAATGTCTCTCACTGATAAGGACATCATTTGGACTCTCAGAGGTTTGGATGAGGTAGCTGTTATTGATCGCTGCGGAGAATATCCTAATGTTCCTTTGATTGGTACCCAAGGAGGAATCTCTTATAATCCATGTCTAGCTCTCCGTCAGTTTGGAAGATCCCGAAGAGCAAGGCCTCATGAGATGTTGGTGCCTCACATCAGTTTTGAGTTTCAGGTGGATAGTGACGAGCTGCGTCGTAGGTTCATCAAGGCTTGGGACAGGATTCACAAAGCTGACCCACAAGAGTTGGGACCAAAGACTTCTCTACCTATGGAAGCCTACTACAAATGGGTCTGCATCCGTGCCCAGAAGTTAGGTATGCTGTACGAAGCTGTCAGACCCATCATTCTTGAGTATCCTGATAAAGATGGGGCTCCTCCAACTGTCCTCCCTCCTCAGATACCTACTGATTATGAGACATTAAAGAGGTCTTGGGCGCAACTGCGAGAAGAACGGGATTCTTACCGGGAAAAGTTCAACGAGCAGGAACTGAAGATCCAGAAGCTGACAAAGCAGTTGGAGAATGAGCGAGCTCTGAATGACTACATCCGTACTGAGAAGAGGAGACCCTGGGATCAATGATGAGTTTTGGATGTTCTTTTACAGTTTTATTTCCCTTTTTAGTATTTCCATTTTATGTAATGCCTAAGGGCAACTTGTTGAACAATTTAAATTTCAAAGTTGAATCTAATGAAGTGTGTTCCTTTTTGTTTACAAAGTTGATTCCCGATTGTCTTTGAAAACATAAATCATACGCATTCCATTCATCATGTGCATCACATGTACTCTTCTTTTCAGGTTGCTTACTGTTCTTCGCTGTTTATTTCAGCATCATGAACCCTGAATCATCTACCGAGCAGTCTATCAAGGCCCTTCAGGCGCAGAACGCACAATTCCAAGAGCTGATTATGGGTTTGGCTCAAGGTCAAGAGGAGCTGAAGGCTCTGCTGGTTAAGAAGAAGAAGAAGAAGAGAACTGTTCTATTCAACACGGGCCGGAGATTCGGTAACACACTGCAGAATGAGGAAGCTGGTTCTTCTGTAGGCAAAGACAGTCCCCAGGGGGGAAAGGCTCCAAGTCCGGTGGTCTCTGATAACGAGACTGATTTTAATGAGGAACAGTATCCTCCAGCTAAAGACAGATACAAGCAGTTGGAAGACCGGGTGAATGCCATGGAAATTCAACAAGTGCCTGGTTTGGATTTCGGAGACTTGGGTTTATCTTCTGGTGTGATCATCCCGCACAAGTTTAAAGCACCATCGTTCGTAAAGTATGACGGGGCGTCCTGCCCTAAGCTACACCTCAGATCTTATGTGCGGAAGATTCAGCCGTATACAGTGGACAAAAACTTGTGGATCCACTTCTTCCAGGAGAGTCTTTCAGGGACTCATCTCGAATGGTTCTATCAGCTGGATGGAACCAAGGTTCGTAACTGGGAGGAGTTGGCTACTGCTTTTTACAAGCAGTATCAATATAATTCCGACCTCGCTCCTACACGTACCCAACTCCAGGGTATGTCGCTAGGATCGGGAGAAGGTTTTAAAGAGTATGCGCAGAAATGGAGGGACCTGGCTGGCAGGGTGCAGCCACCATTAACAGACCGTGAATTGGTAGATATGTTCCTGGGGACCCTATCCGGGCCGTTCTTTAATCATCTCATTGGCAATTCATCTGTAGGGTTCACAGACCTTATTCTGACTGGAGAAAGAATAGAGGCTGGTATGAAATCAGGTAAGATTCAGAAAGGTGCGTCTTTAAGTTCTGAGAAGAAACCTTTTAAAAAGGAGGCCAGTGCTGTGTATGGGCCTAGGAGGCAAGACAAACCAGAGCACCGCCAAGCTGTCAATGCGGTGGTTATTGCTAAGCCTGTTGCCGCTCCCCGGCAACCCAACCAACCAAGGGCTGAAAGACCCAAAAGAGAATTCACTCGGCTGAGTATGACCTTGTCACAAATCTTGCCGCAACTGCTATCAACCAACTTGATGACCGTCAGAGAGGCTCCGAAGGTTGTGAATACTGCATCTCCTAAGTATAATCCAAATGCCCACTGTGCTTATCACTCCGATAGCCCGGGGCATTCTACTGATGATTGCTGGGCCCTAAGGAACAAGGTGCAGGACCTTATTGATGCAAAGGAGGTACAGTTTGAGGCACCTGAGAAACCCAATGTAGTGACAGCTCCCCTGCCTGACCATGGAGTGAATGCTATCAGGGATGGTGACGAAGTGGATGAGCCTGAGTTCGATAGCTGGATTTACCCAACGGTTGACAGTGGACCTAACAATTGGAGTGCAAAAGATCACATACCTGTTACTTTTGTTACGCAGTAATGAATTCCTTTGTTTTTGTTATTTGTAATAAACAATAAACTGAAACTTTATGGCCCGGTGTCTTACCCGGGGAACCGTGGGCTTCATTTGTGAGGGCTCATAACTGTCATTTCCATATATCATGAATAAAGACATTGGACGTTTTTCGCATTTCAAATCTTGTGCTCCCTTTCTTTCTTTCTTTCTTTATATATATTGCAAAACAGCTATATTTACACACACTCACCTACACAGGTTTCAATCCACTCTAGATCTCACTGGTAACGACTCTGCTACTGCCAGTTATGACTTCGAAAATCCGATCAACTTAGCCGAAGACGAAGGTGAAGATGATTGTGAAATGCCTGGTGAGCTTGCAAGACTGTTACTCCAGGAAGAGAGGGCAATTCAACCACATGAAGAGCCAGTGGAAACGATAAATCTGGGTACTGAGACAGATAGAAAGGAAGTCAAGATTGGTGCTAATCTGGAGCTCAGCGTAAAACAACGGTTGACTCAGATGTTACATGATTATGTGGAGATCTTTGCCTGGTCTTACGAAGACATGCCTGGGTTGGATACCGACATCGTAGTCCATCATCTGCCTACCAAGGAAGACTTCCCTCCGGTTAAGCAAAAGGTCCGCCGTATGCGTCCAGAGATGTCCGAGAAGATCAAAGCTGAGGTTATGAAGCAATTTGACGCCGGTTTTCTTGCAGTGACTTCTTACCCCCAGTGGGTTGCCAACGTGGTTCCAGTGCCAAAGAAAGATGGTAAGGTCAGAATGTGTGTCGATTACAGGGATCTGAACTGGGCCAGTCCCAAAGATGACTTCCCCCTACCTCACATCGACGTTCTGGTTGACAATACTGCTCAGCACAAGGTGTTCTCCTTCATGGACGGTTTTTCAGGCTATAATCAGATCAAGATGGCTCCTGAAGATATGGAAAAGACTACCTTTGTTACTCAGTGGGGCACCTTCTGCTACAAAGTCATGCCTTTTGGATTGAAAAATGCTGGGGCAACCTACCAACGTTCCATGGTTGCTTTATTTCATGACATGATCCATCATGAGATAGAAGTGTATGTCGATGATATGATTGCAAGGTCCCAAACTGAGGAGGAACACCTTGACCATCTGCAGAAACTGTTTGACCGTTTGAAACTGTACAAGCTGAGATTGAACCCGAACAAGTGCACCTTCGGGGTAAGATCTGGAAAGTTGCTAGGCTTCGTTGTAAGTGACAAGGGTATTCAAGTGGACCCTGCCAAGGTTAAAGCCATTCAAGAGATGCCAGTTCCCAAGACAGAGAAAGAGGTCAGAGGCTTTCTAGGACGTCTGAATTATATTTCCCGATTCATCTCGCACCTAACTACTACCTGTGAGCCAATCTTCAAGCTGCTGAAGAAAGATCAGGTAGTACGTTGGAATGATGAATGTCAGGCCGCTTTTGACAGAATCAAAGAGTATCTCCAAGAACCACCCATTCTTATGCCACCGGTTGAAGGGAGACCTCTGATACTATACCTGACAGTACTTGACAGCTCAATGGGGTGTGTGCTGGGGCAGCATGACGAGTTTGGCCGAAAAGAGCATGCCATTTATTACCTTAGCAAAAAGTTTACCGACTGTGAGACCCGATACTCACTGCTCGAGAAAACTTGCTGCGCTTTGGTATGGGCTGCTCGCCGGCTGAGACAGTATATGCTGACTCACACTACCTTGTTGATTTCGAAGATGGATCCTATAAAATACATATTCGAAAAGCCTGCTCTGTCTGGGAGAATAGCAAGATGGCAAATGATCTTGACAGAATACGACATCCAGTACAAGACTCAGAAAGCCATCAAAGAAAGTGTATTGGCAGACCACTTGGCACACCAGGCAGTAGACGACTATCAGTCAATGAACTTCGAGTTTCCGGACGAGAGCATCATGATAGTGACTGATTGTGAAGTACCTGGACCGGATGAAGGACCCGAGGAGGGATCCCGATGGTCTATTCATTTTGACGGAGCCTCCAACGCTTTGGGTAACGGCATTGGCACTGTGATCATATCCCCTCAAGGCACTCATACTCCACTCACTGCCCGGCTATGTTTCAACTGCACCAACAACATGGCAGAGTATGAGGCATGTATCATGGGTCTTCAGGCTGCGATCGACTTAAGGATCAAGTTTCTGAGTGTCTTCGGAGATTCCGCTCTCGTGATCAATCATATCAAAGGCGAGTGGGATACGAAACATCCGAATCTTATTCCTTACAGAGAATGTGTGTTGACATTGATCCCCCATTTCACAGAGATAACTTTTGAACACTTTCCCAGAGAGGAGAATCAGCTTGCGGACGCGTTAGCTACGATGTCTTCCATGTTCAAAGTCAAATGGGACAATGAGGCTCCCCGGGTCATTATCTGGAAACTGGACGAACCGGCGTACTGTTGTGATCTTGAGGCTGAGGTAGTGACTGAAAAACCTTGGTACCATGAGGTGAAGAGATACTTGGAAGCTCAGGAATACCCTGAAGGTGCATCTGTCAACGATAAGAAGTTTCTGAGAAGGTTCGCAGCAAAGTTCTTCCTCAGCAACGACATTCTATACAAGCGAAACCATGATTCGACTTTACTGCGTTGTGTGGATAAAGCTGAAGCAGAAAGGATCATGGAAGAACTACATGAGGGTACCTTCGGAACGCATTCCAGTGGGCATACCATGGCAAAGAAAATCCTTCGGGCAGGATATTTCTGGTCCACAATGGAAGCCGACTGCTACCAACATTCTCGGACATGTCATAAATGCCAGATATACGCAGATAAGGTGCACATTCCTCCAGTTCCTCTGAATGTCTTGACAGCACCTTGGCCGTTTGTAATGTGGGGCATTGATATGATCGGCGAGATTAAACCCACGGCATCCAATGGGCATCGCTTCATCCTAGTGGCGATTGATTACTTTACAAAGTGGGTTGAAGCAGCTTCCTACGCTACAGTAACCAAGAACGTTGTGGCACGGTTCATTCGGCATAATCTGATCTGTCGATACGGCGTCCCAGAAAGGATCATTACAGACAACGGTACCAATCTCAATAACAAGATGATCACTGAGCTCTGCGAGCAATTCAAGATACAGCACCACAACTCTTCTCCCTACCGGCCGAAGATGAATGGGGTTGTAGAAGCAGCGAATAAGAATATCAAGAAAATCGTGCAGAAGATGACAGTGACCTATAAAGATTGGAACGAGATGTTACCGTTTTCTCTACATGGGTACCGTACCTCAACAAGGACGTCAACCGGGGAAACTCCTTTTTCCTTGGTCTACGGTATGGAGGCAGTCTTACCGATCGAGGTGCAGATACCCTCTCTCCGGATAATGAAGGATGCAGATCTGAGCGAGGATGAGTGGATCCAGACACGACTTGATCAGTTAAATATAATTGACGAAAAGAGACTTGCTGCTATATGTCATGGTCAGACGTACCAACAACGGATGATCAGGGCATTTAACAAGAAGGTCAGACCACAAGAATATCAAGTTGGGGACTTGGTAATCAAGCACATCATCCTTCCTCAGAGTGATCCCGGGGGCAAATGGACCCCTACGTACGAAGGGCCATTTGTGGTTAAACATGTGTTCTCAGGAGGAGCCATGATCCTAACCACCATGGATGGTGACGACCTTCCTCACCCCGCCAATGCAGACATAGTAAAAAGATACTACGCATGATAAAAGACCCGCTAGGTTGACATACCTAGGCAAAAATTAGGGCTTCCCGGCGAACCAAAGGGGTTCGGGAAAAATGAGGGATGAAATAAAAAAAATCTGTACACCCGGCAAGTCGAAAACCTAAAAAGGCGGCTTGGGCAAAAATGGGTATCCCGGTGGACTGAAAACCCGAAAGGGCGGTCCAGGCAAAAGTTAGGGATAAAGTGTAATACTATGTCTCATTGGATCACCTTCACATCCAGAATCCGGTATCAACATCAAGTTCAGACGGCATCGATCGATCAGCTTCATCGTCAACTGAGCAGCAAAGTGATGAGACGCTCGAAGATATAAAGGTGATAGCAGAGTTGGAACCCAGTGGGATTATTCTTTTCACATAGCTGTTTTGTTTTCCTTTTTCACAAAATTGTATAAACTCTTTTATTCGGCGGCGTTCTCCTACTAGGACGTCAGCCTCTTGTACATAAAACGCCTATTTATAGGCAAATTCAAAAATCAATATAAATTCACTTTTCAGCTAAAATTGCCAATTGTTTTTCCTTTTCTGTTTTGTTTTATGAAGAACGTCCAAGGTTCAATTTGTGATATACACACTTGACAATAATTGCCAACTCATACATATTTGCATACGAAACAAAGGATTAATTACAGGTGACATTAGAAACAGGGGCAGTAATGAGTTGTCTAAAGCGATCTAATTGCTCTGTCCACCAAGGTACCAAGGTGAGTTCAGCTGAAGAACATAACCAATATATCTTAATTCCCCAGAGAGTGAGCCAGCAAGTCAATGCGCTCTCCCCAAGCAGAGTTATCCTGTCAACCTCAAGGAAGTTGGGTATCCCTAGCAGATCTCAACATTCCTCAACGAATTATACAGACATTCTTAACAAGCATCCCCGGCAGTCTTGACCTAAGATTGCTCCCCGGCGGTATACCAGACATTCAGTGGAGTCACTTCCCCAATATACCTCAAAGGATTTCCCCAGGAGAGTCCAGTCTGAAGACTTCCCCAGGAAAGCAGAATCCATCTCCCCAGCAGGAAGCTTATCCCCAGTAGATTCTGGAAGCTTCCCCCCCGCAGAGCACGAACGCGTCCCCCGGCTTTATTCAAAGGTTATTTCCCTACCAGGATATAACTGGGTTATCCTCAGCCAAAAGCCACGGAAAGATCGTCCTCGGCAAAGTCTTCTTATCCCCATCGGAGTCTATTAAAACTTCCAACATAACAACGGTATCCCCAGCGAAGTTATCATCAACATCTCAGCAAATTACCTCTCTCCCCATAGAGTATTGTTCCCCAGCAAGGTCGCTAGAATAATTTTCCCCCGCAGAGTAATCCCCAAGTTTATTCCCCAACGGAGTCACCATCTCCTACCGGTATTCTTGCAACCATCACTCCCCAGTAGAAACAGCGAAATGCTATTCACATCAGCCCAGGATTTAACTTCCCGGCATCCGTCAAGGATTTATTTTCCTAAGACGAAAACATACATTCATAAACATTGCATCTTCATACACTATAGCATGCATATACGCATCATAAACATACAATCTCACTTATTTTGAGAATATCACGCATGTCATACATCATGACCTTTCATGCAACAAACATTTTGTCTTTTCAGGATAAAGGTTAATACCAAGATGATTACCATCAACGGTCGCAACTAAAGATCTGATTCCTGTATCTTGCCAGGGTGTATCTATTGACGACTGATTCCAGACCCGATTCCTGTATCTTTCCAGGGTGCGTCTGAAGAGTTTGAGGATCCGATTCCTGTATCTTGCCAGGGTGTATCTGTTGACGACTAACATTACCAGACCTGATCCCTGTATCTTGTCAGGGTGCGTCTGAAGAGTTTGAGGATCTGATTCCTGTATCTTGCCAGGGTGTATCTGTTGACAACTAATATTACCAGACCCGATTCCTGTATCTTGCCAGGGTGCGTCTGAAGAGTTCGAAGATCTGATTCCTGTATCTTGCCAGGGTGTATCTGTTGACGACTAGCATTACCAGACCTGATTCCTGTATCTTGCCAGGGTGCGTCTGAAGAGTTTGAGGATCTGATTCCTGTATCTTGCCAGGGTGTATCTGTTGACGACTAGCATTACCAGACCCGATTCCTGTATCTTGCCAGGGTGCGTCTGAAGAGTTTGAGGATCCGATTCCTGTATCTTGCCAGGGTGTATCTGTTGACGACTAACATTACCAGACCCGATTCCTGTATCTTGCCAGGGTGCATCTGAAGAGTTTGAGGATCCGATTCCTGTATCTTGCCAGGGTGTATCTGTTGACGACTAACATTACCAGACCCGATTCCTGTATCTTGCCAGGGTGCGTCTGAAGAGTTCGAAGATCCGATTCCTGTATCTCGCCAGGGTGTATCTATTGACGACTATATTCTCCAGACTCGATTCCTGTATCTCGCCAGGGCACGTCTGAAGATTTTAAAGATTCGATTCCTGTATCCAGCCAGGGCGCATATACACAAAGAGTTTGAAGACCAACTCCTGTAACAGGCCAGGTAATTATTTTTTCTTTTCTCAGGGACGCAAGTTCCTCGCTAAGGAACCTCTTACGCGATCGACACCCAGATGGCATCTATAAGACCATCCACCTATCCGTCACCTCTCAACATGGCATCTGTAAGCCCAACTTCCTATCCATCAATCTCCAAATGGCATCTGTAAGCCCATTCCCACCATCACATTGCTAACATGTGAGCGCAAATTTCTGCGCACTCTAGTGTTCAATCATCTTCCACCTTCGGATTACGAAAGGCACGCAAGCCAATCTACATCCTCAGGTCTAAGAAGATTGAACAGGGGCAACTGTTGTACCCCAAAATTTTCCCTCCCATATTCTTCAAGATTTGCTAAGAGCATGCTTCAAAATCTCCCAAGGGTTGCACAGTCCAATGGCCTCCTAACAGTAAAAAATTAGGGTTTTGATTCTGGCAAAGAAATTGAAGTTTCCAAAGGTCCAAACAAGTCCCACATGCCTATAAACATTGTCAAGCATCCATATACCAAGTTTCAAGACTCACAGCATCAAAATGCACAGTCAAAAACCCTAAATGCTTCACAGTCAACTGTAGGGGCAAAATGGTCATTTGACAGTCAAAAGTCAAAATTTTTGGTCAACATCTTATTTTGAAGCCACAAACATCATTTGATCAATTCTTGATCATGATTCTCAAGGCACGGCTCAAAAAGTCTCAAGATGCAAAAGTTTCTATTTTTGGACAGTTGAAAAAGTCAACTACAAATTGACCAAGGCATAACTTCCACATGGTTTATCATAAAAATTCCATCCAAAGCTCATTTTGAAGAGAATGACATTTCCTACAACTCATCTTCACACTTCAAGTCCAAGAAATGCTCTCACAAAAAGTTATCAATCCCAACATTATAGGTCATTTTCAAAAGTCAACAAAAAGGCACTTTAAGTCAAAGACCATAACTTGAAATTGGTAAATCAAAATTACATGGTACCAAAGACATTGGTTAGAGGACTTCAAGAGCTTTCCAAAATGTCCAAGAACATGATCAAAGCTTAAAAATTGAGCAAGATATGCCTTGTGGAAGTTGGGAAAAGTTTTGGGAATTTTGAAAAGTCAACTTTGCTTCAAATGCCTCAAAAATGCTAATGGGCCTCAATTTCTTCCATCAATCATCACCAAAAGGCTATGCACGACCCATTAAGCTAAAAGGGAGTTATTTTCTTATTTTTTATTAATTAATTGAATTTTTAATCTTATTAATTCATTTAATTAAATTTAATTATGAGAAAAATACTAAATAATGATTTTAAATCTTTTTGGTGCAGTAAATCCTTCCATCATGACCAAAATATTTCGTGCACATTCTCAAGGGAACAAAATCTTCCATATTTGGCATGATTGGCATGAAAAAGATTGAAATTGATATGCTTAAAAATCAAATCTCCAAATCATCAATGCATGGATTATAGGCTGGTTTTCTTGACCTAATTCACTTACATACATAAGCATAAGTGAAACCTAATGCCATGGACACAAGAAGCTGCGCCCAAGACCAAGAACAAACTTGCACTTTTGGACAAAAATTTGAAAACTGAAAACCTAGCTAGAGCTCGTTTCAAGGCTTGGAAAGTACTCCAATACACTCCTGACACCACCAGGAAACGATTCCAATCAAAACCAGCCTTCCATACTCAAAGAATTGGTATAACCGAGTCTCACTTTTCATCAAAATTTTCATATTCGTGTTTGCACTTTCATGCATTATTAATGTCTTTTAATGGTTGATTTACGCTAACATGAACATTCTGAAGCTATTGGTGCCCTTTAATTGAATTGATAACGTGTGTATCAAAAGTTGCCATGGATGTTCGCTAGGGTTTCAGAGCTCCAGATTTGGGGTTTCACACATAAGGAAAAATTGACCATCCTAACCAGTACCATTGAAATCAGGACATCAGGACGAATTGAACAACCACCTCGCGCCCTTTTTATGTTTACTCATATGCTAATCGCTATTTTTGTGTATTACAGTTAGTGGGGGTTTAAAACCCCCGCTATTTGCTTTTAGTTACAGGTAAAAAGATGAAGAAGATACTAGCGTGGCTGAATGTGGTTGGGTAGTTTGAAGATTGGCGCGTTTTTTTTATTGTTCAGCATAATAGTTTCTTTTCACACATATTATTCATGTTCCATTATACATACAAATAAACGCGTTGGTTCAAATGGTGGATGCGCTGGCTTGCAGGTATTGGGACCTGGGTTCGATTCCCAGGTCCCCCACTTCTTCCATAATATTTTTCTCAACATGTTTCTATGCAGTATACTCTCAAAAGACCATCATGCATCCTCGCCTGCTTGCCTGCCAAGTGTCCAGGGGTCCCAATCTAAAAGCCAGAACATGCAGCTTACCATACGCGCTAGTCCAAGGATCCACACGCAAGTACAGAAAAGTCAACAAAGGCCTTGAATTCAGTGGGCCAAATGCTTCAATAGACCTCCAAATTGGGCCAGATACCCCCCTTTGTTTTTATTCTATTGTTTTTTTTTTCTAATTTTCTTCTTCCTTTTCAATTCTCTTTTATTTATTTTAATTATTTTAGTTAATTCACAAAAACAATTTTTATAATATAAAAACCAGAAAAATCAAAAACATGTTTATTGTCATTAACATTTAATTCATTATATTTTTGTAAATAAATTTGTAATAATCAATTTAGGTTAATTTAGGTTAAAATTTTAATGTTTTTTTCTTAAATAACTAAAATATGTAGAAATTAGGTTTTTAGCATTTGTATTCTTTTTCTCAATAAATAATTTCTTCTTATTATTATTATTAATTACTAATTATTTTGTAAATAAACATGTAATTAATTAATTAGGGTAAATTAGGTTAAAACTTAAATATTTTTCTTTAACAATTAAAAATAATTTAGAACTAGGGTTTCATTTAATTTCTAATTTTAATTAATTTTCTTTATTTCATAAATACCAAAAAACCATAAAAAAATAACTTCTTTTCTTTATTTAATAATTAATTAACTGTTAATTTCAATTTAACCTTTAAAGGGTCCAATGCCCTCGCACACTCGATTCTAATTTCTTTTCGCACGTTTGTCCCTATTTTTCTTTTAAATATAATGTAATTGCTCAAGCCTTGTAATAGTAATTAGGAAATTTATTTACTTTCCGCATTTTATTCAAAACGGGTCTTTGTTAATTTGGCGATGTATAGACCCGCGCCTTGTAATAGCGTAGGACTTTATTTTCCGCACTTTAATTTCCGCACCCCTTAACTGCTATATTTTGCATGAAAGAATGAATGACCCAAATAAAATCAAAGCGTAGCTCACCAAATGCATGACAAGATAAAACATAACTGAAAACAACGCAAAAATTCACACACCACTCTTAGGGTACGCCTCACTGTTGCCTTGCCCCTCGAAACGTGGTCGTCGAGTATAGGACGTTTTAGTAAGTCCTTATGTCCATGAACATGGCATAAGGGTAGCTTCTAAGGTGTCCTACTATTGCTCTGGTGACCACATCGTCCCTAACAAACGAATTGACCCGAGCACCTCCAACGGTGGTGCTACCTACCTCTCAATGGTGGGATGGCACTACCTTAAGGACATTTACACAGCCTAATTCCTTAGGGTAGGTAGATGACTCGTAGATACTTGCTCTAATTCAAAACAAATCAAAACTTCTTTTCACACCGACACTTTTCAAAAAGCTTTCAAAAACAATTTTTCAAACACTCTTGAGGACTGATACAAGAGTCGATCTGAAATCTTTAAACGAAACTTTTGCAAAACCCACTCACAATTGAAAAGCAAACATTTTGAAAACACAAATGAGCAAGTACCTAAGAGCCCGTGGATAACCACGGATAGAAAGGGTGCTAACACCTTCCCTTTCTATAATCTACCTCCCGAACCGAGAGACATCTCAAAGAAGGAATTTTGCTGTGCTTTTGTCCTTTCCTTGTTGGAGAACATAAAAGACGGTGGCGACTCTTGCTTACCGCGACATTTCGCGAACCAGCTTTAAACAGTCAGTTCTAGATCCACCGATCACAGCGAGAATTTGGTCGACATAATAAATAATCCTGTCAAATTAAAGACAATTCAAGTGCCCGTCACAATTCCAGCCTTTGTCAAGAAGTCACCTATAACCATCACTGATCCCGGGCCAGTACCATATGTCAGCAACAAAGCAATTCCTTGGCATTACGGTGGTTAATGTTATCAACAAAGGAAGAAACTTGATACTCAAAAGTCTGATAAGGTCCAGATAGAAGAAGAGTATGAAATTCATGACATCACTGGTGAAAGAAGAATTACCCGCAGTGGCCGGATTTTCTCTCCACCAAAATAGCCTGAAAGTAGCACAGGTGCCGCAACAAAAACCAGGGGCAAGAAGATTGTGGTCAATGGTGGTAAATCGAGGCAAAATTCCCCTATTCATGTTTTGGATTATGAAATGGATAAAGATGTAGCCGAGTTAATAAGGTACATCAAGAAGAGTGATTACAAAATCATTGACCAATTGAGTCAGACACCCTCAAAGATATCCATCCTTTCTTTACTCAGAGACTCGGAATCCCACAGAAATGTGTTAATGAAGCTATTGGGGACCTCTTTTTTTCCTCAAGAGATATCTGTGAATCAATTTGAGGGAATTGTGAATAGCATTTATGCGAGTAACAGGCTGGGCTTTACAGACTTTGATTTACCACCCGAGGGGAGAAAGAAAAATAAAGCACTACACATTTCTATGGAAATTGAAAAAACTACCTTATCCCGTGTGCTAGTTGATATAGGTTCCTCTCTTAACGTATTGCCCAAGTCCACTCTCTTGAAGCTCGATTACGATGGGCTTTTGTTAAGGCTAAGTGATTTGATTGTTAAGGCTTTTGATGGGTCTAGGAGGACAGTGTTTGGGGAAGTAGACTTGCAAATCAAAATAGGTCCTCAGGGGTTTGAAGTCACTTTTTTTATCATAGACATTAATCCTTCCTATTGCTGTTTGTTGGGCCGCCCATGGATCCATGGGGCTGGTGCTGTCACATCCACTCTACACCAAATGTTGAAGTTCCTGTTGAATGGGAAGGTGGTTACCATTTACGGTGAAGAAGATTATATTGTTAGTCATATGATTTCCTTTCGCTATGTTGAGATGGAGGAAAAAATCTATGAGACAACATGTCAAGCCTTTAAGATCGTGCAAGTTGTCAGAGCTCCTCGTGAAGAGGATAGGAAGACGGAGGTCTCCATGTCATCTTATCATAAAGCACAAATGATTGTCCAATCTGGTCTTCCAGGATGTTGGGGAAGAGTGTTGGATCTCCCTACTAAGACAAATAAGAATGGTTTAGGCTTCGTGGATGGTCGAAGCATGTCAATTGCTACTCCTATTGAGGTTCAAGGTATTCCTCCACCTATTCAATTTGTCAGCGGTGGGATTATCCATGAAGAAGCTCACGCTGTGAGTGAGGATGGTGACAGTGATTGTGAGATGGGTAAGTGGGTTCGTCCTACCGTGCCGGGTGAAAAGCTTGTCAATTGGTTCGCTGAAGACGTCATTGAAGTCACCCATTATGAAGAGTAATTTTCTGTTTTATTGGTTACCATGCAATCATCCTTACGTCTTACCTAAGACGTGGTGGACATGCTGTAAGGCCATGATGTTTTTCATTGAAAATTTATCATCAATAAAGGACGTCTTTTGTATTCAACTATTTCTCTCCCTGTCTTTCTTTTAAAATTTTGGAAAAATCTGAGTTTTTATTTTCTTTCTCTTTTTTAATTTAAAACTAAGATAAAAATAAAAAAATAATCATCCAGATTATGTCCCACGTTAATCTGTGAAAATTTTCAATAATGACTTGGCTATGGCTCTTTATGACTTTGAAAACCCAATTTATCAAGCTGAAGAAGAAGATGAGGAAGATTGTGATGTTCCTGAAGAGTTGTCTAGATTGTTGAGACAAGAAGAAAAGGTCATTCAGCTGCACCAAGAGATTATTGGGTTGATCAACTTGGGTACCAAAGAGGTCCAAAGAGAAGTCAAGATTGGGACTGCACAAGAAGACAACATCAAGCAAAGATTGATTGAAATGCTCCATGAATATGCAGATATTTTTGCTTGTTCTTATGAAGACATGCCTGGGCTAGATACATATATTTTTGTGCACAAGAAACCTCTTAGAGCATAGTGTTCTCATGTTAAACAAAATCTTCAAAGAACTTATCCTGAGATGTCTAAGAAAATCAAAGAGGAGGTTTAGAAACAGTTCGATGCTGGTTTTTTGAAAGTGACTTCTTACCCGCCATGGATCACGAATGTTGTATCGGTGCCTAAGAATGATGGACAAGTCAGAATGTGTGTGGACTATAGGGACGTGAACAGAGCAAGCCCTAAAAATGACTTCCCTTTATCGCATATTGATATTTTGGTTGACAATACGTCTCAAGCCAAAGTGTTTTCCTTCATGGATAGTTTTTCTGGCTATAATAAGATCAAGATGGCACTGGAAGACATGAAGATAACTACTTTCATTACACCTTGGGGAACATTTTGTTACAAAGTGATGCCCTTTGGTTTGAAGAACACAGGGAAAACGTATCAACATGCAATGGTCACTCTCTTTCATGACATGATGCATAAGGAGATTGAAGTATATGTTGATGATATGATTGCCAAGTCCTAAACAGAAGAGGAACATCTCGTCCACTTGTTAAAACTGTTTGAAAGGTTTAGGAAGTTCAGACTGAGGCTGAATCCAAACAAATGCACCTTCGGGTGAGATCAGGGATATTGTTAGGGTTCATCGTAAGTGAAAAAGGGAATTAAAGTTAACCCTAGCAAGATAAAATCTATACAAGAAATGCATGTGCTGAAAATAGAGAAAGAGGTTCATGGTTTCCTCGAGAGACTGAACTACATTTCTAGATTCATCTCTCACCTTACTTCCACTTGCGAAGCAATCTTAAAATTATTTTAAAAAAATCAGACGAACATGTGGAATAACAATTGCCAAGCGGCATTTGATAGAATTAAAGAATATTTGGTGGAACCTCCAATTCTTTTGCCTCTGGTAGAAGGTAGGCCCCTGATAATGTATCTAAAAGTGTTGGAGAACTCAATGGGGGTATACATTGGGGCATCAGGACGAGTCTGGTCCAAAATAGCATGAAATATACTACCTTAGCAAAAAGTTTACCGACTGTGAAATAAGATACTCGCTAATCGAGAAAACTTGCTGCACTTTGGTATGGGCTTCTTGCTGACTAAGGTAGTATATGTTGACCAACACCACTTTATTGATCTCTAAGATGGATCCGATTAAGTACATCTTTGAAAATCCAACTCTCACAGGAAGAATAGACCATTGGTAGATGATTCTAACAGAATATGACATCCAGTATACTACCCAAAAAGCTGTTAAAGGTAGTGTGTTGGCCGATCATCTTGCTCATCAGCCCATGGAAGACGACTATCAGTCGATGAAATTTGAATTTCCTAATGAAGACATCATGTGCATTCGGGATTGTAACATCCCATGCCGAGAAGAAGGACCTGAACCTGGATCACGATGGACGATGGTGTTCGGTGGTGCCTCCAATGTGTTAGGTAAAGGTGTCAGCGTTGTGATTACTTCTCCCGAAGGTTTCCATACCCCTCTTACCGCCAGAATTTGCTTTGATTGTACAAACAATATGGCTGAGTACGAAGCTTGCATCTTTGGGTTAGAAGTTGCCATTGACTTGCGAATCAAGATATTGGAAGTATATGGGGATTCTGCTCTTGTAATCAGTCTAATCAAAAGAGAGTGGGAGACTCGTCACCTAAATCTGATTCCATATCGTGAGCATGTGATGAAGTTGACCCCTTATTTTGATGAGATTACTTTCAATCATATTCCAAGGGAAGAGAACAACTTCGCAGACGCCTTAGCTACTATGTTATCCATGTTTAAAGTTAGATGGGAAAACAAGGCCCCCTCTATTACTATTATTAGATTGGATGAGCCAGCATTTTATTATGAAATAGAAGACTTTGTTGATGAGAAACCGCGGTTTTACGATATCAAGAGATATATTAAGACGAAAAAATATCTAGAGGATGCTTCTGTCACTGATAACAAGACTCTAAATTATGCAGTCAAGTTTTTCCTCAATGGATATGTTTTGTATAAGAGAAACCATGATCCTGTTTTGCTCAGATGCGTGGATAGACACAAAGCAAATAGGATCATGGAGGAAATTCACGAAGGTACCTTTGGAACTCATGCCAGTGGGCATACCATGGCCAAGATAATCTTGAGAGCAAGTTATTATTGGTCAACAATGGAAAACTATTGTTACAATCATTCAAGTATCTGCTACAAGTGTCAAATCTATGTTGATAAGATGCATGTACCGCCCAATCCTCTGAATGTATTAACTTCACCTTGGCCTTTTGCAATGTGGGGTATCGATATGATTGGCCGGATTGAGCCAACTGCTTCCAATGGGCATCGTTTCATTCTGGTGGCCATTGACTACTTCAATAAGTGGGTCGAAGCAACATCTTATGCCAACGTCACTAAGCAGGTGGTGGCTCGTTTCATCAAGCATGATATCATTTTTCGATGCGGGATTCCCGAGAATATTATTATAGACAATGGTTCGAATATCAACATTAAGACGATGAATGAGTTGTGCGAAATCTTTAAGATAAAGCACCACAATTCTTCTCCCTACCATCCTAAAATGAATGGTGCGGTTGAGGCAGCTAACAAGAACATTAAGAAGATTGTGTAGAAAATGGTTATCACCTATAAAGATTGGCACGAGATGTTTCCATTTTCTTTACATGGTTATCGTACCACTATGCGCACTTCTACTGGGGAAACCCCTTTCTCACTTGTTTATGGCATGGAAGCAGTCCTACCGGTGGAAGTGGAAATCCCTTCTTTGAGGATAATGATAGATGTACAATTGGATGAAGATGGATGGGTTCAAAATAGATTTGACCAACTGAATCTCATTAATGAGAAGAGATTGACAACTATTTGCCGCGGGAAGCTATACCAGAGGAGGATGAAGAAAGCTTTCGACAAGAAGGTACGTCCGCAGAATTTTGAAGCTGGTGATCTTGTGCTGAAAAGGATCTTGCCTCCCAACAATACAGATGCTAGGAGTAATTGGGCTCCTAATTTTGAGGGATCCTATGTTGTGAAAAAAGTCTTTTCAGGAGGATCTATGATTCTCAAGAACATGGACGGGGAGGATTTCCCTCACCCTGTCAACGCAGATGTAGTGAAAAAGTACTTCGCATAAAAGGACCGCTAGGTTGACTGACTCAGGATAAAGAAACAGTCCAATCAGTCATTCAGAAAGCAAGATATTAAGGAACTTAGAGGTTATGAGAGTTATAGCAGAGTTTCATTCGATAAATCCACACCCATATTGCAATATTTAGTTGTCCCTTTTATGTAATTTGTATGCAATTGCCACTTTTCAGGAATGGCTTCTTGATGTAAATACCTATTTACAGGCCAATTAATCAATAAAAGTGTTTTTTTCTTCTGAATTATGCCAATTTGTTTTTATTTTACCGTTTTGATTACAAAGGACTTTCAACATTTTTGATGAACTTTGCGTTTAAAACAGTAAACATTTAGGACACATGATATCGATAATTAAAACTGCTTAAAGTATCAGGTGTTCAAAGAAGTGGCTAAGGTGACCATCCCGCATTCGGGGTATGTTGTTGTAATTTCCACTTTTCCAGGTATTGTTAGTCTCTGATAATAGGTAGGATGCTAATAAACGAGAAAAAAGGCCTGAGTTTGACCAACATAAGTTTCCTATTGGAACGGGACCCCATACTCGGGACCTAAAGATATTCTTAATGAAAACATGGTGGAATCCTAAGATATCAGATTCATGGATATCCGTCGTTGTGTAGAAGGAAAATACCCTAAAGAAGAGAGTTAGGATTATCTCAGAGTGTTAGAAGATACTTCGTAGTGCAGTTTATGCAACATCCATTCTGCATGTTGTGAGAATCCGATGTAATTACCATGTCGGGCATCTGTCCGTCCAACTCAAGATTGTAAATCATTCAAAGACTAAGTGCAAGACTACCAAGTGTACCTCCTGAAGCAATAAGTCCATGCGAAGATTAGTCTCCTTAAAAGGAAAATTTCTAGTTTCATTTACAATTCTCATTTGTAATCTTCCTTGTTTTGATTCAGTACTTTCTTGCATGCGAAATTTGCTTATTCTCGAATATTAATCTTAATGCATTAAATTTGTTTGTATTGAATTAATCCATTCGTATCCACCCATTAATGTTTTTATTTTCTTTTTTATACATAAATATTGTTAAATAAAGCAAAATACCTATGGAAAGGATGATGAATAATATACCAAAAAGTTCAAACAGTGTTTTTTTGAAAAAAAATCATGCTGACAATTTACAGGCATTGTTTCAAATCCCCAAACACCGGAGATATAAGGGAGATAGACCCTCATTAACCCCCTTTGATGCTTGAAGAAGGAATTTATTTTCTGTTCATAAAAACCCTCACATTTAACCTGGGGCAGGGTAGATTTTAGTTAATCCAATTGAGCATTAAAAAACTAATCAAGGATGCGCATCCAAGGATACAACAATGGTTATCCATTAAAAGGCCGAGGAAAGTTAAAACCGTAATGGTTAACCCTCATCTATCAATAATGAGCATAAAAAAAGGGACGATACCCCAATGGTTATATCCTGCACGTCAGGAGGTTAACAAATGGCGATACAACAACGATTATTCCTTATCTACCAAAGACTCAGACAGTCACAATCACTTCCAACAAAGTAAAAAACGACTTGAAGTCACACGACTTGTTCAAAAGTAAATGAACAAAGAAAGAGACAAAAAGCCCCGCTAAGTCGAAACTTGAAAAACAAGTCGCTTAGGCAAAAGTCAGGGCATCCCGCTGGACATTAAAATCAAACTCAAAAGGAATTCGTCCAAGAAAAAGTAGGGAAAACAAAAAGAAAATGAAAAGCGCAAAAAGCGAAAAAGGATTAGAAAATAAAAATCCTCAACAAGGAACCAAGTCGTGTGATCAAACACCAAGAATGAAAGAGGTGACTGAGTGTGTAATACGATGGGAGAACTGACTTGGTTGTTTTTGCATTTGATCGCAATTGTTTCGGATAGCAAGAGTCACCATCGATTTTTCTTTTATATAATAAGGAAAGGGTTAAAAGAACAGGAAAGACCTTTGAGATATTTTCTTGACTTTGGGGGGTAGGTTATGAAAAGGGAAGGTGTTAGTACCTTTTTCATCCATAGTTATCTACGGGCTCTTAGTTTCTTGCTAGATCACTTTTGAAATTACTTTGTTTGAAATGTGTTTGTGGTGGGTTTTGAAAGTATTTTTGAAAAGCGCCTTCGTTTAGGCAAACTTTGTAATGATTCTAGTCTCTATAAGAATGTATACAAAGAGTTGGACTTTTCAAAAATATTTCATGTTTTTGAAAGTGTTTAGTGTGTTTGAAAATATGTTTGTTTTTGAAGATGGATTGTGAGCAAGCAACTAAGAACGTTCTACCTACTCAAAAGTCTTTTGTTCATTTCCTCCTTCCTTTGATATTTCCATCTTACCTTTGTTTGATAAGTAGCCCTATCATTGGATGTAAATGGACGTGCGTGGGTCATTGTATATTCATAAGATGCAATATTGTAAGATATCTTAGCTTATTTCTTAAGGGTCTAAGATCATTTGTAAGGCAACACTCGAAGCGTCATCGAGGGACTATGATCTTGTATTTTTTATTGTTTTTTTTGCTAAGGCATCTCACATGCATAACAAGACAATTTTCTCAAGGCAACAAGTGGAGTAAACCCTATAAGTGCAAAGTGTGCGAGTGTTTGTATTTCATGGTCGGTTTATCTTGGATTAATGTTTTTCTAAGCATTGTTTTTATCTTTCCATACAAACCCTAATTACTAACATTTATATGAAAGCGATAAATTGCGAAAAGTAAATATCCTACGCTATTACATCATTTGGGGATGAGGTGTACAAATTTACAAACGGGGATTACAAGAAATTAAACCCAATTATCTATTACAACCATATTGAACTTGAATAATGTACAAGAATTGAAACATATATAATGTATAAGACATGAATGAAAAGAAAATGAATTTGTTTTGATTTTGTTAAAGAAAATATTTTAACCTAATTTTCTAAAAGAACATAAATAGTTAGAAGTAAGAAAATTAGACTAAGTTAATTTAATTTAGACAAAGAGAATGAACTAAACCTAAGTTTAATATTAAGTTAAACAAAAGAAATTAAGTAAGAAAATGTTTTTGGTCTTTTTTATTTTAAGAAGTTGAATAATAAATAAACTAAATAAATTAAATACTTAATATAACACTTTGGTGTTTTTGATTAATAAAAATAATAATAAGAATGAAGGAAAATTAAAATTAAAATTAAAATATAAAATTAAAATCAAGGGGGGGTTTAGAAAGTGGAAAGGAGAAAGCCCAGAAGTTATGGCTCAAGTGCGCTACTAACAAGTATACGGGGGGGTGATGCTGGAAGCAGGAAATGAGAAAGCCTAGAAGTTCTGGCCCAGGTGCGCTACTAACAAGTAAATAGGGGAATGCTGCTGGAAGCAAGAAATGAGAAAGCCTAGAAGTTCTGGCCCAAGTGCCCTACTAACAAGTAAATGGGGGAATGCTAGAAGCAAAGATGAGACAACCTAGAAGTTCTAGCCCATGCGTGTTGTTAACAGGTAAATGAAGCATGGATGAGAAGGCCTAGAAGTTCTGGCTTAGGTGCTACTAACAAGTAAATGGGGGAATGATGCTGGAAGCAGGAAATGAGAAAGCCTAGAAGTACTGGCCCAAGTGCACCACTAACAAGTAAATAGGGGAATGTTGCTGGAAGCAGGAAATGAGAAAGCCTAGAAGTTCTGACCCAGGTGCACTACTAAAAAAAGGGGGGATTGCTAGAAGCAAAGATGAGGCAGCCTAAAAGTTCTAGCCCATGCGTGTTATTAACAGGTAAATGAAGCAAGAATGAGAAGGCCTAGATGTTCTGGCCCAGGTGCGCTACTAACAAGTAAATGGGGGAATGATGCTGGAAGCAGGAAATGAGATAGGCTAGATGTTTTGGCCCAAACGTGCTGATAACAGGTAAATGGTGGGATACTAGAAGAAAAGATGAGGTAGCCTAGAAGTTCTAGCCCAAGCGTGTTGTTAACAGGTAAATGAAGCAAGAATGAGAAGGCCTGGAAGTTTTAGTCTAGGCGTGCTGCTAACAGGTAAATGGGATAAAATGTTAAGAAATAAAAAAATAAAAAGGTGCTCCTGGGGCTAGAACCCAAGACCCTTAACACTAGTTCCTTACGCGCGCTCTCTCTACCACTGGGGTGGCTATACATCCGGTATTAGAAACAAAACCATAAATATGTATTACAAAATCAGTTATGATAATGAACTTCATCTTCTTCCTCGCGCCAGCCAGAGCATCTGCAACTCATTCGTTTCTCAACCAAAATTGAAAATGTAAACGTGAAAGTTATGGCAAATTTCATCATGGTTCCAGAACTATAAAGCATTAAAACTATAAATCAGAAACAAACATGAATTTTACTAGCCCTAATCTAAACCCTAATTTTCCAAGAAGTTATGATCCTAAATTCTCTCTACTCAGGCCATATAAATAAAATCTATAGATATGTACAGTTTCAGATCAATGATATCTACATTTTGTCTTTGAAAATGCAAGCCTAACAATGCCTAAATAATGAGATGAAAATCATAAGAACTTACCTTGCAACTGAAGATCGTGTTTTGAACTAGAGATTGATTCAAGTTTTTGTGATGATCTAGTTAGCTTCCTCAAGTTCCCAAGAAGCTAATGTAATGGTTAACTTGAACTATTGATGGGTGGAATGTTCTAGAGAAGTCAATATGTAATGATCTGTTTTTGAAAATGGAGATTGGTAAAGATGATGTTATAGTATGAAAACAGAGGTTGGGATAACTTCTATATGTGTATCAGAAACTTTTTGGATGGTTTGACCAAGAAACGCACGAAGGATTTTGGAGATTGGATTCAAAAATCGGAAATGATAAGTTTTTGTGCTTGTGTTGCAATTTCTGGTTTTAGAGAGATTTACTGAGTCTCATGGCTCATCCAAAATCTATTTTCAGTTTGCAAATGCAGGTTTAATTTATAAGCAAAGGGTTTGGAATCTTGGTGAAGTCCGAAGCACAAAATCACATGTTGTGGATTTTGACTTGTTGTTGAAGCAAACTTAGACAAATATGGTTCCAAGGAACGATAGGGTGGCTAGCAACTTTAAACATCACTGTTCTGAATTTATAGGGGATGCTTGTGCATAAAGAAAAAACACAAAGCTCAAGAGAGTGGACTTTGTGAATAAAGTCACTTTTCTAGAATGGAAGTGTGAACTTTCTTCCTTAAATGGCAAGGTGTATTGGACAAAGCTTAAATCAAGTGGTTCATAGCTCAGAAGTTTGTGCAATCTTCTGATTAAGGATAAATACACACGCTAGAGGGCCTGAAAATTGGGATTATGCAGCATTGCTTGGAATAGGATCAGAGGTTCATCATTAAAATGACTCATAGCTTAAGAACGAATGTCCAACTTCTGATCTTCGATTCTCCCTGCCCCAGCATGATTTGACAGAGTTCTTGGACTTTTTAGAAATATTTTAACATTCTCTACAATCCATCCTTGAATCACTTTTGCAAACTCTCATTTCAACTGTATGAAAATTGGCCCAAAAGTTCTGTCAAAGTTCTAACTTAAAACACCCGGAATTTTACTAAGTGTTTTAGTTTCATGGACATGTTTTCACGGATTTATAACTTGAGAACCAAGCAGTTCTAGAAGAAGTTATGCCCTGCAGTGTTTCTGATCTCATTGAGATCTAAAACTTTCATGTTGGAAGTTTTTCTTGAATCATCTTGCATCATGATAAAAATCTGGCGCAAAGTTTTGAAACTATCATATTTTCTTAACACTTAAAAAAATTTCTAAGTGTTTAGAACTTTGACTTTCTTCAAAGTAATCTTGAATTTTGATTTCTTGATGAACAATATTCATACTTTTACATGTCTTAATGAAATATAATTTTTGAAACCTGATTTTGATCCAAAAGTCAAAGTTTGACTTTTCAGTGTATAGTTGACTTTTTATAAGTTGACCAAATTTCAATTGTCAATCAATTCGTATTGAGAAATGTTTTGAACCATGCTCTTAAGTTAAAATGATGCATTTGAATTCTTGATATCATGTCTCAAACCAATAAGTCATGTGCTAGGTCAAAAAGTAAAAAATTGAACCTTCTCAATCAAAAACTCTAATTTTGACCATTTTGCCCTTTTGATGATCAGATCAAATTTCTTGAGAAGTTGTGATCCAACCTTGACCAAATGGTTCATATGAGTCTAGTATGTTAATATGGATAAAAAATTATGAGTTTTGACTATAAATTGACCACGATTGACTTTCTCCCCAATATAATTAATTTTAGGTCAACTGATCAATTGTCTGAGCAAAAATGTAATCCAAAGCCCTAATTTTGATTCATCAGTGTTTGGGGAGGCATGTTGAGCTGATCAATCTTGGTTTAGTTTTGAATCAGTGGAGATCTTATGAGGGAACCTTTGAGAAATTGAGAGGGAAATTTTTGGGGTACAACAGCTGCCGCAGTTCAATCTTCTTGAACTTGAAGAGTGAGATTAGAAGATCTGCCTTTCGTGACTTGAAGGTGAAAGATGATTGAACACTAAAGTGCCCAGAAATTTGCATTCGATGATGTGTTGAATTTTGAATGGGCTTATAGATGCCATTTGGAGAGATGATGGTAGAAGCTGGGGGTATGAATCTTTGGTCGATTCGTGCTGAAAACTAGGTGTTTTGTCTGTCTTTCACTGAAAAAAATAATTCTGATCCAGAAGAGGTCTTTGGATCAATGATTTTATTTGAAAGGAAACAAAGGGGTTAGCTGTATGCGCATGTATACATGGTGTAATGATATTCTCAAAATAAATGAGATTATGTTGTGTTATGTATGTTGTATGATGTATGAATGTGAAAATATTTTTGAAGTGTATCTTTATTTGGGAAAGTAAATTTATGACTACTGTTGGGGAGTTTTGCTTATTTGTTTGAAGAAACTCGCTGAGGATGTGCTGATTTTTGTTTTGGGAATTGAGTTCAAGAACTTTGGTCGTCCGTTTCTCTAGTGGGGAAGTACCTCTTGAAAGTTAGTTTTTCTATGGTCGGATTCCAGGTTTCACACCAACTTGCTACAGATAAGGAAGTTAACTGTTATCTAGTAGTATCCCAGGATTTACAACAACTTACTGGGGATAGTGGAAAACTCTACTGGGGAAGAGGAGCTTTTAAACAACTATCTAGTCGGGTCCAGGCTTTGTAGTAATCGAAGAAGTTAAACTACTATCTGGTCGGGTCTAGGCTTCAGTAACTCAAAATTGTTTTCTGGACGGGTCCAGGCTTTGCAGTACTTTGAGGAAGTTAAGCTGTTATTTGGTCGGTTCTAGGCTTGAGCTGTTGACTGGTCGGGTCCAGGCTTAAACTATTATCTGGTCGGGTTCATGATTTAGTAACTAAGAATTGAGATTTACTGTTATCTGGTCGGGTCCAGGTTTCAGAAACTCAAATTGTTATCTAGTCGGGTCCAAGTTTCAACAATTGAAGAAGTCAAACTACTATCTGGTCGGGTCCATTCTTTAGTAACTTAAAATTGTTTTCTGGTCGGGTCCAGGCTTTACAGTAATTTGAGGTAGTTAAGCTATTATCTGGTCGGGTCCAGGTTTTAGCAATTGGAAATGTTGTATGGTCGGGTCCAGGCTTGAACTGTTGACTGGTCGAGGGTTCATGCTTAAGAAATTTTAAGAAGTTAAACTAGTATCTGGTTGGGTCCAGGCTTTAGTAACTTGGAATTTGAGACTTACTATTATCTGGTCGGGTCCAGGTTTCAGCAATATTTGGAGAAGTTAAACTAATATCTGGTCGGGTCCATGCTTTATAGTAACTTGTTTGAAAGGATGAAGTTGACTGTTATATGGTTGGGTTCCATGCTTTACAAAAACTTTCAGAGATATCCATGAATCTTTGACGACTTCACTAGGGAGTAGGGGTTGCGATCCCTTGATTTGTAATAGTCTGAGAGGAAAACTCAAGCTGTGGAATCTGTAGTTTATTAGATAAATAAACCCCATTGAAGAGGATATTTGACGAACTGCTAGGGAAGTGACTTCTTTTTTAGGAAGAAACTCCAAATGGCTTCTTTTTCTGAGACCGACTCGGCTGGGGAGAGGATTTTCAAGAGATTGATACTCTGGCTGGGGATTTTATGAATCCAAACCTGTGGAGATAATGTTATTGAAATAACTCTGGGGATATTTCAAATGTATTTAAGTAGATGCTCGTCACTGTTTTTAAACATTATGTTCATTCAATTTTAGTCATTGGACACTTTTCCACTAAAAACTAAAAAACAGAAAGTTTGCACTTCAAAGTATATTTGTATTGATGTTTTGCCCATGAATAGGCATTTTTGTACAAAGAGACCGAAATCATAGTAAGAGGAAATCGTCGAAAGAATGGAAAGAATACAGAGTGAAAACAAAATAATAGCCATATAAAAGTGATCTCATTGTGTTCCAACCCCACTATTGCCCATATGTCTTCGAACATTATCCCTTGCCGCTGAATAGAAGTTGACTGGATTAATCTTGGACCATTTGAACTTGACTTTGGTAATAAAGCTGGCTATAGAGACCCCACGGGACATAGTCATATGCTTTAATCCTTAACTTTTTCCCTGACCGTCCTTTCTGGTTTTCAGCCCACCAGGATACCCATTTTTGCCCAAGTCTCCCTTTCAGGTTTTTGACTCGCTGGGTGTACAATCTTTTGCATATATCCCTAACTTTTACCCGAACCTCTTTGGTTCGTCGGGATGCCCATATTTTTGCCTAGGCATGTCAACCTAGCGGGTCATTTTATGCGTAGTATTTTTTAACTATGTCCGCGTTCACGGGATGTGGGAAATCTTCACCATGCATAATAGTCAGCATCATGGCACCACCAGAGAAAACTTTCTTTACGACAAATGACCCTTCGTAAGTGGGAGTCCATTTTCCCCTAGGGTCGCCTTCTGGGAGAATGATACGCTTTATAACCAAATCGCCAATCTGATATACTCGAGGCTTGATCTTTTTGTTGAAAGCCTTGATCATACATTTTTAGTACATTTGACCATGGAAAACATCAGCGAGTCGCTTCTCGTTAATCAAATTCAACTTATCTAACCTAGTCTGAATCCATTCGTCTTCGCCTAGACCTGCTTCTTTCACTATCCTTAAAGAGGGAATTTGAACTTCTACAGGAAATATGACTTCCATGCCATAGAACAAGGAGAAAGGAGTTTCCCCAGTTGACGTACGAGCTGAATTACGGTAGCCATGGAGAGCAAACATAACATCTCATGCCAATCTTTGTAGGTTACCACCATCTTTTGCATAATTTTCTTAATATTTTTATTAGCAGCTACTACTGCGCCATTCATCTTGGGTTTGTATTGAGAAGAATTGTGATGCTTGATTTTGAACTGTGTGCAAAGTTCCATAATCGTATCATTGTTGAGGTTGGTTCCATTGCAAGTGATGATCATTTCGAGGATACTGTAACGGTAGATGAGGTTATGCTTGATAAACCTGGCTACAATGTTCTTGGTAACTAAGGCATATGAGGCAACTTCAACCCACTTGGTAAAGTAATCAATGGCAACAAGGATGGAACGGTGTCCATTTGAGGCCGTAGGTTTGATCTCTCCAATCACATCATTGTCCCATATTGCAAATGGCCACGGTGAAATCATGACATTTAGAGGAATATAAGCTATATGGACCTTGTCAGCATAGATTTGACACTTGTTGCAAGTCATTGAGTATTCATGACAATCAGTTTCCATCATGGACTAATAGTAACCATCCCTCAGAATTTTATTGGCCATAGTGTGTTCACTAGAGTGGGTCTCAAAGAGGCCATCATGCATGTCTTCCATAATTTTATCTTCCTCCTTCTTGTCCACACACCAAAGTAGAGTAGAATCATGGTTGTGCTTGTACATGATTATGTTGCTTAGAAAGAATTTGGCTGAAAATCTTTGCAAGAATTTCCTATCATTGATGGAAGCTCCTTCAAGATATTCTTGTGCTTCAAGATACCTCCTCACCTCATGGTACCATGGTTTCTCTTCGTCAGTATTAAGCTCATAGCAGTGTGCAGGTTCGTCCAATCTTTTGTTTATTATCATAGGAGCTTCGTTATCCCACTTGACCATGAACATGGAAGAAATTATGGCCAAAGCGTCGGCTAACTGATTTTCCTCCCTAAGGAAGTGTTCAAAGGTGATCTCTTCGAAGCATGGAATCAGAGTTAATACAAGCTCCTTGTAAGGAATCAGGTTAGGATGATTAGTTTCCCATTCCCCTTTAACTTGACTGATCACTAGAGTAGAATCTCCGAATACATCCAAATTCTTGATCCTTAAGTCAATAACAACCTTTAAACCTAAGATGCACGCCTCGTATTAAACCATGTTATTCGTACAATCGAAGAAAAGTCTAGCAGTGAAAGGAGAGTGACAACCTTCAGGGGAAATTATCACAACACCCATTCCGTTACCCGAAGCATTGGAAGCTCCATTAAAAACCATAGTCCATCAGGATCCTTGTTCAGGTCTTTCATACGGTCTGGGTTTTGCATAGTCTGTTACTAACATGATATTCTCATCCGGAAAGTCAAAATTCATAGATTGATAATCATCAACAACTTGATGGGCCAACGATCTTCCAATACGCTTCCTTTAATGGCCTTTTATGTTGTATATTGGATATCATATTCAGTAAGAATCATTTGCCATCTAGCTATCTGTCTGGAGAGAGCGGGCTTCTCAAAGATATACTTGATAGGGTCCATATTAGAAATCAATAAAGTGGTATGAGTCAACATATACTGTCTTAGCCGGCGAGTAGCCCATGCCAGAGCGCAGTAAGTTTTCTCGAGCAGTGAATATCTGGTTTCACAGTCGGTAAATTTTTTGCTCAGGTAGTATATTGCATGCTCTTTTCGACCAGACTCGTCATGTTGGCCCAACACATAGAATTCTCTAGCGCAGTCAAGTACAAATTAATGGTCTTCCTTCTACTGGAGGCATAAGAATAGGAGGTTCATGCAAATATTCTTTGATCTTGTCAAAGGAAGCTTGGCAGTCGTCGTTCCATCTGACTACTTGATCTTTCTTCAGGAATTTGAAGATTGGCTCATAAGTAGCAGTTAAGTGAGAGATGAAGCGATCAATGTAATTAAGACGACCCAAGAATCCTCTAACCTCTTTTTAAGAGTAGGGAACCGGCATCTCTTGAATGTCTTTTACTTTTTCAGGATCAACTTTGATGCCTTTACCACTGACGACAAAACCTAGAAGCTCTCCATACCGTACTCCAATCGTGCACTTATTAGGGTTCAACCTCAAGTTGTATTTCTTCAGCCTCTCAAATAGCTTATGTAGGTGATCGAGATGCTCTTCTTTGGTTTGTGATCTTGCAATCATATCATCCATATAGACTTCTATTTCATGATGACTCATATCCTAAAATAAAGCTACCATAGCTCTTTGATATGTTGCCTCAACATTCTTTAATCCGAATGGCATGACTTTGTAACAAAAGGTGCCCTATTGTGTAACAAAGGTAGTCTTTTCCATGTCTTCAGGAGCCATCTTGATTTTGTTGTAGCCAAAAAATCCATCCATGAAGGAGAAGACTTTATGTTGAGCAGTGTTGTCAACCAAGACGTCAATATATGGTAGTGGGAAATCATCTTTTGGGCTTGCCCTATTCAGATCCCTATAATCTACACACATGTGAACCTTTCCATATTTCTTTGGCACGAGGACCACATTCGCAACCCATTGAGGATAAGATGTGACGGCCAGAAAACCTGCATCAAATTGTTTCATTACCTCAGCATTTATCTTTTCACAGATGTCGGGCAGCATATGACGAACATTCTGCTTCATCTTCTTCCTCGCGTCAGCCAGATCATCTGCAACTCATTCATTTCTCAACCAAAATGGAAAATGTAAACGTGAAAGTTATAAAAACTTTCATCATGGTTCCAGAACTATAAAGCATTAAAACTATAAATCAGAAACAAACATGAATTTTGCTAGCCCTAATCGGAACCCTAATTTTTCAAGAAGTTCTGATCCAAAGTTCTCTCTAATCAGGCCATATAAATAAAATCTATAGATATGTAGAATTTCAGAGCAATGATATCTACATTTTGTCTTTGAAAATGCAAGCCTAACAATGCCTAAATAATGAGATGAAAATCAGAAGAACTTACCTGGCAGCTGAAGATCGTGTTCTGAACTAGAGCTTGATTCAAGTTGTTGTGATGATCTGGTTAGCTTCCTCAAGTTCCCATGAAGCTAATGCAATGGTTAGCTTGAGCTATTGATGGCTGGAATGTTCTGGAGAAGTCAATATGTAATGCTCTGTTTTTGAAATTGGAGATTTGTGAAGATGATGTTACAGTCTGAAAATAGTGGTTGGGATAACTTCTATATGTGTATCAGAAACTTTGTGGATTGTTTGGCCAAGAAACACACGAGGGATTTTATTGTTGACCTAAATTAGGGTTTGAGTTTGCACAGTGATGTTTTGACCTACAATGCCCAAAGTTACTTTCATACTTCATATTGGACTCACAAGTTTGTCCATACCATATTTCAAGCCTTGATTTAAATTTTTGCCGAGTCAATTGGATAGTTGACCTAGAAATCAACTGTATTGGAGAAAAAGTCAACTGTGGCCAATTGACAGCCAAACCTCATGAAATTTGATCCACATCAACATTATGAACTCATATGAACCATTTGATCAAGTTTGGATCACAATTCCACAAGAAATTTGATCAGATCACCAAAAGGGCAAAATGGTCATTTTTAGGGTTTTGACTGTACAAAGGCAATTTTTGACTGTTTGACCTAACCAATGGCAAATCAAGATCAACCATGTACCTAAGGACTAAATGACATTATCTTGATCCATTCAACAAGTTCAAAAGATCCCAAATGCATAGGATTGACAGATGAATTTTTCAGTTAACTGATCAAAATTTGACTGTACACTGAAAAGTCAAACTTTGACTTTTTGGTCAAAATCAAGTGCCAAGGGTCATTTTTCATCAAGACATGTCAAATGATGAAACTTGTTCATCAAGAAACCCAAAAATGGAAATTAGGGTTTAAAATGGAAAATTTTCATAACTTAGAAATTTTTTAAGTTATAAGATTTTCTTATTTTTCCTAACTTTGTCCCATTTTTTCACCAAGATGAAAATGGATTCAAACAAAACTTGCAACATGAAGATTGTAGTCCATCACAAAGTATACAACTTTTATTCACAAAGTTTTCTCAAAGGAATCTTGTATCTCAAGTTATGATTTTTAGAACAAGGGTACCTAAAACTTTTAACTTAGAAAAACATTGCCCTAATTTAGGCAGGATTTTGACCCATCTTCTTGGCTATTTTTCACATAGTTCCACTTGGAGTTTCAAGTTGCATTTCAAATATTGATTATAGTACATGTTGCAAGCTTTCCAAATTGTCCAAGAACTCCTCAAACACCTTTGTGGTTAGGGAGAATCGAATGCTTGAAGTTGGCAAAAACTCACTTTGATCCATGGCCAATACATGTTCATACCACTTGCCAAATCTGATCTAGCTAGCTTGGTTCATAATTACAGGCCTCTAAACCAGTTTGTACTCCATAGTTTAATGCATATCCATTGAGCCAAGGCATTGTCTTGGTCATTAGGGTATTGTACACTAGATTAAGCCTTAAATGGAAAAAGTAACAATGCCATATTTGCTTGAACTTTGCTTTATGTCAAAACAACATTCTAGAGCATTGAACCCGATCTTATGCTGAAAACAAAATCCATTAATTAGAGGGGTCAAGAGGGTTGTGTGCAGGGTGATAGGATGGCCTGTACAGGTCTATAACCTCACTTCCATTCTTTTGCTTCAAGAAGAAGAAAACTTGCCAAACACAAGGCATCTCTCACATCTGATAAAACCAACTAAAACAAAGTTGTCAAACAAGTTTCATACACCCTAGCAAGACAGAAACACGAGCCCTTTCCCTCTCAAAACTCCTTGTGCATCAAATCACCATTTTCTTGCAAAACAGGGCCAGTTCTGCAGTTTGCAAGCCATCCTCAAATTCCATCGTGCGTTTTGCCTAAAGATACTTCAAACACCTTCCAACCAACTCACCTGAACTATTCCAGGCCTCCATTGCTAGCTGTAACACCATTAACACACATTGCAATTTTTGTTTCAAAGCTTTGCAGGTTGAGTTCTGTAGCACGATTCAGGCTACTTCAAAACAAGCCAAGCATTGGAAAAGCTTCAGTGGACCTCAGGCAAGCTCAAAAGAACCTCAAGCACCCTTGGAAGTTGCTGCCTTGTCCAGCTCGAAGTCAACTGAAACAGGTATTTCATGAACTTCTATCTCTCTATTTAGGAATAGTTAGACTTAGGTTTGTGAATGAAAGATGTTGTACTCATAGCCCTGAAACCATACATGTGCTTAGTTTTCATTTATATTAATCGTGCTAGGAGAATTTTGTTCATGAACTTTATGAAAAAACTAGGTTAAGGATTAGAGCCAGAGAAATTCTCTCTGGTCTTTGAGAGTTAGCTTAAGTTTTTTATATGGTTAGATTCGTTATTTGATGCTCTACAAACTTCATGTTATGAGTTTTGTCAAAAAAGCAAGGAATCAGGAGATAGCATTTGATGTACAGAACGCGCGTGTTTTGAACTGAGGAAGAAGATGAAGTTGAAGTCTGGGCTGGGCCTGGATTTCTTTATTTTTGACACCTCCCAATTCACTTTCAGCACCCCCTGGCCCATTGTTTTGTATTTTCATTATTTTTGCATTTTTATTTTTTCTCTGACCTTGATATTTTATTTTCAAATATAAAAAACACTAAAAAATATTTTCATAAATTTTTATATTTATTTGGAATTTATTTTAATAGTTTCTAGTATTAATATATTAAATACTATATATTTATTTTTGTTTAAATATATAAATAATGTAAAAAAATACTTTTATTTTTATTTATTATTTTTATACACACTTGAAAATATTTCCTTAAAATATATACATTTTTTTAAATAATTAATTTTTGTTTTTCTATACACTTCATATATATATATATATATATATATATATATATATATATATATATATATATATATATATATATATATATATATATATATATATATATATATATATATATATATATATATATATATATATTTTTTATTGAATAATAAGAACAAAAAACACAAAAATAATACATTTTATTTTTATACTAAAAAAAAATACCTTTTCCAATATACTTTTATTTTTTGTACAAATTAATAAATTATTGTGTATAAATAATAAATAGTACTATTTATTTAAGAAACTAGGGTTTTTTAGCCCTAAAAAACAAAATAAATGAAATTGACTCCTTTTTTTATTTATTTACATTTCACATTTAAAATACTTTTTACATACATAAAAACTTTTTTTTGCATAATACATTTTATTTAATGTTTATTTATTGTATTTATTTAAACATTGTATATTTAATATTATGTCTTACCCATTCAATATGGTTGTAATAATTTAGGATTAAATTTCTTGCAAAATAATCCCCAATTCAAATCTGTACCCCCCTCCCTATATCATGTTATAATAGTGTAGAATTTAAATTCTCGCACCTTTAAGCTTTCAATTATGCCATGATTAGACCTAGAGTTTGTATGCAAAATAAAATCAATAATTAGTTTGACCTAATACAAGATGACAATGCATGAAAAATAAACACAATGCACACTTGCACCCCTAGGGTTTCAATCCACTTGTTGCCTCCAAAAATGGGCCATGGTATGCATGTCAAGTACTTTGGCAAAACAAAAACAAAACAAAAGATCATAGTCCCTCGATGACGCTATCTGAGTTGCCTAAACAAAATGATCAAGTCCCTCAAGAAAATTTCCAAAAATACTTGACACCATTGCTATCATGGTCTATACGATGACCCGCGCCTGTCCCGTTTAACATCCTAACACAAGGTTGTTCACCTAATACAATGGTGAAACAATACTGTTAAAAGGGTTAAAAACATAAGAAAGATCTTTGAGTAAAATAGGGTAGACAACTCTTAGTTACTTGATTAAAACTTGCAAAAACATCCTTGCTATCTTCAAAATACACTTCACAACACAAATTTCAAAACTCTACTTTCAAACATTAAAAACTTTTCAAAAGACAAAAACACCTTTGTATACATTCAAACAAGAATCATTACAAAGGTTACCACAACGATGGCCTCTTTTCAAAACATCTTTCAAAATCACACACAAAGCACCATTTCAAACAATTGAAAAGCAAAGCAAGTGATCTAAGCAAGTAACTAAGAGCTCATTGATAACCATGGATAGAAAGGGCGCTAATACCTTCCCTTTCTATAATCTACTCCCCGAACTCAAGAAAACATCTCAAAGGTCTTTCCTGTGCTTTTTGACCTTTCCTTAGGATAAAATAAAAAGTCGGTGGCGACTCTTGCTAAACCGAAACATTTGCGAACACAAACGCAAAATCCCAAGTCAGTTCTTCCACCGTATCACAGAACTGGCGAATCTGCTGGGTAATATCTTTAAAAGTGGAGTAACCTTAGGGCCTAGATCACCCTTTGCATGATTATATTGTTTTCTTTGATTGCTTTACATTTGGTTCTCTTGTTTGGGCTTGAAATCCTCCACCCGAATTTGGGAAACATTCATAGGTAAATAGCAATACGTTGTGGAAACTGTGCGGGGTATACCGACATGGTTAAAGCAATAGCTATATTAGTGCGACATATTTGTGAGTACCGGTAGCCTTTGAGTCAATCAAAGAGAATACGGGGCCGCTGAGTGATGTCATAAAGCACTAATGAACTCTTATAACCTTACTTGACCATCTTGGCCTTTTATTAGGGGTAGTGAGATGACTGGCTTTGGTGTAGTCCGAAGTTGGTAGATACTCGATACTACACTCATTAAGGGTTGTTTTATTGGAATATTTTGGTCGCTAGTTAAGTGGCTAAACCAAAACAATGAACATAGAAAACAATCTAGTGATATTGAGCTCCTTAGAACCCGGTTACTATTTATAGGACAGGTTTGAGCCAACTAAACTCAAGAGGGTACTTACCTATGCAACCTCATGCAATCCCGAAACTAGGGTTTTGTGTGACTTGCTTGTACATGTGGTTGTGCATACATCATGAACATCATAAAGCATCATATGCATCCACTAACCATTTCAAGGGTTTGGATCTTCATCTTTGTTCTTGTTTTGTAGGTCATGGAATCTCTTCGCAGGAAAACAATTCAAGTCAACCTTGTGAGAATCCCTCCTCAACTCAAGGAGCTTACTTCTAGGATTCCAAAGAATTCTCTCTTCAGTGAAAGACATGGTAGACTCCTCAACTTGGTCAACACCAACATTGAAGAAGACATGGTAAAAGTTCTCTTTCAGTTCTTTGACCCTCTACACCACTGTTTCACATTCCCTGACTACCAATTAGTACCCACTTTGGAGGAATTTTCTGAACTCTTGAGAATTCCTATTCTTAATCAACTACCCTACAACGGTACGAAAAAAGAACCAAAGCCTGAAGATGTCGCTCAAGAATTACATTTGCAACAATCTGACATCAAGGGACATTGGGAAACCATAAGTGGTGTCAAGGGTTTCTTGGCAAAGTTTCTGTTTGAGAAGGCACAAGACTGCTGGAATTCATTGGACTTACAAGATTTTGAGGAGATTGTAGCTCTTCTCATCTATGGGTTGGTCTTGTTCCCAAACCCTGACCAACTTATAGATGTGAATGCTGTCAAGATTTTCATATCCAGGAATCCTATACCTACATTACTTGGGGATATCCTACACTCATTTTACACACGAACAATGAGGAAAAGAGGTGTTCTTATGTGATGTACTCCTCTCCTAACAAGGTGGTTTATTTCTCACCTTCCACAATCAGTTTTGAAGAATGAGCAGGGTTTGAGGTGGTCACAACGGTTGATGACCCTCACACATTCTAATGTACATTGGTGTTCTCGGTCCAGAGAAAATGTCATCATCATCGATCGTTGTGGGGAATTCCCTAATGTCCCACTACTTGGCATTAGGGGAGGCATTACCTACAACCCCTGTTTAGCTCTAAGACAGTTTGGATATGCTTGGAGGGATGGCCCTCATGACATGCTGATTCCTGACCTAGTTTTTGACTTCGACAACGATGTGCAAGGACTTCGACAAAGGTTCATCAGAGCTTGGAGGATGCCCAACAAAGTGGATAGTAAGACACTAGGGCATAAAAATTCCATCCCCCTTGAGCCTTACCTCATGTGGGTATGAACCCGCGCCCAGAATCTTATGATGCCATACCCTCACATTCTCCCCGTGATCAAAGAGCCTGTTATGGAAGGAGAGGTTCCATACACCATCCTAGATCCTGACATGCCAACATCATGGGAAGAAATGCAAAAGAGTTAGATCCAACTCAAGGAAGAACAGAATACTTTTGAAGCCAGCTTCTATGTCAGTGAGAAGAAGGTTTTGGAGCTTACCCGCCGACTTCATGAGGAGGAAAATCTCAACACTTACATCGCACCAAAGAGGATGCGCAATGTCTTTTTACATTAAGAATTTTGTAATATTTTTCCCATGGGGCACTTATGTACTAACAATTTCTTCTTAATATGACGTGTGTTCCTTTTTTTTTTGCATCAAATTTGAATTTCTAAATCCTTGAATTCATTACATGAATAACATACCATTCATCATATGCATAAACAGGTCTTCACACCAGGTTTCCTTATCTTTCTGCTGTTTATTTCAGCAAGATGGATTTGGAGCAGACGGTAAAGGATCTGCAGACACAAAATTCACAATTCCAGCAACTCCTCATGACCTTGGTAAAGGGTTAAGAGGACCTCAAAGCTTTGTTGGAGAAGAATAAAGAGAAAAAGAAGAAGAGGCCCGGAGTAGCCACTTTTGGAAGAAGGTTTGAGAGCAATGCTAGGAAGGTTCTTGAGTTCCCCTTAACGTCTGACGAAGGGGCTGGTAAAGGGAAAGGGGCTGCTGTACCTTCTGAATTTGAGGTTGAAGAGGAAGAAGAGGAAGAAGACGAAGACTACTCTGAACAACAATATCCTCCAGCGGATGATAAATATAAGAACCTTGAGGATAGACTGGCAGCCATGGAGTTACAGAGGGTACCCAGTTTGGATTTTGAAGAACTAGGGCTGGTAGCTGGGATTGTTATCCCTCCCAAGTTCAAGGTTCCAAAATTTTCTAAGTACGACAGTCAGTCTTGCCCAAAGATGCACCTGAGATCGTATGTCAGAAAAATCCAACCCCACTCATCTGATAAAGACCTTTGGGTACACTTTTTCCAAGACAGTTTGTCTGGAACGCAATTGGACTGGTTTTATCAGCTCGAGAGATCAGAGATTCATAATTGGGAAGACTTAGCAGCTGCTTTTTATCGTCAATATCAATATAATGCTGATTTGGCGCCCACTCGTACCCAGTTACAAAGTATGGGGATGGCTTCCAATGAAGGGTTTAAAGAGTACGCACAAAAGTGGCACGGTCTGGCTGGAAGGGTGCAGCCGCCGTTGTCAGATAGGGAGTTAGTTGACATGTTTCTAGGGACCCTGTATGGCCCCTTCTTCAATCATCTAATTGGGAGTTCTTCCGCGGGGTTTACTGAACTAATTTTGACTGGCGAGAGGGTCGAGGCCAGTATTAAAAGTGGCAAGATTCAAAAGGATGCTTCCGCATCTACAGCTGTTAAGAAACCCTTCCCATCAAAGAAATAAGCCTCCACTGTGTATTCTCAAAAGGGTCAGGGAAGAACCGAGCGTCGGCCGACTGTAGGGGTTGTGATGATTCAAAATTATTTAAATGATCAACCTCGCGGCAATCAGTCAAGACTAAATCAACAACGGGTAGAAAGGCCACAACGGCAGTTCACCCGCATCAACATGACGCCCGCTCAGGTACTCCCGCATTTGTTGAAGGTGAATCTTGCCAGTTTAAAGGAAGCGCCAAAGAACCGTAACACCCCCTCTCCATACTACCATACCAATGCCAAATGTGCTTACCATTCCGACAGTGTTGGGCACGATACCAATAATTGTTGGGCGCTTAAGAACAAAATCCAGGACTTGATTGATGCCAAAGAAGTAGAATTTGATGTGCCTGAGAAGCCCAATGTGATTTCTGCTCCGATGCCCAAGCACGGTAATAATGTTCATGCTGTTATGGAGGACCTTCATGTTACTGATTTTGTTGACCTGTTGATGCCGTTACTTGTGATTAAAGAAAATTTGATGAGAGCCGGGATCTTTCCTGGTTATGGTAAAGACTGCTATTTTTGTTTGAACATACGAGGTGATTGCCCAATGTTGAAGTCAGGTGTCCAACGCCTGATGGATACCCAAGAGATACTTTTCCAGAAAACCCCTGTTGATACCTTCAATCCTGTTACTCTTGATACTTTTGCTACTTCAACCAACGATATCGCAATCATAACCATTTCTGACAATCCTCCCAAGGCTTGCAAAAGGCCTATCAGGATTACACCCAACTCTGAATGTGTACCTTTAAAGATCACCATGCCGGGACCTATCCCGTACCAATCAAGCAAAATGATACCATGGAACTGTGGATGAGAAATCTTATATCATGGTATCAAACAAATGAGGCAGTCCAAGAAAATCCTGAAGAAGAAAACCCTGATATAGGGAACATTGCGGGTACAAGCAAGATAACCCGCAGCGGTCGGATCTTTTCTCCGGAGATTGCTCCCCCTCGAGCAGTTTTCGGACCCTTGAAAGCTTATGTACCTGTTGGACCATCTGTGCAAGGCCCAATGATTGAAGAATTGGATACTCCTGAAGTAAGACCATCTGCTGATACTACCGACAAGGGTAAGGGGATACTAGAAGTGCCTGTCAGGACGAAGGCTCATGTTGTGGTTATCCCCGAAACCACTCAGAAAGAAATGGATAAAATCTTGAAAATAATCAAAAAAAAGTGACTACGACGTTGTGGAACAGTTAGGGCAGACCCCTTCTAAAATTTCAATGTTGGCTCTTCTACTCTGTTTTGAGGCCCATGCTAAGGCCCTAATCAAATTCTTGAAGGCGGCACATGTACCCCAAGATACTTCGACTGACCAGTTTCAGGAATGTGTGGCCAATCTAACTGCTGATAATGGCCTTGGCTTTTCCGATGCTGACTTGACTCCCAAAGGAAGGAAACACAACGACGTGTTACATGTCTCAATTGAATGTTGGGGAACCACTCTCGCCCATGTCTTAGTTGATACTGGTTCTTCCTTGAATGTGTTGCCAAAGAAAGCCTTAGACCGTTTGGACTGCGAATGACTGACCCTCAAACCTAGTAACATCGTTGTCAGGGCCTTTGATGGGTCCAAAAGAATGGTTCATGGAGAGGTTGATATTCCTATCAAAGTAGGCACAGAAGTTTTCAACTCCACCTTTTATGTGATGGACATCCGTCCGTCATATTCATGTTTGTTAGGAAGACCGTGGATCCATTATGTCGGGGCAGTTACCTCCTCTTTGCACCAAATGCTGAAATATCATGTTAAGGGTAAAATTATAACAGTGCACGGAAAGGAAGAGTACATGATAAGTCATCTCAATTCCTTCCGCTATGTGGAGTTGGATGGCGAGTTCATCGAAACGCCTTTCCAACATTTTGAGGAAGTTTCTCCTGAGGTAGCAGTTGCGAAGACAATGATTGAGGTGCATATCGTTCCTAAGCATGTATCTAGAATGGCATCTCTCAAGGACGCAGAGGCTGTAATTAAAGAGGGGAAGAGCACAGTGTGGGGGCAATTGCCTGATTTTCCCCATAAGGCAGATACGTTTGGATTAGGGTTCACTGCTGCAGGACAAAAGGCTATGCGTCGCTCCAAGGTTGGAGGACCACCCGTCAAGATCTCTCACCATGGAATCAATGCTGTAGAAAATGAAGATGAAGAGAGCCACTTTGAAGATTGGATCTTTCCGACCGTCGAAGGGGGTTTGAGCAACTGGGAAGCAAAGGATTTTGTTCCCATCACCTTTATCAACCAGTAATTTTATCTTTGAACAATTTCCCATTTATGGTCTGTAATAATTAAAACAATTCGCACACTATTTTCACCTCATGCCTTGCCCGGGGCATGTAGGTCCATTTGTAAGGGCTTAATCTTCTTCATTATCATATGCCATGTTTTAATGAATCATTGGACGTTTTTCATCTATAAACTGCTGTGTTCATTTTCTTTCCTTTTGCATTTTGTTTGTTTAAGGATGGTTATCCCTTACACACACCCACACTCACAAATGCAGGTACCCATCCACTCCGGATTCCATGGGTGACTATTCTGCTTTAGCCTTTGATAACTCTGAAGATTTGGTCAATCATGCTGAGTACGAAGTTGACGAAGACTGTGAAGTGCCGGTAGAATTAGCCAGACTTCTACAACAAGAGGAGAGGGTTATTCTGCCTCAAGAAGAGGTTCTAGAAACCATCAACTTGGGGACAGAGGAAGACAGGAAAGAAGTAAAAGTGGGTGCCAACCTGGAACCAAGTGTCAAGGAGCGCTTAGTGCAGTTGTTGAATGAATATGTTGAAATCTTCGCCTGGTCTTATGAAGACATGCCAGGGTTAGACACAGATATCGTGGTTCACCGTCTCCTTACAAGAGAAGACTTCCCACAGATCAAGCAAAAGGTCCGTCGGATGAGACCTAACATGTCTGAGAAGATTAAAGCTGAAGTAATGACGCAATTCAATGCTGGATTTTTGGCTGTTACTTCCTATCCATAATGGGTTGCTAACATTGTGCCCGTGCCTAAGAAGGACGGAAAAGTCAGAATGTGCGTAGACTATCAGGATCTGAACAGGGCTAGCCCCAAGGATGATTTTCCACTGCCACATATCGACATCTTGGTTGACAACACAGCTCAGCACAAGGTGTTTTCCTTCATGGATGGATTCTCGGGATACAACCAGATCAAAATGGCCCCCGAGGACATGGAGAAAACAACCTTTGTTACGCAATGGGGTACCTTCTGCTACAAAGTGATGCCATTCGGACTGAAGAATGCAGGGGCAACTTATCAACGCGTCATGGTAGCTTTGTTTCATGATATGATACATCATGAGATCGAAGTTTACGTAGACGATATGATAGCTCGATCACAGACAGAAGAAGAACACCTTGATCATCTGCAAAAGCTATTTGCCAGGTTGAAGGAGTATAAGCTCAGACTAAACCCAAGCAAGTGCACTTTTGGGGTTAGGTCTGGTAAACTTTTGGGATTTATTGTCAGCAACAAAGGCATTGAGGTTGATCCAGCTAAAGTAAAGGCTATACAAGAAATGTCTGCCCCCCGTACTGAAAAGGAGGTTAGAGGATTCTTGGGATGCTTAAACTATATTGCGAGGTTCATCTCTCACCTGACATCTACCTGTGAGCCAATCTTCAAGCTGTTGAAAAAAGATCAGGTAGTTGAATGGAATAATGATTGTCAAGTTGCTTTTGATAAGATCAAGGAGTATTTGCTAGAACCTCCTATCTTGATGCCACCCGTCGAAGGAAGGTCGTTAATCATGTATCTGACTGTTTTGGATAACTCAATGGGGTGCGTGCTGGGCCAACATGACGAGTCTGGCCGAAAAGAGCATGCTATTTATTACCTTAGCAAAAAGTTTACCGACTGTGAGACTCGCTACTCACTGCTCGAGAAAACTTGCTGCGCTTTGGTATGGGTTGCTCGCCGGCTAAGGCAGTATATGTTGACTCATACCACTTTGCTGATTTCCAAAATGGATCCAATCAAGTATATCTTCGAGAAGCCTGCTTTATCTGGAAGAATCGCTAGATGGCAAATGATCCTGACTGAGTCTGATATCCAGTATACTACCCCAAAAGCTATAAAGAGGAGTGTACTAGCTGACCATCTAGCTCATCAAGCCGTCGAAGATTACCAATCTATGAGATTCGACTTCCCTGACAAGGACATCATGACATTGGACAACATTGAAGGTAACGGACTGTATGACGGACCTGAAAAAGGATCCCGATGGACCCTGTACTTTGATGGTGCTTCAAATGCACTTGGCAACGGTATCGGTGCGGTACTCATTTCTCCGGAAGGTTGCCATACACCCTTCACTGCCCGACTTTGCTTCAACTGTACCAATAACATGGCTGAATATAAAGCTTACATCTTTGGTCTCAAGGTTGCTATAGACTTGGGGATCAAATCTTTGGTCGTATTTGGAGACTCGGCTTTGGTTATCAGTCAAATCAAAGGAGAGTGGGACACTAAACATCTTAATCTTATCCCATACAAAGAACATGTTTTAACATTGTTGCCTCATTTCGAGCAGATTACCTTCGAGCATTTCCCGTGAGAAGAAAATCAGTTAGCCGATGCTCTGGCTATGATGTCTTCCATGTTTAAACTCAACTGGGATAATGAGGCTCCCCAAATCACCATCGAGCGAATGGATGAACCTGCACACTGTCACGAGATTAATACCGAAGAAGTAGTGGAACAACCCTGGTTTCATGAAATTAAAAGGTATCTCCAGACTCGAGAATACCCTGAAGGAGCTTCCGTCAATGACAAAAAGTTCTTAAGGAGATTTGCTGCCAAGTTCTTCCTAAGCAATGGCATCCTTTATAAGCGCAACCATGATTGTGTTCTACTTCGTTGTGTGGAAAAGGTTGAAGCAGAGTTGATCATGACTGAAATACATAGTGGCATATTCGGCACCCACTTAAGCGGACATACGATGGCCAAGAAGATTCTAAGGGCAGGCTACTACTGGTCTACCATGGAAGCTGATTGTCATCAACATTCCCGTACCTGTCACAAATGCCAAGTCTACACCGACAAGGTACATATTCCTTTTGTTCCTCTCAACGTTCTGACAGCTTCTTGGCCATTCGCAATGTGGGGCATTGACATGATTGGAGAGATCAAGCCTACGGCATCCAATGGACATCGCTTCATCTTGGTCGCTATTGATTATTTTACCAAATGGGTCAAGGCAACTTCATATGCCTCAGTTACAAAGAATGTGGTTGCCCGCTTTATCAAGCAGAACCTTATATGCCGGTATGGTGTCCCTGACAGGATCATCACAGACAACGGTACAAATTTGAACAACACTATGATCACCGCTCTATGCGAACAGTTCCAGATTTATCATCACAATTCATCTCCCTATCGGCCGAAGATGAACGGTGCTGTTGAAGCCGCGAACAAAAATATCAAGAAGATCATCCAAAAAACTACAGTCACCTATAAGGACTGGCATGAGATGTTATCGTTTGCTCTGCATGGATATCGTACCACGACACGTACTTCAACAGGGGAAACCCCATTTTCTTTGGTGTATGGCATGGAAGTTGTTCTGCCTATGGAAATTCAGATTCCTTCCTTGAGGATTATGAAGGATGCCGGTTTGAGTGAAGACGATTGGATTCAGACCCGACTTGACCAACTTAATTTGATCGACGAGAAGCGACTTACTGCTGTTTGTCATGGTCAGACGTATCAAAAACGGATGATCAAGGCTTTCAATAAGAAAGTTAGACATCAAGTATATCAAGTCAGAGATCTTGTAATCAAGCGGATCATCTTACCGCAAAGTGATCCCGGGTGAAAGTGGACTCCTACTTATGAAGGACCATTTGTGATCAAGAGCATCTTTTCTGGTGGGGCAATAATTCTGACCACCATGGATGGCGACGGCCTGCCGCACCCTGCGAACGCAGACATAGTCAAAAGATACTACGCATAAAATGACCCGACAAGTTGAAAACCCGAAAGGGCGACTTGGGCAAAAATGGGCGTCCTGGTGAATCGAAAACCCGAAAGGGCGGTTCAGGAAAAAATTAGGGAGAAAACAAAAAAAATTTGTACACCCGACAAGTTGAAAACCCGAAAGGGCGACTTGGGCAAAAAAGGGTTTCCCGGTGAATCGAAAACCCGAAAGGGCAGTTTAGGCAAAAGTTACGGAATTAAAGCGTATGACTATGTCTCATCGGATCACTTTAAGAACAATCTCTTCACCAACAAGCTCCAAGCTTCTGATCAATCCACTCATCGGAGGACGAAGCAGCAAATGGACAAGATATTCAGAGTTGTAAAGGCTATAGCAGAATGGGAATCCCATGGAATTGTTACACATAGCCATCTTTCTTTTGTATAAAGTTTTTCAATCTTTATGACAACATTCTCTTATTAGGATGTCTGTCTCCTTTGTACAAAGATACTCACAAAAGTTAATACAAAGATACTTCAAAGTGCATAAATTTGTTTACCTTTCTTTCCTTTTTACACTTATGTTTTATTTGAAAACGTCCAATGTTTTGTTAAATAGGCATATGCATTTGAATATAATCACTGCTTACAAATAAAACGAAATTTAGAAAGGATAATTACTGTTAGGTTGAAGGTATAGGAAGATCTCCTTGTGTTATTCCAGAAGAAATCCCCTACGGCACACCTTTCAGATCCTCAACAAAGCTAAAACCTTAGAGTACAAATCCCCAGCGGAGTTAAGCTTCAAGAACCCCAGCGGCGCCAGTGCATTCTAAACTTGATTCCCCAGCTGAGTTAAGTTTCAAAGTTCCCAACAGAGTTAAACTTCAAGATCCCCAGCGGAGCCCGAAAACCCTGAAAAACATATCCCCAACGGAGCCAGAATATTCCAAATCTTCTTCCCTGGAGAAGTAAAATTTCCAACTATCAACCCCCGGTGGGAACTGTTCAACTTCCCCCAATTTCCCCAGCAGGATATCTTAAAAGTCTGAGAACCAAGCAAATAACAGTTAACTTCTTGGCTTATCCCCGACTAGGATACTTTCCTAGTAGATTGACGTACAACCCAAGCTCCTGATTTCACCGGCCGAGTAAACATTCTCCCCACAGAAAATTTCCCAGCAGATCAAAGATTCTTGGTTTCATTTCTCCAAGCAGAAGCCTCCCAGGTTTTAACTCCCCAGTAGAGATTTTCAGAATTTTCCTTAGTTCCCAGGAAAGTCATGAAGGATCCTCATTCCCTGCATAAGTTGTCAAAACCCTTGTGCATCCCCACAAGTGACCAAGGATTTTCGATCCCCAGCATTGGTCCCAGGATTTCTCATCCCCACAATCAAAGATTTTTAATCCCCAAGCAGTCAACAGGGATTTCTCATCTTCAACAATCAAAAATTTTGAATCCTCAGCATCGGTCAGGAATTTACTTCCTCCAGCAGCAGTCAAAGATTTCATTATCTCCAGTTATCAAGGATTTCTTTTCCTCAGCAAGACATCCACTCAGCTTACATGCATAACTATTATATTCATATATCATAAACATTGATGAAACACAGTTCATTGCATCATACATATCATGCAACATAACTTTGTGTTTTAGCTAACATTTTACCCTTTTCAGGATAAGATTAAAAGGCTATCGTTAACAATTTTGCTGATACAGTATGGATACACCCCAGACACGGCGGTCATTCTATTACTCATTCAAAATTTCAAGTCAGATACAGTATGGATACACCCCAGACACGGTGGTCATTCTACTACTCATTCAGACTTCAGCAATCAGATACAGACTAGATACGCTCCAAACACGGCGGCCATTCTATCTCTCATTCAGATTCAACTATCAACTTCAAGTTCAGATACGCTCCAAACACGGATGCCATTTTGGCCCTTACACCAGCAGTTTGATTCCCCCCAGTGCAGTTGCCACGGAAGTCATTCTGTCACTTATTCAGATCCTAGTTACAGTCTCAGATACACTCCAGACACGGAAGTCATTCTGTTACTCATACAGATCTCAACTTCAGATATAGTCCAGATACGCTCCTGACACGGTTTCCATTCGGTCACTCATTCAGAACTTATCCTCAGCACACAATTGCTCCATACACATATGTTTCTCTGTTACCCATTCAGAATATAGATACACTCCAGACACGGCAGTCATTCATATATTCGTTCAAAGATCAAATACAGTTACAGCTCAGATACGCTCCTGACACGGACGCCATTCTTTTGCTCATATAGACTCAGTCTCCAGATACAGTTCAAATGCATTCTAGACACGAATACCATTTTGATGCTCATTCTTCTGACCTACAACATTGCAAATCAACAAACATTATTGGATGGCATCTTTAAGCCCATCTCTATCAAGATTCCACCATCTCCAAATGGCATCTTTAAGCCCATTTCCTCAGCCATATTTTGACGAGTGCAAATTTACGGGCACTCTAGTGTCCAATCCTCTTTTACCTTCGAGTTGCGAAAGGCAAACTTGCCAATCTAACTCTTCAGGTTCAAGAAGATTGAACAGGGGCAACTGTTGTACCCCAAAATTTTCCCTCTTATTTCATCAACATTTCTCATCACAAGACTCTTGGAACTCAAGATCAAGCTAGGGTTTGCTCTGCTCAAGACACCTCATTGCACTGTTGACCTAAATTAGGGTTTGAGTTTGCACAGTGATGTTTTGACCTACAATGCCCAAAGTGACTTTCATACTTCATATTGGACTCACAAGTTTTTCCATACCAAGTTTCAAGTCTTGATTCAAATTTTTGCCCAGTCAATTGGACAGTTGACCTAGAAATCAGCTGTATTGGAGAAAAAGTCAACTGTGGCCAATTGACAGTCAAACCTCATGAAATTTGATCCACATCAACATTATGAACTCATATGAACCATTTGATCAAGTTTGGATCACAATTCCACAAGAAATTTGATCAGATCACCAAAAGGGCAAAATGGTCATTTTTAGGGTTTTGACTGTACAAAGGCAATTTTTGACTGTTTGACCTAACCAATGGCAAATCAAGCTCAACCATTGACTCAAGGACTCAATGACATTATCTTTATCCATTCAACAAGTTCAAAAGATCCCAAATGCATAGGATTGACAGATGAATTTTTCAGTGAACTGATCAAAATTTGACTGTACACTGAAAAGTCAAACTTTGACTTTTTGGTCAAAATCAAGTGCCAAGGGTCATTTTTCATCAATACATTTAAAATTATGAAACTTGTTCATCAAGAAACCCAAAAATGCAAATTAGGGTTTAAAATGGAAAAATTTCATAACTTAGAAATTTTCTAAGTTATAAGATTTTCTTATTTTTTCCTAACTTTGTCCCAATTTTTCACCAAGATGAAAATGGATTCAAACAAAACTTGCAACATGAAAATTGTAGTCCATCACAAAGTCTACAACTTTGATTCACAATGTTTTCTCAAAGGAATCTTGTATCTCAAGTTATGATTTTTGGAACAAGGGTACCTAAAACTTTTAACTTAGAAAAACTTTGCCCTAGTTTAGGCAGGATTTTGACCCATCTTCTTGGCCATTTTTCAAATAGTTCCACTTGGAGTTTCAAGTTGCATTTCAAATATGGATTATATTACATGTTGCAAGCTTTCCAAATTGTCCAAGAACTCCTCAAACACCTTTGTGGTTAGGGAGAATCGAATGCTTGAAGTTGGCAAAAACTCACTTTGATCCATGGCCAATACATGTTCATACCACTTGCCAAATCTGATCTAGCTAGCTTGGTTCACAATTACAGGCCTCTAAACCAGTTTTTACTCCATAATTTAATGCATATCCATTGAACCAAGGCATTGTCTTGGTCATTAGGGTATTGTACACTAGATTAAGCCTTAAATGGAAAAAGTAACAATGCCATTTTTGCTTGAACTTTGCTTTATGTCAAAACAACATTCTAGAGCATTGAACTAGATCTTATTCTGCAAACAAAATCCATTAATTAGAGGGGTCAAGAGGGTTGTGTGCAGGGTGATAGGATGGCATGTACAGGTCTATAACCTCACTTCCATTCTTTTGCTTCAAGAAGAAGAAAACTTGTAAAACACAAGGCATCTCTCACATCTGATAAAATCAACTAAAACAAAGTTATCAAACAAGTTTCATACACCCTAGCAAGCCATAAACACGAGCCCTTGCCCTCTCAAAACTCCTTGTGCATCAAATCACCATTTTCTTGCAAAACAGGGCCAATTCTGCATTTTGCAAGCCATCCTCAAATTCCATCGTGCGTTTTGCCTAAACATACTTCAAACACCTTCCAACCAACTCACCTGAACTATTCCAGGCCTCCATTGCTATCTGTAACACCATTAACACACATTGCCATTTTTGTTTCAAAGCTTTGCAGGTTGAGTTCTGTAGCACGATTCTGGCTACTTCAAAACAAGCCAAGCATTGGAAAAGCTTCAGTGGACCTCAGGCAAGCTCAAAAGAACCTCAAGCACCCTTAGAAGTTGCTGCATTGTCCAGCTCGAAGTCAACTGAAATAGGTATTTCATGAACTTCTATCTATCTATTTAGGAATAGTTAGACTTAGGTTTGTGAATGAAAGATGATGTACTCATAGCCCTGAAACCATACATGTGCTTAGTTTTCATTTATATTAATCGTGCTAGGAGAATTTTGTTCATGAACTTTCTGAAAAAACTAGGTTAAGGATTAAGGCCAGAGAAATTATCTCTGGTCTTTGAGAGCTAGCTTAAGTTTTTTATATGGTTAGATTCGTTATTTGATGCTCTACAAGCTTCATGTTATGAGTTTTGTCAAAAAATCAAGGAATCAGGAGATAGCATTTGATGTACAGAACGCGCGTGTTTTGAACTGAGGAAGAAGATGAAGTTGAAGTCTGGGCTGGGCCTGGATTTCTTTACTTTTGACACCTCCCAATTTACTTTCTGCACCACCTGACCCATTGTTTTGTATTTTCATTATTTTTGCATTTTTATTTTTTCTCTGACCTTGATATTTTATTTTCAAATATAAAAAACACTAAAAAATATTTTCATAAATTTTTATATTTATTTGGCATTTATTTTAATAGTTTCTAGTATTAATATATTAAATACTTTATATTTATTTTTGTTTAAATATATAAATAATGTAAAAAAATACTTTTATTTTTATTTATTATTTTTCTACACACTTGAAAATATTTCCTTAAAATATATACATTTTTTTAAATAATTAATTTTTGTTTTTCTATACACTTCATATATTTAATATATATTTAATATATATATATATATATATATATATATATATATATATATATATATATATATATATATATATATATATATATATATATATATATATATATATATATATATATATATATATATATATATATATATATATATATATATATATATATATATATATATATATATATATATATATATATATATATATATATATATATATATATATATATATATATATATATATATATATATATATATATATATATATAATATATTTTATTGAATAATAAGAACAAAAAACACAAAAATAATACATTTTATTTTTATTAATATTTTTATACTAAAAAAAATACCTTTTTCAATATACTTTTATTTTTTGTACAAATTAATACATTATTGTGTATAAATAATAAATAGTACTATTTATTTAAGAAACTAGGGTTTTTTAGCCCTAAAAAACAAAATAAATGAAATTGACTCCTTTTTTTATTTATTTACATTTCACATTAAAAATAATTTTTACATACATAAAAACTTTTTTTTGCATAATACATTTTATTTAATGTTTATTTATTGTATTTATTTAAATATTGTATATTTAATATTATGCCTTACCCATTCAATATGGTTGTAATAATTTAGGATTAAATTTCTTGCAAAATAATCCCCAATTCAAATTTGTACCCCCCTCCCTATATCATGTTGTAATAGTGTAGAATTTAAATTCTCGCACCTTTAAGCTTTCAATTATGCCATGATTAGACCTAGGGTTTGTATGCAAAATAAAATCAACAATTAGTTTGACCTAATCCAAGATGACAATGCATGAAAAACAAACACAATGCACACTTGTACCCCTAGGGTTTCAATCCACTTGTTGCCTCCAAAAATGGGCCATGGTATGCATGTCAAGTACTTTGGCAAAACAAAAACAAAACAAAAGATCATAGTCCCTCGATGACGCTATCTGAGTTGCCTAAACAAAATGATCAAGTCCCTCAAGAAAATTGCCAAAAATACTTGACACCATTGCTATCATGGTCTATACGATGACCTGCGCCTGTCCCGTTTAACATCCTAACACAAGGTTGTTCACCAAATACAATGGTGAAACAATACTGTTAAAAGGGTTAAAAACATAAGAAAGATCTTTGAGTAAAATAGGGCAGACAACTCTTAGTTACTTGCAAAACTTGCAAAAACATCCTTGCTATCTTCAAAATACACTTCACAACACAAATTTCAAAACTCTACTTTCAAACATTAAAAACTTTTCAAAAGACAAAAACACCTTTGTATACATTCAAACAAGAATCATTACAAAGGTTGCCACAATGATGGCCTCTTTTCAAAACATCTTTCAAAATCACACACAAAGCACCATTTCAAACAATTGAAAAGCAAAGAAAGTGATCTAAGCAAGTAACTAAGAGCTCATGGATAACCATGGATAGAAAGGGTGCTAATACCTTCCCTTTCTATAATATTCTCCCCGAACTCAAGAAAACATCTCAAAGGTCTTTCATGTGCTTTTTGACCTTTCCTTAGGATAAAATAAAAAGTTGGTGGCGACTCTTGCTAAACCGAAACATTTGCGAACACAAACGCAAAATCCCAAGTCAGTTCTCCCACCGTATCACAAGATCCCTTTTAGAACCCGGTTACTATTTATAGGACAGGTTGAACCAATCCAACTTCAAAAGGGTATGACCTTAAAACTCATGCAAGCCTTAAAGCTAAGGACTTGGTGTGACTTGTTTGTTGTTTGCTATACCTGTGATTTTCTAACCTAATCATGACATCATAAGCATAACATATCATGCTAACCATTTCAAGGATTCCCTAGGGCTCATTTTTGGCTCTGTTTTATAGGACATGGCATCTGCCCGTAGGAACACTATACAGATCAACCTTGTGAAAGTGTCTCTCCAACTAAAGGATTTGGAATTAAGGGTTCTCGAAGGTTCTCATTTCACTAGAAAGCACGGTCAGTTGCTCAATTTGGTCACTGCAAAACTTGATGAAGAGTTGTTAAAAGTGTTGTTTCAGTTCTTTGATCCGGTGCACCATTATTTCACCTTCCCGAATTACCAGCTAGTACCTGCTATGGAGGAGTTTTCTCAGTTGTTGGGAGTGCCTATTCTTTACCAGTTTCCTTTCAATGGTACGGAAGAACATCCAAAGCCTGAAGAAATTGCTAGAGCTCTGTCTTTACAACGGTCTGACATAGTGGCAAATTGGGAGACTAGAGGGAGTGTCCAAGGAATTCCGGTTAAGTTTCTATTTGAGAAGGCCTATCATTTTTGGGATACCTTAGATTTAAAAAGCTTTCGAAGAGGTGCTGGCACTTCTCGTTTATGGGACGGTACTTTTCCTTAATGCTGATTGTGGTACGGTGGGAGAACTGACTTGATGTTTTGCGTTTGTGTTCGCAAATGTTGCGATTTAGCAAGAGTCGCCACCGACTTTTCTTTTATCCAAAAGGAAAGGTGAAAAAGCACAGGAAAGACCTTTGAGATGTTTTCTTGAGTTCGGGGGGTAGATTATGAAAAGGGAAGGTGCTAGCACCCTTTTCATCCATGGTTTTCCATGGGCTCTTAGTTACTTGCATAGATCACTTGCTTTGTTTTGTTTGAAATGGTGTTTGGTGTGATTTTGAAAGTATTTTGAAAAGAGGCCATTTGTTTAGGAAATCTTTGTAATGATTCTCGTTCGTAAGAATGTATACAAAGATGTTTGTCTTTTGAAAATGTTTTCAATGTTTGTGAGATGTTTTTGAAATGTGTGTGTGTTTGTTTTGAAAAATAGCAAGGATTGTTTGAAATGGAGAAAGTAACTTAGAAGTTATCTACCTACTCAAATGTCTTTCTTGTGCATTTTCTATTCCTTTGACATTGTTGACCTACCATTGATTTGGTAAGCAACCCTATCTTTGGATGTAAATGGGACGGGCGTGGGTCATCGTATAACCATGATAACAATGTTGCCAAGTATCTTAGCATTTTTTAGGGACCAAGATCATTTTGTTTAGGCAACTTTTGAATAGCGTCATCGATGGGCTATGATCTTATATTTGTTTTGTTTTGCCAAGATACTTCGCATGCGTAACATGGCCATTTTATTTTAGGCAACCAAGTGGGAGAAACCCTAAGGGTGCTTGTGTGCAAAGTGTATCATTTTCATGCTTTTGATTTTGTCTTGTATTTAGGGTTTTCTATTTTTCTTTGTTTTGTTCTTGTCATGCAAACCCTAATTACTAATCATGGTATATAAAGCGATAAATTGCGTAATGTAAATATACTAAGCTATTACAACAATTTTTTGGGAGGTGGGAATACAAGTTTGAATGGGGATTTGCACAAATATAAAAGCTAAATATATTATTACAACCAAATCGAATATGCGCGAATTAAATAAATATAATACAAATATTTAAAATGCAATGCAATATGTAGGTAAAAGAAAAGATTTTTTTTATGTCTTGTTTTTTGTATGAAAAATATTTAATTTAAACCTAAAAATATAAGGAAAAAATATATTAATTCTTTTTGAAAGGGGTTAAACCCTAATTTTTATTCAAAAGAAAATAATGTTCTATATTATTATTTTGTACATTTTTTGTATAAAAAATAATAAATAATATTGTATATGAATATTAAAAATTAAATATATGTAAAAATTGATGTTTGTTAGTATAAAATGTATAATAAAGATATTAAGTATTTTTAATTATATTTATAAGTTATTGAAGAAAATAAATTCTATTTCATCAAAATAAATTAATTTTTTATATGAGAAATAAAAAAATAAATAAATAAAAGTGTGAAAATAAATAAATCATTTTTAGGATTTGTTATCATTCAGAAAAAATAAACAAAAGTATTAAATATAAAAATATGAAAAAGTATAAAAATATAAAATAGTTAGCAAAGGGAGTGCAATAGCAAGTCAGGGGGGTGTTTAGCAAAAACAAAAAGGCCAAAGCAACAAAAAGCCCAGAACCACTTCATCCCTGTCCTTCGTTCTCTTCTTCACGCCATAGCCAGCTTAACCTGTATCTTCCTCATGCTTGCATAAAAATGAAAACTCATAACATGAAAAATGTGGCATTTGAGCTCACGATTCCAACAATATAAATTATGTAACCTAACTAACAAAGATAAAAGAGAATTTTGTAATCCCTAAATCGTGACCTAATTTTTCCAGAGATTTCAAGCTTCAAATTCTCTTAGCACAAGTAATATAAATGCAAAGTAATGATATGTACAGCTTCGTTATGATGAGAACTACATTTTTCTTCACAAATCGTGGCTTGAAGTTGCATGTATAAAGAGATAGAGTTTAAGAAAATACCACCTTCAGCTGGAATCGTGTATGGAAATGTAGGGACTTTAATGGAGGCCTAGTGATTTTTGAGCTTCCTTGAACTTCCCTGAACCTATTCCAATCTTTATCTTGCTCTGAGGATGGCTGGAAATCTCTGACCAAGTCCAACTGCAAGCTTCCAATTGAAAATGGCAGATGGTAAAACAGAGGTTACAGAACCAGGGTGATGGCTTGGATTGGCTAGGTATCAAGTGTATAAGATGTTTGAATCAGTTAAACACAAAACGCGCGAGCCAAATGAGAGTTGGCTGAGCTTTTGCAGAAACTGTATGCTTAGGCAGTTTTTTGGTGTTTTTCAGTTTGAAGGAGTTCTAGGTTCAAGCCAAGCGTGTAATTCCTTGTACAATGTTTGCATATTAGTATAGAAGTGATTCAAAGTCAGCTTCCTACTAGTTGTGCAAACCTTAGCCCTTTTGCAACTTTTCTTGTACTTGAAGTAAAGTTGACAATACCAATCCCACATGCTTGTACCAGCTTACTTTAGGGATGATATGAGTTTGTACAAATTGCTTGAGAGATGTGTAGTTTTCTTGTATCAAGGGGACTGGTCCAATGCTCCAAGTTGACAAAGTTGCAAAAGTGCATCTTTATGAAAATGGCAATGAAGCCTTTTTGCCCAAAATGGAATTACAACTTGTGTAAAGTTTCAAAAGAAAGGATAAAGGCTTTGTCAACTGAGTATGTATTTAATTAAGGAGTGTATAGCAAGCTTAGGATCTGTAAAGCAAGAAAGAATCAGCATAGGTTTGGTTTGCAACTTGATTCTATGTGAAAATGGCTTGAACAAAAAGTGAGAAAATGTCAACTTCCTCTCTTCGATTCTCCCTACTTAAAAATGATCTTGGAGAGTTATTGGACATTTTGGAAATCTTGCAATGTTATCTATAATCCATCTTTGAAATGCATTTTGAGATACCTCTTGGAACTAGGTGAAATGTTGCCATAAAGTTGGGTCCAAAACCGGCCTAAATTAGGGCAAAATTTCACTAAGTTATTTAGTTCATGAGCATGTATTCACAAATTTATAACTTGAGATCCAAGCATATTTAGGAAAAAGTTTGTGTAGCAAATTTGTAGATTTAATGGGGTAATACAATTTTCATGTTGGGAACTTTTCTTGAATCAAAATTCATCATGGTGAAAAAGTGGTGAAAAGTTGAGAAAAAATAAGAAAATTTTTATACTTAGAAAAATTCTAAGTTATGAAAATTTTCAAATTAAAACCCTAATTTTCAAATTTGGTTTTCTTGGTGAACAAGTTTCCTATTTTGACATATCTTGATGAATTATGACTCTTGGTACTTGATTTTGACCAAAAAGTCAAAGTTTGACTTTTCAGTATACAGTTGACTTTTGATCAGTTGACTGCAAATTTCATTTGTCAATCCAATGAACTTGAGATCTTTTGAACCATGTAATTAGGTCAAGATGATGCTATTGAAACCTTGAAATCATGATTGAACCCAATTGGTCATTGGCTAGGTTAAAAATCAGAAATTGCCCTTTCTTAGTCAAAACCCTAATTTTGACCATTTTTCCCTTTTGATGATTTGATCAAATTTCTTGAGGAGTTGTGATCCAAACTTGATCAAATGGTACATATGAGTCTAAAATGTTGATGTGGATCAAAAATTATGAAGTTTGACTGTAAATTGGCCATGGTTGACTTTTTCCACAATACAACTGATTTTTAGGTCAACTGTCCAATTGACTAACCAAAAATGTGGTTCAAGGCTTGAAACTTATCATGAGCAATCTTAGGGGTCCAAAATAATGTATGAAAGTCAAATGAAGCATTGGTGGTCCAAAAATCCTTGTGCAAACTCAAACCCTAATTTTGGTTTATCAGTGTAAGATGAGATGTCTTGAGCTAACCAAACCCTAATCTTGTCTTGAGCCCAAGAAGTCTTGTGAGTAAAGTCTTGATAAATGAGAGTTCAAATTTTGGGGTACAACACTGATCAACTCGTAGATGTGAGCACTATCAAGGTTTTCCTGTCTCATAATCCAGTACCTACATTACTCGGGGATATTCTGCACTCTTTGCATGCTCGCACTCTAAAGAGAAGGGGAACCCTCCTGTGTTGCACTCCTCTATTGGCTAGGTGGTTTATTTAACACCTAGCCAGGTCTGTTTTGAAGAATGAGCAGGGTTTGAAATGGTCTCGCAAGCTGATGTCCCTTAAGCATTCAGACATTCATTGATGTTCACGATTCTTGGAAGATGTTACCATCATCGATCGTTGTGGTGAATTCCATAATGTCCCCCTCTTAGGAATTAGGGGAGAAATCACTTACAACCCTTGTTTGGAACTGCGTCAGTTTGGTTATGCGAGAAGAGATGGTCCTCATGATACGCTTATCCAAGGAATTGCCTTCAATTATGAGAACGACGTTCAAGGCTATCATAGAAGGTTCATAAAAGCTTGGGGCATGGTACATAAAATTGATAGCAAGACGCTAGGGCAAAATAATTCCATTCCTCTTGAGCCTTATCTCTGATGGGTACAAGCTCGCGCCCAAAGTCAGATGATGCCCTACCCTGCTGTCCTACCAGTAATTGTGGAACCAGTTGCTGAAGGAGACACTGCTTCTTTTATTCATCACCTTGACATGCCAACTGATCATGAAGAATTAAAGAAATCTTGGGCTCAACTCAAAGAAGAGCGGGACACGTTTGAAGCTCAGTTCTATGCCAGCGAGAAGAAAGTCTTGGAGCTCACTAGGCTACTTCACGAAGAAAGGAACATAAATTCCTACATCGCACCAAAGAGGATGCGCTCTTGGGAGACCTAGTTTCTTTTTGCTTGCAGTTTTATTTTGTTTATTTGTAAGCCTAAAAGGGAGTTCTTTGTAACAATTCGAACTTATCAATGCAATTAACGTGTGTTTCTTTTGGTTAAAAGAATCCGAGCCTTTAAGAATCCTTGAAATCATCGCATATGCATATCATCCATGACATTGCATAAACAGGTACCATTACAGGTTTCTCATCTTCTTCGCTGTTTATTTCAGCAGAAATGTCTTCTGAACAAAGCATCAAGGACTTTCAAGCACAGAACGCCCAGTTCCAACAAATGCTCATCAGTCTGGAAAAGGGCAAGAGGATCTGAAAGCCCTCATTCTGAAAGAGAAGCAGAAGAAGAAGAATAAGAAGAAGAAGGTTGTCGGTATTCTGAATATAGGCAGAAGGTTTGGAGAGCGGTTGAAGCGACAAGCTGATCTGACCTCTTCATCCAAGGAAGGGGAGAATCAGGAAGAAGAGAAGGACTCTAGTCCTGCAGTCTCTGATAATGATACTGATTATAATGATGAACAGTATCCTCCTGTTGAGGATAGATACAAACAGCTAGAAGACCGTCTGAGTTCCATGGAAGTTTAGCGGATACCTGGATTGGATTTCGGATAATTGGGATTGGTATCGGGAGTAGTCATCCTGCAGAAGTTTAAAGCTCCAATTTTTGCAAAATATGATGGGGTGTCTTGCCCAAAGCTCCATCTCCGTTCTTATGTCAGGAAGATCCAGCCCCACACAGCTGATAGAAATCTATGGGTTCACTTCTTTCGAGATAGTCTATCAGGGACTCAACTTGAATGGTTCTACCAGTTAGAGGGAGTAAATATTTGAAACTGGGAAGATCTAGCTGCTGCTTTCTACAAGCAGTATCAGTACAATGCCGACCTTGCTCCCACTCGTACTCAACTCCAGAGTATGTCCAGTGCAGGTGAAGGTTTTAAAGATTATGCACAAAAATGGAGAGACTTGTCTAGGAGAGTTCAACCCCCATTGTCTAATAGGGAGTTGGTTGATATGTTTCTGGGGATGCTATCTGGTCCATTTTTCAATCATTTGATCGGTAGTTCATCAGCTAGTTTCACCGAGCTGATCCTAAATGGGGAAAGAGTAGAAGCTAGAATTTGAAGCGGAAAAATACAAAAGGATGCCTCTTCAAGTTCAGTAAAGAAGCCTTTTGCTGGTAAGAAGGAAGCCAGTTCCATCTACAGCTCGAGGGGCCAAAACAGGGTTGAACATCGTCAGACAGTAAGTGTCGTGATGATACCTAGACCTGTAGTTGCTCCACAATGCAATAATCAACAAAGGGTGAAAAGACCGCAATGGCAGTTTACCCGCATCAACATGACATTGGTTGAAGTTCTAGCTCATCTGTTGAGATCCAACTTGGCAACTTTGAGAGAGGCTCCCAAGAATCCAAATACTACATCTCCCCGATATAATCTGAATGCTCGGCTTGCCTATCATTATGAGAGTCCTGGCCATGATACAAATGACTGTTGGGCTCTGAGAAAAAAAATACAAGACTTGATTGAAGCTAAGGAGATAGATTTTGATGCTCCGGAGAAGCTGAATGTCATAACTGCTCCCATGCCTAAGCACGGTTGTGGAGTCAATGCTATTGATACAGATTTGTTTGTTAACTTTGTTGATAAAGTGTCTACTCCTCTCATGATTGTCAAGAAGAATTTGTTGTTGGTCGGTTTATTTTCGGGTTGTGGTGAAGGTTGCCACATGTGTTCGCTTCTACCTTCTGGTTTCCATTTGCTGAAGTTAGGTGTTCAACGCCTGATAGATAGCAAAGAGATTTTGTTCGAGAAGACTATGATTCCTGTTTTTCCAATTGAAGACGTTGCCATTATAACCATTTCCGCCAATCCTTCCAAGGTTTCCTCGAGAAGACCTGTTAGGATTACATCTACTCCAACAATTGCTCCGCTGATAATCATTGTTCCTGGTCCTATCCCGTATGTCTCGGACAAAGCTGTCCCATGGCATTATGGTGTCGATGTGTACTATCATGGATCAAACAAGATTTGAAAGATGAAGAAGCTGATCCTGATATTGATAACATTGTCGGAACCGGCAAAATCACCCGAAGTGGAAGGGTCTTCTCTCCCGAGATTTCCCCTAAAACTGTTAATAAGCCAATTGTCATTCAATCTCATATTCCTGCTAGTACATCAACTACTGTTCCTATTCTAACTCCAATCAGCGAATCATCTGATGCCCGTGGCAAAGAGGTTGTAGGTGAGCCTACCCGGACGGAGGTGCCTATGAAAATTGTTGTGGAAGCTTCTAAGCAAGAAATAGAGGAAATACTGAAAATCATTAAGAAGAGTGACTACAATGTGGTCGAGCAGCTGGGGAAGACCCCATCCAAGATACCCATGTTGTCTCTGCTATTTTGTTCTAAAGCCCATGCGAAGGCTTTGATTGCATTTCTTAAGACTGCGCATGTGCCGCAAGAGACTTCATTTGATCAGTTCAAAGATTGTGTGGCCAGCCTAACTGCTGATAATGGGTTGGGTTTCTCAGATGTAGACTTAACACCAAAGGGAAGGAAGCATAATGATGCACTACATGTCTCGATTGAATGTAGAGGCACCATTATGGCTCATGTGCTGGTAGATACTGGGTCTTCACTGAATGTTATGCCGAAGAAGGCATTAGACTGGTTGGATTGCGAGGGTTTAACTCTAAAGCCTAGTAACATTATGGTAAGGGCTTTTGCCTGATCAAAGAGGATGGTGCACGGGGAGGTGGACATCCCTGTCAAAGTAGGTTCTCAGACTTTTGGGTCCACCTTCTATGTGATGGATATCAAGCCATCATATTATTGTTTGTTGGCTCGTCCTTGGATCCATGAGGCTGGGGCAGTCACCTCCACACTCCACCAAATGCTGAAGTATCCGGTGAAAGGAAAGATTGTCACAGTGCGGGGTGAGGAAGAATATATGGTGAGTCACCTCAACTCCTTCCGCTATGTAGAGATGGACGGGGAATTCATATAAATGCCTTGTCAGAATTTTGAAGAGGTCCCTCAGATCTTGGCATCGACTGAAACTGCTAGCAACAAACCGCCTTTGAAGATGGCTTCTCTCAAGGACGCCATGGTTGTGGTTGAAGAAGGTGGGTGTGCTAATTGGGGTCAGCTCCCTGATTTCACTCATAAAACTGATAAATTTGGTTTGGGCTTTACTACAGGGGCTCAAATACTACAGGGGCTTTACCCAACTACCAACGGTGGACCAAGTAACTGGACGGCTAGGGACTTCATACCTGTTTCTTTTATTCCGCAGTAATTGACTTATTTGTTTTAAGATTTGTAATAAATAATAAGAAACTTTACGGCCTGGTGCCTTGCCCGAGGCATCTTGGCTTTGCTTGTGAGGGCTATTATTTGTCATTTCATAATCATTAATAAAGCATTGGACGTTTCTTGCATACAAATTTTGCGCTCTCTGTTTTTTCTTTTCTGTTTTTCACTTTATTAAAACAGTTATTTCTCTTACACACACTCACGTATCATAATGCAGATCTATATCCACTCTGGATCCCATTGATAACAGCTCTGCTATTTCCAGTTATGACTTCAAAAATCCGATCAAACAAGCCAAGGATGAAGGTGAGGATGATTGTGAGGTTCCTGGTGAACTTGTTAGACTACTACAATAGGAGAAAGGGCCATACAACCTCATGAAGAGCCGGCTGAGACAGTATATGCTGACTCACACTACCTTGTTGATATCAAAGATGGATCTGATCAAGTATATTTTCGAGAAGCCCGCTCTCTCCGGAAGGATAGCAAGGTGGCAAATGAACTTAACTGAGTACGACATACAATATACGACCCAAAAAGAAATAAAGGGGAGTGTATTGGCTGATCATTTGGCTCATCAGGCCGTGGATGACTACCAGTCCATGCATTTTGAGTTCCCGGATGAGAATATCATGTTGGTAACTGACTACAAAGAACCTGGACCGGATGAAGGACCTGAGGAACGATCCCGATGGTCTATGTATTTTGATGGAGCCTCAAACGCACTGGGTAACGACATTGGCGTTGTAATCATATCTCCCAAGGGCTGTCATACTCCGTTCACCGCTCGATTATGTTTCAACTGCACCAACAACATGGCGGAGTATGAAGCATGTATCATGGGTATTCGAGCTGCTATTGACCTGAGGATAAAGTTCTTGAGTGTATTCGGGGATTCCGCTCTGGTCATAAGTCTGATCAAAGGCGAGTGGGATACGAAGCACCCGAATCTCATTCCTTACAAAGAGTATGTACTAACATTGCTCCCACACTTTGAGGAGGTAACCTTTGAACATTTCCCACGAGATGAGAACCAGTTAGAGGATGCACTAGCTACCATGTCTTCTATGTTCAAGGTTAGGTGGGACAATGAAGCTCCCCAGATCACCATCGAGAGGTTGGATGAACCAGCACACTGCTGCGAGATCAATACCAAAGAAGTGGCAGACAAACCTTGGTTTCATGAAGTCAAAAGGTATCTCGAGGCTCAGGAATATCCCGAAGGGGCATCTGTCAATGATAAGAAGTTTCTGAGAAGGTTCGCTGCAAAGTTCTTCCTCAGTAACGGGATCCTCTATAAACGCAATCATGACTCCACACTACTACAGTGTGTAGACAAGAGCGAAGCAGAGAGGATCATGACAGATCTACATGAAGGCACTTTTGGAACCCATTCTAGTGGACATACCATGGCTAAGAAGATCCTACGGGAAGGATATTATGGTCCACTATGGAAGCCGATTGTTATCAGCATTCTCAAACTTGTCATAAATGCCAAAGCTATGCTGATAAGGTGCACGTACCTCCGGTTCTTCTAAACATCTTGACAGCTCCTTGGCCCTTTGCGATGTGGGGCATCGACATGATCGGCGAGATCAGACATATTGCGTCTAACGGGCATCATTTCGTTTTGGTAGCCATCAATTACTTCACAAAGTGGGTTGAGGCAGCTTCCTTTTCTATAGTAACCAAGAACGTTGTGGCGCGATTTATCCGACACAATCTGATCTGTCGATATGGTGTACCAGAGAGGATTATTACTGACAATGGTACAAATCTCAACAATACAATGATCACCGAGATATGCAAACAATTCAAAATAAAACACCATAACTCTTCTCCCTACCGACCGAGGATGAATGGCACTGTTGAAGCAGCTAACAAGAACATCAAGAAGATTGTACAGAAGATGACGGTGACATATAAAGACTGGCACGAGATGTTACCATTCACTCTTCATGGGTACCGTGCCTCAGCACGGACGTCGACAGGGGCAACACCCTACTCTCTGGTATATGGCATGGAGGCAGTCCTACCCATAGAAGTTCAGATACCTTCTCTCAGGATTATGAAGGATGCGGGTTTGAACAAAGACGACTGGATCCAAACCCGGCTTGATCAGTTAAATCTAATCGATGAAAAGAGACTTACTGCTATCTGCCATTGTCAGACGTATCAAAAGCGGATGGTCAAGGCTTTTAACAAGAAAGTCAGGCGTCAAGAATATCAAGTCGGGGATCTAGTGATCAAACGCATCATACTCCCGCAAGGTGATCCCAGGGGCAAATGGACTCCCACATACGAAGGGCCATTTGTGGTTAAGAACATTTTCTCGGGAGGAGCTATGATTCTAACCACCATGGACGGTGACGACCTTCCTCGCCCTGTCAATGCAGACATAGTGAAAAGATACTACGCATAATCAAAGACCCGCTAGGTCGATTGGCCTAGGCAAAAATAAGGGCTTCCCGGCGAACCAAAAGGGTTCGGGCAAAAATAAGGGATGAAAATAAAAAAATATGTACACCCGGCAAGTAGAAAACCCGAAAGGGTGACTTGGGCAAAAAAGGGTATCCCAGTGGACTGAAAACCCGAGAGGGCGGTCCAAGCAAAAGTTAGGGATTAAAGCGTATCACTATGTCTCATTGGATCATTTTGCGACTAGACTTTGGTATCAGCTATCAAGCTCGGACGACGCCAATCAATCTGATCAACCTTTGGCCAAGTAGCAAAGTGATGAGATGCTTGAAGATATAGAGGCAATAGCAGAGTTGGAACCCAATGGGGTCGTTTCACATAGCTGTTTTTCTTTCTTTTACACAAATTGTATAATTTATGACTTTCGGCGGCGTTCTCTTACTAGGACGTCAATCTCCTTATACAAAATGCCTATTACAGGCCAACTTCAAAATCAATACAAATCATGTTCACAAGAAACTTCATTTTGTTTTCTCTTTTTCTGTTTTATTTTGCAAGAACGTCCAATGATTTATTTTTGATATATGCTTTTGAAAATAATTGCTGCTCATAAATATTTACATAAGAAACAAAAGACAATTACTCGTAATTCCAGAAACAGGGAAAAAATAAGAAGTGCCGAACCCGACAGTTCCTTTTCCCAGCAGGTATCGGGATAGAGTCAGCTTTGGAACATGATTATTGGTATATGCACTCCCCACAGAGTAAAAGTATCCAAAGGCATTTATGTCAGTTTTCCCAAAACAGGACGTAACTATCCCCAGCCGAGGTTCATAATTGCGGGCGAGTCAATAAATCTCATTCCCCAAGCAGAGTTTATGTCTCCAACAGAACTCATCATCTCCAGCAACGGAACTTCATCCCCAGCTGAGTTTATTCCTCCAGATCAACGTGTCTACCAACGAAGTATCTCTTCCCCTAAGTCTGGCCCCGCAGAGTTATTCTCCAGCATCTCTCCCCGGGAGAATACTTGCGAATCTCCAGCAACAGTCAGGGATTTATTTTCCCAAACACGAGCATACCCCGACGTCATTTCATGAACATACATCATGACATACGCATACATATCATATACAACATAATCTCATTTATTTTGAGAAGATCGTCTCACCCCGCTTTTCATGCATCACATATAACTAACCCTGATATCTTTTTAGGAAAAAATGGTTAGCTTTGACAAATCCAGCAGTTATACAGGTCACGTCTACAGACAACTAACGGAAACTCAGTTCCTTAAACCAAATGGGTCAACTATCCAGGCTTTCATATCGAAGTAACCCTATTATCCAGGTTCCTTCTCACAGCCCTACTATCCAGTCTTTCATATCGAAGTAACCCTACTATCCAGGTTCCTTCTCATAGCCCTACTATCCAGGCTTTCATATCGAAGTAACCCTACTACCCAGGTTCCTTCTCATAGCCCTACTATCCAGGCTTTCATTTATAAGTAACCCTACTATCCAGGTTCCTTCTCACTGCACTACTATCCATGCTTTCATATCGAAGTAACCCTACTATCCAGGTTCCTTCTCACAGCCTACTATCCAGGCTTTCATATTGAAGTAACCGTACTATCCAGGTTCCTTCTCACCGCCCTACTATCCAGGCTTTCATATCAAAGTAACCCTACTATCCAGGTTCCTTCTCACAGCCCTACTATCCAGGCTTTCATATCTAAGTAACCTTACTATCCAAGTTCCTTCTCACAGCCCTACTATCCAGGCTTTCATATCGAAGCAACGCCACTATCCAGGTTCCTTCTCACAGCCCTACTATCTAGGATTTCATATCAAAGTAACCCTACTATCCAGGTTCCTTCTCACAGCCCTACTATCCAGGCTTTCATATCGAAGTAACCCTACTATCCAGGTTCCTTCTCATAACCTTACTATCCAGATCCCTTCTCTCTTATCGCCAGAAAACAGTGCACAACACTGTAAGACCGGGACCCAATCAAACATGATTGGTTTCGCATTTCCCCAGTAAATCACGGTGCAACATATACCCCGACCAGATACGTAGTACACTTTCTCTTCCTCAAGCCGGAGTTATTCCCCAGTAGAGTAATGGACAACTGAAGCTCCTAAAACTCTATGTCTCCTAAGACAAGAAATCAACATCCTCTAGATGGCATCTTTAAGCCCATCTCCGACAATTCTCTAGAAACTTCCAAATGGAATCTATAAGCCCATTCCCCATATCACAAATCAAGTATCACTTATAGGCACTCTAGTGTTCAATCATCTTCCACCTTCAGATCACGAAAGGCAAACGAGTCAATCTACATCCTCAGGTTTAAGAAGATTGAATAGGGGCAGCTGTTGTACCCCAAAATTTGCCCTCCTATTTTATTCAATCATTGGCAATTGAGGTCCCCAAGTTTCTCAACAAAGTCCAAGAGTTGACCAGACAGGCTCTCTCCTAAGGCAATGTACCTCAAAATTAGGGTTTCTATTTTCATCAAGATGGGTGAACCAAAAAGGCCTCAAATTCTTTCCAAGGTCTTATTATGTTCCCAAGATCATCCATGCCAAGCTTCATGTCTTGCATAAGAAGTTTGCTCAGTCAATTGCTTAGATGCTTGAGAATCGATTGTATTAGGTCAAAAGTCAACTATGGCCCACATACAGCCAAACCTCAAGATTTTTGGTCAATATCAACATTTTGAAGATATATCAATCATTTTATCAAGGGTTGATCATGATTCCTCAAGGAATGCTCCAAATTCATCAAAACCCAAAAGTTGCTAAATTAGGGTTTCTTAGTAAAAGTCAACCCAACTTTGACCAAGCATAACTTCTTCATACTTTATCATAAATTTTCCATCCAAAGCTCATTTTGAAGAGGATGCAATTCCCTACAACTCCTCTTCAGCCCTCAAGTTCAAAATGTGCACTCATCAAAAGATACGAATTTCTACATTATGGGTCATTTTGAAAAGTCAACAAAAACACCTTTTGGGTCAAAGCTTCATACATGAACATGGAAGATCCAATTAATATGAAACCAAAAAGGTTAGTTAGGGGACATCCTAAGATTTCTAAAAAGTCTAAGAACACCCTCTTAGGGTCAAAATTGAGAGAGTTGTGCATTGTCAAAGTTGGCAATTTTGGGAAAATTGTCAAAAGTCAACATTGATCAAATTTGCATTTTTTCCAAAGGGGGGGCATGTTTTTCTTGCTTGGAACATGTTTCTAATATGACCCACGACCCCTGAGATTTTCCACCTATTATTTTATTACTTTTATCATTTATTTTGATTTTTTATTTCATTTAAGTCAAAATAAATCAAATTAAATGGTAAAATAATGAAAACAAATCAAATCTTGGAATTTTTGTGCACATTTTGAGTCCATATACAGCTAGCCTGCCAGCCAATTCGTGCAAGGCACATTAGGGTTGAAAAAGATTGGATTGAAGCAAGTTTTGGAAAGAAATCATACATGAAGCAAATCAAATCAAATCTCCATTATTTCTCAAGATTCATGTCAATTTTGTTAACCTAATTCAGTCTCTTACATATACACAACAATTCCAGACCATAAGCATAAGGATTGGAGGCGTGAAACAGCAAGAGAGAAATCAAAATTTTGCAAGAAAAGTGTGAGACCTATCTTTGTCTACAGGCCAGTTCAAACCAGTCCAAGGCGTCTAATCCATCCCTGGACATCTCAGGAAGCTAATATCATCATTTGCTAGCCTCTTTGATCCAGAAATCACCCCTAGAGATATCACGGTTTGCATTTTTTTTAAAGTTTGAATCCATTGATTTATGCATCATAAATCTATTTTAATCACATATCCATGTTTATTTTCATGCTTGTAACATTTTTGAATGCTTTGATTTGAGTTTCTACACAGGAATCGCGTAATGCCATTACTAGGGTTTACAAGTTTGTTTTAGGGGTTTTCAATGCAGGAACGATTGGCTCTCATATTGGGTACCATGATGATCAGGGATTCAAGCCCAATTGATTCATGGTCACCAATTTCATTTATCTTGATTGTATGCAATTTTTGAATTAAACAGGGTTATAGCTACGAACAACGTCCGTAGGTAAAAGTTTGAACCTAAAACAACAGTCCCAGCGAAGAACATAATGGCGTGCCAAGGCGTGGTTGGTCCATTCAAATTTTGCGTGTTTTGCTGGCAGGATACTTGATTTGCCTTTTTTATTTTATTTGTTTATTATGTTTACAATTTAACAATGCAGCACAGATGGTTGGAAGGAACGCCTTTGATGCACACGTCCTGGGTTCGATCCCAGGTGTGTGCATTTTATTATTTTCTTAATTGTTTCAGGCGAATCCAGTGCAATCTTCCCTCCCATGCCTTCCATACACGCTCAACATCTATCCATTAGATGCACTGCTGGCCAGATCTCATGCTTCTCCAATGAAGGTTCATGGTACTCCTCCAGGTCAATGCTACACCAGATCCCAAAGTTGACCAGGCCTGGAGCTTAATGGGCCAAAGAATTTCAGTTCAACACCCCCCAGAATTGCTAACAGCAGGCCCACTTGGTTATTTTTACTTTTTTTCTTTAATTTCTTTTTTCATTATTTTGTTTTTTTATTAATACAAAAATTATTTTATTAAATTAACCAACCAAAAATCACAAAAAAAATATTTATTTTCTTAATAAATATGTTTTAAATTAATTAGTTTATTTAATTTAGGGTAACTTAATTTATTTTTACAATTAAAATCAATTGGAAAACTAGGTTTAAATTCTTGATTTAGTTATTTTCTTTTTTCAAACAAAAACACAAAAAATAGGTTAACTTAATTATTTTTATTAATTAAAGTTAATTAATAATTAGGTTCTTTTTTTTATTCCTTATGTTCTTAAATAACAAAAAATGACAAAAAATGATTTTTCTGTAATCAATTGCAATTAGATTTAGTCAAGGGTCAAAACCCTAATTTCTCTCGCATTTAATTTGCCACGTGCTTGTTATTATTTTTGCCATTATTATTGTAATTGTTTCAAGGTTGTAATAGTTTTAATTAGGGTTTTAAAATTCCGTACTTTTATTTCCCGTCAAGGCAATTATGTAACTGTCAAAGCCATGTAATAGCTAGGTTTATTTCCGCTTTTACTTTCTGCAAATTATTAACTGTTAGATGTATTAATAGGATTGTATGGCAAGAATGCATGAAAAATTAAAACAGTTAGAAAACCCTAATGTGCAAAGATTAAATAACTGAAATAAATCACTCGCACATGTTCACTCCTAGGGTTTACCTCACTTCGGTTGCCTTCGGTAAACAATCATTAAGCACAAGAGATTTTAGTGGTCGCTCTCCAGCCAAAAAGATCAAAATGTTGCCTCAAAAATGTTGCCTCGGAAAGATCTTAAGGCTTTAGGGTTATTACTAAGGTTTTATAACTATTGCTTTAGTGATTGTATTTGTCTCTTTCGAATGTCCCTTATAAACTCCAACGACGGTGCTACCTACTCCTTAATAGTGGGATAGCGTTGTCTAAAGGAAATAGAACAGAAACAATCTTTTTTCGAGTAGGTAGATTGTAGTAGGTACTTGCTCAAAATATAACTTTTCACACAAACACCTTTCAGAAACAATTTTCAAAACAAACTTCGTCATATCCTTGAGGACTGATACAAGGGTTATCACGAAGTAAAACATTTTCAAGACAAACACACACAAGCAATTTGAAAAATGAGAAAGTACCTAAGAGCCCGTAGATAACTAGGGATAGAAAGGGTGCTAACACCTTCCCTTTCTATAATCTACCCCACGTACTCAAAATATCTCGAAAAAAGTTTTTTCTATTCTTTTTCCTTTTCCAAGATTGGATGAAATAAAAGTCGGTGGCGACTCTTGCTTACCGCGACATTTGCGAATACGAAACACAAACCAGTATTAAACAATCGGTTCTTCCACCGTATCACAAGTAGGAAGCAGGAAATAAAGAGCGTGCGCTCAAAGTCGCTGTTTAAAGTCCTCTAGCAGGCACCGCTTTCTGTATGCTAATTGTGTTTGTTTAAAATCCTACCTTTGAAGTAGGTATTCCGCACATATGTTTACATTTGTGCCCGCATTATATTATAGATGTTAAGTCCTATAAAGGAGGCAAGAAATAAAGGTCTGTAATCTATGCTCACGTTGTACATCGATGCTTCAGAGTCGTACAGATCTTGTGTATCGAGTCCGTCAAGTGGGGAAGGGTTCCTCAATCGAACCCCCACGCTTTGTTAGGAGTTCGCATTGGCTGATGGTGACACTCTATGATCGTTCATATTTCCTTTTGTCTCCTACCTCGATCTCCTATATCTTGGTTAGGTGTTCAGTCGCTTTGGACGTCACATTTTTATTTTACATCCTACTCCCGCTTGTTTGTCTCGGGTGATACGCTCCCCTTGGCTAAAGCATTTCATTTCTTTTCTTTCCCATTTTATGTGTTCTCTTTCAAGCTTGCTTGTTTACTCGTTTTCCATACCATGTTCCCTTTGAACGTGCTTGTTCCCTTGCGATGCAAGTTAGACCTTAGGTTTTAAACCATGCATGCTAACATAGGGTAGAGATTTCCCATTCCATCCTTGACATAGGGCCATCATTGCTTGACAACGCTAGGTTAGAGATAGGTTAGTCTCCCTTAGATGTTTTCTTCCTATTTTTGCATAATTGCATTTAAAACCAAAACTTCTTTTTCTTGGCAAATGTATAAAACATGCTAAACATTCAAAAATCCTTTTCATGGTAAAAAAATACCAACCAATCCATTTATTTTTGCCATTCGGCTTTTCTCTTCTAAGAACATGTTGATTCCTTCCCTCTACATTGTGTGAGTCTTCAATGGTCGAGCAGCGGTGGAATGATTGAGTTTAGCATTGTTCATTTAAAAATAAAAACAAACAAAAATTTTGAGTCGAACTACGGCTGCAATGATTCCTAAAAAGGGATACATAGGCATTGGGCTAGGGGCCGAATGAGCACAACTTTTATTTTCCCTACATTATTTTCTACTTTCTTTGCATGCATTCCCTCTTAGTTTTTATGGCTCTTAAGCATTAGGTTGAACACACCCTTTTATTAGAACAACGAGAGTGGATCCCATAGAGTACTATGGACGTGTGGGATGCTAATACCTTTCCCTCACGTAATCGACTCCCTTACCCAATCTCTTAGTCGCAAGACCTTGAATTTCCCCTTCATGTTTTTCTTCGATGATTTTCCTTTCCCTTTACATGGGATAAATAAATACTCGGTGGTGACTTCATTGATTTTACCGCTACACTGGGTATTTGCAATAGTCGGAGAAATAACTTTGCTTGGTGTAACACGGTGGGAGAACTGACTTGGTTATTTTGCATTTGATTGCAATTGTTACGGATAGAAAGAGTCACCACTGACTTTTCTTTTATCCAATAAGGAAAGGGTGAAAAGAACAGGAAAGACGTTTAGAGATGTTTTCTTGAGTTCGGGGGGTAGGTTATGAAAAGGGAAGGTGTTAGCACCCTTTTCATCCGTAGTTATCTACGGGCTCTTAGTTGCTTTCTAGATCACTTGATTTGTTTGAAAATGTGCTTGTGGTGTGGGTTTGAAAATATTTTGAAAACATCTTTGTAATGATTCTCGTCTCTATAAGAATGTGTGCAAAGTGTTGGTTTTGAAAATAGTTCAAAGAGGTGTTTGTTGTGGAAGATTTTTTTTTAGTGATTTTGAAAAGTGCCTTTGTAATGATTCTTGTCTTTATAATAATGTGTACAAAGTGTTTTAACTTTTGAAAATGTTTCAATTGAAAGTGTTGGTGTGAAAATTATTTTTTAGTCATGAGCAAGCAAGCAACTACGAGCGTCATACCTACTCAAAAGGTCTAATGTTCTTTTCCTCTTCCTTTAGATGTTGCCATGTTACCATTGATTGATAAGAAGCCCCATTGTTGGATGTGAAGGGACGGGCGTGGGTCATTTGTATAGTCATAGAAGGCAACCTATGAGACGTTTTAGCAATTTCGTATAGGGACTAGATCGTTTACCGAAGGCAACATCGACGGATATCGATGGACTAGAATCTTTTATTGAGGTTCTTTTCTAAAACACCCATATTTGAGGGACATGACTATGTTTCTGAGGCAACAATTGAGATTACTCTAGAGGTGCATGTGTGATTAGTGCGTTTGATTGCATGCATTTAGTCTTGAATTTAGGGTTGTCATACTTGTTGGTTTTATCTTGCCATACACATATTAGTTATTAACATTTATGAAAGTAATAAAAATGCGGAAAATAAAGGTCATACGCTATTACAACCATATTGAATAGCAAGAAAATATGTAAAAACAAAAATAACATAAAAAAAAGTGAGTCCTTCGATCCAGGCAGTAGGCTCCTTCAATTCACCCTTCTTTTGCTTCTTTCGATTGGGGTTGGGAATTAGTGTGAGCACCCTTCGATTACACCCTTTGTCCTTCTTTCAATTGGATCCTGGAAGTCAGTGTCAACACCCTTCGTTTCTCCCTTCTTTCTCCTTCATTTGGACTGTGAAGCAATATGGGCCTGGAAAGCAGCATGAGTGTGCATCCTCTGTTCACGTGCCTCTTTGTCTTTCGTTTGGAACTATGAATGCAGTAAGGGGTGAAGCCTAAGGCTTCGATTCAATAAACTTTGTTTTGTTTTCTTTTTTTGTTTGAGTCTGTATAGGTTAGTTCTACCATATATTTGGACAAGAAAAATAATCAAAAAATGCAGAAACGGAAAGCAAGCAAATGTCATTTACATGTTTGAAACGAAAGGGTTAAGGTCAGAGGACTTACCTTGCTTCTGAAGTTGGTGTTTCTGGACCTTGAGTGATTGGATTGAATACTCTGGGATTCGAAGGGAATAAACAAGGGTGGTGTTTCTAGTGTTGGATTCGAAAGAAATAGCGAGGTGTTGGGTTGGTATTTCCCTGGGTCCTGGATTCGAAGGAAAGAAATAGGTGTGGTGTTTCTTTGACTGGATTCGAAGGTCAAGAAGAGTGGAGTTGTGTTTGTTGTTTCTGGATTCCAAGGAAAAGAAACAAGTGTAGTGTTTCTTTTGTTGGATTCGAAATAAAGAACAAAGAGTGGTTTTTTGATTATGGGTTTGAGAGTGTGTTAAGTGCTTGATGATTTTCACACAATCAAAGTTTCTCCAGCTACCAAAAGGCTCTCTAGATGTGTTGTGGAACATCTTATTTATAGATGAAGTTGGATGATATTTGGGAGGGAAAACAAAAGAGACTACTTTGTAGCAGTTTTGGGAGTGTTGTGGCCAGTGCAGAAGGCTTGTACTTAACACCACTAGCATCCTGAATACTTCTCTTTTGTTTTGACCAACTAGCTCTATCCTTCTACTGGACTCCTCTTCAGACAGCAATATTTGTTTCCAATCAAAGTGTCCTTCGAATGGGCCCTTTGTGTTTCCTTCGTTTTGAACCCATGTGTGTGTTCTTTTGAAGGCACCACATGCATTACTTGTGTGCATCACCTGCAATTTCTTCAAATGGGCCAACAAGGTACATCCTTCAAATGGAACACCCACGTGTGCCCCTTTAAATCCATCAATACATGTCTTTCGAATGGGGAAGATGTATGTCCTTCGAATGGACCATGTGTCTGTCCTTCGAATGCGCCAGCTGTGTATATTTTGAAAGGGGCACCCAGGTATGTCAATGCATGTCCTTCGAATAGGACACCCAGGTATGTCATAGTGTAGAAACTATGTGTGTTGAAGGTTTTCAAGGGTGGAATCGAAGCAATCATGAAGAGATTTCCTACCTTGAAATTAAACCAAACAGGAGGCCAATGGTACAATCCAAGCTTTGGGAGAAGGTAATCCTTGTCCACTTGTAAACTTGCCTGTAGGAGGTCACTGCTTTGTGACTCCAAGCAAGGATACAGTTGGTGCAAGTATGGGAGCAGCGTGGCAGGACTGCTTTGTAGCAGTTTTGGAGTGTTGTCGCCAGTGCAGCAGGCTTGTACTTGACACCACTAGCATCCTGGATACTTCTCTTTTGTTTTGACCAACTAGCTCTATCCTTCGACTAGACTCCTCTTCAGACAGCAATGTTTGTTTCCAATCAAAGTGCCCTTCGAATGGGCCATTTGTGTATCCTTCGTTTTGAACCCATGTGGGTGTTCTTTTGAAGGGACCACATGCATTACTTGTGTGCATCACGTGAAATTTCTTCAAATGGGCCAACAAGGTACATCCTTCGAATGGAACACCCATGTATGCCCCTTTAAATCCATCAATACATGTCTTTCGAATGGGGAAGATGTATGTCCTTCGAATGGACCATGTGTCTGTCCTTCGAATGCGCCAATTGTGTATATTTTGAAAGGGGAACCCAGGTATGTCAATGCATGTCCTTCGAATGGGACACCCAGGTATGTCATAGTGTAGAAACTATGTGTGTTGAAGGTTTACAAGGGTGGAATCGAAGCAATCATGAAGAGAGTTCCTATCTTGAAATTAAACCAAACGGGAGGCCAATGGTACAATCTAAGCTTTGGGAGGAGGTAATCCTTGTCCACTTGCAAACTTGCCTGCAGGAGGTCACTGCTTTGTGAATCTTAGCAAGCATGCAGTTGGTGCAAGTATAGGAGCAGCGTGGCAGGACTGCTTTGTAGCAGTTTTGGAGTGTTGTGGCCAGTGCAGCAGGCTTGTACTTGACACACCTAGAATCCTGAATACTTCTCTTTTGTTATGACCAAGCTTTATCCTTCGACTAGACTCCTCTTCAGACAGCAATATTTGTTTCCAATCAAAGTGTCCTTCGAATGGGCCCTTTGTGTATCCTTCGTTTTGAACCCATGTGTGTGTTCTTTTGAAGGGACCACGTGCATTACTTGAGTGCATCACCTGCAATTTCTTCAAATGGGCCAACAAGTTACATCCTTCGAATGGAACACCTACGTATTCCCCTTTAAATCCATCAATACATGTCTTTCGAATGGCGAAGATGTATGTCCTTCAAATGGACCATGTGTCTGTCCTTCGAATGCGCCAGCTGTGTATATTTTAAAAAGGGGCACCCAGGTATGTCAATGCATGTCCTTCGAATGGGACACCAAGGTATGTCATAGTGTAGAAACTATGTGTGTTGAAGGTTTTCAAGGGTGGAATCGAAGCAATCATGAAGAGAGTTCCTACCTTGAAATTAAACCAAACAGGAGGCCAATGGTACAATCGAAGCTTTGGGAGGAGGTAATCCTTGTCCACTTGCAAACTTTCCTGCAGGAGGTCAGTGCTTTGTGACTCCAAGCAAGCATGCAAGAGGCCTTTGTTCAAACGAAAACTTACATGAAGAGCCATTGTCCAATCGAAACTTGGCTGCAAGAGGTCACATGGCCAAACGAAGGATGTAACCCAGACTTACATTTGAAGGAGGCCACAAGACCAAATGAAAGATGTAAACCAAAGCTTGCATAAAAGGGGACCACATGCCCAAATGAAATATGCATGCAGGAGGTCCCTGTTTGTGTATCAAAGCAAATATGTTGGATGCAAATGGTGCAATCGAAGGATGTATGCAGGAGGTCCCTACTTTGTGGGGGATAGCATCAAGGGAAATTTCTGCCTTGTGAATTTGGCAAACATGCAAGACCATTGGCTTCTAAGTCGAAGGAAAGTTGCATGAGGCCATTGCCTTATTCTTGTTGGACTGAAGGAAGTCCTTGCTTTGTGAATCGAAGGAATCATGCAAGGGGTCAATGGCTTCTGAATCGAAGGAATATTTCAGAAGGCCATTTCCCTCTGAATCGAAAGAGACCAGCATGAAGCCACTAACTTCTGAATCGAAGGAGGCTTTCAGAAAGCCCTTTCCTTCTGAATCGAAGGAAGCTGGTATAGAGCAACTAACTTCTGAATCGAAGGACACCAACAAGAGTCCCTTGCCTTCTGAATCAAACGAAGTTGTTTCAATGGAAACAAATGCCTAGTCGAAGCTAGCTTGCAGGGAAGAACTCGGTTAAAGTTGAGCATGAACTGAAGCAATGTTCAGTCGAAGCTAGTATGAATCGAAGCAAACTTGCTTTTCTTCAATTTTGTCAAAAAAATCAAATTTATCTGATTTGCTCTTTCAATAGTTTCCTCTTTGACTTGATGCTTGGAAATCCACTATGATCCAATTATACTTATGCAACCTTAACCCAGTAGGAATTTTGTGAGAAAAATCTTAAGAAATGAGAGGGAAAATTTTGGGGTACAACATGATGTATCGAGTAATTATGTTCTCAAAATAAATGAGATTGTAATATATGCATTTGTGTTGTCGATGCTATGATGTTTGTAAAATGTGTATGAACATAATATATGAATGTATCAGTTATTCTGCTGCGGTGTTGTTGGACGGGGAAAATAAATCTCTGACTGTTGTTGGGGATGAAGAGTGTAAGTCTTCATATTTTGTTGAAGTTGAAGCACTGATAGAAGGATTTATATTGTTTAGAGAAATAAAACTTTGTCGTAGAAGGAAAATCTGTAATTCGCTTAGGGGTTTTTATGAAGCCCTGTTGGGGAATTGGAACACCTGAAATCATTAGGTTGTATCCTAAGGACATGGAAGTGACTTTGTAGTAGGATGCCCCTGCCTCTGTACCTATTGGAGAAAGTATCTGCGGGGATTTCATGGATGTCTTTTAAACATTGTCATGTTTCTTAAAGCCATTAGTAACTGTTTTTCTGTTTTTTTATGCACGTTTTTTGCAAATGGTAATCACATTCAAATGCATATGTTCAAAAATAATCATTAGACGTTTTTTCAAACAAAAGAGGAAAATAAAAAACAAATAGTTTTGTACTTTCAAAGAAACGGCTTTGTATTAATTTGAAGAGGTTTTGCCTATAATATGCGTTTTCGTACAAGGAGACGGACACCCTAGTAAGAGAATGTCGTCGTAAGAATGAAAACTATAAAAAAATAATGTACAAAGAAAAACAGTTATGTGAGATCATCCAATTGGTTTTCCATTCTGCTATTACCTTTATGTCTTCGAGCATCTCATCTCTTTGTTGCTTGTCCGAAGCTAACTGGGTTAATTAGTACCAATTTAGCTTGATAGTTGTTACCGATGATCGGCTGTAAGGTGATCCAACGGGACATAGTTATACGCTTTCAATCCCTAACTTTTGCCTGGTCCGCCTTTTCGGGTTTTCAGTCCACCGGGATACCCTTTTTTACCCAAGCTGCCTTTTCAGGTTTTTGACTTGTCGGGTGTATAGATTTTTCATATGTATATCCCTAATTTTTGCCCGAACCCTTTTGATTCCCCAGGATGCCTTTATTTTTGCCTAGGCCAGTCAACCTAGCGGGTCTTTGTTCATGTGTAGTATCTTTTAACTATATCCACGTTTATAGGGTGCGGAAGGTCGTCGCCGTCCATAGTGGTTAAGATCATGGCTCCACCATAAAATATGTTCTTGATCACAAATGGTCCTTCGCATGTAGGAGTCCATTTGCCCCTGGAATCACCTTGCGGCAGTATGATGCATTTGATTACTAGGTCACCAGCCTGATGTACCTGACGTCTGACCTTTTTGTTAAAAGCTTTAATCATACGCTTTTGGTACATCTGACCATGGTAGAAAGCCGCGAGCCTATTTTCATCAATCAGGTTCAATTGGTCAATTCGAGTCTGAATCCATTCGTCTTCATCCAAACCTGCCTCCTTTATGATTCTCGATGAAAGTATCTGGACTTCAATAGGTAGGACAGCTTCCATACCGTATACCAAAGAAAAAGGAGTTACCCCTATTGAAGTGCGCACTATGGTACGGTAACCGTGGAGAGAAAATGGTAACATCTCATGCCAATCTTTGCAGGTCACTGTCATCTTATGTATAATCTTTTTGATGTTTTTATTAGCAGCCTCCACAATGCCATTCATCTTCGGCCGGTAAGGAGAAGAGTTATGATGCTGGATTTTAAATTGTGCGCATAGTCCAGTGATCATGGTATTATTGAGATTGGTACCATTATCTGTAATGATTATTTCTGGAATACCATACTGATAGATAAGGTTATGTCTGATGAATCAGGCCACAACATTCTTGGTAACATAAGCAAATGAAGCCGCCTCGACCCATTTTGTGAAGTAACCGATGGTGACGAGGATGAAATGGTGTCCATTAGAAGCTATAGGTCTGATCTCCCCAATCATATTGATGCCCCACATTGCAAATGGCCAGGGAGCAGTCAATTCGTTTAGAGGAACCAGAGGCACATGTATTTTTTCATCATAGATCTGGCATTTGTGACAAGTTCGTGAATGCTGATAACAGTCTGCTTCCATAGTGGACCAATAATATCCTGCCCGTAGGATCTTTTTAGCCATCGTGTGCCCACTAGAATAGGTGCCAAAGGTACCTTCGTGCAAATCAGCCATAACCTTTTCTGCCTCACTCTTGTCTACACACCGAAGCAAGGTAGAGTCGTGGTTACGCTTGTATAGGATTCCATTACTGAGGAAGAACTTGGCAGAGAACCTTCTTAGGAACTTCTTATCATTGACTGAAGCTCCCTAAGGATATTATTGGGCTTCGAGATATCTTTTAACTTCATGGAACCAAGGTTTTTCCACTACTTCTTCAGTATCAATCTCATGACAATATGCTGGTTCGTCCATCCTCTCAATAGTGATCTGAGGAGCCTCATCATCCCACCTGACTTTGAACATGGATGACATAGTAGCTAGCGCATTCGCTAGTTCATTTTCCTCTCTTGGAAAATGCTCAAAGGTAATTTCTTCAAAATATGGAATCAGTGTCAACACATGCTCTTTATAAGGGATGAGATTAGGGTGCTCTGTGTCCCATTCTCCTTTGATTTGACTGATTACTAATGTCGAGTCTCCAAATACACTCAAGGATTTGACCCTCAAGTATATAGCAGCTTTGAGACCCATAATGCATGTTTCATATTCAGCCATATTATTGGTGCAATTGAAACATAGCTTGGCAGTGAAAGGAGTATGATAGCCTTTGGGAGATATGATCACAACACTGATGCCATTGCCGAGTGCGTTGGAAGCTCTGTCAAAAACCATAGTCCATCGGGATCCTTGTTTAGGTTTGCCATACAGTCTAAGTTCTTCACAATCATTCACTATCATGATGTCCTCGTTCGGGAATTTAAAATTCATGGATTGATAGTCATCCATAGTCTGATAAGTCAAATGATTAACTAGTACACTTCCTTTTATTTCTTTTTGGGTAGTGTATTGAATGTCGTATTCGGTCAGGACCATTTTCCATCTTGCTATTCTTCTAGAGAGAACGGGCTTCTCAAATATGTATTTGATAGGATCCATTTTAGATATCAATAAGGTAGTGTGAGTCAGCATATATTGTCTTAGCCGGTGAGCAGTCCATGCCAGAGCACAACAAGTTTTCTCGAGCAGTGAATATCTGGTTTCACAGTCGGTAAACTTTTTGCTCATGTAGTAAATTGTGTGCTCTTTTCGGCCAGACTCGTCATGCTGCCCCAGCACACACCCCATTGAATTCTCTAATAACGTTAGGTACATGATCAGAGGTCTTCCTTTAACCGGAGGCATCAAAATTGGAGGCTCTTGAAGATATTCTTTAATTTGTCAAAAGCGGTCTGGAAATCATCATTCCATTTCACTGCTTGATCTTTCATCAATAATTTGAAGATTGGCTCACAAGTAGCGGTTAGGTGGGAAATGAATTTGGCAATGTAGTTTAGACGTCCCAAGAATCCCCTACCCTCCTTCTTAGTGCGAGGAGTTGGAATTTCTTGTTACCTTTGCAGGGTCTACTTCAATACCTTTGCCACTGACAACGAATCCTAAGAGCTTACCGGATCTTACTCCAAAAGTTCACTTATTCGGGTTCAGCCTTAGTTTGTATTTCTTCAGTCTTTCAAATAGCTTCTGCAGGTGGTCAAGGTGTTCCTCTTCAGTTTGAGATCTGGCTATCATATCATCAATGTAGACCTCTATCTCGTGATGGATCATATCATGAAACAAAGCTACCATGGCACGCTGATAGGTTGCCCCGGCGTTCTTTAATCCAAATGGCATAACCTTGTAGCAGAAAGTGCCCCCACTACGTGACAAAGGTCTTTTTCTCCATGTCCTTAGGTGCCATTTTGATCTGATTGTACTCGGAGAAACTATCCATAAAGGATAATACCTTGTGTTGTATGGTGTTGTCAACCAGAACATCAATATTGGGAAGCGGAAAGTCATCCTTGGGGATCACCGTATTCAGGTCTCTATAATCCATACACATACGTACCTTAATGTCCTTCTTAGGTACCGAAACAACATTAGCAACCCATTGTGGATAGGAGGTAACAACTAAGAAACCGGTGTTGAACTGCTTCATGACTTCCGCCTTGATCTTTTCTGACATTTCTGGCCGCATACGACGAACCTTCTATTTCACTGGAGGGCAATCTGCTTTTGTCGGCAGATGATGGACCATGATATCAGTGTCGAGTCCTGGCATGTCTTTTTATGACCAGGAAAAGACCTTAACATAGTCATGTAGCATCTGAATTAAACTCTCCTTGACACTATGCTTCAGATTGGCACCTATCTTGACTTCCTTCTTGTCCACTTCAGTACCCAAGTTTACTGTCTCAACTGGCTCTTCAAGGAGGTGTTTTCCCCTTTCTTCATGTTGTAACAGTCTGGAAAGTTCCCCTAGTACTTCACAATCTTCCTCACCTTCGTCCTCAACTTGGTAGATCGTATTTCCAAAGTCATAATTGGCAATAGCAGAACCATTACCAATAGGATCCAAAGTGGATGTGGATCTGCATTTTGATATGTGAGTGTGTGTAAGAGCATAGCTATTTTTGATAAAGTAAAAAAAATAGAAAAGAAAAACAAGGGGCATAAAAATTTTCATGCAAAAAGTCCAATGATTTATTAATGACATATGAAGATGAAGTAATTACCCTCACAGATAGACCATTGTGCCTCGGGTAAGACACAAGGTTTTAGAGTTTCAATTGTTTAAATATTACATATCCAAAAACTAAAAGACAATTACTCTTGAATAAAAGTAATACGAACAAAATATTTGGCCTCCCAATTGTTAAGCCCACCGCTGAGAGTTGGGAGGATCCACTTGTCCATGTCCCAGTCGCTATCACTATCCTTCAATGCATTGACTCTATGGTTGATGATGCATAGTGGCATTCCCCTAGCGCGAGCACGACGAACAGCTCTTTGGGCCTCTGAAGTAAAACCAAAACTAAACTTGTCAGATTTATAGGGAATATCCGGAAGTTGGCACCAAATGGTACATCCACCTTCTTCAACTACTGGTTAACATCCTTCAGAGAAGGCATCTTCAACGGAGGTCTGGTAATCTTTGGAACCTTAGTAGCAGTCTTGGTTACAACAACTATTTGTGGAACCTCCTCAAAGTTCTGATAGGGGGTCTCAATGAACTCGTCGTCCATTTCAACATACCTGAAAGAGTTCAGGTGGCTCACCATGTATTCCTCCTCACCATGTACTGTGATAATCTTCCCACTGACTGGATACTTCAACATCTGATGCAGGGTAGAAATAACAGCACCAGCCCCATGGATCCAGGGTCGACCCAATAAATAGGAATAAGACGGGCGGATGTCTATCACGTAGAAAGTTGAGTCAAAAGTCTGAGTACCAACTTTAATAGGGATGTTCATCTCCTCGTGCACCATTCTTTTGGAACCATCAAAGGCCCTCACCACAATGTTACTGGGCTTCAACGTGAGTCCTTCACAATCTAACCTGTCCAGAGCATTCTTGGGTAAGACATTCAGCGACGAACCTATATCCACCAAAAAAATGAGCTAGGGTAGTGCCCTTGCACTCAATGGAGACATGCAGGGCATCATTATGTTTCCTTCCCTTGGGAGTTAGATCAGCGTCGAAAAAACCTAGTGCACTATCAGCAGTCAGACTGGCCATGCAATTCTCGAAATGATCAGCGGAGGTCTCTTGAGGTACATGGGCAGATTTCAGGAATTTTACCAAAGCCTTAGCATGGGCTTCGGAGCATAAGAGTAAGGCCAGCATTGAGATTTTTGAAGGGGTCTGCCCCAACTGCTCCACAATGTTGTAATCACTTTTCCATATGATCTTTAGTATTTCTTACATTTCCTTTTTAGAAGCCTCAAGGATGACTTCTTTGTGTGCCTTCGTCTGGACAGGCTCAACCAATACCTCTTTTCAGGGACAACAGCAGGGATAACAGCAGGGTTAACAGTTGGAGTAGAAACAGGAGTACTAATAGAAGTAGCTGCGGGAATAACCAAAGGAATAGAAACGGTCTTTGGATAGATTTCGGGAGAGAAAACCCTTCCTCTTCTCGTAATTTTACTAGTCCCTGCGATGTTGTAAATGTTAGGATCAGTATCTTTGGCATCTTTATCTGCAACAGCCAACAGGTCTTGCTTGACGCCATGGTAGTAGACGTCAGCCCCATAGTTCCAGGGAACAACTTTATTAGAGGAATATGGTATCGACCCAGGAAGAGTGATAATCAGAGGAGCAAACTTGGGAACGGGTGTAATCCTGACGGGTCTTTTGGTGGAGACCCTGGGAGGATTGTCGGAAATGGTAATTACTGAGACATCTTCACACAAAATTCTTACAAGGGGAACTTTCTCAAATAGAATTTCTTTATTAATCATCAGGTGTTGGACACCCATTTTTAATGACAAACAACCATCTGGTAGAGACATAAATAAGTGGCAACCTTCACCACAGCCCGAAAATAAACCGGCTCGCAACAGATTTTCTTTAACAATCAGAAGAGGATTGGATAATTCATCCACAGAGGAAACAAATAGGTCATCTTCAACGGAATCGACACCCTGGCCATGTTTGGGCATTGGCACAGTTATTACATTAGGTGTCTCTGGAAGGTCAAACTCAATCTCTTTCGCCTCGATAAGATCTTACACCTTATTTTTTAGATCCCAACAATCGTTTGTATCATGCCCTGGAATCTCGGAATGATAGACACATCGAGCGTTTGAGTTGTAGCAGGGAGAAGCAGTATTGGGATTCTTGGGAGCTACCTTTAGAATCACCAGATTGGACTTCAACAGGTGTGGCAAAACGTGGGACAATGTCATGTTGATCTGGGTGAACCGTCTTATGGGCGCATCCGACCTACGCTGATTGTTTCATTGTTGATTTGATACAGGATTGTAGATTATAACAGCCCCTACTGTCGGAAGATGTTCCATTTTATTTTTATTTCTCTAGTCATAAGCAGCACTGACCTCCTTCTTTCCAGCGAAGAGTTTCTTCATCATACCTGAGGATGCATCCCTTTGAATCTTTGCAAATCTTAATACCAGATTCTACCTGCTCACCAGTTAAGATCAGCTCAGTAAACCCAGCTGAAGAGCTTCCAATTAGATTGTTGAATAATGGACTAGACAACATGCCTAAGAACATATCCACTAGCTCTCTATCAGATAGAGGGGGTTGGACTCTTCCCGCAAGATCCCTCCATTTCTGGGCATAATTTTTGAAACCTTCGCAATAACCCATAGACATACTTTGGAGTTATGTACGAGTTGGAGCGAGGTCAGTGTTATACTGGTATTGCTTGTAAAAAGCAACATCCATATCTTCCCAATTGTGAATTTTGGCTCCTTCCAACTGATAGAACCAATCCAACTGCATCCATGACAAACTTCCTTGGAAGAAGTGTACCCATAGGTTCCTATCAGCAGTATGGGGTTGAATCTTCCTGACATATGAACTTAAGTGCATCTTAGGACAGGAGACAGCGTCATATTTAGAAAATGTGGGAACTTTGAACTTTGGCGGAACGACCACCCCGGGGACTAAACCTAGTTCTTCGAATTCCAGACCAGGTACTTTCTGAATTTCCATGGCATTGAGACGATCCTCCAGCTATTTAAATTTGTCATCAGTAGGAGGATAGTGTTATTCAGCGTAGTCAGTCTCCTCTTCATCAGACCCTAGACCGTGGTCTCCTTCCTTTTCCTTCTCCTCTTGATTGTCTCCCTCATTTGACGGAGTTGCGAATTCTATAGCTCACTTTGCTGGTTCTCTGAACCTCCTTCCCATATTCAGGACACCCACCGTTTTCTTCGTCTTCTTCTTCTTTTCTTTGATCATGAGATCCTTCAGGTCCTCTTGTCCTTTAGCCAAAGCCAGGAACATCTGTTGGAATTGAGCATTATGTGCTTGAATATCCTTTATTGTCTGTTCAATATCCATCTCACTGAAATAAATAGTAGAAAGATAAGGAAACCTGTTGTGAAAACCCTGTTTGTGTTATGATGAATGAAAATGCATATGCAAATGATTTCAAGGAAACTACGAGATTTAAATTTGTTTAGACAAAAGGAAACAAACATTGTATTAATAAGTCCAAGTTGATTACAACATGCCTCTTGGGCTTTCAATGGAGGAAATAAACACAAAATAAACTCCTAAGACAAAAAGGTCGAGTGCATCCTCTTTGGCGCAATGTAGGTGTTCAAACTTTTCTCTTCATGAAGCAATCTTGTAAGTTCTAAAACCTTCTTTTCACTTGCATAGAACTGGGCTTCGAAGGTGTCTCACTCTTCCTTTAGCTAGATCCAAGCTCTTTGCAAATCTTCAAAAGAAGTAGGCATGGTAGGATGAAGGACAGTATATCGAACATCTCCTTCAACAACCGGCTCCATGATGATAGGTAAGATGGCAAGGTATGGCATACCGAGACTTTAAGCATGAGTTCATACCCAATTAAGATAAGGCTCCAAAGGAATGGAGTTCTTACACCCCAATGTCTTGTTATCCACCTTGTTTACCATTCTCCAAGCTCGTACGAACCTTTGACGGTAGCCTTGGTCGTCACCCTCATAGTCGAATACCAAACCTTGGATGAGTGCATCGTGAGGACCATCTCTTCATGCATACCCAAATTTTCGTAATGCGAGAGAAGGGTTATAGGTGATACCTCCCCTAATGCCTAAGAGTGGGACATTAGGGAATTCCCCATAACGGTTAATGATGGTAGGATCCTCCAGGGATCGAGAACACCAATAAATGTCAGAGTGTGTGAGTGACATCATCCTTTGAGACCATGTCAAGCCTTACTCGTTCTTCATCGTTGACTGAGGTAGGTGCAAAGTAAACCACCTAGAGAGTAAGGGAATGAAACACAAAAGAGTACTTGTTTTCTTCATGGTGCGAGTGTGGAAACAATGTAAAATGTCTCCAAGCAAAGTAGGTATAGGATTACGAGAGAGGAAAACCTTGATGGCATTCGCATCTATGAATTGGTCCGAATTGGAAAATAGAACCAAACCATAGATTAGAAGGGCCAAGACATCTTCAAAAGCTTGAAAATACATATCCTCCCAGAATGAACGAGCCTTCTCCAACAGAAACTTGGCTAGGAAACCCTTAACTCCACTTATTGTCTCCCAATTTGTTATAATGTTGGCTCTCTTCAGATGCAAGGCTTCGACAATGACTTCAGGTTTTGGAGTCTCCTATAAACCGGTGAACGGTATTTGATCAAGCACAAGCACTGCAAATAGTTGAGAGAACTCTTCTAATGTAGGCATCAACTAATAGTCAGGAAAGGTGAAGTAATGATGCATGGGATCAAAAAATTAGAAGAGTACACACATCATTTCTTCTTGGAAATTTGAGGTAGCCAAGTTGAGAAGTCGACCATATTTCTTGGTGAAGGGAGAATCTTCAGGCACCCTTGATTCTAATTCTTGGAGTTGAGGATGTGCTTTCACGAAGCTGACTCGGATGGTATTCCTTCGAATGGGATTCATGGCCTACAAAACAAAGCAAAGATAAATTCCTAAATCCTTGAAATGGTTAGTGAGAATGCTTATGATGTTATGATTTTTGTGGTGTTATGTACATGTGAACAAAGCAAAAAAGCCATATGCACACAAAGCAGACAATTCCTTAGGTTTAGGCTTGCACAGGGTTTGTAGGTAAGTACCCTCTTGAAGTTTAGTTGGCTTAACTTGTCCTAGAAAGTAACCGGGTTCTAGGGGATCTCAATATCACTGACCTTTCTTTTAGGCATTGTCTCAGCACAATCAATCTTTTCTTGCGGCCGAGATATCCCAAAAGTTCGATCTCAATGAGTGTAGCATCGAGTATCAACCAATCTTCATCTTTACACTGAATTCGGATATCTCACTACTTCCTAATGGCCAAGTTGTTCAATTAATGTTCTATGGTCAGTTAGTGCTTCATGACGCTACTCAGCGGCCCCGTATTCTTCTTGATTCAACACAAGGGATACCGGTACCAACAAATACGTCAGACCAACGTATCCATTGCTTCAACCATATCGGTTTATGCCGTACAGTTTCCACATGATATTGCTACTTACCTAAAAGGTGCCCCAGATCCGGGTGGAGGATTAATATAAAGCCCAAACAAGGAACCATAATGTAAATCAAGCAAGTCAAACAAGGAAAGCAAGTAAAGGTGATCTAGCCCTAAGGTAACCCCATTTTTAAAAATTCCCCAGCAGAGTCTCCAGTTCTGTAACACGGTGGGAGAACTGACTTCATTATTTTGTGTTTTATCGCAATTGTTGCGGATAGCAAGAGTCGACACTGACTTTTCTTTTATCCAATAAGGAAAGTGTGAAAAGAACAAGAAAGACCTTTAGAGATGTTTTCTTGAGTTCGGGGGATAGGTTATGAAAAGGGAAGGTGTTAGCATCCTTTTCATCAGTAGTTATCTACAGGCTCTTAGTTGCTTGCTAGATCACTTGCTTTGTTTGAAAATGTGCTTGTGGTATGGGTTTGAAAATATTTTTGAAAACGTTTTTGTAATGATTCTCGTCTCTATAAGAATGTGTACAAAGTGTTGGTTTTGAAAATAGTTCAAAGAGGTGTTTGTTGTGGAAGATGTTTTTTGAAAGTGATTTTGAAAAGTGCCTTTGTAATAATTCTTGTCTTTATAAGAACGCGTACAAAGCATTTTAACTTTTGAAAAATTTTCAATTGAAAGTGTTGGTGTGAAAATGATTTTTTAGTTGTGAGAAAGCAAGCAACTACGGGCGTCATACCTACTTAAAAGGTCTAATATTCTTTTCCTCCTCCTTTAGATGTTGCTATCTTGTCATTGATTGATAAGAAGCCCCATTGTTGGATGTGAAGGGACGGGCGTGGGTCATTTGTATAGTCATAGAAGGCAACCTATGAGACGTTTTAGTAATTTCGTATAGGTACTAGATCGTTTGTCGAAGGTAACATCGAGGGACATCGAGGGACTATGATCTTTTATCGAGGGTCTTTGCTAAAATGCCCATATTCCAGGGACATGACTATTTTTCCGAGGCAACAAGTGAGATTATCCTAGAGGTGCATGTGTGAATAGTGTGTTTGATTGCATGCATTTAGTCTTGAATTTAGGATTGCCTACTTGTTGGTTTTATCTTGCCATACACATCTTAGTTACTAACATTTATGAAAGCAATAAAAATGAGGAAAATAAAGTTCATACACTATTACAACCATATTGAATAGCAAGAAAATATGTAAAAACAAAAATAACATTAAAAAAAGTGAGTCCTTCGATCCAGGAAGTAGGCTCCTTCGATTCACCCTTCTTTTGCTTCTTTCAATTGGGGCTGGGAATTACTATGAGCACCCTTCGATTACACAATTTGTCCTTCTTTATATTGGGGTCTGGAAGTCAGTGTAAACACCCTTCATTTCTCCCTTCTTGCTCCTTCGTTTGGACTGTGAAGCAATATGGGCCTGCAAAGCTGCATGAGTGTGCATCCTCCATTCACACCCTCTTTGGCTTTCGTTTGGGACTATGAATGCAGTAAGGGGGTGAATCCTAAGACTTCGATTCAATAAACTTTTTTTGTTTTCTTTTTTTTTTGTTTGAGTCTGTATAGGTTAGTTCTACCAATTATTTGGACAAGAAAAATAAACAAAAAAGGCATAAACAGAAAGCAAGCAAATGTCATTTACATGCTTGAAACAAAAGGGTTAAGGTCAGAGGACTTACCTTGCTTCTGAAGTTGGCGCTTCTGGACCTTGAGTGATTAGACTGGATGCTCTGGGATTCCAAGGTAAGAAACAAGGGTGGTGTTTCTAGTGCTTGATTTGAAAGAAAGAGAAAGGTGTTGGGTTGGTATTTCTCTGGGTCCTGGATTCGAAGGAAAGAAACAGGTGTGGTGTTTCTTTGACTGGATTCAAAGGTCAAGAAGAGTGGAGTTGTGTTTGTTGCTTCTGGATTCCAAGGAAAAGAAACAAGTGTAGTGTTTCTTTTACTGGATTCAAAAGAAATAACAAAGGGTGGTTTATTTATTCTGGGTTTGAGAGTGTGTTAAGTGCTTGATGATTTTCACACAATCAAAGTTTCTCAAGCTACCAAAAGGCTCCCTAGATGTGTTGTGGAACATATTATTTATAGATGAAGTTGGCTGAGATTTGGGAGGGAAAACAAAAGAGATTAGAACAAATTGGGTATGATGTTCTTGTAGTATTCGAGGTGCAGCTTTTGTATGCCAATTTGGTGCAAGTATGGGAGCAGCATGGCAGGACTGCTTTGTAGCAGCTTTGGAGTGTTGTGGCCAGTGCAGCAGGCTTGTACTTGGCACCACTAGCATCCTGAATACTTCTCTTTTGTTTTTGACCAACTAGCTCTATCCTTCGACCAGGCTCCTCTTCAGACAACAATATTTGTTTCCAATAAAAGTGTCCTTCGAATAGGCCCTTTGTGTGTCCTTCATTTTGAACTCATGTGTGTGTTCTTTGGAAGGGACCACATGCATTACTTGTGTGCATCACCTGCAATTTTTTCGAATGGGCTAACAAGGTACATCCTTCGAATGCAACACCCACATATTCCCCTTTAAATCCATCAATACATGTCCTTCGAATGGGGCAGATGTATGTCCTTCGAATGGACCATGGGCTTATCCTTCGAATGCGCCAGCTGTGTATCTTTTAAAAGGGGCACCCAGGTATGTCAATGCATGTCCTTCGAATGGGACACCCAGGTATGTTAATGCATGTTCTTCGAATGGGACACCCAGGTGTGTCATAGTGTAGAAACTATGTGTGTTGAAGGTTTTCAAGGGTGGAATCGAAGAAATCATGAAGGAGTTCCTGCCTTGAAAGTAAACCAAACAGGAGGCCAATGGTACAATCGAACTTTGGGAGGAGGTATTCCTTGTCCACTTTCAAACTTGCCTGCAGGAGGTCACTGCTTTGTGACTCCAAGCAAGCATGCAAGAGGCCTTTGTTCAAACGAAAACTTGCATGAAGAGCCACTGTCCAATCGAAACTTGCCTGCAAGAGGTCACATGGCCAAATGAAGGATGTAACCTAGACTTACATTCGAAGGAGGCCACAAGCCCAAACGAAAGATGTAAACCAAAGCATGCATAAAAGGGGCCCACATGCCCAAACGAAAGATGTATGCAAGAGGTCCCTGCTTTGTGTATCAAAGCAAACATGTTAGATGCAAATGGTGAAATCGAAGGATGTATGTAGGAGGTCCCTGCTTTGTGGGCGCTAGCATGAAGGGAAATTTCTTCCTTGTAAATTTGGCAAACATGCAAGACCATTGGCTTCTTAGTCGAAGGAAAGTTGCATGAGGCCTTTGCCTTATGCCTGCTGGCCTGAAGGAAGTCATGGCTTTGTGAATTGAAGGAATCATGCAAGGGGCCAATGGCTTCTGAATCGAAGGAGTCTTTCAGAAGGCCATTTCCCTCTGAATTGAAAGGGACCAGCATGAAGCCACTAACTTCTAAATCGGAGGAGGCTTTCAGAAAGCCCTTGCCTTCTGAATCTAAGGAAGTTGGTATGGAGCCACTAACTTCTGAATCAAAGGACACCAACAAGAGGCCCTTTCCTTCTGAACCAAAGGAAGTTGTTTCAAGGGAAACAAATTCTCAGTAGAAGCTAGCTTGCAGGGGAGAATTCATTTGAAGATGAGCATGAACCGAAGCAATGTTCAGTCGAATCTAGTACGAATCGAAGCAAACTTGCTTTTCTTCAATTTTTCTCAAAAAATCAAATTTATCTGCTTTGCTCTTTCAATAGTTTCCTCTTTGACCTGATGCTTAGAAATCCACTATGATCCAATTGTACTAGTGCAGCCTTGACCTAGTAGGAATTTTGTGAGAAAAATCTTAAGAAATGAGAGGGCAAATTTTGGGGTACAACACTTGGGAAATTAAATTCCGCTGGAGAAATAATCAGATTCCTTTATCCGCTAGGGGGATTTTCTAGGGAGTGTGATTACGTTAATAGCTGGAAGATGCCCTAATTTTTGTCTGAAGGCATACTAGACTTGCGGGGGAATGTATCTCCGTCGGGGATGAGCTTGTGAAGGTAACTCTGTGAGGATTGCTCTGTGGAAATCTTCTGTGGGGATTTGCGGATGACTTGAATGTTATCCCAACTCCTAGAGTCTTTAGTAAATGCTGATCAGAGTGATAAAAAGTGATGAGATAACGGGACATAATCGTACGCTTTAAGCCCTAACTTTTTCCTGGACTTTCTTTTCAGATTTTCAGTCCACTGGGTTACCCTTTTTTGTCCAAGCTGCCTTCTCAGGTTTTCGAATTTCCAGGTGTAAAATTTTATTTATATGTCCCTAATTTTTACCCGAATCCTTTTGTATGCCCTTATTTTTTTCTAGGCCTGTCAACCTAGCGGATCTCTTTTTCATGCGTAGTATTTTTTATTATGTATGCGTTCATAGGGCGCGGGGAATTTTCAATGTCCATGGTAGTGAGTGTTGTAGCACTGCCATAAAATATTTTCTTGATCATACGTGGCCCTTCGTATGCAGGAGTCCATTTGCCCTTGGGATTAGTCTAGTGCACCTGATGTTTGAAGTTATTGATCAACCATTGGTTACCAAGCTTCTGATAGTCTTGGCCTTCCTTGGTATTTTTCTAATAACTGTCATGGCTGAATGACACCATTTGATATTGCTGACATAGACAAGCAATTTGGTGATACCGAAGATTCAATTTTCATAGTGGCTTTTGCTGAAACTCATGCTCAATGTAACATGCCCCAAGTGATTCAGATGGAGATATGCCCCTGGCTATTCAACACTTTTGAGAGATTATTTAAATCTTGACTTAACTTCCAGAGATGAGTTGGACAATAACGTATCATGCCCCTTGATTTATAACCAATTGTGTCCATGAAAGGCCTGTTACTGGAAGTGTCTTTCTCTTTGACCTATCCTCTGAAGTAATTTTGTCCATTAGGAGGATTTTCATTCATTGAATATTCGTCATGCGAATTTCTCTGATGTCAAACACTTAGTCATATGCAAATATTGGTATTAAAATATAAAGCTTATGTCTGTCTTGAAGTTTAAAAAATGAATTTTTTAGTAAAGCAAAATTTGTAAGAATGTGATATCAACTCGGGATTTATAGTAAGCCTTACAGGAGTCAGGATACCTTTTTATAACAGTATGCTTTCGAACTAACCCACGCTTCAGTTAGGACTTTTAAGGGTTGTAACGTGGTCTGGTTCACGGTTTAAGAAACAAAGGATAAAGGCTCAAAATTTATTTGTACCCAACCCGTTCTCCATGATGTCCTTCAGTCCTATACTCAGTTAATTATGCATTTAGGTTCCAATAGAGGTTGGAATTATAGAACGGAAACTTGGTGATGGTTTAGAAACCGAAAGTTTATTTGAGAAGGCAATCATTTTTTCTTATAACATCTTTCTTTTGTTGAGGATTTGTAGAGATCTCTTTTTAACTTTATCATCCCTAACTTTTGCCTGAACTGTTTTTTTTTAGATTACAGTCAGCGGGATGTCCCAGTTTTTTTCTAAGTCTCCTTCATAGGTTTCGACTTAGCGGACTTTTCTTTTGAAAGATAATGATTGTACGACTTAATGATTACGGGGAACCATCACCGACTTTTGATTGGGAAGGATATCTTTGATACTACATTTTGTGTATGAAGGAAAAGTTTACGATTAAATGCACAATTGAATTAACAGAGAAACTACCCTGCCTCGTGTTATGATTAAGGGTTTCAATTTGCGTGAAAAAGAAAACTCCTACTTCTTAGGCTCAAAGAGGTTGGCTAGGGATTAACTTCCTTATATCTCCATTGTTTAGGAATTGAAGAAACGCATGTACATCGTCAGCAAGGTCTATTCAAAAGCATATTGTATGAGATTATGGTATCATTTTTGTCATCCTCCCTCTAAAGGCTTATAGATTTTAACAAGAGTTGAATATCACAAAAAGGAAGTAAAAAGAACAATTTAAATATAGTGAAAACAAATGGATTAATTCAAGAAAAACATATGCAATGCATTAATGGAAAGGAAACAAAGTTTGACATAAAGATAAGTGTTTGAACAAACAAAAGAAAATACAACTGAAAATTCAAATGAACTAGACGCTCTCAATTTTAGTCATGATTTGACATGGGAGCAGTGATCACACTATGAGTCTCAGGAGGGTCAAACTCAATCTCTTTGGATTCAATCATATCTTGAATCTTATTTTTCAAAGCCCAACAGTTATTTGTGTCGTGTCTGAGACTATTGGAATGATAGGCACATGTTACATTAGGATTATACCGAGGAGAGGAAGTGTTGGGATTCTGAGGAGGATCACTTAAAGTAATCAGCTTCGCCTTCAACAGATGTTGTAATGCCTGAGACAATGGCATGTTGATCCTAGTAAATTCTCTCTTGGGTGCGTCCGACCTACGCTGATTTCCTTGTTGATGTTGTTACGTTGGCGCGGGATTAGAAATTAGCACCGCCCGTACAGATTAGTTGCGATCACTTCTAGCACGACCCTTATGGCCATACACAACATTAGCTTCTTTTTTCTTGTTGATCGTCTTCTTCACAGTACTTGAAGATGCAGCACTTGAATTTTTCCACTTTTGATTCCACCTTCAACATGTTCCCCTGTTAATATCAACTCGATGGATCCGGATGAAGAGCTTATGATCAGATGATTGAATAAAGGACTTGTCAAAGTTACCATAAACATGTCAACCAACTCCCTATCATAAAAAGGAGGTTGAACTCTTCCTTTTAGATCTCTCCATTTCTGGGCATACTCTTGAAGCATTCGTTTGAGCCCATAGTCATACTCTGTAATTACACACGGGTTGGTGCAAGATCAGCATTGTATTGGTATTGTTTGTAGAAATCAGCAACCAAATCTTCCCAAAAATGGATATTGGTTCCTTCCAGTTGATAGAACCATTCGAGTTGTGTCCCAGATAAACTCTCTTGAAAGAAGTGAACTCATAACTTTCTGTCAGTGGTATAGGGTTGGATCTTTCGAACATAAGACTGCAGATGAAGCTTAGGACAAGACACACCATCATATTTAGAAAAAGTGGGGACCTTGAACTTGTGAGGGATAACAACCCCGAGATAATACCTAGCTCTTCAAAATCCAGCCCAGGCACATTCTAGATTTCCATAGCATTAGGACGATCTTCCAACTGTTTGTATTTGTCGTCAGCGGGAGGATACTGTTCACCAAAATAGTCTTCTTCATCAGGAATTTTACCAAAACCAAGGTTGCTTCCCCCCTCATTTTTGATACTTCTATTGTCTTCCTCTTGATTGTCATCTTCGTCTGATGGAATATCATCATCTTGAACCTGTTTGGCGGGACCTTTGAATCTTCTTCCCATGTTGAAGATACCAATCGGTTTCCTAGTTTTTTTTCTTCTTACCGATGAGTGCCATTAGTCCTTGTTGCCCATTGGCTAAGTTCAGGAGTGTCTCTTGGAATTGGTAATTTTGAGCTTGAAAGTCTTTCACAGTTTGTTCGAGGGACATCTTTTACTAAAATAAATAGCAAGAAGATGAGAAAACATGTCTTGGGAAATACATGTTATGTAATGACATGCATGATATGTGGATGCAATGTTTTCAAGTATCTCGTGGGGTAAACAAGCTCACCATGAGAATCAAGCTCACCATGTCGAGTGGGTCCTAGCCTTTGACTCAAAAGAAAGTAATTTGATCCTTGACGGCACTAAAGGAAAATAAATCCCATTGGCCCTTGCTAGCAGGCTGGTTCATGATAAACCTGTATCACATGCCCTTGAGATCCTTGAAATGATCAGTGAAAATGATATGGTATGATGTCATGATGTTATGTTGTCATATTTGAACAAATAACAAACACAAACAAAGCACACAAGAGCCTTAGGTTTATGGCTTGCATGGGGTTCATAGTTAAGTACCCTCTTGAAGTTTAATTGGCTCAACCTGTCCTAAGAATAGTAACCGGGTTCTAGGAGTCTCATATCACCGATCTTTCTCATATGCATTGTTTGAGCAGTGCAACTAACTTGCCACTGAAATATCCCGAGAGTCGAATCTCAATGAGTGTAGCATCGAGTATCAACCAATTTTGGATTGCACCAAAGTCGGCCATCTCACTACCTTTTAATGGCTAAGTTGGGTCAATTAAGGTTCTAAAAGTCAGTTAGTGCTTATTACACAACGCGGAAGACTAGTTTTCTCCTCGAGTGACTTAAGGGACACTGGTACAAACCAAAGTGTCGCACTAACATAGCCATCAGTTCAACCATATCGGTCGATGCCGTACAGTTTCCATGATTTATAGCTACTTACCTAAGGTCCCCAGATCCGGGTATAGGATCTTTGAAAGAAAGTAGAAAACAACCTTTAAATATAAAGCATTCAAAGCAAACAAGTAAAACAAGTAAGGTGGTCCTAAACTCTAAGATAACCCCTCTTTTTCGAAGTTCCCCAGCAGAGTCGCCAGTTCTGTAATACAGTGGGAGAACTGACTTGGTTTTTCATTTTATCGTAAATGTTGTAGATAGCAAGAGTCGCCATCGACTTTTCTTTTATCCAATAAGGAAAGGGTGAAAAGAAAAGGAAAGACCTTCAATATTTTCTTGAGTTCGGAGGGTATATTATGAAAAGGGAATGTGTTATCACCCTTTTCATCCATAGTTATCTACGGGCTCTTAATCGCTTAGCTCACTATGTTTTGAAAATTGCTTTGTTATGTGCATGTTTGAAAATATTTTGAAAATGCCAATTGTAAGGCAACTTTGTAATAACTCTTGTATTTTTCCTCGAGAACGCGTACAAAGGAATTTTGAAAATATTTTTTAAGTATGTTTGTGAAAAATATTTTTATTTTGAAGAGATTTGTGAGCAAGTGATTAACAATGGTCTACCTACTCAAGGTCTTTATTTTACTTTTCCTTCTCCTTTAGATAGTGCTACCCTACCATTAGTTAGTAGGAAACCCTATCGTTAGATGTGAAGGGACAGGTGTGGGTCATCGAAGGCAACTAGTAAGGACGATTTAGCAATTTTCGTAAGAGACTATATCATTTATCGAAAGGCAACGTCGAAGGGTCATCGAGGGACTATGATCTTTGAATCGAGGGACTTTGCTAAAGCGACCCCACTTTCGAGGAACATGACTATTTAATAGAAAGGCAACAAGAGAGACTACCCTAGAGGTGCGCACGTGCAAGTGTTTTGTATTCAGATATTTTGTCTTGAAGTTAGGTTATCTATCGATTGGTTTTTATCTTTCCATACAACCCTAATTACTAAGCGGTAATATAGCAAGTATAAAAAAGACAGTAAAGGTGCGAAAAGTAAAAGCAGAAAAGATAAACTTAAACGTATTACACGGCTTTGGGGCAGTTATATAATAGAAAGCGGAAAGTAAAAATCCTAAGCTATTACAACCCGGAAATAGTTACATAATAATGAAAAAGGAAAGCGAGAAATATAAGTTATTACAAACTGCGAACTCCATACACTTTATCTGTGAAGATAAAATAAAATTAAAATAGAGAAAAAAGAAATTTTTTAATGATTTTTTATAAAAAAATGTTTTTTTTAATGATGATTAAAATAAACCTAAAAACTAATTAATTTTAATTAAAAAAATAGTTGATTAATTAAATTAATAAAAAAGGTTAATGATGAATAAACCTAAAAACTAATTAATTTTAATTAACAAAACAATTGATTAATTGTATTTATAAAAAAGGTTAATGATGAAAAAACCTAAAAATTAATTAATTTTAATTAACAAAATAATTGATTAATCAAAATAATAAAAAAGGTTAATGATGAAAAACCTAAAAATTAATTAATTTTAATTACAAAATAATTGATTAATTAAATTAATAAAAAAGGTTAATGATGAAAAACCTAAAAAATAATTAATTTTAATTAACAAAATAATTGATCAATTAAATTAATAAAAAAGTTTAATGATGAAAAACCTAAAAATTAATTAATTTTAATTAACAAAATAATTGATTAATTAAATTAATAAAAAAATTTAATGATGAAAAACCTAAAAATTAATTAATTTTAATTAACAAAATAATTGATTAATTAAATTAATAAAAAAAGGTTAATGATGAATAAACCTAATAACTAATTAATTTTATGGTTTACAAAAAAAATAATTATTTTAGGTTTGTAAAAAAAAAAAGGTTTGTGATTTTATGGTTAGGTGAATTTAGGGTTTAAGGGAAAAAGAACAAGTTAGAAGAAAAATCAATCAAAATATCAGAGGTGGGTGTTGAATCCACGCCTTTAGCCTTTATCATGCCTGCCTTGCCACTGTGCCAGAGCTCACATATTATGCATCAAACCTTCTCTAATGATGTATATGAACACACGTAAACGTATCAAATTAGTTAACAATGCATAAATCAAAGGTTTGAATTTTAAAATAAAATAAAAAAACACTACCAAAACCGCTGAAGATGAACGTGATGTTCTGGGCACGATCTTGACTTCTTGAGGATTGGTATGAATTCATGGAAACTTCAAGATGATAATACAATGCTTGGTTTCAATTGAGAAGGGCTGGAAACAAGGGTTTTGTGTTGCTCTAGTTTCTTGAATTTTTGGAAGTTTTGGAATAGTTTTCTTTGCAAGGGTTTTCGTGTGATGTTATGTATGAATGAATAGAAATATATAGAGAATAATTAGGTTAAAACATTGTGGGCTTGGACCTTTTAAGAAAAGCCTTGACTTTATCTTATTTAATTTTGAATTTAAATAAATAAAATAAAAAATAAATGGAATAAAAATCAAAGGGGTGTATGAATAGGTTCAGAGGTTTACTATGAAGCCTAATACACGTTTGGACCTTGAAATACAAGCCCCTTTGCCCAAAAATTTGAGTTTGATCAATTTGGGTTTCATGCATTTCGTCAAATTTTACCAACTTGCACTGGTCATAACTCTCTAAATTTTTATCATTTGAATGCGATCTTGGACTTTTAGGAAAGCTCAAGATGTCCTTTACAAGCCCTCTTTTGATCATTTTTGCATGAGAGGACTTTATCTTGATGTAACTTTCCTTGAGAAAAAGTGTTTTTTTGTTAACTTTTAGAATGACCTATAATGTATTGGCACATATCTCTCAAATGAAGCATTTATTGGACTTGATCTTAGAGATTAAAAGTTGTATAAAATTGAATTTCCTTCACAATGAACTTTGGTTAAGGAAAATATGATGAAGCATGTGAAAGTTATGCTTGGTCAAAGTTTAGTTGACTTCTCATTAAGAAAACTCTAATTTGGCAACTTTTGACTTTCGATGATTTGAGAGTTTCCTTGATGAGTCATGATCAACCCTTGATCAAATGATGAATATTACTTCAAAATATTGATGTTGACCAAAAATCTTTAAGTTTGACTGTATGTTGACCACAGTTGACTTTTTGTTCAATATAGTTGATTTTCAGTCATCTGAGCCATTAACTGAGCAAACTTGTGATGCAAGGCATGAATCTTAGTATGAGAATTCTTAGAGACATATAAGGAACCGTGGAAACCACTTGAGGCCTTAGAAATCCAAACTTCCTTGATAAAAATGAAACCCTAGTTGTAACTCCATTGCTTAGGAGGAGAATTTGTCTGATCAATTCTTGAGCGACCTTGAGCATTTGAGAACCCTAGGAGAATATCATGAATAATGGGAGGGAAAATTTTGGGGTACAATAGGACTCTATGAAAATTTAAAAATATTCTAATTTTTGTTTTATTAAATACATCTAGCCATATATAATATAATCATTAGTTAATGTGATAAAGTATTGAAAACCTTATATAGATGACGCGTTTATTGGTTTGCATACACCAATATGTATAAGGGATAAAAGATCACTAGCTGTTTCACCTTTTTCCCGTCAATGGAGTATATTTCATATTTCCTAATAAACAAGATATTTTGTTCCTTTGATTGACTACTTTAGATGAAACAACGTGAAAAAAAATGTAAATTATGAAGAGGCATCATGTGAGACAAGATGTTCCAGCATGTGGGCATCATCTGGTCACAATATATTAGTCAGAGTTTGTAAGTAAATATGAGTGTGATTATGTTTGTTTTTAAGGATATTTGTTGTTGTATCTTTTCGCAATATGTTATTTTTCTAAAAAGATTTAGTAAGATCAAATCAAATTAAATGAAGAGTTAAAATGAATGAAGATAAAATCAAATCAAATCTCTTGATGGATGTTTTTGAAAAGAAAATCAAATTCGCATCTAAATTAAATCTGGTTGTTCTCAAGTTTGAAAATTATTGGAGAAAAGGCCAGCAGATAGTTTGCTATATAAGAAGACTCATTTCTAACAAAGAAAATACCAGCTAGAGTTTGATATCTAATGTGTTTGGGTTTATTATTTGCGCCTTTGTTCTTGTTGTTAATTCCACACCTCTATAGCGCCCAAGTTTCATAACTAATGCATAGAGGTTGGTTATGTTAGTTGAATTGTAATTCAACATTCTTTAAATTTGTGTTATGAATTGATCATTAGGATTAGTGGTTTAAAAAAGTAATAGGTATTCTCATATTTAGTGAGAGTCCTAAACAAAAATTCACATGTAGTATTAGGAAGAGATACATTGAACAAGGGTTGTTCATATAAGTCTATTTATACTAATACTGTAGAGAGTCGATTTCCTTTCTTAGGTTGGAAGCCCCCGGGCGTAGGTAACGTTGAACCTAACTAGGTTAATAATCCTTTGTGTCCTTTATTGCTTTATGATTTATTTACCAATATTTGTTAATTTGTTATAAGAATGTTTTACACATTGTCCCAAACATTGTGTCAGTGAGCAACCCCTTCATAATGGATTTTTGAATGATTGCAAATATATGTGAAATACTAAATACATGTGTGCACTACAAAAATATGATATAACATGTTTAAATAAGCTAAAAATGTATTTTACTCATAATGCATCATTATGAGTCGACACAACAGGTTTTGTATCGATACATAACTTACTGAAGTCCGTGGAATACTATTTCAAAACTATTATGCAATGATACAAAAGCTTATGTGTCGACACATAACTCTTTGATGACCCTAAAATGCAAACTTAAAACCTGCATGCATCGATACATAATCTCATGCATCGACACATAACATTTTGATGCCCCTGTAATACAAACTTAAACTAGTATGCATCGACACAAAACCTCATGCATCGACACATAACACTTTGATTCCCCTGTACTACATTCTTGAACTTGTATGCATCGACACAAAACCTCATGTATTGACACATAACATTATGATGCCCCTGGAAAACATTTTTTAACTTATATGTATCGATACATAATATCATGTGTCGATTCATACTATGTTTTATGTTCAAAAATTAAAATTACAATCAGTATGTATCGACACATACGTGTTATGTGTCGACGGATATAAAATTCTTGGTTCTGTAAAATGTTATAATATGATTTTGCATCGACTCAAAACACAATGTGTCGACGCATCCTGTCACTCATAACTAACATGATTCTACACATGACCAACATGCATCGACTCATAATACTTTCTTTCTTGACTATCCGTTTTTTGTTATAAATATAAGCAAGCATTTTTCTCAGTACACACAGCAACACATTTGAATTGTGTGCAAACAATTGTGAGAAACCAGAAGCCTAAAGAAACTTCATCTTCATCATCTTCTCAACCATCTTCAATTCAACAACAACAAAGAAAATCAAACATCCTTGTTGAAGTGAATCAAGCGGTCAGAGATAACGTTCATCTGTGTATTGAAAGAATATTAGTTGAGTTGAAGGTTGAAGAGGAGGCTTCAAGAAATAAACAAGAGGGTTTTTCCTTCAAAAAAAGGTGAGTTCTTGAGGGTTTTGTTAGCCACGGTCACATGAGTCGGATTCAGTCATAGCGAGGGGTTTGGGAATCAGAAGGATTTTAACAAACAGGTCATGGAAGCGGAGGATCGTTTGTGGACCTTGTAGGAAATCTTGATACAGCTCATATCAAGTGGTGGTTCTTACAAGAAGAAGAATAAGATCATAGGGATTTCTATCTTTCTATGTAGTGTAACCTTGTTATCAAACATTCAGCAAATTATTATAAAAGTTCTCAGTTTCAATTGTGAAATTGAGAGGGAGACGTACCCACACGCGAGGACGACAGTGGGGAACTTCCTTACCAAACTGTCTGCATATCGTTCTTTCTTTCTTTCTCTTTATAGTTTTACATATTCCATAATTTTGTAATTCAATTGCCTTTCTAAGCTTTTTTGTCTAATGATAAACATAGTGGTTCAAACATTTTCATCAAACCACCACTACTAAATCATTATACAAGCATATGCCAAGTGTTTGACAAAATTCCTAACAAATTTCTAAATTCATTGGAAATATTGTTTTTCTGATAAGTGCATTGAAACGTTAAGATTTTTGAGTTGTATATTCATCCATTTCATTTAATAAAAATCCAGCAAGTTTTTCAAATATCAAGTTTTCTAGTAGTCGGTTCAAAGTAGACGGAATTGATTCAGGACATTGATTTGCGCTGCTTTCAACTCGCTTTGATAAAATAATCTTAAATCCTTGAAAAAGTAAGAGGTGATCTATTCACCCCCCATCTCGATCACTTGCCACACCGTCTAACAAGTGGTATCAGAGCACCGGTTAGCTGGTGCTTTGTATCTACTAGTAACGCTATGGCCTTTGAACCAAATGGGGCGTATAATAGAGCTCCTGTTTTCAATGGTGAAAACTATGGCTACTGGAAATACTGCATGCGAGTACACATAAATTCCATTGACAAGAATGTATGGACTGCCATTCAAAATGGTCCCTTTCAAATCACCATGAGGAATGATGCAGGTGCAATAGTACCTAAACCTGAGGATCAATGGAATGGAATGGATGAAAAGAAATGGTCGTGCGATTGGAGAGGCAGAAATATGATAATCTCAACACTTGGTGTTGATGAGTATTATAGAGTGTCTCACTGCACGTCCGCTAAAGAAATGTGGGATGCTTTAGAAATTACCCATGAAGGCACTACTGAAGTTAAACAGTGCCGCATCAATACACTCAATCAAGAGTTCGAGCTCTTTCGCATGAAACAAGGAGAATCTGTCTCTGACATGCAGAAGAGATTCATTCATCTTGTGAGTCGTTTAAATGCACTTGGAAAACATGTTTCCAATGAAATTGCTACTAATAAAATTCTGAGATATCTTAGCAGGGAATGGCAACCTAAAGTAACAACTATCAAGGAAGCAAATGACCTCACTACGCTTACCATTACAACTCTGTTTGGAAAGCTGGAAGAACATCAACAAGAATTGCAAAGTCTTGAAAATACGAAAATAAGAGTAAGAAGGAAAGGAACAAAGACAGGGAGGGTGAGAAGAAGTCAATAGCTCTAATGTCTTCTAGCTCTAAGTCCTCAACCAAAGAGCAAGATGATAATGACTCAACTAGTGATGAAAATTCTGATGATGAAGAAATGGGACTCTTTGTTCGGAGATACAATAGATTTATTCGAATGAATGGAATCAAGCACTCCGATAAGAATCTCATAAGCTTTCGAAAACAATCCAAAGAGCTAAGGCAAGAAGAAAATAAAAAGCAAAGAGGTAAAGGACCTTGTTACAATTGTGGTAAAGTTGGACACTACAAACCAGACTGTCCAAAGATGCAAAAGGATAAGGGAAAAGCTCCACCAAATAAGTTCAACAAACAAACAAGAGCTTACATTACGTGGGAAAGCGATAGTGATTCATCAGACGAATACAGTTCAAGTGGTAGTGATGAAAGTACAAATTTATGTCTGATGGCACATACCAAAAATCAATTCTACCACAAGAAAGATAACCACAACAAGCAAGAAAGACAAGCATATCCTAACAACTTTTCTTCTATGACCTTTTCTGGACTAAAATTAGCTTTTGAAAAACTGCAATACAAAGCCGAAGATGCTTTTAAGAGATTATCCTCTGATAAACAAATATTTTTATTTCTGGAGAGTAAAGTCTATAAAGCTGAAAAAGACTTAAAAAGTATAAAAGCTAGTATTGCAGAATGTTCAAAAGATAAGGATGTTACAGGATGTATTCCCAAAAGGGAATGTGAAGTTTTCCATATTTGGCAACAATAGGTTAGAACTCTTAATGCCAAATTAGAAAAAGCTTTACAGCCCAAAGTTACTTTTGCAGTCGATCCTAGAATTTTTAAGAAAACGTTGAATCCACCATATTCAAAATGCTCTTTTGTTGAAACAATACCAAAGGATTCAATGAGCAGAAGTAAAAAAATACATCATCATCATGGTTTATGCCATTATTGTTGTCGTTTTGGTCATACCATTGAAAAATGCAAGTTTACGAGGTTTCTTGTTCCTAAAGGCATTTACCAATGGAGGCTTAAAGGCAACCATGTTACCACTTACCCACATGGAACCAATAAAAATTGGGTACCTACCTCTCTCTTTTGATATTGCAGGAAAAGTGCCTTACATCCATGGATAGAAGATGGTTTCTAGACAGCGGGTGTTCAAGGCATATGACCGGTGACATATCGCTCTTCATTAACTTCAAGGCAAAGAAGAAAGGATTTTTTACCTATGGAGACAATAATAAAGGAGCTATACTCGGTAAAGGTAGTGTAGGTAATCCCTCTACCACTACTATTTCTGATGTCCTTTTAGTAGAGGGGCTTAAACATAATTTGCTGAGTATTAGTCAATTATGTGACAAAGGTTATAAAGTTACCTTCACAAACACTTGCTGCATAATTGAAAACACTGAAAAGGATATTGTGTTTAAGGGCATTAGAGTAAACAATGTCTATATGCTTGACCTTTTTTATGTATCCTTAACAAGCACTAAGTGTCTAGTCACCTTGAATGATGATTCTTGGCTTTGGCATAGACGTCTAGCGCATGTTAACTTTGATTTGCTTAATAAGGTTGTATCCAAGGATCTAGTAGTAGGTCTTCCAAAGATAAAATTTACAATGGATCACCTATGTGATGCGTGCCAAATGGGAAAGCAAACAAGGGTCTCTTTCAAATCCAAAAATATGATTTCCACTTCACGACCCCTTGAGCTTCTCCACATGGACCTTTTTGGACCCTCTAGAACAAAAAGTCTGGGAGGAAATTATTATGGTTTTGTGATTGTTGACGACTACTCTAGATTTACTTGGACTATATTCCTTCATAGCAAAAATGAAACTTTTTCTGCTTTTAAGAGTTTTGCAAAACTATCTCAAAATAGAATGGAATTGAAAATAATTGCAATTCGAAGCGATCATGGAGGTGAATTTCAAAACCATCTCTTTGATAAGTAATCTGACAAGCATGGTATTGAGCATAATTTTTCAGCACCTCAAACTCCACAGCAGAATGGAGTTGTGGAGCACAAAAATCGCGTCTTAGAGGAGTTAGCAAGAACAATGCTCAATGAAGGTGGATTGCCAAAATATTTTTGGGATGATGCAATTAATACAGCCTGTTATGTTTTAAATAGAATATTAATTCGTCCCAATTTGGATAAAACACCTTATGAAATTTTAAAAGGAAGAAAGCCAAACTTGTCACATCTTCATGTATTCGATTGCAAATGTTTTATTTTAAATAATGGAAAAGAAAATCTTGGAAAATTTGATGCAAAACCAGATGAAGGTATCTTTCTCGGATACTTACAATCAAGCAAAGCATATAGGGTATACAATAAACGTTTACTTACAGTTAAGGAGTCAGTTCATGTCTCTTTTGATAAATCTTATCTGAAACATGTCAGAAAAGGTATTTCTCTTGATGGTGCAGGTGTATCTACTGAGAATATACTCAAAGAAACTGTTGAGGAAGTTGTTCAATCCAAAACAGTTGATGATGAGGAAGAAAAAGATACAAGCCTTTCAAAAGATGAGGAAGAAGAGCAAATGGAATCAAATGATCTTCCACTAGCTTGTAAGTCCTCTAAATACCATCCCATTGACAACATATTGGGAGACATCTCAAAAGGAGTAATGAATTGCTCCAAGATAAGTAATTTTTGTTATCATTTTGCTTTTGCTTCACAAGTAGAACCTAAAAATGCTAAAGAGGCCTTGATTGATGAATTTTGGCTAATGGCCATGCAAGAAGAGCTAAATTAGTTTAAAAGAAATGACATTTGGGAACTTGTCCCTCGTCCGCGAGACCATCATATCATAGGCACTAAATGGGTTTTTAGAAATAAACTTGATGAAAATGGAATGATAACCCGCAATAAAGCACGCTTGGTAGCACAAGGGTATAACCAAGAGGAGGGCATTGATTATGAGGAGACATATGCTCCAGTTGCTCGCCTTGAGGCTATATGTCTCTTGCTCGCTTATGCGTGTGCAAAAGATTTTAAGCTTTATCAAATGGACGTAAAGAGTTCCTTTCTTAACGGAGTCATAAATGAAGAAGTGTATGTCTCACAACCTTCTGGTTTTGAAAATAATGAATATCCAGATCATGTATTTAAATTAAAATGAGCTTTATACGGTCTTAAACAGGCTCCTCGAGTTTGGTATGAGAGACTTAGTAAATTTCTACTTGATCATGGTTATTCAAGAGGTAAAGTGGACACCACTCTTTTCATTAAACGTAAAGGAAAGAACATCCTTTTAGTTCAAATATACGTAGATGACATTATTTTTGGTTCAACTAATCTACACTTGGTCGAGGAATTTTCCAAAGTCATGCAGGGTGAATTTGAGATGAGTCTCATGGGGGAACTAAACTACTTTCTTGGTCTCCAAATAAAGCAGCTCAATGAAGGCACAATTATATGTCAAACAAAATATTTCCAAGAGTTTCTTAAACGATTTGGGATGAACAACTCAAAACCAATTGACACCCCCATGCCTACCAACAGAAATTTAGACAAGGATGAACACGGTAAGAGTGTTGATGTCAAGAAATATATAGGTATGATCGGATCACTCTTGTATCTTATAGCATCTAGGCTTGACATCATGTTTATTGTTTGCATGTGTGCACAATATAAATCGGATCCTAAGGAATCCCACTTGAAAGCTGTCAAGCGTATACTTAGGTATCTCAATAATACATCTAAGCATGGGCTATGGTATTCCAAGGGAAGCGATTGCAGTTTAGTAGGTTACTCTGATTCTGATTTTGTTGGCTACAAATCAGATAGGAAAAGCACTAGTGGAACATGTCACTTGTTTTCAAACTCTCTAGTAAGTTGGCATAGCAAAAAGCAAGTTTTTGTCGCTTTGTCAACTGCTGAAGCTGAATACGTTGCAGCCGGTAGTTGTTGTGCTCAGATCTTATGGCTGAAGCAACAATTACAAGACTATGATATTCAATTAAAATGTATTCCAATAAAATGTGACAACACAGGTGCTATAAATCTCACTAATAATCCAGTCTTAGACTCACGCACTAAACACATAGAGATTAGACATCACTTTCTTCACAATCTTGTTGAAAAGGAAGATGTTACGTTTGAGCATGTTGATACTAAAAATCAACTTGCTGACATCTTTACAAAACCACTAGTAACGGAACTCTTCTTCAACATTCGTCGTGAGCTAGGGATTTTATATCTCTCTTACGTGATGTCCTAAGCATATATGTAGTTGAAATATATCTATGTCTCACCATATTGTTGAGATGTGCTTTTCAGCTTTAGTACATGTGTCTACTTATCTAATCAAACAAGGTAATATCCTTCCTATCTTCTCCCTCAATCACTTATAAGTTGATCTAAATGTTCCACTGATAATGTCTTTGTGTATCTCTTTTACATAAATTGTTTGAATTTGACATATGCAATTTACATCACATCATTAGGCATGCATAATACTCTTCAGATGATTCATTTTTCATAATCATTTAAATTGGAATTTGGTACCATATCCCTTTGTTAACAAGAAACCGTGAAAAACTACAATTTCTGTCAAAATCTGTGTTATGAGTCGATACATACAGTTATGAGTTGACTCATATCAAAAATATTATAAAAATAGAAAGCAAGACTTGGTTTCAGATCGACGCATCAAGGTTTGCGTCGACACATATTCCTTCCCGTCGACTCATAGAGATCTTGTGTCGATACAAAACGTTTAAAACAAAGAAAAACTATTCTTTCACACAGGATGTGTCGACACATACGAATTTATTGTTGACATATAAGAGTAATAAATGGCATTAATTTAAATTGGGCCTACCCACCTACCCATCCCTCCAACTATCTGTATCATCACATACAAGCCTCCAACCCTAATAATTCTTCGCCACTCTCATCACTCCTTCATCTTCAAAAAAAAACCTCATACTCATACTCTTAACAACCATTCTTCTACAACCAAGCATGCCTCCAAAAACAAAAGGGAACGGAAAATTAGTTGCTGGACCATCCGGATCTGTCCCAGATATCCCTCCAAGCGCCTTATCTATCATGCATCCCGTCGTCGCAAATGAATTTGAGCAGTCCTTCAAAACAAGGTTAATTATGAAACCTCATGTCTTTGATAAGGCTGAGGTTCTACCCCTTCATATCACAGATGTCTGCGATATACTAGATGCTCAACAACTAGGGTCATTTCTTAACATTAAAGAAGACTACCATGAAGACTTTATACGAGCTTTTTATGCTGGATTAGAAACAAATAAAGGTTGGTGCTTTAAAGTCAAAATCGGGACAAGAAGATATGTCTTTGAAGCCATTGATTGGCAGAGCGTTTTTGGCATTCCTTTTGGAAGGTCAATAATGAAAATCTTCCATGATCAAAGTTTTGATATCGACTATGATGAAGAAACTTTCATACACTCAATCCTAAAACTTGATCGACCTCTAGGAGAGTTTGAGCTGATAACCACCTACATTATCAAAAGCATTCCAAGAATGCTTCACTTGATAACCTCACATATATTGCATCCAAGATTCGGTGGCCACTCTCGCCTAGACAGGTCAGATATCCATCTTCTGCACATTTTGCTATATAGGATTCCCCTAAAATGGCCAAACTACTTTGTCAGGCACATGTTCCTTATGCGAAACAGCCAAAAGAACATTGCACTTGGATATTCGGCTCAAATCATGACAATTATCAAGTTCTAGAACCTTGTTATCCCACCTGTTCCTCTCATCTCTCCTACTGCTGCCCAAGAGTTTAATAAGGCTACTTTATCTCACATGGGATACAGATGGGACAAAAACCCATCAATGCCTTTATTTTAAGGAAAAAGGGTCAAATGTAAAGGTATATAACTTTGACATGCCCTCTGAACAGATCTATGAGGATGAGGACCTTATTGATGCTGACATGCCAGATATCAATGAAAATGTCCAACCTGAAGCAAATCAGGCTGGAACCGGTTGGGTTGAGTGGGTGCCAAACCGTTGGTCTCCAACAAATTATCAATTTGATCAAACAACACAACCTCATGGTGCTCCAACTGTTGCAGCAGGTTCTTCCTCGGAAGCTCCTGCTTACCTCACCGCCATGTTTCAGCAAATGCAGGTTGCAAATGATTCTCGCCATGAAGAAGCGAGACATGGCACAACCAACAAAATGAATGGCACAAAGAACATGAGCAATGACATGATGAGCACACAAGGATGTACCAAAATTAACATTCGTGGCACTTAGATTTGGTCAAATGGAACCAAGTATTTTACAATGAGATGACAAGCTTCATGGACGACTGCCGTCAAAATCCTGGAATCATGGAAAATTTCAGAAATGTTGATATCCAGAACAGGTTTCGACGATATCAGTTCATGACTCAGAATCCTAACATCAATCCACCTCCACCGCCTCCTCCACCATACAACTATGACGAGTCCTGTGATGGACACAATCCCTAATCTATATCTTCATGTCATACATTTCATACCATTAACTCATGCTTTTTTTTTTCTTTCTTTCAAGTGGTTGTATTAATGTCACCTTCAAACATTCTATTTTGCTTATGTAATCTAACTTTTATCTACAAATTAATTACTTTTAACTTGATCACTTTCTGTTTACTCTATTATTTACTCAGTTATTTATAACATTATGCCAAGACATTCTGTGTGAATGCCAAGACAATTATTTGCTGAAATTGTATATCAATTTTCTTATGTGCTAAGATTACTGAAAATATTGCTTATTCTCTTTTTTATATGGTCAAAGGGGGAGAAGAAGAGTGTGTTAGTGAAGATTGTGTTTGTGTTAGAAAGAAGATGCACAAACTCAGGGGGAGCAAGCTTATTCGTCTACATTATATCACCACACATCATCAGATATTTGCCATCATCAAAAAGGGGGAGTTTGTGAGCAACTCCTTCATAATTGATTTTTGAATGATTACAAATATATATGAAATACTAAATACATGTGTGCACTACAAAAATATAATATAACATGTTTAAATAAGCTAAAAATGTATTTTACTCATAATGCATCATTATGACTCGACACAACAAGTTTTGTATCGATACATAACTTACTGAAGTCCCTGGAATACTATTTCAAAACTATTATACATCGATACAAAAGATTATGCATTGACACATAACTCTTTGATGACCCTGAAATGAAAACGTAAAACCTGCATGCATCGATACATAATCTCATGTGTAACACCCCAAATCTACCCCACAGTTATATTAAAATCAGAGTGCCAAAATTTCCTCAAACATGGGGCATTACATTCTCATTCCAAAAACCAACAACATAAAAACCTATCATAATAGATACATAGCACATATTGATCCAAAGAACTTATAACAATTTATTAGTCTTCAAAAGTATTCCAACTTGATTCCATAAATATGCAGCGGATTCATAACTTTAAAACTTCAAAGGAAACATAACATCTTTTAAACAACTTAATTCAAAGAAAACAACTTCTTAAAACAACAACTTGAATTAAACTTAAAACATCATAAAATTAAATAAGCGTTCATCCCCCCCCCCCTCCCCCGAGTGCTACGTATCAGAGCGACGACACCAACAAGCTACTAAGTCTCTACTCCTCGTTACCTGCACGTTACCAGTATAAAGGCAACGGCGAAAAAAATAAAGGGGTGAGACATCGAATAATATAAATAAGATTATGATAATTAATATATTAGACAAGAGCATTATAAACTTCACTACTTCTCAACAACACACAACAATCAATAAACATTCACAATTATCATTAGCGATTCAAAATGCAATTCGAATGCGACACAACTGTGCATATGCATGTGGTACCAACAGGGCTTCAGCCCTCTTCACTAATTGCCAATTAATAGAGGCACAAGGCATAAGCCTACTTCATAAATCCTCCAATACAAGCCTTCACAAAATGCAAATGTATGAGACTCATGTAACATACAACATCACATATATATCATTCACCACAAACTTCATTTCGAGGCATTCGCCTACATCCCTGCATCACTGGCAATAAGCCTAACACTTCACATATTCAATCACATCTCAATTATCTCAAAACAACATCTCATAAACATCTCAGAACAACAACATCTCAAACATCTCAATTAACAACATCTCATAACATCAAAATAATTTATTAAACATCATTTATTATCACAAAAATCATGGAACACAACTTCATCAATAACATCTCACTAATACTCAACTGTATAATAATAGTACAGTAATCCATCCTATTATTCTGCTAATTTATATCGTTACTGTCACTAATCCTACTGTCATAATTCTAACAGCAGCCTCTAAACATCTACTATTCATCAATCTGTCCCAAAAACAGCACAACGGTCATCTACGGGAATTAATCCTAAATCCCAAATTAGTTACTAGGATTACACTTATTAATCATCATCTAAATCATCTAGATTAGAGTCTGTCGCGTTAGTAAATCAACGCTTCGAACGACATCTCAAACAGCATCCTACAACTCAAGTTACAGCAATTTAAAAACTGACTCCGTCAAAATTATTCAGTATGGGTCGACACAAAACTCCTTAGATCGACTCATCCTGCTTCATTTATATGCTATGAGTCGACACATCCTCCTTAGGGATTGACTCATTCTGGCTTTCAATACAGCATGTATCGACACATGCACTCTTCGTGTCGACTCATCCTGAGTCTTATACTCATCATGCATCGACACATCCTCTCTTCGCGTCGACTCATCTTGAGTCTTATACTTAACATGCATCGACGCAAGCCCTGCATGCATCGACTCATCCTGAGTCGAATATCCTTCATGTATCGACACATGCAGCTTGGGGTCGACACATCCTTCGACAATCTGCATAATTTTATGCGTTTTCTACTGTATTTTGCTACGGGAATCATACTACAGCCCTAAAAACCTTATTATGATCATGATAATTCATCATCTAATATTACACTCTATTACTCCATTGATCAAACAACATAATAACATTCTTATTCATCAAAAAATCATCAAATCTTCATCATACATCATTCATAATGCAATTTATGCAAGAACAAACAGCAATTACATCTAACTCCATATATCAAACATCATGAACCCAATTATAAAGTCAGAACCCCACCCTTACATACTAACCATCATATTCCCGGTTATAAAATCCGAACCCCACCCATACCTTTTGGTTTTTCGGTCGGTCGAATTCTCCGGTTGAAACTGCAACTGGTTTGACGGCGAGTTCTCTAAATTTGCTTGCCTCCCACTTGGTGCCTCCAAACCCTTGCTTCTTCTACTGCTACGTGATAATTGTTTTGCTTTTGGTTGCTAACCTCTATATATTATAACCTAATATAATAATAGGTCTACTAGTAACTTTAATGGGCCTATTAATTCTATTCCTAATCTTGCTATTTCATATATTGATTTTCACTGCTTTCAACTCGTTTTGATAAAATAATCTTAAATCCTTGAAAAAGTAAGAGGTGATTTATTCAACCCCCCACCCCCCCACCCCCCACCCCACCCCCTCTCTCGATCACTTACCACACCGCCTAACAGTGTCTAACATCTATCATGCAGAGAAAAGAATTTTAATTGGCATCAGAGCAGGCATCTTGTGCAGTTTGGGTGAGCTTGAGGGATATTATACTCTTTTCAAATGGACTATACTAAGGAAGAAGGATCAGTAAATAAACCACATGTCTTGGATGGCACCAACTATGATTATTATAAATCTAAAATGATTTCTTTCCTTAAATCCAAGGACAACAAAATATGGAAGGTTATAATAAAAGGTTGGAAATACCATGTATCTACTTAGAACCATGTTTTAAATTGTCTAAAATTTTCAAAATCATGTTTTTCCAAATCACACAATTCACCTACTCTTGTGTGAAGTCTCAAGTCCAACAAATAGAAGGAGTAGATTTTGATGAGACATTTGCTTCAGTTGCTCACCTTGAACCTACTAGATTATTACTAGGAGTCTTCTGCATGTTTAAAATTAGATTATACCAAATGAATGTTAAAAGTTCATTCTTTAATAAATACCTTAATGAGGAAGTCTATGTCGAGCAACCAACGAGATTCATTGATTTTAACTTTCCAAATCGCATTTATAAGTTGAAGAAAGATTAATTCAGTTTTAGATCAACAGTACTCATGAATGCTTTTGAACCATAATTTGTCACCTACCGATCTTTCTTTTTTCCTTGACCTTAATTGTTGCAATTTCACTCTTCTATAAATCATTCTCACTTCTTGATTAAAATCAACAACAGAGTTAACAATAAAATGCTATATTTGGTGAAGTTTATAATTCTTGGTGCTCTATTTCTTCTTGAAGCACATCCATCCATTTTGTAACATTCTAGATTTTCAATGTATTGATGTATGGCTTCAAAAGTATTGAAGATAATTTTTGCATCTTGAAATCTTAGCATGAGCCTACCTAACTCCAAATCAACATTTGCTCTTTGAGTTTCCAAGAATAGTATAACAAGGATGAGATGGACAATAGCATAGCATCCATATAAAAAGTTACATAAATAATCTAGAAACACAAAGTCGTTAACTTTCACCATCACATTTTTCATTACACTATATGGTATGCAAGTCATTTTTTATTCAAATGTGGGTTAGGATGCCCCTTCTAGCTCGGATTATATATATTGGATAAAGGATTCCCTTTTTGAAAGTTTCCCATTAAATTTGCATCTTCAACTTTTCTTACGAAACACACTATCCATTTTGAGTGTCCAAACCCTCAAAAATAACTTCTTAAAGCTTGAGCTTGTGGAACATTTAATTATGCGAGATTTAAAGTTGTTAGTTGTTTTGTGAGAGCTTCAAATTAAACACTCTTTAATTTGATAATCTGCTCTTTAGATTATACATTTGTTCATGGCACCTTTATCAGTGGGTGCATGATACTTATTATGAACCATGTTTTTTATGAGGTCCTTCACTTCAACTTCTAAGTTGATATTTATGGTATCTCCATTCAAGGTATCAAGGAGCATCTTAATCCGAGTTCTCAAACCTTGTGTAGAGATATATACTTGAGCCATATCATCCAAACCATGCAATGAACACTTTTTTTAACAACAACTTAAACCTCTCCCACGAGTCATGGAGATATTTGGAGTCACCCTTACAAAAATTAATAATGTATGTAATTCATTTATGTAAATAAAAAAATTTATTTTATTTTAGTTTGTAATTTTTTTAGTAAGTAAGAATTCTTAAAAATATATTTTTTTAATTTATTTATAGTCATTGTTCTTTTATTTAATTTTTATAAAAATAATTTATATTATGATATATCTTTGTGATAGGTAGAATATTTGATTTTAATTCATCCAATATTAATGATGTAAAAACTAAAATTAAATATTATACATATTACAACAATTAATCTTAATATAAATTTATTTGATAGACTAAAATTAATAAAAAAAATTTTTAAAAAAAATTACAAGGTCATAAAAAATAGTGTATATACAAATATTAATTAAATATTAAAATAAAAATTATATTATATTTGTTTTTGTTGGGGGAGTTATTAGGAATATTGATATAAAGTTGATGACACACCATTATCCATCTAAAATTTTAAGATGATAGGTGATTGTCGTTGATATCTTGCAACAGGACACTCATTCCTTGCTCTTTCTCGAATCAAAGACTTTGATACTATTTGTTAGAGGGAATTATATAGGAGTATTGATATAAAGTTGGAGATTATGTCTTTTTGTAAGAGATACACCACTTATCCACTTAAAACGTTAAAGTGATAGGTGAATAAATTCTCTTACTTATATATTCTCAAGTCACTATATTCTTATATAATATAAGACTATTTCATCACTTACACGCACTTGTATTATTATTATAATTGTTTGTCCTCTATTATTTAAAAAAAAATGAGATGGGGACAAAATATGAATCATATTGTCCACATGTATTACATATTAGGGAGGGAGTGGTGTGACATATCTCTTAAAGTATTACATCAAAGTTGCTCACATGCGATAGATATATTGAGCTTCAATATGGACCACCTTAGGATTATCTATTAGCTAGGAAAGGAATTTCAATGTGGTTGAATAGAAAATAATGATCTATTTTCGCCACGATTCGATCATCACTTTTCTTAAAATCATTTAGTTTTTGGATTGTTTATATAACCTTAAAATATAATAATTAAGTATTTATGATACACCCGAACCATAAAATATATTAAACAAATAACTTTTCATGTATTTGTATTTAACAAAATATAAGATAATAGTTGAATTGGGGAACAAAAATAATTTGAAAGGTTGATTATGACTATTTATACAAATTCATATTTATAATGCACAGGTAAAAAATATATTTAATGTCGGATATGAAATGCATTTAATTTTGGTTACGAGAGTGAAGTAATGAAGAGTGTTATGAAAAACTACTAATTTATCTCTCAGTTACTGAAAAGCCGAGGCGTGAAGTTATTTGCACATAAGTTTGATCTCCAACATCTGAATTTTTATTATTTTTAGAATTGAATGGCGTGTCTAATATTATCTTTCGGTGTTGCGTAAAATCGAAGAAATAACTCAATGCTTTTACCTCGGTTTCAAGTAAAAATCGAGGGGATGTGATTTTTTTAGTATTGTCGTATGCACGTGTATCACATGACCATATTACAAAATATAGAACCATATTTTACATATTTCTAAAACAAAAGCATCGTACATTTTACCAATTTCTCAAACTGAAATATTATATTACAAATATTCATAGTTTACACCAAATAAAAATCCAAAATGATACACACTTTATAATTTTACAACAAAACTAAAACAAACAATTAATAACAAAAGCAATAACCAAAAGCACCTATAATTTGAACAATATTTGAAACCAATTAGGATAATCAACAGCAACTTTAAATCTTTAGTACAACGAATAAAAAAGAGTAAAATGATTAAATATAAATTACTAAATGTTATAAAAATTTTACTTATTAATTTTTCCATATCTCCTCTTCCTGATCAGAACGAATAACATGCACATCATTTGAATCATTTTCTTCAAATGATTGACGTACATGTGTTGCGAAGCAATGAGTCTCATAGTTAAAATGTTGATTTTATTCAGTACTATCAGCAAGATATTTTCCTTGAAGAATAATTGACCATCTAGTGTTAACAGGATCAATGACATAAAAAACTTTTTTTGCTTGGATTGACATGATGAATGGTTGTTCTTATAAGTTTCCTTTCGAAGATCAAACCGTGTGAATTCTAATTTATTGGTTTCTACACCAGTGTTACTGTCAATCCACTTGCACTTAAAAAAAGGCACTTTGAAAGCAACATAGTCAATATCCAAAATCTCCTCAATGACCCAAAGTATACTCTAGATGGTAGTACATAATTGTCATCTTTAAAACTAGAAAAGTACATGGATTCAACATCAACCATAACCCTATTATTTTGTATGGTGCTATGATCTGAAGGTTCATAGAAAGACAAGAAGGGGGTGAATTTGGTTTCTAAATTTAAATCTTTTTTGAACACCCAAGCACAAACCACAAAATAACAACAAAGATAAAGATCACAAGATTTTATCTTGGTTCGCCGTTAACTAGTATACCTTCAGTCCACCCTACTCAGATGATTTTGCCTTATCAATAAGAACTTAATCCACTAACCAATTAACTTTTTATTACAACCACAAAGACTACATGTATAAGTCTTCTCGATAATCCTGACTAAACCTTTAGTCCCTCAAGGATATTAACCAACCTGGTTAAATTATAAAGGTTTGTGTTTACAACGTGCTTCATAAAAAGATGATACACACAACTTTAATGCAACAAGATTTACAAAGAATAAAATCTATGAAGCTTTCAAAATAATAACAATTTTCTTCTTTGTGTTGATTCTCGATTAGTGTTTCTCTCTTATTTTAAATTGTTTCTTTTAAATATAAGTTTGTCGTTGTTCGTTAGTTGTCTCCTTCCATGGCTTCAAACCTTTATTCATATAGATGAGAATATATTCGTTGGAGAGTGAAGTTAGCATTTCATAATCCACAACCTTCATGATGATGTTGAGTAGTACAGTAATAGAGTTACAGTAGCTGCATAGTGGATGGTAAGGATGAGACATATTAAAAAATTTGTTACTGAAAAACAATCATTTTTCCTATCTCACAAGATAATGGAAATGATGTTGATTTGTAACATTTTAATATTTTTACACTATATCCCTTCATAGTAATCTCCTTGAGTCAGATGATTCTGATAGAACAAGGTGAACCTTGATCAGAGTTCATAGTTGCTATCTTTATTCATTTCTAACCACTTGAGTTAGAGGCTCGTGATAGAATTAGATGAAGCTTGATCAAAGAAAGTCTTCAATGCTTTGAGGAACGTTGATTCTTCATAATCTTGAGTTATTAGAGTCAATATGGATAAAGTTCTTTCAAATGTTTATTTGATACTTGTAGAAGTAGATTGTTCGTGCTAAACACTTCTTTGCTTTATTCATTGGTTCTCAGAGAATTTTATTGCCCAAAGTCTAGAGTTGCTTGTTCAAAGTCCAAAACTTGTACACTCAGAGTCCAGAATCTTGAATAAAATCTGAAAACTTTAACAAACTTTTTGAGTATAAAATTGTTATCCATACAAGATTATTTGTTATCATTAAAACTCCAAGGATTATTTGACGAACAAAACTTATTCCAACAATCTCCCCGTTTTTGATGATGACAATACCATGTACTTTGATGAATAATTTTTCTTTGATAAACGCAGAATAGTTAAAAATGACAAAGTTAGGTTTTTAAGATCCCCTTAGTTTAAAACTTATTAAAATTTCCAACTTCAACAGAGTGAGTTTTACAAGCTCCCCTGAGAATATTGTCAAAAAATTTCATGACTACGTCAGAGTTAGGTTTTCAAGCTCCCCTTGAGAGTAAAAAAAATTTGATAGTCTGGAAAATTTTAATCATGACAAAAGTGTCTGGTTTAATCAAAATGAAACACATAGTAGTTTAAAATACTAGAGTTAGGTTTGCAAGCTCCCCTATTGAGTTAAAACTTATTGAGATTTTAAATTCCATCAGAGTGAGGTTTGCAAGCTCTCTTTAAGAACAAGAAAATCTTAATCAGAATAATATGTGCCATAAATTAGAGCCAGTGCTAGATAAGATTTATCAGAGTGTCTACATGCAAAATCTCTTTAGAGAAAATATGGATATTACAATCAGATTCATATTTTCCTGCATATAAAAGTTTCCACAAAATATTTCAAATGTATGAGTTCTATTTAGTGAAACAGATATATATATCAAAATCATTATTCTTTTTCTCCCTCTTTGTCATCAATAAAAAATAATATGTAATAAGTATAATGGTTGAATGAAAAGGATAAAATGAAAATAATGAACTGAAAATATAAAGACTTTTCATTAATCATTGAAATAGGATGAGTACAAGTGGAATAATATTATCAAAAATTGGAACCAGAAGAGTAACAAGGTTAAACTAAGACTGTAACAAACAGCTAATCAGCAACCAACTTATCCAAGATACTCAAACATTTTACATTCTTCCTCATCTAGGGTAACAACATGTCTTTCCATTCTTACTTGATTTACTATCCCAACCCTAGTGAAAAGCTCATATAGAATTCTTCCATATGGAATGAGGAATGGAATTTCCCTTCAAGAGGTAATGATTGTCTCCTTGAGATATTTAAAAATGGTTGAGGGGAGATCAATGTGAACACTGTATAGCTGGAAGTATAGGAAATGTTTGTCCCCATAGGTTAGGAATTCCACTCTTTGCTCTCTGGGATGTAAGTTGGCCATCAGAATTTAATTGAAACACTAGCCTCTATATGGAGAGTTGTTAAAAAGTTGATCATCTCAATATTATCATAGATATTAGAAATCAGAGATTCATAGAAGGAATTGTTAAACCGGAGATGTTCTACAGTTTACCCTTTCTCCTTGCAACCAATTGCAACAACAATGGATGTTGGAGTGGGTGTGATTGGAAATCCAAAAACGAATGAGTGTATTTTCATTCCATTAATGCCCAATAGAAGCATAGTTTTGAATAAAAGTGAATGTGAAAAATGAAAGAGAAAGAGAGGAAATTAAATAGGGAAGGAGGGAAGAGTGAGAGAGGTTCAAAAATATTTGGTTTAGATAACCAACGGATAAAATTAAGACTGGAATTTTGAAAACACCCATAATTATAACACTAACACACAAGAATTAATAACTTAGGAAAGTGAAAGGATAATGATTACTTATGTTCCAAATATATAGAGAAACCTAAAAGTCTTATCAAACGATTTGATATTTGCATGTGTGACAACTGTCATACATCAGAGTCTAAACAATTTTTACATGACTTTTGCTTTTCCTCAGATTTTAGTCATCAGATTATATCATTTTATAATCTAACTAAGATCAATTATGAGTAATAAAAAATTCTAACCCCGGAAGGATAACACTTCATATTTTTATTTATTAGAGTCTTATATTACACATTCAGAGGCACAAATATTTTCTCATTCTAGATATAATTCTGTGTTAAGATTTTTCAAAATAAATATGAATTTATCCTCGGCACATGGTTTTCTAAAGATATCAGTCCATTGGTAGTCTATATCAATAAATTTTAAGTTTAAAATTCCATTATGAAAATAATCTCTTATAAAATGGTGTTTAATCTCAATATGTTTTTCCCTTGAGTGTAAGATAGGATTCTTAGTTAAACAAATAGCTGAAAGTCTTATCACACAAAATAGGAATGTTACCTTCTTTAATATGATAATCTTACAACTGACTTTTCATCCAAAGTACTTGTGTGTTATAACCATAGGCTGTAATATATTCAAATTTTACAGTTGAAAGAACTATTGTAGATTGCCTCTTGCTGGACCATGAAATCAGATTTTCACCAAGAAACTGACAACTTTCACTGATGATTTTTCTTTCAAATCTTTCTCCTGCATAACCACATCACCATAACCTATTAAATTATATACTTTTGATTTTTCTATATATCAAACCAAGGTTAGTAGTTCCTTTCAAATATCTGAAGATTCTCTTAACAGTTGTTAAGTGAGATTTTTTAGGATCTGATTGGAATCTAGCTCATAAACATACACTGAATAGAATGTCAGGTCTAGAAGCAGTCAGATACATAAGAGAACCAATCATACCAACTTCTATTTAACCTTCTTACTTGATTCATTCGTCTCAAGAATGCATGTAGGGATGTATGGGAGTCTTAGCCATTTTGCATTCTAATAAGTCAAACTTTTCCAGAAGTTCCTTCGTGTACTTCCTTTGATGAATGTAGGTTCCTTCTGGACATTGATTGATCTGGATTCCCAAAAAGAAATTTATATCACCCATCAGACTCATTTCAAATTCTGTGTGCATAAACTTAGAAAATTCTTCACAAAGAGAGGCATTAGCAGAACCAAAAAAAATATCATCTACATAAATTTTAACTGCAAGAATATTATTTTTGAATGATTTGAAAAACAAAGTTGTATCAACCGTACCTCTTGTAAACTTATTTTTCAAAATAAAATTGCTTAGTCTTTCATACCATGCTAAGGGAGTCAGTTTCATACCATAGAATGATTTCTTTAGTTTATAAACACAATCAAGATTTTTATGACTTTCAAAATCGGGAGGTTGATTAACATAAACTTCTTATGTTATGTAACCATTCAAGAATGCACTCTTGACATCCATTTTATATAAAATGATATTATGATTAACAACAAATAAAATAAGAGACAAATATATTCTAACATGTCCACTGGTGCAAAGGTCTCAGTATAATCAATTCCTTCTTGCTGATTATAGCCTTATGAAACCGGTATGGATTTGTTTCTTACCATATATCCTTGCTTATTGAGCTTGTTTCTTAATACCTAATCGGTTCCAATAATGTTCTTTCCCTTTGGTCTAGGTACCAGATCCCACACATCATTTCTAGAAAATTGATTAAGTTCTTCTTTCATAGCCATAATCCACTCAGAATCGAGAAGAGCTTCATTTATAGTTGATAGTTCTATGACAAACACCAGACCTAGAAGACTTTATTTGTCTTGTCTGGATGAAGATCTGGTTATGACAGGTTTAGTTTTATCTCCCATAATAAATTCCTCAAGATGTGAGATGTGTCGCATATACTTCTTTAGAGGAGCTAGAGTGTTGGTCGCTTCTGGTTGAGCATGTTTATGGTATTTTTCTTTAGAGTCTTTATCTTCAGAGTCTGAATACGTGATTTCAAGATCTGCAAATTTTCAACTAGATTTGGATTTTCAGGGTCAAACTTATCATCAAACTTAACATGAATTAACTCTTCAATAATTTATGTTTCAGTGTTGTATACTATATAGCCTTTTGAACGTTCAAAGTATGCTAACATGATATACTTATGTTCCTTAGAATCAAACTTGTTAAGGGTGTATTTGGTGTTAAGAATAAAACAAACACACCAAAAAGGATGAAAATAAGAGATGTTGGGCTTTCTATTTTTACATAATTCATAGGGATTTTTATTCGGAATTGGTCTTATAGATATCCTATGATGAATATAACAAGCTGTGTTGACTGCCTCTGCCCAAAAGTGATTTTCCATATTATTTTCGTTGATCATGGTTCTGGCCATTTCTTGTAAGGTTCGATTTTTTCTTTTCTAAAACTCCATTCTGTTGAGGAGTTCTAGGGAAAAAGAAATCATAAGAAATGTCTTTTATAAAAAAATTCAAAAAAACTTTATTTTCAAATTCTCCACCATAATCACTTCTGACAATGACAATTTTAAAATCTTTTTCATTTTGCACTTTGGAGTAGAAGGTAGCAAACACATTATGTGACTCATCCTTGTGTCTTAAGAATTTTACCCATGTCCATATGTTATAGTGATCAATGATAAATAACTCATACTTCTTACCACTGATAGAGGCTATTTTCACAGGCCCAAATAGGTCAATGTGTAAGAGTTCTAGAGGTAGAAATAACATTTTTATCTTTGAAAGAAGTCTTTGAAAACTTTCCTTTCTGACATACTTCACAAAGAGCATATGAATCAAACTTCATATTTGGAAGGACTCTGACAAGGTTCAACTTGTTTAGCTTCGATATTCTTATCATGTTAACATGGCCTAACCTTTTGTGCCAAGTCTATTTCTCTTCATTCAGAGAGAAGACATTTAACATTCTGACTTTCTAAATCTGAAAGATTGATTTTGTGAATGTTGTTTTTCCTTTTTCATTTGAATAATATGGAACCATCCTTCTGACTGATAGCTTTGCAGGACTCTTGATTGAAGATAATATCATAACGATTGTCACTTAATTAACTAATAGACAAGAGGTCATGCATTAATCCTTCAACTAATAATACATTAGAGATAAAAGGTAGAGAATCTTTACTAATAGTTCCAGAGCCAATGATTTTTCCTTCTTGATCTCCTATGAATCCTACAGAACTTCCAGGCTTAAGTTCTAGGTCTTGGAACATATGCCTTATTCACGTCATATGTCGTGAGCATCCAGAGTCCAGCTACCATGACTAGTGTTTTGACTTGGCTGCTAAGGACATACGCAACAAACATTATCTTATCTTTAGGTACTCATATATTTTTGGGTCCTTTAAGGTTAGTTTTCCCGTAGGTTTTATCATCTCATAATCTTTTTGCATAATCAGTGTCATGTGTGTGACCATAGATGAAGGAAGAGTATAAATGTGTAGGATTAATCACTATATCATCTACAACTTTAGGGTAAAACATTTAACTTTTTGGTTTAATGTACCCCATGCATTTTCTCCCATTCCCACTAACATCACATTTCATGGAAGTCATCTTTCTTCTATCTATGTGTTTGGCCATAAATTTTTTTTTAAAAATTTCATACTTCTTTAAAGCACATTCTGGATTCATAGGGGCATTAATGAGGGCTTCTTTTTCTACAAGATCACTTTTTTTCTTTTAAGAGCAAAGTTTTCATTTTCAATTTTTTTTTCTTTTACAATAATATTTTATTTTATTAGCTCACTATGTGGTTCCGAATGAGTTACAAGTATGTTTTTTAGAGACTTGCATTGTAACACCCCAATTCTACCCGACAATTATAAATGTAAATCAGAGTTATAATCATTCATACAAACGAATCAGGATGCCACAAATTTAACTTCAAAAATACATTGCATTCATCGTGGATACATAACACTTTAAAACTTCGGATGAACCATCAGCATAATACTTTAATCTCTTAGTTCAACAATTTAAACATCTACACAACAGAATTCTTAGTAACAGGTTTATCCATCGTTACAGCAACTTCAAAATAACACATACTTAATAACAATCAAATTAAAGTTCAACAACTGAAATAATCAATGATTAAAAGCAACAAGCGTTCATCCCCCCGAGTGTTACGTATCAGAGCAATGACACCAACTCGAACTACTGAAGGTATACAACCTTTACTCTGGATTACCTGCACGTTCCCAACGTAAGGGTAACATTCAAACAAAATGGGTGAGATATCTAAAAATATAATAAAACGTATGATAATTAATATATTAAATTAGATCACATAACATCACCACTTCTCATCTTATAAAAAACAATAATCAAAACAGAAATACCAATAATATACACATTCACCACATCAATACATAACTTCTTTATGCAATCATATAATGCGAATCAACACTATGCAAATGCGTGTGGTACCATTGGAGCAGAACTCCCATCTTAAAAATCTGCCAATAAATAGAGGCATCAACAAGGCATAATCCTTCATCTTAATATTCTCCAATACAGGCCATCTTAATGAGCATAAGCTCCATCTTGAAATGAAATATATGCGACACAATCATGAATGTAATGACAACACCATAATTAACAACATCTCAACACAACATCATCGTCCGCCAGAAGCCTACATCTTAATAGCTTCCAATTATTAGAGGCATCTCAACATCTTTCATCAACATCATTTATCATCATAAATCATCAAACATCATTTATACATCATAATTCATCAAACGTCATTTATAAATCATAGTTCATCAAACATCATAATTCATCAAACATCATTTATCATTAACAACTCATCCATACAATAATACAACAGTAGATCGTCAATCTCGCAACGTTGGCCATAGGCCTACAACATGATATCGCCTATAATTAATTAATCATCTAAGACTTACTCCTAAATCACCAAACCTCTACATATTACAATTCTGTAATACTACATCATTAGCATCATTAATCCTACTGTTACAAACCAATCAGTAATCTATAATCATCTCATCCTCCTCATTCTTTACAAAATCAACATAATGAATTAACGCGGGATCTAACTCTAATCCTAATTTGGATACTAGGATTATCCTTTCTATTCTTCACTTTAATCCTTAAGAATGAAGTTCATTACATTAGCTATTCAACGCTTCAAACGGCACCTCAAACGGAGTCCGAAAACTCAAGTTACAGCCCTTTCAAAATGATTCTGTCAAAAACCAGACAACATGGATCGACGTGTAATGTCTTGGGTCGACGCGTAATGGACTTAACACGCTACATGAGTCGACGCATACTCCCTTGTATCGACTCATACTGAGTTTGCAGCACTGCATGTATCAATACATGCTCCTACGTATCGACTCATCCTGAGTCTAAAAGCCCTCATATATCGATGCATGACTCCTTCGTATCGACTCATCCTGAGTCTAAAAGCCTTCATGCATCGACGCATGATGTTTGGGGTCGACACATACTATTTTGTCACGGATATTTTCTGCGATTTCACTGCGTTTTCACTGTGGTTTCCATACTTTAGGCCCTAAAAACATCCTCTAATCATAGATAATCTTCAATTATAATTATCATATAGTTCTACATCAAATATACAGCATTAGGGCATCGTTATTCATCTTTCAATCATCGATTATCATCATACAACAACATATAATTCAATCATGAACAGGACAACATTTTCACATCTAATCCCATAAATCAATCATCATAAACCCTATTATAGAGTCAGAACCCCACCCTTACCTTGGATTGAAGGTTGCTCTATAACTTTTCTGGTTGATTTTCGTTCTGCCTCTTTTCCTCCTTTTCAATAACTTTCACGTTCTCTTCTTCTAACCCTTATTCTTTCTCTCTTACTGCTTCTTCTTTTCTCCTTATTATTTCTAACAATAATAAAATAACCCTATTATTCTCTTTATTCCTTAATGGGATTAAGACTACCACATCCCATTTATTTCTACTTCTATCCTTTAAAACAAGCCCATATCAAATAATATTATCCTTCTCATATTATTACACAACTTAATAAAATAATTAAATCCAACTAATCACAACACATCAACTAACATAACAACACAACATCACAAATATTTCGAAAATAATTTAATTAAATGATTAATTAAATTACAGGCGTTACAACTCTCTCCCACTTAGAATATTTTCGTCCTCGAAAATTCACCTTAAACAAACAACTCATGACAGGAGTCTCGCATCTTGCTCTCCAACTCCCAAGTCATGCTTTCTCCGACAGTTCCTAGCCAAACCACTTTAACCAAAGAAATCTCTTTCCCCCTTAGAGTCTTTATTTCACGATCCTCGATCCGTACAGGCATCGTCTCCACTATAAAATTATCTCGGACTCTCACATCGTCCATATGAATCACACGAGATGGATCTGAAATATACTTCCGGAGTTGCGACACGTGAAACACATCATGCAAATTTGAAAGATTAGGTGGTAAAGCCACTCTATAAGCAACATTCCCAACTCTCTCTGAAATCTGATATGGTCCAATAAAATGAGAAGTGAGCTTCTTAGACTTTAATGCTCGTCCAACACCGGTCACAGGTGTAACTCTCAAAAACACATGGTCACCCGCTTGAAATTCTAAATCTTTCCTTCGCTTGTCATGATAACTCTTCTATCTACTCTGGGAAGCTTTCATCTTTTCTCGAATCAACTTCACCTTCTCAGTAGTCTCACGAACAAATCCAGGCCCAAGTACTACACTTTCACCAGATTCATGCTAACATAAAGGAGTTATACATCTTCGACCATACAACGCTTCAAAAGGTGCCATCCCAATACTTGAATGGTAATTGTTATTAAAGGTGGACTCTATCAACGGAAGATAAGTATCCCACGTACCTCTCTTCTCAAGAACACATGCCCTTAGCAAATCTTCCAACAATTGAATAGTTCGTTCAGTCTGACCATCTGTCTGAGGATGATACGCTGAACTCAACCTCAACTTAGAACCCAACGCTTCTTGCAAACTCTTCCAAAAATCATAAGTAAATCCGGGATCTCTATCTGACACAATGCACAAAGGAACACCATGTAGCTTCACGATTACACTAGTGTAAATCTCAACCAACTTCGACACTGGAAAACTGATGTTAATAGCAATAAAATAAGATGACTTCGTAAGCCTATCAACAATCACCCAAATCGAATCATGTCCTCTTAAAGTATTAGGTAACCCCGTCACAAAGTCCATTGAAATGCTATCCCATTTCCATTATGGAACTCCTAACGGTTGCATCAAACCTGCAGGCTTCTGATGTTCAACTTTCGACTTCTGACAAGTCAAACATGCATACACAAACCGAGCCACATCACTCTTCATCCCAGGCCACCAAAACAAACCTTCCAAATCTTGATACATCTTTGTAGCTCCTGGATGAATACTCAACTTACTTCTATGACTCTCTTCAAGTATCACTTTCTTCATCTCAGCATCATCAGGAATACAAATCTGGTTACGAAACCTCAACACACCTTGCACATCTAGCTTAAAATCAATATTCTCAGACTGATCGATTCCAACCATCAAATCTACCAGTTTCACATCCAACTTCTGAGCTTCTCTGATACTATCTAGAAATTCATTATTAATCTTCAACATGCCCAACACAACACTCTGCAGCGTAATCTCACAAACTAAGCTCATATCCCTGAACTGTTCAATTAAATCCAACTCTTTAACCATCACTGCCGACATATGTAAAGTCTTTCGACTCAATGCATCAGCTACCATATTCACTTTTCCTGGATGGTAATTCAAACTGAAATCATAATCCTTTAACAATTCCAACCATCTTCGTTGCCTCATATTCAACTCCTTCTGATCAAAAAGATACTTCAAACTCTTATGGTCACTAAACACTTCAAATCTAGAAACATAAAGATAATGCCTCTAAATCTTCAACACAAAGACAACTGCAGCAAGCTCTAAATCATGTGTAGGATAGTTCTTCTCATGAGTCCTCAACTGCTTTGACGCATAAGCAACTACCTTATCATTCTGCATAAGCACACCTCCTAAACCCATCTTAGACGCATTACAATACACCACAAAAGGCTCTCCTGAATTAGGCAACGTCAAAATCGGAGCCGACATCAATCTCTTCTTCAATTCTGTAAAACTTTCTTCGCACTGAACGTCCCATACAAAAGCTTTACCTTTACAAGTCAACTTAGTCAACGGAAGTGCCAACTTAGAAAAACCTTCAATAAACCTTCTGTAGTAACCACCTAATCCCAAAAATATCCTAATCTCAGTAGCTGACCTCGGAGTTTCCCATTGCAACACAGCGTCAACCTTCGGCTGATCTACACCAATGCCACTACCTAAGATCACAAGACCAAGAAAAATAACCTATTTTAACCAGAATTCACACTTGGACAGCTTTACATACAACTGTTTCTCTTTCAAAACTTGCAATACTACACTTAAGTGTTCAACATGCTCTTCTTCTGACTTAGAGTAAATCAAAATATCGTCAATGAACACCACTACGAACCAATCCAGATAAGTATGAAAGACGCGATTTATGTATTCCATGAATACTCCCGGCGCATTAGTAACACTGAAAGGCATCACCGAATACTCATAATGTCCAGAACGCGTTCTGAAATCCGTCTTCTGGATATCTTCATCCTTCACTTTAATCTGATGGCAACCCGACCTCAAATCAATCTTACTAAACACACGAGCATCCACCAATTGGTCTATCAAGTCATTTTTTCTTGGAAGCAGATACTTGTTCTTAATTGTCACTTTATTCAACTATCTATAATCAACACAAAGTCTCATACATCCATCTTTCTTCTTTACTAACAACACTGGAGAACCCCATGGTGATACACTTGGTCTTACAAACTTCTTTTCAAGTAACTCTTCCAATTTCTTTTTTAACTCTGACAATTCAAATGCAGACATCCTGTATGGTGCCATAGACACAGGTCTGGTACCAGGTACACGATTGATAGCAAATTCAACTTCCCTCTTTGGCGGTACATCAGGAATTTCATCGGGGAAAACTTCAGGGAATTCACACACCACATGCAATTCCTAAATTATAGCTTGAGTATCTACAGATAACAATGCCATCAATGAAAACATTTGTGCTTCCTCTTGCATCAACTTTCTCAACTGTTTAGCAGACAACAGACTATCTTCCTCTTCTTCGGGAGTAGAAAACCTCACAGGCTTGTCATAACAGTTAATATGAACATAGTTATGATCTAACCAGTTCATACCCAAAATCACATCCAAATCCAAACCTCTTAACAGTAAACAAACCAAATCAATAGCAAAGTCTATGTCGAAGATCGACAAGGGACACTTTAAACACACAGAAGAAGTAGTCACCGACCCCTTGGTTGGAGTATCGACGACCATTTCTCCATTCATAGAAGACAACATAAGACCCAATCTTTCAACACAATCAGCAACAATAAAATAATGAGTAGCACCGGTATCAATAATAGTAATTAAAGGAGTACTATTAATGAAACATGTAACTCTGATAAGTCCGTCCTCAATAGTTGTCTGATCCTTAACCAAAGTGAACAATTTACCACTCGTCTTCACCCTCTTTGGTTTCTTACACTGACTACTGATGTGCCCTTATTTACTACAGTTGAAATAAATCACATCCTTATGCTTTCACTCAGATACAACATATTAGATCTTACCACAACGGAAACTCCTCTTTACTTCAGTAGTACACACATTACTCTTATGCCCAGGTTTCCCATATTTAAACAAACCACACCAGCAGGAGCATCTCCTCCGCTAGTCCTCTGACCCTGAGCAACTTTCTATTTACCTTTACCAGCTGGGGTACCATAAGGCTTACCATGATTCTGTTGGTGCTTACCCCTCTTCTCACTGATAATCTTGTAATGAGCATTATTATCCTCTTTATAAATCCTGCAACTATCAATCAAATCAGCAAAGACACGGATCTTCTGGTATCCAACTGCCTCCTTGATCTCTGGGCGCAACCCATTCTCAAACTTGATACACTTTGAAAACTCAGTATCTTCCTCAGCGTAGTGCGGATAAAACTTAGCCAACTCAGAAAACATGGCAGCATACTCAACAACCTAAATATTCCCTTGCTTCAGCTCAAGGAACTCAATCTCCTTCTTACCACGAACATCTTCAGGAAAATACTTCCTCAAAAATTCCCTACGGAATACAGCCCAAGTGACATTCTCACCTACAGCTTCCAATTGCTGACAAGTCTCTAGCCACCAGTCATCAGCCTCGACTGCTAGCATATGAGTGCCATATCGAACCTTCTGCGTTGGAGTGCAGTCCATCACACGGAAGATTCTCTCAATCTCTTTCAACCAATCCAATCCTCCATCAGGATCATACTTTCCCTTGAACGTAGGCGATTCTCTCTCTGGAAAGTCGCCAAACTACGAGATCCAGCATTCCCGTCAACATTCGGCTGATTCTCCACCACATGAGCCATTGCTTCTAAAGCAGCAGCAAGTGCAGCATCATTCCTTCCAGCCATCTCAACTTATCACTACAACATAAACAAAGGTTAGAACTCAAACTAACAATACTCGATTGTTGGACAACTACGACTCGATAACTAGGTCAGACAGACCAACCTTTGCTGTGATACCAACTTTGTAACACCCTGATTCTACCCGACAATTATAAATGTAAATCAAAGTTATAATCATTCATACAAACGAATCAGGATGCCACAAATTCAACTTCAAAAACACCTTGCATTCATCGTGGATACATAACACTTTAAAACTTCTGATGAACCATCAACATAATACTTTAATCTCTTAGTTCAACAATTTAAACATCTACGCAGCAGAATTCTTAGTAACATATGTATCCATCGTTACAGCAACTTCAAAACAACACATACTTAATAACAATCAAATTAAAGTTCAACAACTTAAATAATCAAATATTAAAAGCAACCAGCATTCATCCCCCCGAGTGTTACGTATCAGAGCAATGACACCGACTCGAACTACTGAAGGTATACAGCCTTCACTCTAGATTACCTGCACGTTACCAACGTAAGGGTAACATTCAAACAGAAGGGGTGAGATATCTGACAATATAATAAAATGTATGATAATTAATATATTAAATTAGATCACATAACACCATCACTTCTCATCTTATAAACAACAATAATCGAAACAGAAATACCAACAATATACACATTCACCGCATCAATACACAACTTCTTTATGCAATCATATAATGTGACTCAATACTATTCAAATGCATCTGGTACCATTGGAGCAGAACTCCCATCTTAAAAATCTGCCAATAAATAGAGGCATCAATAAGGCATAAGCCTTCATCTTAATATTCGCCAATACAGGCCATTTTAACGAGCATAAGCTCCATCTTGAAATTCAATATATGCGACACAATCATGAATGTAATGACAACACCATAATTAACAACATCTCAATACAACATCATCATCGGCCAGAAGCCTACATCTTAATAGTGGCCAATTATTAGAGGTATCTCAACATCTTTCATCAACATCATTTATCATCATAAATCATCAAACATCATTTATACATCATAATTCATCAAACGTCATTTATACATCATGGTCCATCAAACGTCATTTATCATTAACAACTCAGCCATACAACAATACAACAGTAGATCGTCAATCTCGCAACGTTGGCCATAGGCCTACAACATGATATCACCTATAATTAATTAATCATCTAAGTCTTACTCCTAAATCACTAAACCTCTACATATTATTATTTTGTAATACTACATCATTAGCATCATTAATCCTACTGTTACAAACCAATCAGTAATCTATAATCATCTCATCCTCCTCATTCTTTACAAAATCAACATAGCAAATTAACGCGGGAACTAAATCTAATCCTAATTTGGATACTAGGATTATCCTTCCTATTCTTCATTTTAATCCTTAAGAATGAAGTTCATCATGTTAGCTATTCAACGCTTCAAACAACACCTCAAATGGAGTCCGAAAACTCAAGTTACAGCCCTTTCAAAATGATTCTGTCAAAAACCAGACAACATGGATCGACGCGTAATGTCTTGGGTCGACGCGTAGTGGACTTAACACGCTACATGAGTCGACTCATAATCCCTTGTATCGACTCATACTGAGTCTGTAGCACTGCATGTATCGATACATGCTCCTACGTATCGACTCATCCTGAGTCTAAAAGCCCTCATGTATCGACGCAGGACTCCTTCGTATCGACTCATCCTGAGTCTAAAAGCCTTCATGCATCAACGCATGACGTTTGGGGTCGACACATATTATTCTGTCACGGATATTTTCTGTGATTTCACTGCGTTTTCACTATGGTTTCCATACTTTAGGCCCTAAAACCATCCTCTAATCATAGATTATCTTAAATTATAACTATCCTATAGTTCTACATCAAATATACAACATTAGGGCATCGTTATTCATCTTTCAATCATCGATTCTCATCATACAACAACATATAATTCAATCATGAACAGGACAACATTTTCACATCTAATCCAATAAACCAATCATCATAAACCCTATTATAAGGTCAGAATCCCACCCTTACCTTGGATTGAAGGTTGCTCTATAACTTTTCCAAATGATTTATGTTCTGCCTCTTTTCCTCCTTTCCAATAACTTTCACGTTCTCTTCTTCTAAGCCTTATTCTTTCTCTCTTACTGTTTCTTCTTTTCTCCTTATTATTTCTAACAATAATAAAATAACCCTATTATTCTCTTTATTCTTTAATGGGCTTAAGACTACCACACCCCCTTTATTTCTACTTTTATCCTTTAAAACAAGCCCACATCAAATAATATTATCCTTTTCATATTATTCCATAACTTAATAAAATAATTAAATCCAACTAATCATAACACATCAACTAACATAACAACACAACATCACAAATATTCTGAAAATAATTTAATTAAATGATTAATTAAATTATGGGCGTCACATACATCTTCTTTGAAGATTTTGATTCTTTTCAAGAATCTCAGCAAGGGAAGTTTCAAGTTCAGAGCGACATAAAAGAGGAAATACCTCTTCAGAGTTTGATTCTAGTTTTGACTTGGAGTTTCTTGCTTTTGTCTTTGCCATCAATGCCATGTTAACTTACTCTTCTTCAGAGTCATCATCTAAAGATTCAGATTCATCCCAAGTTGTCATCATACCTTTCTTCTTATTTTTGAATAACTTCTTCTTCGGTCTTTCTCTGTTGAGTCTGGAACACTCGTTCTTGAAGTGGCCAAGCTCTTTGCAATCGAAGAAAGCAATCTCTATTTTAGATTTATATTTCTTCTTCCTGGATGTTGGCTCAGAACGTCCATAAGATCTTTTGTAGCCTATATACCTCTTTGGTCTTTGCTTCCATAGTTGATTAATTCTTTTGGATAGCATAAACACTTCTTCCTCGTCGTCAAAATCTTCTTCTCATTCTTCTTTTTCAGCTTGAAAAGCTTTAGTATTTTCATATTTGCTTTTGGGTTTCAGATCAATAGATTTTACTTTCTTTAGAGGCTCATCTTCCTCAAGCTCTATTTCATGACTCCTTAAATAAATTATAAAATCTACCAGAATTATACTGTTAAGATTCTTTGACACCTTTAGTGCAGTCAGCATAGGCCTCCATTTCTTTGAAATACTTTTGATGATTTTCCTTACATGGTTTGTAGTATGTAGCCTTTGTTTAGAACTTTTAGTCCTGCTACCATAGTTTGAAACCTTGAGAACATACTCTCGATAGTTTCATCATATTCCATCTTGCAGGATTCATACTTTTGAATCATGGCTATAGCCTTGGTTTATTTTACTTGCTCATTTCCTTCATGAGTCATTCTAAGAGAATTAAATATAGACTTCACAGAGTCTCTATTTGTCATCTTTTCATACTCAGTGTATGAAATGGTGTTCAACATAATGGTTCTTGATCTGTGATGATTTTTGTTGTCCCTTTTATGTTGGTCATTCATACCATTGACATTCAAAGGATATGTGTAACCATCTAATACCATATCCCATAGACAAGATCAGAACCAAGGAAGAAACTTTCGATTTTATCCTTTTGGTAGTCAAACTTTTCACCATCAACGACTGGTGGTTTAGCAGCAAAATGATTTTTTATCATTGTTGGTATTTACAAGTGGAACTTCAGCCACTGTGTTTCAAATATTGGATCTTTATTTTACATATTTAATTGTTTTGATAATAATCAATACTAGAACTGGAGCTTTGATGTCATTGGAAGGTTCACAGAAACACAAGAAAGGGTGGGGGTTAAATTTGGTTTATAGATTTAAATATTTTTTTAACACCCAATCACAAACAACATAATTACAACAAAGATAAAAAAACACAAGATTTTATCCTAGTTTACTGTTAACTAGGCTACCTCTAGTACACCCTACACAGGTGATTTTTCCTTATCAAAAAGGACAAATAACTTTTGATTACAACAACAAAGACTACTCGTCTAAGTCTTTATTAGGAACCTGACTAAACCTTCCGCCCCTCAAAGATATTAACCAACCTGGTTAAATTACAAAGGTCTATGTTTACAAAGAGCTTCTTAAAAAGATAATACACACAATTTTAATTAAACAATATTTACAAAGAATAAAGGTTATGAAGCTTTCAAAATAATAACAACTTTCTTTTTTATGTTGATTCTTGACTAGTATTTCTCTCTTGTTTCTTTTGAATGTCAGTTTGTCATTGTTTGTTCGTTGTCTCTTCCCATCACTTCAAACATTCCTTTATCTAGATGAGAATAAATTCGTTGAAGGGTGAAGTTGGAATTTCATAATCCACATCTTGCATGAAGATGTTGAGTAGTACAATAGTAGAGTGGCAATAGCAGCATATTGGAAGGTGAGGATGGGATGTATTGAAAAAGTTGGTACTAACAAACATTCATTTTTCCTATATCACAAGGTAGGGGAAATGATGTTGATTTGTACTATTTTAATATTTTCACACTATCTCCCTTCATAGTAATCTCCTTGAGTCAGAGGCTTCTGCTAGAATACGTTGAAGCTTGATCAGAGTCCAGAGTTACTATCTTTCTTCACTTCTAACTACTTGAGTTAAAGGCTTGTAGTAGAGTTAGATGAAGTTTGACCAGAGTAAATTTTAAGTGCTTTGAGAAATGTCGAGTCTTCAAATTCTTGAGTTATTATAGTCAATATGGATAAAGTTATTTCAAATGTTGACTTGATACTTGTAGAAGCATATTGTTTCTTGTAAACACTTCTTTGATTTCTTCATCGGTTCAAAGTGCATTTGATTGCCCAGACTTTAGAGTTTCTTACTTAGAGTCCAGAACTTGCATGCTCAAGGTCTAGAATCTATGAATAAAATATGTACACTTTAACAAACCATTAGAATACAAAATTATTCTCTATACTAGTGTATTTGTTATCATCAAAATTCCAAGGATTAGTTGACAAACCAAACTTGTTCAAACATGATCATCCTTTGATTTTGTATAGAATGAATATTTAGTTAAATATTGTATGCACTCCAAGTAATTACATTAAACTTAGGCACACGTGACAACCATTTAATTTTATATGATGGGCTACACTCTTTAGAAACACTTTCATTAAACTAAGTTATGCAATTTTTGTTATGCTCTGTCAACAATCATCTCTCATTCATCTGGGGGAAGTTTTCCTTTATAAGGCTTTTATGAGCAGTCCAATAAGGTTAAACTTCACTAAATTTATTCAATATATACAAATATTTTTGAAGAACTACTTCTCTGTTAAATGTCTTAACATTTAAACCTTAAATACCTCTACCATCAAAACATCCATCACAACGAGACTCAAGAATTCCTATAAAGTTCTCTTATGACAAATAGTTTGTATAAAACTCAATAGCTTCTTCTGTGATGTATTGTTCAATGATCTAAGCTTTTTAACAGTGATGATTCTTTGTATATCCTTTAAAAATATTCAAAAATATTCATGCATCACTCTACTGGATACATCAACTATAAATAAACTGGACCATAACATATAATTTCCTTTACTAGATGAACAACTAAGTGAACTATAATGTTAAAGAGTGATGGAGGGAAAAACATCTCTAATTGACACAAGATAATTGCAGCTTCGTGTTCCAAGTCGTCTAAATTTCCAGGATCAATAACTTTACTATATATAGCATTAAGGAATAAGCACAGTCTGGTTATAGTTACCCTTACATTTTTGGTAAAATGCCACAGATATCCACTGGTAGAAGTTGTTGCATCAAGACATGACAATCATGAGATTTTAAACCAACTAATTTGAGATCTTTCATTGAATAAGTTTCTTCACATTTAACGAGTACCCTTGGGAGACTTTGATACTCTGCAAAAAATTGCAAAAAAAATTTTAGACAGTGATTTGGATTGGGCCTACATTTTCCCTTCGAACGGGAAGCCCAAAGGCAGCCTAAGTTAGAGACCATTGGGAAACTCCTCATCCGACCGTTGGAGGACGTGGTCCACGACAGCCATCTAAACTGCCCTCCGGAAATCACGGGTTCAACCCTAGTCTCGCGGAGCAGTTGACCATGGGGGAGCCCACTTGCTGGACTCCATACACACGTAAGCCCTGGCAGTTCCTGCTATTAGGCCTCAACATGGCGCAATAGTGGGAACCTTGGCCCAACGTGGGGGGCTATAAATACCCTCTCTCCTAAGAGGGTCAGGTATTTAATTCATATCTCTAAACTCATACTTGCTTTCTCATTCCGCAACTTACTTTGCCATCGGAGTGTCTTGCAGATACCCCCCCCCCATATCATTCAACTTCTGCCCGAGCTAGCTGTGACGGTCCATTTCTGATCCGGTAAGATCAGACAGAGTGTGACATGTTGGAGGAAATAAGCTCTATTTCTTATTTCTTTTGGGGCTAACTCTTGTCGTACCCATCACAACCATATATTCATGAGATTTCTTAGTATCTTTTGTCTTTCCTTTAATATTGAGAAGTTCTACAATCAAACTATCACATATATTTTTCTCCACTTGCATCACATCAAGACAATATCTTACATCAAGACTAGACAAATATGAAAGATCAAAGAACACCGACATCTTTTTCCAAATATTTTTCTCCAAATTCTTTTTTTGTTTCTTTCCAAAGACAACATTAATGTGTTGTTGTCTTTTTTAAACTTCCTTCTCGGTTAAGGGCTTTAGAGCGGTATTAAACTCTCGCCCTCCATTAAAAGCCTTTCACAATCTACGGTATGGACTATTAGGTCTTAAAAAATTTTGATATCCAAGATAAACTGTCTTTTCCTTTTTGTAATTAGTGGTGACATGTATCAAATTCACTTATATGACACGCTTTATGTCCCTTAACACTCTACCCAGACAAATATTGTATGCAAGAAAGCCATTGATTGTAAAAAACAACATGGCACGCAACTTAAAGTTATCACATGTGTACACATCATCAACATCTTTCTCCCACAAAAGTCTTCTATCTTCAATCAATGGCGTTAAATAAACAAATATGTCATTCCCTGGTTGTCTTGGACTTGAAATCATCATTGATAGCATCATATACTTGCACTTCATGGAAAACCATGGATATATGTTATAAATTATGAGAAGTACATGCCATGACGTATGGTTAGTACTTAAATTACCAAAAGGGTTCATTCCGTCGAAGGAAAGTCCAAGCATAAGGTTTCTCGGTTCAAGGGAAAAATCTGGAAACAAGGAATCAATTTTCTTCCATTGTAATGAATAAGCTACAAGGATAATTTTTTCATCACACACTCTTTCACCTGCATGCTATCTAGTATTATTTGTGTCATTAACATTAGTAAACAATCTCTTGAACCTTGGAATTATCTATAGATACTACATCATCTTGGAAGGAACACCCTTGCTAGTTACACCATCATCGTCATCAACACCATTGTCCTTTTTCATGTAGTGTGATTTCCAACACCTCGGGCACTCCTTTAAGTTTTCAAACTCTTTCCTATATAATATGCAATCTCTACGACAAGCAATATATTTGACATAATACAAATTCATTTGACACAATATCTTCTTGGACTCATAACTATAATTCGTCAACATGTTACCTCCTGAAAGCATTTTTTCAACAATTCAAGCAATTCAGTTAAACTTCTATTAGACCATCCACCTCTTACCTTAAGATTAAATTGTCTTAATACAAATAACATTTTTGTAAAACTTTTACATCCCGGATACAACGAATCTTCCATGTCTCTTTGCAAAGTATTTACCTCATTAACTTTCTTGAAAGCATCTACTCCAATATCATGAATCATATTTTCTAGAGTATCATTCATAAATTCATCATCTTCTAATGTAAGAGGTCTCTTATCTGTCACTTAACCATGCCATACCCCTTTCGTGTAATTTTGAATAATTCCATCACAACCTAAATGATTGAATATATATTTATTTGGATGTCTTTTTCGTATTTTGGAAATTTTTACAAGGACACCAAAAAATCTCATTAATTTTAGGAAAGTTTTTTCCCCAGCAAAATCAAGAAATTATATCACTCCATTCTCATACTCTTTACTTAATTTATTGACTTTCATCCAACTACGATCCTTAATCACATAAAGCTTCTGAAAATAAAATAAAAATAATACACAATCAGTAAAAGTAAAGCTTCTCAATAAACAACAATACATTCTCAAAATAATAAACAACAATGACGACAACAACAACAACAACAACAACAAACAACAAGAGCAACCTGAACAAGAACAATAATGGAGAACTTGTATATACCAGAAATGTGATGAGAGACTAAAAGAAAAGTGTTGGTTCTATGTTCTTCCTTCCTTCTTGGAGAAGAATTGTGTTCTTTCGTTGACTAGAGAAGAATGATGTTCTTTCATTCACTAGGGTTCAAAAAGTGTACGAGTTAGACATTAACTCAAGGGAAAAAAATTTAGAGTTTTTATCTCGATTTTTTAAAAAATTGAGAGAACATATCCGACGTAAAATATGTAAAAAATAAATACGCCTTTTTTGTTCTAAAAAGAATAAAAAATTTAATGAATTTTTATCTCAATTTTCTTAAAAATCGAGAAATCATATTCGATGTAAAATTTATAAAAAATAAACGTGTCTTTTTAATTCTAAATAAAAGATAAAGTTGTAGAAACTAAGAATTGAAATTTAAACTGTGAGCAATTATTTATATCAATTTTGATAATAATCGAATAAAAAGATTAATTTTTTAAAAAATAAATTAAATGACATGTTTTATGTCATCTGACGATTTCTCAATAACTGACCTGAAAATTTGCAATGAAATGAATTATTTAGAGTAGTAATGGTTATTATATAATTTATTATACTATCCAACATCTCTACAGTTATTATATATTTATTATACTATCCAACATCCCTACAATTATTATATATTTATTATACTATCCAACATCCCTACAATTGGAAATAAAAATAAAACACTACAATTGGAGTAATAAGCACCATTAGTTAAACATGACCAATCAGAGGAGCCTCTTTCCATATCATTATTAAAAATCCTTTAAAAAAAAGAAGCTACATTCACCACGTGATTCTTCGAATTTTCCTGTTATTATTTTTATATTGACATTTTGTAATGTTTTATTTACTATTACTAAAATGAAGAAGAAACGTGTATAAATACGTTTGGGAAAAAAGAAAACATTTTCTTAATCTTGATATTATAGAAGATTCAAGCAATTTCTATACTTTGCAATGATTCCTAAATTTTTTAAGGGTTTGAGTGGATTACAAAGTTTATACGTGCTAGCTAGCTATAGCTAGGTAAGTGCTTTGTTTAATTCCAATTGCTTGCTCCCAAAAGAAAATCACGATTCCATAAAGTTGATGCTTTATTGGTTCTTATTATTCTGCAAAAAATATTATACATTAATTCTGGTTTAGAAGGTTCTAAATATTCGCACCATGTTCACACAGATTATAGGTTGGATAGAATTTGAAGAAAAAATTTAAATTTGAGAATTAGTTATTTTTGTTATAGGCTTATACAACGCCAAAAAGGCCTTTACTTTAGATAACATATTTTAGACAACGCTTTTATACAAAAGCGCTGTTATAAATAAATTAAAAAATAAAATACAGAAACTATATACGAAAATGAGTAAAAGTGTTGCTAAAAGGTCGACCTTAGACAGTGCTTCTGAAAAGCACTGCTAAAAGGGTTGTTTTAGAAAGCGCTTAAAAAAAGCGTTGGTAAAGGACCACATTAGTCAGCGCTTCTCCGAAGCGCTGTCTAAAGTCATATAAATTTTATAAAAAAATTTAAAAGCGCTGCTAAAGGTCTATATTAGCCAACGCTTCTAAAAAGCGTTGTCTAAAGTCATATAATTAGAATTTAAAAATAGAATTCCTCTAGAACTCGTTTCTATTCACAGACCTCCAGAAACGTAACACTTTTCTCTTCGTCCTTCCGCCGTTCCTCCAATACCGTCGTCCCTCCGACCGTCCTCCTTTCGCCGTTCCTCTGACCTCCCTCCTTCCTCTGTCCCTCAGTTGTCGTCCTCCACCGTATCTCAAGGTAAGTTTCCCTTGTTCCTATCTTTATTACTGTTATGGTTCTTTGGGTATTCGATTTATAACATTTGGTTTTTTGGACTCTCTTATAGGACTTCTATCAACCATTTCACCAACATTTGGTTTTGTTAAGCTTGGTTCAGCATTTCCTTCTATATTTTTAGGTATTTATTTCCTTCTACATTTCTAGATATTTCCTTCTACATTTCTGCAAAACTTGTGACATGTTTGTAAGTTCGATTAGTTAGTGATATAAACTCTGTTAGGCTGTCCGATTTTATTTAGTTTCGATAAAGGTTGGATGTTGATGTCGCATTTATTCGTGTATAAACTAACCGAGAAACTATTGGGGCAACCCGTTTTTTTTATTTGTTAGAGTTTCATGTTTGAATTCAATGTTGTGTCACTTTGTGTGAGAAAATTTGAAAGAGATTTTGATGCATGTTGTTATGAATTCAAGGTTTAATTCGCTTACGGTGCCACTTTGTTGCGATAGTTTGATTTCATTTTGGTTTCGATGACGGTTTGATGTCTATGCCACGTTATTCGCATAAGATATAGTCGAGAACCATTCATGGGGAAGCAATTCATCTTTTACCGTTGCTTTGAGATTTAGACAACTTTATTGTGTAATTTGATTTAAATTCGAAAGTTAGCATAGTTGTGACATCGGGTGCTTTCCCATTTTATTTTGAATCTTCTTGAGTTGAAACTATCGAGCATTTGTAACTTGTTATAGTTGCTGCCCGATTTTTGTTTAATCAAATAAATCATGTGTTGAAATCAATTTTCCATGTTTCGATTCTTAAATTGTGTAACAAAATGAGTTCTTTGATTTTATTTTCATTTGAGGATTGGTATCGTGATTTTATTCTCAACTTTATGCATTTTCAATGTTAGTGTGCTTACTAAAAAGTTGGTTAAGACTTTTTTATTGGTGTAGTTAGTCGAAGACCATCACCGATTCGAAGAACATCAAAGCAGCATCATCAGTCGCCCGCACCAATAACCCCTCTTCTTTCTTTGGTAAGTCAAATTCAAATTCAACATTACCGACTCGTTTATTTATTTACTATTTGCTTCCTAAATTATAAAACATTCTATCTATGTCAATTAAAAAGCACAATTAATTTTATATAGAAATAATTAATTTTAGTCTATATCGATCTAGAACTAATTTGATTAAATCTTATGAAATATTTATAAAAGTTTGTATTAATATTCTTTTTGTGTCGCGAAAGGGTTTTTCTTTATGTTCTTTTGAAATAGTTGCATGAATAATTATAGTGTTTTTGTTTACCTTAATTAGTAGTAATTCCATGGATAAAAATTAGATGCTACCGATCGATTGTCAAAAGAGTACGAGAATGGGGTATTGGAATTCGTTAAGTTTACTGTTGAACACGTCAAAGACTCCAGTCGAATGAAATATCCTTGCTTGGGTTGTTGTTATGTGGGTTTGGTTGACGCAGATGGATTGAAATCGCATTTACTGACGCGTGGGGTTGATTTAAGTTACAAGTGTTGGATATATCATGGTGAGAAAAGTAATACGACGACCTATTCTCTAGACGACAATGACACGGATACATACGATTGTGATCGAGTCAAAGAGATTGCAGAAGCACTTGAAGAAGATCTTAAGGATTGTCCCAAAATGTTTGAGAGGTTGGTAAGCGATGCAGAGAAACCGTTGTATAAAGGTTTCACTAAATTCACAAGACTGTCTGCGGTATTAAAGTTGTACAACTTAAAGGTAGGCAATGGATTGTCGGATAAAAGTTTCACAGAGTTATTAGCCCTTATGAGAGATATGCTTCCGGAGGATAATATTCTTCCTAATCGAACCTATGAGGCCAAAAAAATGTTGTGCTCTATTGGCATGAGCTATGATAAGGTACATGCTTGTCCAAATGATTGTGTTTTGTTTTGAAACGAATATGCATCGTTAAATGAGTGCCCTAAATGCGGTTTATCTCGATATAAGAAAAAATTGTCTCCAACAAAAGTCTTATGGTATTTTCCTATAATTCTGAGATTTAGGCGCATGTTTCATAGTGAAACCGATGCAAGACACTTAACTTGGCATGCAGATGAAATAATTATTGATGGAAAGTATCGACATCCGGCAGATTCACCACAGTGGTTGAAAGTTGATGATGATTATCCTGATTTTGGAAAAGAAACAAGAAACCTTTGCTTGGCATTATCTACTGATGGAATGAACCCACATGGTCTTCAAAGTATCTCACATACCACATGGCTTGTGATTCTTATGATTTATAATCTACCTCCATGGCTATGTATGAAGCGTAAGTACATGATGTTATCTATGTTAATTTTTGGGCCTAAACAACCAGGGAATGACATAGACGTATACTTGACACCTTTGATCGAAGATTTAAAGATTTTGTGGGAGAACGGTGTGGAGGTTTATGATGGATATAGGAAAGAAAGTTTCAATTTAAGGGCGATGTTGTTTGGCACAATTAATGATTTTCCAACATACGGGAATCTATCTGGGTATAGCATTAAAGGTCAACATGCATGTCCTATTTGTGAAGATGGAACCGATACGACGTGATTGGAACTTTGTCAGAAGAATGTGTTTCTCGGTCGTCATAGATTCTTACATTCTAAACATCACTACCGTGGGTGGAGAAAAGCATTCAATGGAGACATCGAACAATGTAAAGCTCCACCTGCATTGTCAGGTGACCAAATTTTTGAAAAGGTGAAAGATGTGTGTACTCATTTTGGCAAGCCTTTTTCACATAAGGTTGTCAAAGGTGGGTGGAAGAAGAGGTCGATTTTTTTTTGAATTGTCATATTGGAAGTCTTTGTATGTGAGACATTTTATCGATGTTATGCATATTGAAAAAAATGTATTCGAAAGTGTTATTGGTACGTTATTCAATATAAAAGGAAAGTCTAAGGATTACCTTAAAGCAAGGGAGGACATATTAAAGATAGGAATAAGAACTGAATTAGGACCCGTGAAGAAAGGAAGACGAACATATCTACTAGCTGTTGCTTTTACTCTATCTAGAAAGGAGAAAAAAATATTGTGCAAGTTTCTAAGTGAAGTTAAAGTTCCAGAAGGATACTCTTCAGATATTAGAAGACTCATGTCTATGAAAGACCTCAAGTTGAAGAGTTTAAAAACACATGATTTTCATGTTATAATGAATCATTTTCTACCAATAGGTATACGTTCTATTTTGCCAGAAAAAGTAAGAAGCGCCATGACTAAATTGTGTTTTTTCTTTAGGTCAATTTGTAGTAAGGTGATCGATCCTGAGGTCTTACCAACACTGCAAAAAGAAATAGTTATTACCTTGTGTGAGCTTGAGATGTATTTTCCTCCCTCTTTTTTTGACATAATGGTACATCTAGTTGTTCATCTTGTGAAAGAGACACAATTGTGTGGACCAGCTTATATGATATGGATGTAACCTGCTGAATGTTATATGAAAATATTAAAAGGGTATGTGAAAAACCAAAGCCACCCAGAGGGTTGTATTGTTGAACGATACATTGTTGAAGAAGCGGTTGAGTTTTATACTGAATATTTGTCCAATGTTCAATCTTTTGGGCTCCCCAAAACTCGTGTTTTTGAAAAAAGGAAGGTAAAAAATTAATTGGAAATAAAATTGAGACAGTATCAAGGGATGAACGGGAGCAAGTGCATTTGTATGTTTTGCATAATGACAGTGAGTTTGAGCCATGTGTTGAAATGCACAAGGCTGTACTCTGAGGGTTAAATCAGAACAGAAATGAAAATTGGATAGTACGAGAGCATAATCAAAGTTTTATATAATGGTTTTAAGGATCATATTTATTCAAAGTGCTCTTCAGATCCTGCTTCAATAACAGAAAAGGTTGAGATGTTTGGAATATGGTCCAAGTTTGCATGTGTTTTCTCATAGCGCATACGCAATAAATGGATACACATTTTATACCAAAGAGCAATATAATAAAAGTACTATGCAAAATAGTGGTGTCACCGTGCTAGCTAAAGTAATGCACATATCAAGTATGAAGGAATTAAACCCCAAATATGCAAATCTGTCATATTTTGGGGTTACTGAGCACATTTGGGTGTTTGATTACGAGAAGTTTCAGACTCCTATCTTTGGTTGCAAGTGGTTAAATAGTAGTGGCATACGAATGGATACGTCAGGATTTCTGCAAGTTGATCTTAATAGGGTGGGGTACAAAGACGAGCCTTTTATTCTTGCATCTCAAGCTAAACAAGTGTTATATGTCACTGATCCGACGAGTACAAAATGGTATATAGTTCTTTTATCTAACAAAGTGATTGATGATACCGGTGTAGATCAAGGTGATATTGATGTTGAGAATCAGTCATGTATTAGACGGAATGATCAAGATGAGAATATTATAGCGGGTGAATCATATATTAGAAACGATTATAACGAGGGAATTTGGATCAATTCTGACGTCTGCATTGCTAAGAAACAAGTAATTCATATTCCAACCAAGAAAAGAAAGGGATGTTAGTGAAAGAGGTAATATAGTAAAATATTATATATTATGTCATTTTTAATAAATTTATATGCTCTTCTTTATTTGTCATTTGTTATATATTCAATTGATTATGGATTTTTATATTGGGTTTATGTTTTTATTTATTACAAGTTAGATGGCTAGTAACGAGGATCACCCACATTATGATGCTATTGATGATGGAGATCATGAGACCATTATTAATCAGGAAGAGGAAATTAGACGGGGAATAACAGTTATGAAGAAAGTCATTCGTGATAGAGACTGAAGCATAAAATTAGATGCACATTGGAGCCAAAGTGGCCAACTAATTGAGCCTAATGGTTCAACGGTGACATGTTTTATTGGTGCACTTGTAAGGAATGAAGTTCCAATTACTTGTGATGATTGGAGAAAACGAGAGTTGAAAGAAGCTAAAGAAAAAATTTGGAGTGAGATACAAGTACCATATTTAATGAAGTTCCAATTTGTTTTTAATGAGGATTATGTCTTTAAATTACTTGTACTAACACACTCTGTGTATGTTTTTCGTAGAGGTCTTTCAACAACATTGATGATACTAGAAGAACTTTTTGTCTCCGATTGGCAGGAAAACTACTAAGAGGGTTTAGGACTTTTTAAATATCAAGTTTCTTAGGGATGCTGATAAAACTTTTGTTGATGCAGAGCTTCCATCTAAATATGCAAGTTTGGTTTACCTAAAGAATGGGAAACATTTAAAGCCAAACGAAAAACCCAAGAATTTCAGAGTGTAAGTGAAACAAATCGGCAAAGAGCATCAAGTCCCGTGTATCCATACAGAAAAGGGCGTATTGGATATGGACGCTTAGAACAGTCTATCGTAAGTGTCTATAAATTGCAATAATATACTTGTTCATCGTGAATTATATTTGATCATATTATTTGGCTTAATGTGTAGTTAACAAAGGAGAATACTTTTGAAACATCTCTTCCGACACATATTTTATGGAAGGAAGCCCGTGTGGGTAAGGATGGAGTTGTCAAAGAAGATGTTCAAAAAGTTTTTGAGAAATGTGTAAGTATAACATTATTTATTTAATTAAATCAAAAGTTTAGTAACATATAATTAAGATAAATTTTCAATATTCATATGCATTTCAGGAGACTCTATCTCAGTCTATATGTCCAGATGAAGACAATGATTGTAGGAGCATACTTAGTCGAGCATTAGATGTTCGTGAGTATTCTGGTCGGGTGAGGGATAAGGGATTTGGAATCACTCCAAAATACTTGAAGATGAAAACACAAAAGACTCCTAGCAATAAATAACTGCATGAAACCTTAGAAGCACTACAAGCAGAAGTCCGTGAATTGAGAAGGGAAAAAGAATTAAGAGAGCAAGGTTCAGGTTTTAAAGCTACTAGTGACAAAGATAGTATCAGTTGTAACTTTCAACTGAATCTTCCAGAGGTAATTATATATATCATTATGAAATTAAAGTAGCTTAATTTATTTAATTGAAATATATACACAATAATAATTTGAAATTTATTATTGGTTTTAGGGAATTTCACCTTGTCAAATCTACTTATCGTCACCGACTTATCCGATGGTTGGCAAAGGAAAAGTGAATAACACTTTGGGAGAATTACTTCACACTAAACCGCTCCCTACTGGTTGTTTGAAAGTATCGGTTGACATTGCTTTGAAGAAGGATGCGTTATTACCACATCCTGACGATGTTTCGGATGCCACTCTGGTGGGAGATGCAATAGGTTTGTTTGTTGCATGGCCGTCAAGCCTCATTAGTGTAGATGATGAGGTATGCTTAAAACCATATATATGAACCTTTGAGTATTCAAAGTTTTTACGCGCATTTTACGTACATTTGTTAATACATGGTTATGTTAATTAGACTCCAACAAAATCCAAAGCAAAAGACAATGGGATTTCGCGGCAAACCGAGTCAGTTGCATCAATAAAAGAGGTACATCACAATTATGTGATATTTATGCATGAAAAATGTTAATTCGTGATCTTACATAACTACTTATATGATCTTTAGATTCATGCTAAAGAGAATGAAGATGTCGGTAGGGGTAAGAATCCTGAAATTAGCAACATTTCCACACAAAAAAATGTTGTTGCTAAGAAGACCGTGGCTAATAAAAACCTACTTCCAAGTTTAGGTTCTTCCTTGGGACATTTTTAGAAATGTATGATATTCCGGAAGGAAATATTCGTCTTCTACCTATGGAGTTTGGTATTTTTTATTTTTAATATTCGGAAACAATTGGTATGGAGGATTTTGATCAAGTTTTACAACATACACAATTAGGCCTCGGTGTTGTTAATACATACATAAGGTATACTCGATCTACTTTATCTAATTAATTGATCAATTCATTTACTTATTTCAAATGTTAATGAGGTCTTTTATTTAAGGTTTTTGTATGAAAAATTGATACGCCCGAGTGGATTGGAGCAAAGATTCGCTTTCTTATCTCCTTACAATACCAACTTAGGGTTAATCATGCATAAACCAGATGAAGTCACGACGTATGTACACGAGCACTTTATGGCCGACAAAAATACCTAAAAGTTATTCTTTTTACCGCTTAATACCGGCAACAGGTTAGATTTTCATTCTAAATTCATCTATTATAATTTTTTCATATTTTGATATTGTGTAGAAAGTTTTCATCTCACATTTGTTTAATCTTACAGTGGACATTGGTTGTTGGTCGCGATTAATCCTATCAGAGAAGTTGTATATTATCTGGATTCTGTATGCAATGATACAAGTACATACCAAGATATGAAGAATATGGTTGATACATAAGTGAGATTATTCTAAATATTCGTGTGTATGTTTATTTATTTACTTATGTGAATTGTTCTAAATATGCGTTTATGTTTTATTAGAACTATACAAGTTTTTCGAGCACAAAGAGGTATTCAAGTACCAAAGAGTAAAGCCAACAACATTACATGGATTATAGTGGAGGTATATTAATTAATTATCACAATTTTTATTATATTAATAGTGATGATACTTGATAAAACTTAGGCTTTATCCATATTTTCTTTTCATGTGTAGTGTCCTCGGCAGCGTAATGAAGTAGATTGCGGTTTTTACATGTTGAGGTTTATGAGAGAAATCCTTCTTTTGGATCGAATAGAGATTCCATCTAAGGTATGGATTTCTAACTTAGGAGTTATTTTAATATTTAACACATATTTCTCATATAATTAAATAGTTTTAACTTAAACGTACTATGTTATATTATTATGTAGTACTTTAATGAATCTAAGTGTGCTTATTACTCAAGTTCTTAGTTGGACGAACTTAAGGAGGATTGATGTCAATACATTATTGAGACGAAAGTTATATAAGGTATATTGTAATCTTACTTTAGTTGATGAGAATTTTGAGTATATTCAAGTGTTGCAATTTTGTTTGTATCATGGTATGAATTATGATATTTTGGTGTTGTTTCAGGTTATATGTGCATTTGTAGAAGATAAAGATGAATAGATTTTGTAATGGTATATAATGGTGTTGTTTTTTTTAAAAGTATATATGTACAAGAGTAATAGTATATATAAGTACATTGGTGCAAATGTATAGTATCTTTTGGTATTATTTTTATTGGATTGAAGCTCCAATATTAGTGAAAATCAGGTGAAATTTGTAATGGTATATGCAGGTGCAAAATATGGTGAAAACCTGGTGAAAATATGGTTAAAATTTGTGCATATAAAATTGTATATATCAAACAGCGCTTTTTTTTTCAAAAAGGTTATATAAAAATTTCGTGGACATTAGACAGCGCTTTAAAAAAAGTTGTCTAAAGCCCCCTTTAGACAGCGCTTTTACTGTAAAAGTGCTGCCTAAAGGGGCTCTTTGTTTTATAATTTTTTTTTGTTTCAGAAAAAGCATTGCCTAAAGAAGGCTTTAGACAACGCTTTAACATTAAAAGCGCAGCCTAAAAGGGCTTTTTATTTTTTAATTTTTTTTGTTTCAGAAAAAGCGCTGGCTAAAGGGGGCCTTTAGCAGCGCTTTAAAACTAAAAGTGCTGGCTAAAGGGGACCATTAGCAGCACTTTAATAGTAAAAGCGCTGGCTAAAGGGGGCCTTTAGCAGCGCTTTCAAAGTAAAATGGCTGCATAAAGGGGGGGATTTAGCAGCGCTTTTACTTTTAACAAAGCGATGTCTTTACCTACAGCAGCGCTGGAATAGACAGTGCTTTAAAGCGCTGTCTAAAGCCAAAAAAGTGTTGTCTAAAGTCTTATTTGGCGTAGTGTTATGTGAGTTGAGTTTCAAATTTCACTAGAGATGATATTAATACTCAAAAACTATTTAATGTTCAAAAAATATTTAATGCTCAAAACTTAATTGCAGTATTTAATGGCAGAAGTCTAAAGTAAGATGGTTGATGGAGAGCGATGCTAAATCTAAATACTTTCATGGGTGAATCAACAAAAGAATAAAGGCAATGAAATTCTAAGCCTCGATGTGGATGGAACACAAGTGACAAATACAGATGATATTAGAAGCGCAATCGTTGAACATTTCCAAAGCCACTTCTCAGATAAGGGAGTGAGATCTGTCGCAGCAAACATGACGTTCAAACACATTGAAGGAGGAGATAGTCAGGCCTTGGTTCAAGATTTTTCATAAGAAAAAGTCCTTAACGTGGTGTGGGATTGTGACAGCGATAAAATCCTGGGGGAAGACGGAGTAAATTTCAGGTTTGTGAAGGAATTTCGGAACAACATGAAGGCTGATTTTCTGAGAGTTCTGGTTAAATTCCATCACATCTGCAAGATCGTCAAAGGTGCCAGTAGTTATTGTGTGGTCCTGGTCCCAAAGAAGACGAACCCGACAAAAATTACAGAGTTTAGGCCCATCTCATTAGTTGGTTGTATATACAAGGTATTATCGAAGGTGTTGGTGAATATACTCAAAAAAGTGACTGATTCAGTTATCTCATAAACTCAATATGCCTTCATCTCTGGAAGGAAGATCGTAGACGGTATCCTAATTGCAAATGAAATAGTAGACGAAGCAAGGAAAAATAAAAAGGAAGTTATGATGTTTAAGGTACACTTTCAAAAGGCATATGATTCAGTGAACTGGAGCTTTCTTGATGTTGTGATGGATAAAATGGGATTTCCTGAGAGGTGGAGAAAGTGGATAGCAGAATTTCTAAATTCAACATCAGTCTCAGTGTTGGTCAACAGAAGTCCAATGAAAGAGTTCAAGATGGGACGCGAGCTTAGACAAGGTGACCCAATAGCGCATTTTGTCTTCCTAATAGCTACTGAAAGATTCAATGTTCTGATGAATAAGGCGATTGAGATAAGGAGGCTTTTTGGATACAGATTTGTAGATGGGGCATAATCGTTCTCGCTGTTACAATACACCGATGAAACACTAATTATTGGAGAGAAAAGGTGGTCAAATGTTAGTACTATTAAGAGCAACCTTAAGTTGTTCGAAATCATGTCAAGTCTCAAGGTGAACTTCCATAAGAGCCTTCTGTTTAGGATAAATATTCCTCAAGATTGGTTAGAAGAAGCAACAAGAGTCTTGAATTGCAAAGTCGGATCCTCAATGTTCAATTATCTTGGATTACTGATCGGTGCTAAGGCAAGTAGAAAAGCTTTGTGGCAGCCCGTCATAGATTTCATGAGGAAAAAATTATCGAGGTGGAAGAATAGGCAGTTGTCAATAGGTGGTTGTGTGGTCATTATAAAATCGGTTCTCTCGGCACTTCCAGTGTATTTCCTCTCTTTCTTTAAGTCTCCGTCAAATATCATCCTCAAACTTGAATCTCTATTTAAAAGTTTTCTGTGGGGGGGAGTGAGGAAGAGCGAAAAATTTGTTGGGTGAATGGGAACAAATGTGCAAACCTCTAAATTAAGGGGGTTTGGATATCAAAAACTTAAGGGTCTTTAACCTTTCACTATTAGGTAAATTGGTCTGGAAATTAAAAAACATAAGGAACAGATTGATATCGACAATATTGCTTCACCAATCGAATATTCAGTGAAAGAGGTATACATAAATTTATCTTGGGTTCGAATCCCAGCATGTGCATTTTTATTATTTTCAAAACTGACGTTTCTTTTATCTCAATTTATTCAAAAAATCGAGGGGTGTGTTTTTTTAATTGTTACATTGTTTATCAAGAATATTACATTGTTTACCTACTATTACATTATTTACACAAAATATTAAAATTAAAATAAAAGTCAAATTCTCTAGAGTTTAAGATAAAAATCAAATTTCCTAGGGATTTAGATAAAAAATCAAATTCTCTCAAGATGTAGACTTTAGATCTTCGAATTACTGAATCTTGGGGAATATCTTCTATTGGATCTTACATGCAATTGCTTCTGATGAAAAAAGGGATAAGATAATTAATATAAAAAATCAAATCATTTTTGGTTCGAATAAATATTTAAGAAAAGAAACCTTGAACTCAGATATTTTTTTGCTCTTGAAATCCATCATAGAGAACTTTTCTAAGTGTCCTTAGGTTTCAAGGGCTTCATATATTTCATTTAGGTTAGCTTTTCAATATTCAACATGCTATTATAATGGATGTCCCTTAGGTTTCATGCGAATCACTAATGACAACATCTTGAGCATTGATAATCATTAAATGGACGACAAAGACTTGTCAAGGACAGTGTATATAATATAGAAAAAAATACTTAATTATCACCTCGGTCATGACAAATCATCGAGATGAATGCGCATTTTATTTTTTTATTACATTGTTTTCACATAATATTAAAAATATATTGTGTGCAATAATTCTTCGATGATATCAAGATTTAGATGCTAGAGGTTACATGTAAGATGCTATAGATCTATTTCTATGGTCAATGAGAATTTTTATTTTATACACTTGCAATCCATCTCAGGGATATGTTGAAGCGATGATAAATATTCATATTATTAAGGATTAGGGTAAAATTTATTTAACGAGTGTTTTTATAGTAAAATATGATTATTATTATTATTATTATTATTATTATTATTACCATTATTATTATAACCCTCAGTTTAACTATAAAATCAAGGTAAATTATCACCCCCTTTCAACTATCACCTCAGTTTTTGATTAAAACCGAAGTGAATAATTCTTTTTTTATTAAATATTACATTTTTACACATAATATTAAGATAAATTATTTACAACAAATCTTTTTAAAGGTTAAGCTCCCTTATTTGTGTAATTTGAAGCTCCATCCTCTGTTTAAGTTCCAACTTCTAAAAGAATGATGCTAGAATGCCAGAACTTTGCGTTCAAATTCACTATTTTTTAGTAATCTGTTTGTTTGAAGAGAGAGCAATCTGTAATCCAAATTTTTGATGCAACCCTTATGCGCATTCTTTTTAAGCTCAATAGTTTGAATGTATCCAACTTCTAATAAGTTATCTATTCCAAACATTGGAAGATATTTTTTCTGCACTTGCAATCCATCATAGGAAGTTTATGTTAGACGACGACAATGTATCTAAAGGGGGTGAATAAATATCTCTTTTGAAATATCCAGAAAATTCTAGTTTTAAGAAAATGTTTTATCAAAGAGCGACATGAAAGATTTTTTGAAATGTCGTCTGTTACGAACATTATTAGAAACTCAGATATGCAAACCCAAACTTAAAAGGCAATATAAAATAAGAAGGATACTTGAATTAATATGCTTGAATCATTTTACAGTTTATTTAACATTTATTGCAAGTTACTAGTAAGGCTATTTCCAATGACAATATTAATAGAACAAGCTAAATCATTTATCAAACACTTGATGTGCAAGTGAATTTTCAGAATTTTTTCTTAAGTTGTGCTGATACACAAAACCACTTATAATAAAAAGTGATTATAAGTTATATCAACACTTGTGTGATACAGTGGGAGAACTGACTTGAGGTTTTGCGTTTCATCGCAAATGTTTCGGTTTATCAAGAGTCGCCACCGACTTTTATTTTATCCAAAAGAAAAGGTAAAAAAGCACAGGAAAGACCTTTGAGATGTGATCTTGAGTTCGGGGGGTAGATTATGAAAAGGGAAGGTGCTAGCATCCTTTTAATCCATGGTTTTCCATGGGCTCTTAGTTACTTGTTTAGATCACTTGCTTTGCTTTTGAAATTGTTTGAAATGATTCTTTGTGTGGTTTTGAAAGTATTTTGAAAAGAGGCCATCATTTTGGCAATCTTTGTAATGATTCTCGTTTGTAAGAATGTGTACAAAGATGTTTGTATTTTGAAAAATGTTTCAATATTTTGAAAGTTGTTTGGAAATGTTTTGAATGTATGTGTGTTGGTTTGAAAATAGTAAGGATTTGTTTGCAAATTGATCAAGTTACTAGAAGCATTCTACCTACTCAAAAGTCTTTCCTACACATTTTTATTCCTTTGACATTGTTGATTTACCATTGCATTGGTAAACAACCCTATCTTTGGATGTTAAACGGGACGGGCATGGGTCATCGTATGACCATGATAGCAATGGTGTCAAGTATCTTAGCAAGTTTTAGGGACTAATATCATCTTTGTTTTAGGCAACCTTTGATAGCGTCATCGAGGGACTATGATCTTTTGTTTTGTTTTGTTTTGCCAAGATACCTTGCATGCATACCATGGCCATTTTTAAGGCAACAAAGTGGGTGAAACCCTAGAGGTGCTTGTATGCAATGTGTTATTATTTTCATGCATTTGTTTGTCTTGTATTAGGTCATGCTATTTGTTTTGATTTTTGTCTTATCATACAAACCCTAATTTACTAAACATGTATATAATGCGATAAATTGTGTAAAGTAAATCTAAGATATTACAACAATATTATGGGAAGGGGAATACAAGTTTGAATAGGGGATATTGCTCAATATAAAACCCTAAAAACTATTACAACCCAATTGAATTTATTGTACAATAAATAAATAAGCAATTATTTAAATATGCAATAAAATGTATGGATGCAAAATGTTTTTTGTATTAATTTTATGTATGTGAAAAATAAATAAATTAAGTCCTAAAAATAAGAAGAAAAAAATATTGTTATTTTTTGAAAGAGGAAACCCTAATTTTGATTTAAAAGAAAATATGTTCTATATTATTCATTTGTCCATTTTTTACAAGAAATAGTAAATAAAATTATTAACAAGTATTAAAAAAATAAAATATGTATGAAAATAATATTTTATGTGTGGAAAATAATAAAATAAGAATGCATGGTATTTCTAAATGTTTTTACTATTTTTTAAGAAAATGAATTTTTATTTATTCTAGTAAACTATTTTATTATGCAAAAAATAAAATAAAAATAAAATAAAAATGCAAAAAATAAAGAAAATATTTTTTGTGATTTTCTAAAGTTCAGAAAAAATAAATGCAAGTCAAAAATATAAAATATGCAAGAAAAATGCAAAAATATAAGAAAATAGGTCAGGGGGTGCAAATAGAAAACTGGGGGTATGGGAAGTAAAAACAAGAGGCCCACTGCGCGCCAGGCCCAGACATCCATCGTCCCCGTCCTTCGTCTCTTTTGCGCGCGCTTCTGAGTTCAACCTGCAACTCTCTATTCTTTGCACAAAAACAAAATCTTGCAACATAAAACTTGTAGCATTTTTTATCACGATTCCAATGATATAAGATTTGAAACATAACTCTAAGAAACCAGGGAGAATTTCAGTGGCCCTAATTCCTGACCTAATTTTTTCATGAACTTCAAGCTTCAAATTCTCACTACTCAGTTAATATAAATGGAAAGTATGCATATGTACAGCTTCAGCAAGTAAGGACTACATTTTTGCTTCACAAATCAAAGCTTAAGGATGCCTAAATAGAGAGATAGAGATTTGACAAATACCTTATTTAGCTGAGTTTGGATATGGCAATGTGGGGACTTTGAGTGAGGTCTGACGATCGTGTGAGATTCCTTGAAGTTCCCTCAAGCTTCTCCAATGCTCAGCTTGCCTTGAGGATGCTTGAAACTCCATGCACGAGTCAACCTGCAACCTTACTAAATGAAAATGGTGAAGTGTGAAACTGAGCTCACACTTGCAAGATGAATGTTTAGATAGCTTGGATGTGATGTAGGGAAGATGTTTCAAGGGTTGAAAGGAAAAACGCACGAGCAACTTTTGAAATGGCAAGTGTTTTGCAAAAGCTGCCCTGTTTTGGGCAGAAATGTGGTTTTTATGTTTGGGAAGGTTTCAGGGATTTTGCTTTCGTGTTTAGGCTTGTGACAAGTTTCTGAAGGTGTTTGAAATGAAGCCAAGACTTCTCTTTATCAGATGCACAAGTTCCTTGACTTTTGGCCACCTTTCTTGTTTTTGAAGAAAGGTTGAAGTGACAATGCAAAAGGATTGTACTTGCTAGTTCTAGGGCTGCAAGGAGTTGGTATGCTCTGCCAGATAACTGTGGATATTTCTTGCAACAAAAGATCAGGTCCATGGCTCAAGAATTGCAAAGTTGTAAAAGTCTTGCTTTATCAAAATGGTATTATGAACTTTATGACATTTTTGAAATAATTCTTTGTGCAATGCTTCAAAAGTTAAAACAAAGACATTATCCATTGAGTTTGCATTCAATTATGGAGTGTAGAAGGGATTAGGACCTGTAACACAAGGTACAAGCATGCTTGAAACTGATTTGCAACTTGTAACTTTGTAAACATGGCTTGAATAAAAGTGACAAATTTCTATTTTCTCTTCTTCGATTCTCCCTAACCACAAATGATCTTGGAGAGTTCTTGGACGTTTTGGAAAGCTTGTAACATGCTCTACTATCCATATTTTAAATGAATTTTGAGATACCTTTTGGAACTAGGTGAAAAGATTCCATGAAGTTAGGTCAAAAACCTGCCTAAACTAGGGCAAAATTTCACTAAGTTAAAAAGTTTATGGACTCCTATTCACAAAATCATAACTTGAGATTCAAGCATATTTTTGGAAAACTTTGTGAATAAAAGTTGTATATTTCATGGAGGCCTACAACTTTCATGTTGGAAGTTTCCTTTGAATCTAATTGCATCATGTTGAAAAAGTTGTGGAAAGTTGGGGGAAAATAAGAAATTTCCATAACTTAGAAAAATTCTAAGTTATGAAAAATTTCAAATTAAAACCCTAATTTGCAATTTTAGGTTTCTTGGCCAACAAGTTTCAAATTTTGACATATATTGATGAATTATGACCCTTGGCACTTGATTTTGACCAAAAAGTCAAAGTTTGACTTTTCAGTGTACAATTGACTTTTGATCAGTTGACTGCAAAATTCATCTGTCAATCCCATGCATTTGAGATCTTTTGAACTATGTGATTAGGTCAAGATGATGCTATTGAGTCCTTGAAATCATGCTTTAACCCAATTGGTCATTGGCTAGGTCAAAAATCAGAAATTGCCTTTTCTCAATCAAAACCCTAATTTTGACCATTTTGCCTTTTTGATGATCTGATCAAATTTCTTGAGGAATTGTGATCCAAACTTGATCAAATGGTTCATATGAGTCTATAATGTTGATGTGGATAAAAATTATGAAGTTTGACTATAAATTATCCATGGTTTACTTTTTCCCCAATACAGCTGATTTTTAGGTCAATTGTCCAATTGACTGGGCAAAAAAGTGATTCAAGGCTTGAAACTTGGTATGAGAAATCTTAGGGGTCCAAGATGGTGTATGAAAGTCACATGAAGCATTTATGGTCCAAAAATCCTTGTGTAAACTCAAACCCTAATTTCAGGTCATCAGTGCAAGGTGAGGTCTTGAGCTGAGCAAACCCTAATCCTGCCTGGAGTTCAAGAAGTCTTGTGAGGAAAATCTTGATAAAATGAGAGGGCAAATTTTTGGGTACAACAGCTGCCCCTGTTCAATCTTCTTGAACCTGAAGAGTTAGATTGGCGAGTTAGCCGTTCGTGACTCGAAGGTAAAAGATGACTGGACACTTGAGTGCCCGTAAATTTGCACTCGTCAAAATGTAGTTGAGGGAATGGGCTTAAAGATGCCATTTGGAGATGTGACAGAATCTTGTTGGAGATGGGCTCAAAGATGCCATCTAAGAATTTTTCTTGTAAGTCAAGAGGATGAGTATCATAATGGTGTCCGTATCTGGAACGTATCTGAACTGTATATAGAGATTGAATCTGAATGAACAATAGAATAGCATTCGTGTATGAAGCGTCTCTGAGCTAGGGGAAATCAGAATAAGTGACAGAATGGCAACCGTGTCTGGGGCGTATCTGGACTGGTATCTGAATAAGTAACAGAATGACTTCTGTGTCTGGAGTGTATCCGTACTTGAATCATGATTGTTGAAGTCTGAATGAGCAAAAGAATGGCATCTGTGTCTGGAGCGTCTCTGAATTGTATCTTGACTTCGAATTTTGAATGAGTAATAGAATGACTTCCGTGTTTGGAGTGTATCTTTACTGTATCTGAAGTTGATATCTGAATGAGTATCAGAATGGCATCCTTGTCTGGAGCGTATTTGGACTATATCTGAAATCTTTGAACATTGTTAATGATAGTTGTTAATCTTATCCTAAAAAGGGTAAAATGCTAGCTGAAACACAAAATTATGTTGCATGAAATGCATGATGCAATAAATTTGCTTTATCAATGTTTATTATATATGAATGTAATGTATGCGCATGTAAGTTGATTAGTTGTATTGTTGAAGAAAATGAATCCTTGACAGCTGGGGATAATAAAATCCTTGACTGTTGCCGGGGAAAATAAATTCTTGGCCCTGCTGGAGATTCAAAATCTTTGATTGCTGAGGATGAGAAATCCTTCGTGACTGTTGGGGATAGAAAAATCCTGACAACTTCTGTGGGGATATGAGGATCCTTGAAGTTGGAGTATTTTGACAAAAATTCTGTTGTGAGAGTAATGCCAAACCGCTTAAATAATCTTCTTGGGGAAATCCAGAGAACTTTGTTGATGTCTACTGGGGATTATATAATGGGAAACCTTGCTCCGCTGGGGAATAAAGAAAACTCTGAGGACTTCTGTGGGGAATTAAGAATGAGAATCTTCATTATGGCGACCTCACTGGGGAATAATAAAGCTATGCGGGGAAGAAGGCTTTCTGATGGGGAGTAGGTCCAAGACTCTGGGGGAAAAAGCTTATTCCTGTTTGGAAAAAGTTTAGGAGTTTGGGTTGTATGCCACTCTACTGGGGAATTATCCTAGGCTGGGGAGAGACAAAAGTTAACTGTTATCTGGTTGATTCTCAGACTTCAAGACAACCTGCTGGGGAATATGGGGGAAACTGAATGGTTCCCGCTGGGGATTTATAGTTGGAAATCTTGACTCAGCTGGGGAAGAAGGTTTCAACTCCACTGAGGATCTGTAGTTAAAAGTTTTGGCTCCGCTGGGGGTTGGGAGTTTGAAGTTTTAACTCTGATGGGGATTAAGGGTTTGAAATTTAGTTCCGCTGGGGACCTAGATGATGTACTGTAGGGATTGCTCATGGAATAGCCAAAAGACGTTTTCTTATCCTTTCAACCTGTCAGTAATTGTTCTTTTCCACTTTTTTTTTATTTGTAAACAGTAATTATGTTCAAATGCATATGTTCACTAATGAATCATTGGACGTTTTTGCAAATAAAACACAAGTGTAAAAAAGAAAAAGGCAAATAGTTTTCTGCACTTTAAAGGGATATCTTTGTATTAACTTTGAATAAGTGTTTTGTACAAAGGAGACAGACATCCTAGTAAGAGGACGGTGTCATAAAAAATGAGAAAATTTTATACAAAGAAAGATAGCTATGTGTAAAAAATCCCATGGGGTTCCCATTCTGCTATAGCCTTCGTAACTCCGAATATCTTGTCCATTCATTGCTTCGTCCGAAGATGATTGGATTGATCAGAAGCTCCAGGTTTTTCAGTGAAGAGATTGTCCTTAAAGTGATCCGACGAGACACAATCATACGCTTTAATTCCCTAACTTTTGCCTGGACCGCCCTTTCGGGTTTTCGATCCACCGGGAAACCCTTTTTTGCCCAAGTCGCCCTTTCGGGTTTTCAACTTGCCGGGTGTACAAATTTTTTTTATTTATCCCTAATTTTTTCCTGAATCGCCCTTTCGGGTTTTCGATTCACTGGGATGCCCTTGTTTTTCCTAGGTGTGTCAACCTAGCGGGTCCTTTATGCGTAGTATCTTTTGACTATGTATGCGTTCGCAGGGTGCGGCAGGTCGTCGCCGTCCATGGTGGTTAAAATCATTGTCCCACCAGAAAAGATGTTCTTGATTACAAATGGTCCTTCGTAGGTAGGAGTCCATTTTCCCCTGGGATCACCTTGTGGCAAGATAATGAGCTTGATCACAAGATCTCCAACTTGATACACTTGTCGTCTGACTTTCTTGTTGAAAGCCTTGATCATCCGTTTTTGATACGTCTGACCATGACAAACAATAGTAAGTCTCTTTTCGTCAATTAAGTTCAACTGATCAAGTCGGGTTTGGATCCAATCGTCTTCACTCAAACCGGAATCCTTCATGATTCTCAAATAGGGGATCTGAACCTCAATAGGTAAAACAGCTTCCATGACATAAACTAAAGAATAGGGTGTTGCCCCAGTTGATGTACGAGCCGTGGTACGGTACCCGTGGAGAGCAAACGGTAAAATCTCATGCCATTCCTTGTAGGTGACTGTCATATTCTGTATGATCTTCTTGATATTTTTGTTCGCGGCTTCAACAACACCGTTCATCTTTAGCTGATAGGGAGATGAATTATGATGTTGAATTTTGAACTGCTCGCACAGGGCGGTGATCATAGTATTGTTAAGGTTTGTACCGTTATCAGTGATGATCCTTTCGAGGATACCATACCGACAAATAAGATTCTGCTTGATGAAGCGGGCAACAACATTCTTAGTAACGGATGCGAAGGAAGCTGCTTCGACCCACTTGGTGAAATAATCAATGGCCACTAGAATAAAGCGGTGTCCATTGGAGGCTGTAGGCTTGATCTCTCCAATCATGTCGATTCCCCACATAGCGAATGGCCAAGGAGCTGTTAAGACATTTAGAGGAACCGGGGGTACGTGTACCTTGTCTGCATAAATTTGACATTTGTGACAAGTGTGGGAGTGTTGATGGAAGTCAGCTTCCATGGTAGACCAGTAATAGCCTGCCCTTAGAATCTTCTTAGCCATCGTATGCCCGCTAGAGTGAGTGCCAAAGGTACCTTCATGCAATTCAACCATAATTCTTTTAGCTTCAACTTTGTCCACACAACGGAGCAGAATAGAATCATGATTGCGCTTGTACAGGATGCCATTACTTAGGAAGAACTTAGCTGAGAATCTCCTTAAGAACTTTTTGTCATTGACTGAAGCTCCTTCAGGGTATTCTTGCGCCTTGAGATACCTTTTGACTTCATGGAACCAAGGCTGGTCCACTACTTCTTCGATATTAATCTCGTGAAAGTGTGCCAGTTCGTCCATCCGTTCAATGGTGATTTGGGGAGCCTCATTATCCCAGTTAAGTTCAAACATGGATGACATTATAGCTAGAGCATTTGCTAGCTGATTTTCTTCTCGCGGGAAGTGCTCGAAGGTAATTTGCTCGAAATGTGGTAACAATGTCAAGACATGTTCTTTGTAAGGGATGAGGTTTGGATGCTTAGTATCCCACTCTCCTTTGATCTGACTGATGACCAAAGCGGAGTCCCCAAACACAATCAAAGATTTGATTCCCAAGCCTATAGCAGCCTTGAGTCCAAAGATGCATGCTTCATACTCTGCCATGTTGTTCGTACAGTTGAAGCAAAGTCTGGCGGTGAAAGGAGTATGGCAACCTTCTGGTGATATAAGCACAACACCGATACCGTTGCCAAGTGCATTGGAGGCCCCATCAAAGTACAGGGTCCATCGGGATCGTTGTTCAGGTCCATCATATGGTCTGATATCTTCAATGTTGTCCAATGTCATGATGTCTTCATCAGGGAAGTCAAACTTCATGGATTGATAATCTTCGACAGATTGATGAGCCAAATGGTCAGCTAGCACACTCCCCTTTATAGCTTTTTGGGTCGTGTAATATATATCATATTCTGCTAGGATCATCTTCCATCTAGCTATTCTTCTAGACAAAGAAGGCTTCTCGTAGATGTATTTGATCGGATCCATTTTAGATATCAGCAAAGTGGTATGAGTCAACATATACTATCTCAGTCGGCGAGCAGCCCATACCAAAGCGCAGCAAGTTTTCTCGAGCAGTGAATATCTGGTTTCATAGTCGGTAAACTTTTTGCTAAGGTAATAAATGGCATGCTCTTTTCGGCCAGACTCGTCATGCTGCCCCAGTACGCACCCCATTGAATTATCCAAAACAGTCAGATACATGATTAGCGGTCTTCCTTCAACGGGCCGCATCAAGATAGGAGGTTCTAGCAGATACTCCTTGATTTTATCGAAAGCAATTTGACAGTCATCATTCTATTTAACTACTTGATCTTTCTTCAACAGCTTGAAGATTGGTTCACAGGTAGATGTTAGGTGAGAAATGAACCTAGCAATGTAGTTTAGGCGTCCCAAGAAACCTATGACCTCCTTCTCAGTGCGAGGAGCAGGCATTTCTTGTATAGCTTTGACTTTGGCAGGATCAACCTCGATGCCTTTGTTTCTGACAATGAAACCTAGAAGTTTACCGGACCGGACTCCGAATGTGCACTTGTTTGGGTTCAATCTGAGCTTGTACTCCTTCAACCTGACAAATAGCTTTTACAAGTGATCAAGGTGTTCTTCTACAGTTTGTGATCGGGCTATCATGTCATCTACGTAGATCTCTATCTCATGATGTATCATATCATGAAACAAAGCTACCATGGCGCGTTGATAGGTTGCCCCGGCATTCTTCAGTCCGAGTGGCATCACTTTGTAGCAGAACGTACCCCATTGTGTAACAAAAGTAGTTTTCTCCATGTCCTCATGTGCCATTTTGATCTGGTTATAGCATGAGAATCCATCCATGAAAGAAAATACTTTGTGCTAAGCTGTGTTGTCAACCAGGATGTCAATGTGCGGAAGTGGAAAGTCATCTTTAGGGATGGCCCTGTTTAAGTCTCTATAATCCACGCACATTCTGACTTTTCCATCCTTCTTAGGCACAGGAACAATGTTAGCAACCTATTGTGGATAGGAAGTAACAGCAAGAAATCCAGCATTGAACTGTTTCATAACTTCGGCTTTGATCTTTTCAGACATGTCAGGTCTCATGCGGCGGACCTTTTGCTTAACTGGTGGACAGTCTTCTCTTGTGGGTAGACGATGTACCACAATGTATGTATCAAGTCCCGACATGTCTTTGTATGACCAGGAAAAGATCTCAACATATTCATGCAACAGCTGAATTAAATGCTCCTTGACACTCGGTTCTAGGTTGGCACCCACTCTGATTTCCTTCTTGTCTTCCTCAGTCCCCAAGTTGACTGTGTCCAACAACTCCTCATGAGGAAGAATAGCTCTTTCTTCTTGTTGTAAAAGTCTGGCCAATTCCCCTGGCAACTCACAATCTTCCTCACCTTCGTATTCGGCTTGGTAGATCATATCTTCAGAGTCATTGAAGGCTATAGCAGTATCGTTACCCATGGGTTCCGGAGTGGAAGGGTACCTGCATTTGTGAGTGTGGGTGTGTGTAAGGGCATAGCCATCTTTAAAACAAGAAAATGTAAAATAAAGACAATGAGCGCAAAAGGTTTAAATATGAAAAGCGTCCATGATTCATTAAAATGACATATGAAAATGAAATAAGAACCCTTACAAATGGACCTATGTGCCTCGGGTAAGACACAAGGTTGAAAAAGTATGAATTGTTTGTGAATTATTACAGATCCAACAGAAATGGAAAAGATAAATTACTACAGTATGAAAGTAATCGGAACAAAGTCTTTTGCTTCCCAGTTGCACAGTCCTTCGCCAACAGTAGGAAAAATTCAGTCTTCTAGGCTTCCCTCTTCTCCACTGTCCTCTAGTGCATTAACCCCTTGGTGGCTGATCTTCACAGGAGGCCCTCTGGCACGGGTGCGACGCACGGCTTTCTGAGCAGTTGAGGTGAACCCCAAGCCAAATTTGTCTGATTTGAAAGGAAAATCTGGTAGCTGACCCCAGATAGTGGATCCGCCTTCTTCCACTACTGCCCTTGCATCTTTTAGAGAAGACATCTGAGGTACAGGTCTTGTGATCACAGGAGTTGAGGACACCGCCTTGGTCGCTGCTACTTCAGGAAAGACTTCTTCAAAATGTTGGAAAGGGGTCTCTATGAATTCGCCATCTAACTCCACATAACGGAAGGAGTTCAAATGACTAATCATATATTCCTCTTCACCATGGACAATTATGATTTTCCCCTGGACAGGGTACTTTAGCATCTGGTGTAAGGTGGAACTGACAGCTCCGACATTGTGAATCCAGGGACGTCCCAACAGGCAAGAGTAAGAAGGACGAATGTCCATCACGTAGAATGTTGAATTGAATTTCTAGGTACCCACCTTGATCGGGATGTCCACCTCTCCATGGACCATCCTTTTAGAGCCGTCAAATGCTCTCACAATGATATTGCTGGGTTTCAGGGTTAGGCCTTCATAATCCAATCTATCCAAGGCTTTCTTTGGCAAGACATTTAAAGACAAACCAGTGTCTACCAGTATGTGTGCTAGGGTTGTCCCTCTGCATTCCACTGAAACATGCAAAGCATCATTATGTTTTCTCCCTTTCTAAGTTAAATCTGCATCGGAGAATCCTAGACCATTGTCAGCTGTTAAACTAGCCACACATTCCTGGAACTGATCAGTGGAGGTTTCTTGCGGTACGTGGGTTGTCTTCAAAAATTTTACCAAAGCTTTAGCATGTGCCTCGGAGCACAACAGCAGGGCTAACATAGAGATTTTGGAGGGGTTTTGCCCCAGTTGCTCAACAACATCATAATCACTTTTCTTAATGATCCTTAGAATCTCTTCCATCTCTTTCTGGGATGTTTCAGGAATTACTAGTGATTGAGCCTTCGTCAAGACAAGCTCCTCTTGAACATCCTTTCCTCAGCAGCGGAAATAGGGTGGGAATTGTATTGTTATTGTCAGCGGGTACACTTTCAAGTACAATCACAGGGGAAATCTTCGGAGTGGCCACGGGTCCAAAGACTGCTGTTGGAGGAGCAATCTCTGGAGAAAAGATTCTTCCTCTACGAGTAACCTTGCTTGTTCCGGAAATGTTACTGATGTCGGGAGTATCCTCTTCGGAGCTTTCTTCTTCTGCAATTTGTTCAATCTGTTTGACACCATGGTAGTAGATTTCTCCACCATAGTTCCATGGTACCATTTTATCGGATTCGTATCGGGCTGGCCCGGGCATTGTTATCTTCAACGGAGTAGTCATAGGAGCAGATGTAATCGTAACGGGTTTTTTAGGAACCCTGGAAGGATTGGCGTATATGGTTATTATTGTAACTTCTGGAACTGGGATGGGTGAGACATGAGCTTTCTCAAACAACATTTCCTTGTTATCAATCAATTATTGGATGCAAGGATGGCAATCTTGGTCACAACCTGGGAACACCCCAACTTTCAACAAATTTAACTTGATGGTTATGAGAGGAGTTATTAGTTCATCCACAGTAGAAACAAACAGATCTTCTTCGACAACACTGGCATTGTGTCCATGCCTAGGCATTGGAGCGGAGATAACATTCGGTTTTTCGGGAGCTTCAAATTCAACTTCCTTTGCGTCAATCAGATCTTGAATCTTGTTCTTCAGGGCCCAACAGTTGTTGGTGTCGTGCCCTGGACTTTTTGAATGGTAAGCATACCTGGAATTCAGATGGTAGTGTGGAGATGTAGTATTAGGGTTTTTAGGGGCCAAATTCAACTTCAAGAGATGTGGTAGGACTTAAGCAGGAGTCATGTTTATCTTGGTGAATTGCCTTACATGCCTTTCTACCCTTTGCTGATTATTTCTCGGCTGATTGTTCCTCGGCTAGTCTGATGCAGACTTTTGAATCATGACGGCCCCCACAATTGGCCGTCGTTCGATTCTTCCCTGATTTCTCTGTGCATAGATAGCCGACACTTCCTTTTTTCCAGTGAAGGGCTTTTTGGCAGCAGCAGAGGTAGACGCATCTTTCTGAATTTTCACGCTTTTAATACCGGCTTCCACCCTCTCGCCAGTTAGAATCAACTCAGTGAAACCTGCGGAGGAGCTCCCAATCAGGTGATTAAAGAAAGGACCTGACAGAGTCCCCAAGAACATGTCCACTAGCTCTCTTTCAGATAAAGGTGGTTGCACCCTTCCGGCTAAATCCCTCCATTTTTGGGCGTAGTCTTTGAAGCCCTTATTGGTAGCCATGGCCATACTCTGTAGCTGAGTACGGGTTGGCTCCAAGTCGGTGTTGTATTGATACTGTTTATAGAAGACAGCTGCCAAATCATCCCAATTATGCACATCGGACCTCTCCAACTGGTAGAACCAATCAAGCTGTGTTTCTGACAAATTGTCCTGGAAAAAGTGTACCCACAAATCTTTGTCTGCTGAATGTGGTTGAATTTTCCTGACATAAGATCGTAGGTGCATCTTGGGACAAGACACCTCATCGTATTTGGCAAATAGTGGCACCTTAAACTTGGGAGGGATTACTATTCCAGATACCAACCCTAACTCTTCAAAGTCCAGCCCAGGCACTCTCTGTATCTCCATAGCAGCTAGACGCTCTTCCAAGTTTTTATATTTGTCATCGGCCGGAGGGTATTGTTGTTTTGAGTAGTCCTCTTCTTTCTCTTCTTCAGCTTCAGATTCAGATGGTATTGCAGTCTCTTTACCTTTTCTCTCTCCTTCCTCAGAGGTTGATGGAAATTCCAAGATCCGCCTGGCTTGTCCTTCAAACCTTCTGCCCATAAGAACCACCCCAGCTCGCTTCTTCTTCTTTTTCTCTTTTTCATTTTCTAGCAGAGTCTTGATCTCCCCCTGCCCCTTAGCCAAGATCAGGAGTAGCTGTTGAAATTGTGAATTCTGAGCTTGCAAGTCTTTAACCGTTTGTTCAATATCCATCTTGCTGAAATAAACAACAGAGAGATGAGGAAACCTAATGTGAAGACTTGTTTATGCATATGATGAATGATATGTATTCATGTAATGCTTTCAAGGATTTGAAAAATCAAATTTGTTTTAAACAAAAAGGAACAAACGTTATATTAATAAAATAGAATTTGTTTACATCAATGCCCCTAGGGCAAAATAGTACAAAATTCTAAGATAAAAAGACGTTGCGTATCCTCATCGGTGCAATGTAGGTGTTGAGAGTCTGCTCTTCATGAAGTAACCGAGTGAGTTCTAAAACCTTCTTCTCGCTAGCGTAGGATTGGGCTTCAAAAGTATCGCGTTCTCTCTTGAGCTGTATCCAACTCATTTGCAGATCTTCGAGTGATATTGGCATGTCAGGATGTAGGAGGGTGTATGGAACCTCTCCTTCCATAACAGGCTCTATAATCACTGGGAGAATGGAGGGGTAGGGCATCATAAGACTTTGGGCGCAGGTTCGTACCCACTTGAGGTAAGGCTCAAGGGAGGTGGAATTCTTGTAACCGAAGGTCTTACTGTCTACCTTATTTGGCATCCTCCAAGCTCGGATGAATCTTTGTCGAAGTCCTTGATCGTCGTTGTCGAAGTTGAAAACCAAGCCTTGAATCAACATGTCATGTGGGTCATCCCTTCGAGCATAATCAAACTGTCTCAGAGCCAAGCAAGGGTTGTAGGTGATGCCTCCCCTAATGCCAAGTAGAGAGACATTAGAGAATTCCCCACAACGGTCGACAATGATAACATTCTCTTTGTATCGAGAACACCAATGAATATCTGAATGTGTAAGAGTCATCAACCTTTGTGACCACCTCAAACCTTGCTCATTCTTCAATATTGATTGGGGAAGATGAGAAATAAACCATCTTGCCAGTAGAGGAGTGCAACACATGAGAACACCTCTTTTCCTCATTGTTCGAGTGTAAAAAGAGTGGAGGATATCTCCAAGCAATGCAGGCACCAAGTTGCGAGTCATGAATACTTTGACAGCATTCACATCTATAAGTTGGTCAAAGTTAGGGAAAAAGACCATCCCATAGATGAGAAGAGCTACAATCTGCTCAAAATCTTGTAAGTCCAAGGAATTCCAGCAGCTTTGGGCCTTCTCAAACAAGAATTTTGATAAGAAGCCTTTGACACCACTTCTGGTTTCCCAATATGTTGTGACATCAGATGAGTGCAAGTGTAGGGCTTGAGCAATCCCTTCTGGCTTTGGATCTTTTTATGTACCGTTGATGGGTAGTTGATTGAGACTAGGAATCCTCAGGAGTTGAGAAAATTCCTCCAAAGTGGGCACAAGTTGGTAATCAGGAAATGTGAAGCAGTGATGCAAAGGGTCAAAGAACTGGAAAAGAACTTTCATCATGTCTTCCTCTGTGTTGGAAGTGACTAAGTTGAGAAGACGACCATGCCTCTCGGTGAATGGAGAGTTCTCAGGAATCCTTGAAGCTAGCTCCTTGAGTTGCGGAGGAATTCTTACAAGGTTGACTTGGATAGTTTTCCTGCGAAGTGAATCCATAACCTACAAAACAGGAACAAAGATGAATTTCCAAAATCCTTGAAATGGTTAGTGGATGCATATGATGCTTCATGATGTCCATGATGTTATGCACAAGTATATATGTACAAGCAAATCACACAAGTTCCTAGTTTAGGCTTGCATGAGGTTTCATAGGTAAGTACCCTCTTGAAGCTTAGTTGGCTCAACCTGTCCTAGAAATAGTAACTGGGTTCTAAGGAGCTCAATATCACTGGATTGTTTCCTTGTTCCTTGTTTCAATTCAGCCTCTTTACTGGCGACCAAAATATTCTAAGGAACCAACCCTTAATGAGTGTAGTATCGAGTATCTACCAATTTCGGACTGCACCAAAGCCGGTCATCTCACTACATCCTAAAAGGCCAAGTTGGTCAAGTAAAGGTTCTAAAAGTCCATTAGTGCTTCATGACATCACTCAGCGGCCCCGTATTCTCTTTGATTGACTCAAAGGCTACCGGTACCCACAAATATGTCGCACTAATATAGCTATTGCTTAGACCATGTCGGTATACCCCGCCCAGTTTCCACAATGTATTGCTATTTACCTATGAATTCTTCCCAAATCCGGATAGAGGATTCAAACTCAAACAATAGAACCAAAGTGTAAAGAATACAAGTCAAACAAGATAAGCATGTAAAGGTGATCTAAAACCCTAAGGTAACCCCACTTTTATTCATTCCCCAGCAGAGGCGCCAGTTCTGTGATACAGTGGGAGAACTGACTTGAGGTTTTGCGTTTCGTCGCAAATGTTTCGGTTTAGCAAGAGTCGCCACCAACTTTTATTTTATCCAAAAGGAAAGGTAAAAAAGCACAGGAAAGACCTTTGAGATGTTTTCTTGAGTTCGGGGGGTAGATTATGAAAAGGGAAGGTGCTAGCACCCTTTTCATCCATGGTTTTCCATGGGCTCTTAGTTACTTGTTTAGATCACAATGCTATTTAACAAATTGATCAATAAAAACCAAAGCAAGTAAAAACAAAAATAAAAGAGACACAAGGAATTTGTCTTCACAGTTCCCCACTGTCTTCCTCACCTATAGGTACGTATGCGCCTAATTCCAATGGAATTAGGATAATTCTATGCAAAATTGTTGATATAAGAGAAGTGAAGAGAAACTCTAAAACCATAATTCTTGTTGTTGATTCAACCTCTTCTCTTCTTTTGATCTTGAGAAAGATCAAGATACAATAAATGTAAATTGACAACAAGATATTGCTACTCATTTGCGTTTTTTATCTCTAAAGCTTTCGCGCACCGTCAATTTCAAACTATTGTAACACAAAACTTCAAATGTAATCTGCCGTTTTCGCACTACTTCTTTTGTGTTCTTTATCTCTAAAGGACCCCTTGTATTCTTTATCTCCAAAGAACTTCACTTGGATGCAATTACCTCTCGAACGTCTTGCACGAAAACCTAAAAATCAACCAATGATCTTGGAGGATAAACCCGATGTTTTTCCTGGGTGAAAACCCCTACAAAACTCAACCTAATACACAATTGGACACTAACAATCTTCATCTAGATGGGACCCCCAACAGAACATCATTGCAATGTAATGTTAGTGTGTATGCATAGATTAGAGGTTGAAGATGGAGAGAAAAATAGACTAATTTTATGGTTTCACCAAGTTATGAATGGTGCATGAATGAGCATTTATAGTTTTAGAACTTTTAGGGCAAAAAGGATAAATTCAGAATTAAAAAGATATGAAAAATTGACCAACTAAACAGTATGTGTTGACTTGTATATCGTATGTGTCGACACATACTTGATTTTTATGTTGTATGTGTCGAACTATCTAGAAAGAAAAACCAAAAAGGAGCTTCTACATCAACTTCATCAACAAATCCTCCTATCAATGAAACAATGGCCAAAGTTGTCAACGGTCTATGCGCAAGCAGTCCAAAGTGACTGTCTGTCTCAACAACAATCCATCTGCAAGACGAGCTGAAATGAAAACAGGTTTGCTACAGATTATGTATGCTAACCCTTTTTCAGGTTTGGACCATGAAGATCCATACACACACCTCACCAAATTCTATGAGCTGGCCGATACATTAGGTGCACCTGAAGACGAAGAAGAGGTTGTGTTCATGAGATTATTTCCTCATTCCTTGATCGGAAAAGCAAAGGATTGGTACATTGACCAACGTACTGAAATCATGACAAATTGGAATGTATTGGAGGAAAACTTTCTTAACAGATTCTTCCCGCACAACCGATTCATGGATGCAAAAACAACAATAGCCGCATTCACGCAAAGTGCAATGGAAACTCTTTGTGAAGCTTGGCAACGTTACAAATCCATGTTGCACAAATTTCCAAATCATGGCTTCGATTATCATCAACCATATGGCTCTTAGTGATCACCAGGTCCAATAAAATAGAGGTGTGGCGCAAAAGAAATATACTATTCTTGAGTTTGACACGAATGATGCAATTTTGGCACAAAACAAGCTTCTCACACAAACTGTGGAAGAATTAACCAAGCAGATTTTCAAACTTCCACAACAACTCAAACAAATGTATGAAACACCTAAACCACAACAAGTAGCATCATGTGAGTTGTGTAGAGGAGACAATCCAATCGCTTTTTGTCCCCCGATCAATGAAGAAATCAATTATATGGGAAATCAACAACAACAAAGGTAGGTACTATATCCAAGCAATCAAGGTTATCCATACAATAACAACACAAGCTATGGCCAAAACAGGCATAATCAGTACCAAAGTTACACGCGGCTTGACAAGCTTACAAAATTAGAGGATACCTTGAATCAATTTATGCAAATGTCCATGGAAAATCAGAATAATACAGATGCGTCAATCAGGAATTTAGAAACGCAAGTTTGGAAAATTGCAAAACAATTGAGTGAGCAATAAACGAGAACTTTCACCACCACCACCACTCAAACCAATCCAAAAGAGACTTACAATGCTATCACAACAAGAATCAAAGAAATGAATGAAACCAAAGTTGGGGAGAATGACAAAGGAAAAAGAGTTGAAAATGAGAAAAAGGAAAAAAAGTATCAAAGTTGATCCTGGGAATGTTACATTATCAGTCATTATTGAAAACATCAAGTTTGAAAAAGCTTTGGTGGGTCTTGGATCAAGCACCAACCTTCTTCCATTGGTCATTCTCAAGAATATTGGTGAGCTTGATTTGCTACAACAACAATGAAATTACAACTTGCTGACAAATCAATCGTGCAACCAATTGGCGCCGTGAAGAACATAATGGTGAAGCTTGAAATTTTGGTGAATATAGATGAAGATGACAACATACCTCTGATCTTAGGTCGTCCATTTATAAAAATAGCCCGAATCATGATCAATATTGATGAAGGAACGATTAAAGTAAGGTGCAAAAATGAAGAAATGGACTTCAAATTGTTTCAAGACTTGCATAATAAAGAAGAAGACTATTCCAAAGTCATAGCTCCTGATGAAATATTCCTGGTATTGAAAAGAATGAAGGACCAAGAAAGGCCAAAGCATGGTGGCAAGGATACTTTGAAAAGTTCATACAAACCACCTTGATTTTTCGCGAAAATAGGCGTCGAGCTAATGACGTTAAACAAGCACTTGTTGGGAGGTAACCCAAACCTCTATATATTTATTTCCCTGCATAATTAGTTTTGAATTGGAAGAAAAAGGCATGAGATAGCACAAATAAAGTTTTGCAGAAAAACTGAATTCTGCAGAGTTAGCTAAGTGAGCCCTGTTTCGCTAAGTGAACATAGCAGAATCAGCAAAAATGCTAATCATGCCAATTTCTTCACTTTATATTTTTGTTGTGTTTAGCTTAGTAGTTAGCTACAAGTGTCCTATGTCCAAATCCTAATGCCTTGTTTTACTCTTTTGTCCTCTGAAATGAGATGGGAAGGCAAGGAGTGGAAGATCAAAACTCACATGAATCAAAGGCACAAGGGTAAAACGACACAACTTTGAAAGAGTTGCACAAACCTAGGTAAGTGTTTATTGCTTTCTTAATACATTTAGCATGAGTATGACATGAGTAATCTGCATAAAATCAGTTCATTCAATCATATGCCATGACATGTTTCCTTATGAATCAGTTAGTTCTAAACCAGAAAAGTGAGGTAACCTTCCATTGTTCACCATATGCTTAGGAAACTGACAAATTCTTGTTTTAATTCGTTTGATTCATGCTTAATCTTGAATTTATGTTGATCATTGCAAAGACATATAATGGATCAAGGCATTTCTTTGAATTTGAGTATAACTAGCAAGCCAAATGTAGCCTCAATATCCTTATGAGTGAGTGATCATTTGCAACCCCTTTTGAGCCATTGACATGAATCTATCATTTATGAACTAAAAAATGCATTAAGTAAACCACTTAGTGAATATTGTTTTATTTCTTCAAAAATCATAAAAAGTTCATATATGATAGGTTCTATTTTTCTTTGCACCGTCCATACCGAATCTTTTAACAATTCGAGACAATACTTTGTTTGACATACAAATGTTCCTTCATCAAGTTGCTTGATTTGTAGTCTGAGAAAGTAGTTCAACTCTTCCATTAGACTCATTTCAAACTCTCTCTGCATAAGCTTAGATAACTCCTTGACAAGATGCATGTTAGTATATCCAAAAATGGTATCATCATAAATTTGAAATAGTAAAATATGTTTTCCTTGACGTATAATAAAGAGTGTAGTGTCTACCTTCCATCTAGAGTATCATTGTTCTAGAAAAAAATTGTTAAGTCGGTCATACCATGCCCTAGGGGCTTGTTTAAGACCATACAATGCACATTTTATCTTGAACACATGGTTAGGAAACTCATGATTTTCAAAACCGGGAGGTTGAGAAACATACTCCTCTTCACTTATATATATCCATAAAGAACACACTTTTTACGTCCATTTGATATAATTTGAAGTTCTTAGAACATGCATAAGCTAATAAAAGGTGAATAGCCGCAAGTCGGGAAACTAGAGCACAAGTCTCCTCATAATAAATTCCCTCCTCTTGGTTATACCCTTGAGCCACAAGACAGGTCTTTTTTCTTGTTATCACTCCATGTTCATCAAGCTTATTCCTAAATATCCATCAAGCTTATTCCTAAATACCCTTGAGGAACAATATTAATTACCACCTATGCTTTTAGTCTACAATGGACCAAACAAATCCATGTGAAGGAGCTAAAGTGGTCTCAATGTTGAAATAATATTTTTAGATTTAAAAGAGACCCTTGTTTGCTTACCCTTTTGACATGCATCGCATAGATGATCTTTTGAAAAATTCATTTTTGGTATACCAATTACTAAATCTTTTGTAACTATTTTGTTAAGGAGATCAAAGTTGACATAAGCCAAACATCTATGCCATAGCCAAGAGTCTTCAGTCAAGATAACAAGACATTGGACATTATTCATTAAAATTTCTCTTAAATCAAGAATATAGATATTACTAAGCCTCATACCCTTAAACATACAATCCTTCCTTTCATTATGTTCCATTATACAACAATCTTTCACAAAAGTCACCTTATACCCATTGTCACATAATTAACTAATACTAAGAAGACTATGTCTAAGGCCTTCAAATAACATAATATTGGAGATAGTAATAGATGAGGGATTACCTATACTTCCTTTTCCGAGTATTGAACCTTTATTGTGATCACCATAGGATACAAAACCTTTCTTCATCGCCACCAAGTCGGAGAAGAGAGATATATCTCTGGTCATGTGTCTTGAACATCCACTATCGAGAATCCATTTTCCCGTCATAGCATCAAGACACTCATCCTACAAAATTCAAACAAAAGTGGTAGGTTGGGTCCTTGAGAGTGAATTAAATAATTGTTTCATTTTGGTAGCCATTGGAAATTATCTTTAGGAACCAAAAATCACCTAAATTTACATTTCTCAATAGTATGACCCTTTTTGAAACAATAGTGAAAAAATAAACTATGATGAGAATCACCTATGCTATTAGACTTTTAAATTAATTTATAGTTCTTATAAGGCTTTTCAACCTTTGAGCATGTAATAGAAATAGTATAAATAGGGTGATGTATTTTGTTCAATTTGGTTCCAAGATTACTCACTTCTTGTTGCCAAACTTGACATGCTTTACATCCATATTTACAAGATCATACACCCTCCATAACATTATTTGAACAATCTACAATGAGTTTCTTTAATTCCTCAAATTGTTCATTTGTTTCTTCAGCCTTGGCCTCCAAATATGAAAATATCTTTTCTTGGGAGGCCAACTTTTTGTTAGCATATAAAGTCTCTTCTTGTAGATTTTCAGATTTATTCTTCAACTTATTAAAAGACACACTTGCAACATTAGAGTATTTAGAATGGCTTACATCCTTTTTCTTTATTTGACGATGATTTTCCATGAAAAAATAGTTTGCCTCTTCATCACTCTCACTTGAGATTTCATTGCTAGAGATATCACTATCACTATCCCGAGCAACATGGGCTTGCCTAGAATTTCTAGAATTATTTCTTTGATCCTTTCCTTTCTTCTTAGCAAGAGATAGAAAATCCAGTCTATAATGACTCAGTTTTCCACATTCATAAAAAAATACCCTTTCCCTTGTCTTTTTTGTTGTCTTCGGCTTTAGAAGAGAATGATTGTCTTTTAAATTTGACAAGATTATTATCGAAGTGTTTGACATCATTCTTTCAAATGTATCGATTTTATTTCCTCACAAATAATCTCATTTCTTCATCATCTGAATTCTCTTCATTGCTAGAGTCACTATCATTAATAGGCTCATCTTTTGAGGACTTAGAGCTTGAACCCTTGAGAGCTTTAGACTTCAACACTTCCTCCTTAACAACCCATTTTTCCTTTTTCTTTTTCTCAAGCTTCTTTTCATGTTTATCCAAGCAATAGAGTTCTTGCTTGTGTTCTTCCAACTTTCCAAACAACGCGGTGAGATCAAGTGTAGAAAGATTATTGGCTTCCTTGATCGCGGTGACCTTTGGTTGCCAATTCCCAGTAAGATATCTCAACACCTTTTTAGTAGCAATAGAATTGGAAATATGATTACCTAGTAAATTTAAACGATTAATAAGATGCGAGAACCTCTTTTGCATTTGAGCAATGGTTTCCCCTTGCTTCATGCAAAAGAGTTCAAACTCTTGAATAATTGTATTAATTCTATCTTGTTTGACCTCATTAGTTTTCTCATAGGTAACTTATAGAGAATCCCACATAGCTTTAGCGGTTTGACAATGGGAAATGCGATATAACTCATCAACACCAAGAGCGGATATGATGATGTTCTTAGCCTTCCAATAATAATGCCACTTTTTATTATCATTCTCATCCCATAAGTTTTTCGGCTTTGGTAAAGTAGCTTCATTAACAACATATGTCATCGGTGTTGGACTATTTAGAATAGCTTCTAAAACACCTTTGTCATATAAGTTGATATGAATTTGCATACAAGCTTTCCAATAACTATAATTTTCTCCCATGAAAATTGGGGCTCTTTTATAATCCTCTTTAGGTTCATAAGTTATTTTCTAAAGAGTGTTGAAGCCGGAATGAACCAGGATCTTGATGCCACTTGTTAGACGATGCCAACTTATCTAGAGGAGGTGAATATATACCCCTTTTAAAATATCCAGAAAATTCCGGTTTTAAGAAAATGTTTTATCAAAGAGCGACGTGGAAGATTTTTTGAAATGTTATTTTTTACGAACGTTATTAGAAACACAGATATGCAAACGCAACCTCAAAAAGGAAATATGGAATAAGAAAGATACTTGAACTAATATGCTTGAGTCACTTTACAACTTATTTAATGTTTATTAAAAGTTACTAGTAAGGCTATTTCCAATGGCAATATTAATAGAACAAGCTAAATCAATTTATCAAACACTTAGTGTGCAATTGAATTTTTCAGAGTTTTTCCTTGAGTTGTGTTGATACACAAAACCACTTCTAATCAAAAGTTATTATAAGCTATATCAACACTTGATTTAAAAAAAAACAATTCGAAAAATTCTTACGATTCAATTGATAATGTGATGCTATTTGACAAATTGATAAGTGAAAATCAAAGCAAGTAAAAGCAAAACTAAAAGAGACACAAGGAATTTGTCTTCACAGTTCCCCACTATCGTCCTCGCGTGTGGGTACGTCTGTGCCTAATTCCAATGGAATTAGGATAATTCTTACTATGCAAAATTATTGATACTAGAGAAGTTTCCAAGAGCAACTCCAAAACCCTAATGCTTGTTGTTGATTCAACCTCTTATCTTCTTTTGATCTTGAGAAAGACCAAAACACAATAGATGTAAATTGACATTGTAGCAACTGGTTTTTAAATTAAGAGTCGCCACTATTAGTTTTTATCCTAGGGAAAGGCATCTAATAGGAAACCCTAATTCGCAGACACAGATTCTAGGTTCCAGACTCAATTAGACGAAAGGAAGGTGTTAGACACCTTTCATCCACCTTGTTCACAAGGATATTAAATTCTAGGTTTAGGTTTGGGGTAAACTGGGTTTTAAGTTTTAATTAGGAAGACTCACCATGATTTTAGATCGTATGCCTATGTATCCTCTTATGAGGAATCATAGTCCCAATTCGTAGTTCGTATGGGTTGGTGTTTTTTAGGGGTTTGCAAACATATTTTGAATCACTTCGCACTCAGTCAGGAGTAGTGATTGTGGAGATTTTGACTGAGTGCGTAGTAAGTCAAAACTAGCTTGAAATCCTTTTGCAAAAAAGACAGTTGATTATCTTAGTTTATTGCGAAGACCTTGATTAATGCATGATTGGTAAATATTTTAATGCAAATGTATAGAAAATAATATATGAATTTGTGAATAAAAATAAATTACTTGCTAATATGATAATATCTACATATAATAAATAATAATAATAGATAAAATATGATAATAAAAATTAATATTAATAATTATTATTATAAATAAAAAAGAAATAGATAATTAATAATGATAATAATAATAAAATATAGTATAAAAAATAATATAGAAGAAATAATAAAAAATAATAATAATTTTAAGTAAATCTGGGAGGGGGTGCGTTTCTTTGTTGATAAGTAAAATAAGGGGGGTTCCTAAAGGAAATTTGGCTAAGCCCAAGCATGTTTCAAGACATGGGTGCATGTTGTTTGGCAGTTTAGTAAAATAGGAGAGAGGGGGTGTAGAAATCATTGGGCTTAAAGCCACTACGTAATTGGATCCCGGTTGGATCAAGTAGGGCGAGGGAGCACAGAGGCTACGGTTAGACTTGGCCTAACAACCGTCTGATGATGATCAAATGGGGGAAGGAGAAGGTGCACGTTAAGTATGATACGCGCGCACATACTGGATAATACAGAATATAACAAGTCAAGTTTAGTTTTGCTTTTCTCATTTACAGCAAACATGCTTTTCTCTCTTTCTCTCGTTTACATCAAACCCTTTCCTCTTCAACCCCAAACCCTAGTATCCGTGGTGGCGCTCCCCAACGGAAACCCTTTCCTACAAATCGCTTACCAACCGCCCCCCCCCCCCCAAATACACGAGCAGTCAACAAAGATAGCCAAGAAAATCTTTTTACCCTTTTCGTTATTCCAAGATTCTGACTTTACGAGCTTCTTCCGATTGATTTTCTGATTTGGGTATTAATCCCTTTTTCTTTTCTTTTGCAGATTCTGGTGCTGATTGAGGGCTTGAAGAAGGTCGTGGCCGGCGCTCACACGGTTAGGGTTTCAGAGATTGAAACCCTAACCGGCCCTTGCGTGGATCTTCAAAGGTTGTTGGGTTGTTCTTCAACCCTTCGTCACGGTATTACAACCTCTTCTTTTTCTGTCTCTGCGTAGTTCTTCTACTTCTGTCAGAAAGACCCTCCACTGTCTCTGTATTCAAGTTCTATTCTTTTCGTTTCCGTCTTCAAGCTTTTTCTTCCCTGTTTTCCGTCTCTGTTTCTGTATCCAAAAATCTGCCTTTTCTATATTATCTTTATTGTATTTATATATTTCAGTATTTAGGGTTTAGAATTAAATTTAGGCAGAGATTAAGGATATTAGATTAGGAATTAGGTTTTAGATATTTCTGTAATTAATTATGAAAATATTTTATTTAGTTATTGATTGAATTAGATTTTGTAAAAAACCATGATTCTGTAAATTTGATTGATTATAATCTATATTCCGCATATTTTGTTTCAACTGTAAAAGATTTTATTTAGCAAATTTCTGTAACTTAGATTTATTTTGAGATTTGATCTACGCAGTACTTGTTAGTTTTGATAAAAAAAAAGCGCATTTCTCGTACAATCCACACATTAACGGTTTCTCAGCTTGGGCCTGCGGCGATTATTATCCAGCAACAACATTTTTTTCATAACAAAATGCTTTTTGGATGACTAAGTCCAATGCTAGTTGTTCTTTTTTTTTAAAAACCTTTAATAAAATAAACTTTATAAGTAACATCTCTTAATAATGAGTAAGACATTGCTATAAGAGCTTTACCAGTAATAATAAAACTATAAGGTTCTATATATTTTTTTAGTGAAATGATAAAAGTTTCAATAACAATAATACTTTTTCCAAAAGCGCCAGATGGGCCAACTAAAAACTCAATGGGCCCGCCATTTTTATACTCATACCTCCTAAAAAATTAAAATGAACAAAAAAATGGAATCTGGCAGGCCTTTAATTCTTATGGACTTTTGAATTGGAGTTTTTGCCTTCCTTTTTTTACTAAAAACAACAATATAGACTTAATAATAATTAAACTTAATAATTTTCTAAAATAATTTTCCATATTTTCGAATCGCATGGGACATTAGCCAATATGCCTCGCGAATGGGTTTACAGACATATGGGTATTTCTGATTTAGAAAGCCCCATTTTCCTGAATTTAAGTACGCTCTTCTCATTGATTTGAATTCTTCTTAGAAAGTGGGCCATCAGATTTTGCTAGACCATCCTTAATCACACATTTATTCTACTTTAAATCTTAAAACGTAATCGTCGAGGTAGGGCAAATTTGAGGTACAACAGCTGCCCCTATTCAATTATCTTCTGATCGAATAGCGTGAGAAAATGCGAGTCTCATGCATTCTGATTGCGAGTTTATTGAATACTTGGAATACCCCAAAATTTGTCCGACAAACATAAGGTTACACTGATGTAGCATACCCTTATGAGTCTCGAGGAAATAGGCAAAACTGATGATGTATCACTTACTGCTTACTGGGGTTTGATAACGAGGCAAATAGTCTTTGATCTTAAAAGCGCAATTTTGTATGTCTTGGTTTTGATTATTCACCCATTTGGAGGATGAATACAATAATAAGTGATGATGCATGGATGCTTAAAGACTGAGGCCATGGGTTATGTTTGCGAATCGCTGCATGACGTCTGATGCGATAGGATAATCCTTGTATTTCGGAGCATCGCTGCGTGAAGTCTGAGGCGATAATCGGTGTTTACGGAATAAAGAAACACATTACTGCATGGAGTCTGAGGCAATGGGTTAAACTTTTATTTTCTTTCGAGTATCACTGCATGAATTCTGAGGCGATGATCCGTGCTATAGAATAACGAAACGTATTGCTGTATGAACTAGGTTAGAGTGTTTTTCTTCTGAGCATCGCGACATGAAGTCTGAGGCGATGATCGGTGTTTATGGAATAAAGGAACGTATTGCTGCATGAAGTCTGATGCAATGGGTTACAGTTTTGCAAATCGCTACGTGAAGCCTGAGACGATAAGCTGGATTTCATGGAATAAAGAAACACATTGTTGTATGAAGACTAAGGCAATGGGTTAGGTTGGAAAATCTTTGCATGAAGTATGAAGTGATAAGCTAGATTTTAGTTTTGAGCATCGCTACCTGAGGTCTTAGGCGATGATCTGGAGTTTGGAACGCATTGCTGCATGAAGTCTAAGGCAATGGATTAGGTTCGCAAATCACTACGTGAAGTCTGATGTGATAAACTAAATTTGGGTTCAGACATCGCTGCGTGAAGCTTGAGGCGATGATCTGTGTCGCAGAATGAGAAACACATTGCTGCATGAAGTCTGAGGAAATGAGTTATGTTTGCAAATCGTCGCATGAAGTTTGAGGCAATAAGCTAAATTTGGTTGACAAACATCGCTGCATGAAGTCTGAGGCGACAATCTGTATTTCGGAAGAGAAGAAACACATTCCTGCGTGAAGTCTGAGGTAATGGTTCGCAACTCACTGCGTGAAGTCTGATGTGATAAGCTAAATTTGGTTTTGAACATCGCTACATGAGGTCTGATATGATGGTCTGGAGTTTGGAACACATTGTTGCATGAAGTCCGAGGCAATGGGTTAATTTCATAAATCACTGTGTGAAGTCTGATGTGATAAGCTAAATTTATTGCTTTGAACATCGTTGCATGAAGTCTGAGACGATGATCTGGGACTTGGCATAACGAAACACATTGCTGCATGAAATTTGAGGAAATGGATTAGGTTCGCAGATTACTGCGTGAAATGTCTGAGGCGATAAGCTAGGTTTCATTTTCGAGCATCACTGCATGAAGTCTGAGGCGACGATCTAGGTTTTGCAAAAACATTGCGGCTTAGAGGCAATGTGTTGATTTTGGGTAAAACATTGCGGCTTAGAGGAAATGTACTGAGTTTTACGAATACATTGCGGCTTAGAGGCAATGTTCTGAATTTTGCAAATACATTGTGGCTTAGAGGCGACATACTGGGTTTTACAGATACATTGCGACTAAGAGGCAATGTGTTGGGTTCGTAAGGAACTCACCACTGCAGGAAGACTTAGGTAATGGCTGAATGTGTCACGGTGTTGTACCCCAAAATTTTCCCTCTCACTTCTCAAGAATTTTGCTCACAAGATCTCCTTTGGCATCCTCCTCAGGGCGTGTTTTGTATCATATATTTATTGATTTTCTTATGTTAACAAATGTATTGCCACCCCAGTGGTAGAAGCGCGCGCATGTAACCTTTGAGACCTGGGTTCGAGCCCCATTAGTACCCTTTTGTTTTTTTCTTCATATTTTTGCATTCTGACTTTGTGTTTTTGGATAGGCGCTGGGCCTTGTTGGGCTCTTGGTGTTTTTTTTTTGCTTACTAACCCCCTTGCAGACTGTTCACACCCCTGGCCCAATTTTATTTTATTTTATTTTATTTATTTTATTTCATTTTATTTTCTTAAATATTTTTCCTCATATTAAAAAATCATAAAAAAAATACAAAAATAATAGATTTATATTTTGACTTAGTTTATTTTATTTTTCTCCCACAAAATATTTTATTTAACTATACTTTATTTATTTTTACTAACTAGTCTTGTAAATTTAATTTAAAACTAGGTTATTATTTATTTTCTTTTACACCAATTAAAATATATTTATTTTAATGTAAAAAAGGCCAAAAATATTTTATAACACCATATATTATCTTCAAGACAAAAATATCAAAAATACTTTTCTTGAAACTTAATTTCCTTTTTTCAATTAATAGAAATATGGTTTTATTCAAAATCTTTTCTTAATAAATTTAAGTTTAATTAATTATTTTCTTTAACTAATTAGGTTAAAATAAATTCACTTTTTCCTAAAAAATCCAAACAAAAATATCCATTTTCTTCACATTTATATTCTTGAACATTTATCCATTTTGTTTATTATATTCATTTAAATTCTTGTACATTTGTACGAATTCAATATGGTTGTAATAAATTAACTAGGTTTATATTCTTGCAATCCCCATTCATAATTTGTACACCCCCTCCCACAAGTATTGTAATAGCGTAGTAACTTTAAAATTCCGCAATTTATCGCTTTATATATAACATGCTAGTAATTAGGATTTGTATGGAAAGACTAAAACCAATACTTAGAAAACCCTAATTCAAGATAAAATCAAGCATGAAAACAATACACTTGCACACAAGCACCCTTAGGGTAACTCCACTTGATTGCCTTTACAAAATGGCCATATTATGCAAGTGAGTTATCTTGGCAAAAACAAGCAAAGTATAAGATCATAGTCCCTCGATGACTCTATCTAAGTTGCCTTTCAAATGATCTTGGTCCCTAAAAAAGGAATGATAAGATACCTTGCAATATTGCTAATCATGGTTATACGATGACCCACGCTCGTCCCGTTAACATCCAAAGATAGGGTTACTTACCAAATCAATGGTAAGATAACAATGTCAAAGGAAAAGAAAATGAACAAGAAAGACTTTTGAGTAGGTAGAATGCTCCTAAATACTTGCTCCATTTCAAAACAAACATCCTTGCTATTTTCAAAACAAACACCTACACTTTCAAATATCTTATAAAATTGAAAACATTTTCAAAATATCAATATCTTTGTATACATTCTTACGAATGAGAATCATTACAAAGATTGCCTAAACAATGGCCTCTTTACAAAATACTTTAAAAAACCACACAAAGCATAATTTCAAATAAAAGTAAGTGATGTAGCAAGTAACTAAGAGCCCATGGAAAACCATGGATGAAAAGGGTGCTAATACCTTCCCTTTTCATAATCTACCCGCAGAAATCAAGAAATAATCTCAAAGATATTTCCTGTGCTTTTTCACCTTTCCTTTTGGATAAAAGAAAAGTTGGTGGCGACTCTTGCTAACCGTAACATTTGCGATAAAATGCAAAACCTTCAAGTCAGTTCTCCCACCGTATCACAGAACTGGCGACTCTGCTGGGGATTCATTCTAAATGTGGGGTTACCTTAGGGTTAGATCACATTTACTTGCTTTCATTGTTTGACTTGTTTTACTTTACATTATGGTTCCTTGTTTGGGTTTGAAATCCTCTACCCGGATTTGGGATACCTTATAGGTAAGTAGCAATACGTTGTGGAAACTGTGCGGGGTATACCAACATGGTCTAAGAAATAGCTACATTAGTGCAACATATTTGTGGGTACCGATAGTCCTTGAGTTAATCAAGGAGAATACGGGGCCGCTGAGTGATGTCATGAAGCATTAATGAACTTTTAGAACCTTTACTTGACCAACTTGGCCATTAGGATGTAGTGAGATGATTGGCTTTGGTGCAGTCCAAAGTTGGTAGATACTCGATACTACTCTCATTGAGGTTAGGTTTCTTGAGATATTTCGGTCGCCATTAAAGAGGCTTGTGCTGAGACAATGCTCAAGGAAACAAACCCGTGATATTGAGCTCCTTAGAACCCATTTACTATTGCTAGGACAGGTTGAGCCAACTAAACCTCAAGAGCGTACTTACCTATGAGAATCCATGCAAGCCTAAACCTAAGGAATTGTCTGCTTTGTTTGTATATATATACTTGTACATAACATCATGAACATCATAACATCATATTCATTCACTAACCATTTCAAGGATCTTGGGATTCATCTTTGTTCTGTTTTGTAGAACATGAATTCTATTCGCAGGAAAACTATTCAAGTCAATCTTTTAAGGATCCCTCCACAACTCAAAGAGCTTGCTTCAAGGATTCCAGAAAATTCTCCATTTACCGAGATACATGGTCGCCTACTAAACTTGGTCGCCTCCAACGCTGATGAAGACATGATGAAGGTGCTCTTTCAATTCTTTGATCCTTTACACCATTGCTTCACATTTCCCGATTATCAACTTGTGCCAACTTTGGAAGAATTCTCCCAACTCTTGAGGATTCCCATTCTCAATCAACTACCTTTCAATGGTACGAAAAGAGACCCAAAGCCAGAAGAGATTTCTCAAGCTCTACACTTGCAGTTATCCGATGTCACAACCAATTGGGAAACAAGGAGTGCTGTCAAAGGCTTCCAGCAAAGTTCTTGTTTGAGAAAGCCCAAAATTGTTGGAACTCTTTGGATTTGCAAGCCTTTGAGGAAATTGTGGCTCTCCTCATCTACGGGATGGTTTTGTTTCCAAATCCGGACCAACTCATAGATGTGAACACCGTCAAAATCTTCATATTTCGTAACTCGGTGCCTACTTTGCTAGGGGACATTCTACATTCTTTTCACACTCACACTATGAGGAAAAGATGTTTCATTTTGTGTTGAACTCCTCTCTTGGCAAGATGGTTTATTTCGCATCTTCCTCGATCTGTGTTAAAGAACGAACAAGGTTCAAGGTGGTCACAAAGGTTGATGATGCTCAAACATTCAGACATTCATTGGTGCTACCGATCCATAGATAATGTTACTATTGTCAACCGTTGTGGAGATTTCCTAATGTCCCTTTACTTGGAATTAGGGGAGGTATCACCTGCAACCCCTGCTTAGCCTTAAGACAGTTTGGTTATGCCCGAAGGGATGTCCCTCATGAGATGCTCATTCAAGGTTTGGTATTTGACCACGAGAACGACGATCAAGGTCTTCGCCAGAGATTTATCCGAGCTTGGAGGATGTTGAATAAGGTAGATAGCAAGACATTGGGGCATAAGAATTCCATCCCTCTTGAGCCTTACCTCAAATGGGTACAAACTCGTGCTCAAAGTCTTATGATGCCTTATCCTTCCATTCTCCTGGTAATCATTGAGCCTGTTATGGAAGGAGATATTCCATACACTATCCTACATCCTGACATGCCCACCTCTCTTGAAGACCTACAAAGGGATTGGATATAACTCAAGAGGGAGCGAGATACTTTCGAATCCCAATTCTACGCAAACGAGAAGAAGGTTTTGGAGCTCACTAAGCAACTTCATGAGGAGAGGAACTTGAATGCCTACATCACACCAAAGAGGATGCGTACTACCTTTTTATCTTAGATTTTTTTGTATTATTTGCCCAAAAAGGCGTTGATGTACTCAAGCTTTAATTTATTAATATAACGTGTGTTTCCTTTTTGTCTAAAAAAATTTGAATCTTTAAGATCCTTGAAATCATTGCATACGCATTTACCATTCATCATAACATAAGCAGGTTTCTTGCAACAAGTCTCCTCATCTTTCCACTGTTTATTTCAGTAAGATGGATCTCGAGCAAACGATGAAGGACCTCCAAGCTCAAAATGCCCAGTTTTAACAGATATTCTTAACTCTAGCCAAAGGACAAGAAGAGTTAAAGACTTTACTGGTTGAGGAGAAGAAAAAGAAAATAACCGGAGTTCTGAACATGGGAAGAAGATTCCAAGGGCAGACAAGAAGGGCCTTAGATTTTGCAACGACATCCGGTGAGAAAGATAATCAAGATGGGAAAGGCAAGGAAACATTTGTTCAGTCTGATTCAGAAGAGGAAGAAAAAGACTATTCTGAAGAACAATATCCTCCAGCCAACGATAAGTATAAGCATATAGAAGAACGGTTAAGTGCACTGGAAATCCAAAAAGTGCCTGGATTGGACTTTGAGGAGTTGGGTCTAGTATCAGGGATTGTCATTCCTCCAAAATTCAAAGCACATGTGTTCGGAAAATATGACGAAGTCTCGTGCCGCAAAATGCATCTCCGGTCCTATGTGAGGAAAATCCATCCACATACCGCTGACAAGGATTTATGGGTACACTTCTTCCAAGATAGTCTGTCTGGAACTCAACTTGATTGGTTTTATCAGTTAGAAATAACAAATGTTCACAATTGGGAAGATCTCGCTGCTGCCTTTTACAAACAATACCAATACAATGCTGATCTTGCACCTACCCGTACTTAACTCCAGAGTATGGCATGGTTTCAAGTGAAGTCTTCAAGGACTATGCGCAAAAATGGAGGTACCTAGCAGGAAGGGTCCAGCCTCCCCTATCTGAAAGAGAATTGGTAGACATGTTTTTAGGCACCTTGTCTGGTCCTTTCTTTAAACACTTAATTGGGAGTTCATCAATAGGATTTACTGAATTGATATTGACCGGAGAAAGAGTAGAGACCGGGAAAAAGAATGGGAATATTCAAAAAGATGCATCCTCTACTGCTGTAAGGAAACCATTCATCGGAAAGAAGGAAGTGGTTGCTGTTTATCATCAGAGAAATCAAGATAGGGCTGAACGCCGTCCAATGGTGGGGGCTGTCATGATTCCTAACCCAGAGCCTACTCAGTAAAGAAGCAACCAGCCAAGAATGGAAAGACCAGTCAGACAATTCACCAGAATTAACATGACCCTATCTCAAGTATTACCACATTTTTTAAGGTCCAACCTAGTGACTTTGAAAGAAGCTACAAATAACCCTAACACAACCTCTCCTAACTATCATCCTAATGCCCGTTGTGCATACCACTCTGAGAGTCCCGACCATGACACTAACAACTGTTGGGCTCTAAAGAATAAAGTACAAGACCTCCTTGAAGCCAAAGAGATTGAGTTCGACGCGCTAGAAAAGCCTAATGTCATTACTTCCCCTATGCCCAAACACGACCATAATGCTAACGCCATTGAAGAAGATATGTTTGTTGCTTCAGTTGATAAACTTATGACCCCACTCCTGACTATCAAAAAGAACTTGTTGAACGCTAGTGTTTTCCCAGGCTGTGATGAAATCTGTCACTTATGTTTATCCTCATCAACCAATTGTCCCTTGTTGAAAGCAGGCATTCAGTGCCTAATAGATAACAAGGAAATTTTGTTCGAGAAGGCTTCAATTCAAATTGTTTCTTATAATGATGTTTCCATCGTGACCATTTCCGACAATTCTTCCAGGGTCTCCACCAAAAGACCCGTTAGAATTACATCAGTTCCAAAAGTAGCTCCGTTGATAATTTCAATGCCTTGACCAATCCCATATTCGTCAGACAAAACCGTATCATGGAATTATGGAGGGGATGTCTCATACCACGGTATCAAGCAAGATTGGCCAGCTGTTGAAGATTCAAGTTCCGAGAAAGTTGACTCCAATGTCAGTAATATCGCAGGGACTAGTAAGATCACTCGAAGTGGAAGGGTTTTCTCTCCAGAAATTTCTCCTCCAAAGGCTATTTCTGGACCTGTAATCATTCCTGTTGTTGTTGCTCCTCCAAAGGCTATTCCCAGTCCTGCAATCATCTCTAATAATACTCCTGTTGACAAAACTGTTACCATCCCTGTTATCACCCCTACTGACATTCCTGCTGCCGAGTCAATTGCGACTCGAGGTAAAGGTATTCTAGTTGAGCCTGTCCGAACGAGGGCACAATCAATAGTTATCCCTGAGACCTCCCGAAAAGAGATGGAGCAAATTCTAAAGATAATAAAAAGAAGCGACTACAATGTAGTCGAGCAACTGGGGCAAACTCCATCAAAAATTTTCATGCTGGATTTGTTGTTATGTTCCGAGGCGCATACAAAGGCCTTGGTAAAATTCCTGAAAACTGCCCATGTACCCCAAGAAACATCTATCGATCAATTCCAAGACTACATAGCCAGCTTGACCGCAGATAATGGTTTAGGTTTTTCGAATGCTGATTTAACGCCAAGAGGGAGGAAGCATAATGAGGCATTGCATGTCTCAGTGGAATGCAGGGGCACGGCCTTGGCTCATGTTCTGGTGGACACCGATTCGTCTATGAATGTGTTTCCTAAAAAGGATCTTGATAGGCTTGACTGTGAGGGATTGACATTGAAACCAAGCAACATAGTAGTGAGGTCCTTTGACGGCTCAAAAAGGATGGTGCATGGGGAAGTGGATATCCCCATAAAGGTTGGAACCCAAACATTTGATTCAACCTTTTATGTAATGGATATTCTCCCTTCATACTCCTGCTTATTAGGCCGACCGTGGATCCACAATGCTGGCGCTGTTACTTCTACGTTGCATCAAATGCTGAAATATCCGATTCAAGGGAAAATCATCACCGTTCATGGGGAAGAAGAGTATATGATCAACCATCTAAATTCCTTCAGATATGTGGAACTAGATGGTGAATTTATTGAAACTCTATTCCATCACTTTGAAGAAGTCCCATAAGACGTGGCAGTAACCAAGGCTGTGTCTCAAGTACCCAAGATCACAAGGCCTCCACTCAAGAAGGTGGGTGCACTATTTAGGGACAACTCCCAGATATCCCATATAAATCTGACAAATTTGGTCTGGGTTTCACTTCAGGTGTCCAAAAAGCTATACGCCGCGCTCGTGCCGGAGGACCACCCTTGAAGATCAGCAACCACCAAGTCAGCACAGTAGAGGATGATGAAGACAACTACAACCTGGAGGATTGGATTTTCCCAACTGTCAGTGGAGGGCTTAGCAACTGGGAGGCTAGAGATTTCGTCCCGATCACTTTTATCCCAGAGTAATTTATCTTTACATTTTGTTGGATCTGTAATATTAAAACAATTTAGACTCTTAAAACCTTATGTCTTACCCGAGGCACAATGGTCCATTTGTAAGGGTTATTATCTCATTTCCATATGACATCAATGAATCATGGACATTTTTGCATACAAACTTTATGCTCATTATTTTTTCTTTTTACATTTTCATTTCTTTCAAAGATAGCTATACTCTTACACACACTCACACTCACAATGCAGGTCTACGTCCATTCGGGATCCCATGGGTAACGGTTATGCTATGGCCTTGTGTGACTATGAAAATATAATCTACCAAGCCGAAGACGAAGGTGAGGAAGATTGTGAAGTGCCAGGGGAACTCGCCAGATTATTACAACAAGAAGAAAGGACCATTCAGCCCCATGAGGAACCCGTGGACACAATTAATCTAGGTACCGAAGAAGACAAAAGAGAAGTCAAAGTGGGTGCCAATCTGGAACCCAGTGTTAAAGAGCGTCTGATTTAGTTGCTACACGAGTATGTGGATGTCTTTGCCTGGTCGTATGAAGACATGCCAGGACTTGATGCAGATATTGTGGTACATCGTCTACCAACAAAAGAAGATTGTCCATTGGTGAAACAAAAAGTCCGTCTTATGCGACTAGATATGTCGGAGAAGATTAAAGCAGAAGTCATGAAACAATTCAACAGTGGATTCTTAGCCGTCACCTCCTATCCGCAATGGGTTGCCAATGTTGTTCCCGTGCCCAAAAAGGACGGCAAAGTACGAATGTGCATGGACTACAAAGATTTGAATAGGGCAAGCCCTAAGGATGATTTCCTACTTCCCCACATTGATGTTCTAGTTGACAATACGACATAACATAAAGTGTTTTCCTTCATGGACGGTTTCTCAGGCTACAACCAAATCAAAATGGCGCCTGAGGACATGGAGAAAATAACCTTTGTCACACAATGGGGCACATTCTGCTACAAGGTTATGCCATTTGGACTGAAGAATGCCGGGGCAACCTATTAGCGTGCCATGGTAGCTCTATTTCACAACATGATACATCACGAAATAGAGGTCTATGTGGACGACATGATAGCTAGATCTCAAATAGAAGAAGAACATCTTGATCATTTACAGAAACTGTTTAAGAGACTAAAGAAATACAAGCTGAGGTTGAACCCAAATAAATGCACGTTTGGAGTAAGGTCTGGTAAAATCCCAGGCTTTGTTGTCAGCAATAAAGGTATCGAAGTGGATCCTGCCAAGGTAAAAGAGATACAAGAGATGCCTGCTCCTCGTACTGAGAAGGAAGTCAGAGGATTCTTGGGACGTTTGAACTACATTGCCAAATTCATTTCTCACCTGACAGCTACTTGTGAACCAATCTTCAAATTACTGAAGAAAAATCAAGTAGTCAGATGGAATGACGAATGCCCAACTTCTTTCGACAAGATCAAAAAGTACCTTCAAGAGCCTCCTATTTTGATGCCACCAGTTGAGGGAAAACTGTTGATTATGTATCTGACTGTTTTGAAAAATTCAATGGGGTGTGTGCTGGGGCAGCATGACGAGTCTGGCCAAAAAGAGCACGCTCTTTACTACCTGAGCAAAAAGTTTACCGACTGTGAAACAAGATATTCACTGCTCGAGAAAACTTGTTGCGCTCTTGCATGGGCTACTCGCTGGCTAAGATAGTACATGCTGACCCATACTACCTTATTGATATCTAAAATGGATCCAATAAAATACATCTTCGTGAAACCTACTCTCTCTGGGAGAATAGCGAGATAGCAGATGATCCTGACAGAATATGACATACAATATACTACCCAGAAAGTAATAAAGGGCAATGTACTGGCTGATCACCTTGCTCACCAAGCTGTGGAAGACTACCAGTCCATGAAGTTCGAATTCCCAGATGAAGACATCATGATGGTAAACAACTGTGTAGAATTCAGACCATATGACGGACCTGAACAAGGATCCCGATGGACCCTGGTTTTTGCTGGGGCATCTAACGCACTCGAAAATGGTATTGGTTCTGTACTCATATCTCCTGAAGGGTGTCATACTTCCTTTACTGCAAGACTCTGCTTCAATTGTACAAACAACATGGCAGAATACGAAGCGTGCACCTTTGGTCTCAAGACTGCCATAGATTTGGGGATCAAGTCCTTAAGTGTATTCAGAGTTTCAGCTTTGGTCATTATCCAGATCAAAGGGGAATGAGACACCAAGCACCCTGACCTTATCCCTTACAAAGAACATGAGCTGACATTGCTCCCACATTTTGAGAAGATTACCTTCAAGCATTTCCCGCGAGAAGAAAATCAGCTAGCAGACGCACTAGCCACAATGTCATCCATGTTTAAACTTAAATTGGACAACAAGGCTCCCCAGATCACCATTGAACGAAGGGATGAACCAACTCACTATCACGAGATTAATACTGAAGAAGTAGTGGACCAACCTTGGTTTCACGAAGTCAATAGGTATCTCGAGGTTCAAGAATATCCTGAAGGAGCTTTAGTTAATGATAAGAATTTCTTAAGGAGATTCTCTGCTAAATTCTTCCTTAGTAATGGTATTCTTTACAAACGCAATCATGCCTCTGTGTTACTTCAGTGCGTAGACAAGGTTGAAGCGGAAAAGATCATGGCTGATCTACATGAAGGCACTTTTGGAACCCATTCCAGTGGGCATACAATGGCAAAGAAAATCCTACGGGCAGGCTATTACTGGTCTACCATGGAAGAAGATTGCTATCAACACTCTCGAACTTGCTATAAGTGTCAGATCTATGCTGACAAGGTGCACGTACCTCCGGTTCCTCTGAATGTATTGACGGCTCCTTGGCCTTTTGCTATGCGGGGCATCGATATGATTGGGGAAATCAAGCCAACAACCTCTAATGGACATCGTTTCATCTTAGTGGCCATTGACTATTTCACAAAGTGGGTTGAGGCAGCCTCCTTCACTTCCGTCACCAAGAATGTGGTAGCCCGTTTCATCAAGCAGAATCTCATCTGCCGGTACGGTATCCCGGAGAGGATCATCACAGACAATGGTACGAATCTAAACAATACTATGATCATCGCCCTGTGCGAGCAATTCAAGATCCAGCATCATAATTCTTCCTGTTACCGGCCAAATATGAATGGTGCTGTCGAAGCAGCAAATAAGAACATTAAAATATCATACATAAAATGACAGTCACATACAAAGATTGGAATGAGATGCTACCATTCAATCTCCACAGGTATCGTACCACAACTCGCACATCAACCGGGGAAACACCCTACTCTCTGGTATACGACATGGAGGTTGTCTTGCCTATTGAAGTACAGATCCCCTCTCTAAGAATTATGAAGGATGCAGGGCTGAATGAAGAAGATTGGATCCAAACTCGACTTGATCAACTAAACTTGATTGATGAGAAAAGGCTTACTGCTGTCTGTCATGGTCAAATGTATCAAAAACAAATGATCAAGGCTTTTAACAAAGAGGTCATACGCCAAGTGTATCAAGTCAGGGATCTAGTGATCAAACGTATCATACTGCCGCAAGGTGATCCTAGGGGAAAGTGGACTCCTACATATGAAGGACCATTTGTAATAAAAAACATATTCTCTGGTGGAGCAATGATATTGACCACCATGGATGGCAACGACCTGCCGCACCCTGCGAATGCAGACATAGTCAAAAGATACTATGCACAAGAAACCCGCTAGGTTGACACACCTAGGCCAAATAAGGGTATACTGGCGAACCAAAGAGGTTCGGGCAAAAATTAGGGATAAAATAAAAAAATCTGTACACCCGGCAAGCTGAAAACCCGAAAGGGAGGCTTGGGCAAAAAAGCGTATCCCAGTGGACTGAAAACCCGAAAGTGCGGTCTAGGAAAAAGTTAGGGAATTAAAGCGTATGACTATGTCTTGTCAGATAACCTTACGGACAACCTGACAAACTCAGAGGTTCTGATAAATCCAATCAGCTTCAGACAAGGCAACAAATAGACAAGATGCTTAGAGACACAAAGTCTATAGGAGAATGGGAACCCCATGGGATTATTGCACATAGCTATCTTTTCTTTGTATCAAAATTTTCATTTTTTATGACAACACTCTCTTACTAGAATGTTTGTATCATTGTACAAAAATACTTACTCAAAGTCAATACAAAGATATCCCTTTGAACGTGCAAAACTACCTGTTTTTCTTTACTCTTATGTTTTGTTTACAAAAACGTCCAATGATTTGTTTTTGAACATATGCATTTGAACATAATTACTGTTTACAAATAAACAAAATAGAAAGACAATCACTGATGGCTTTAAGAGATAGGGAAATATCTCTAAGATATTTCCATAAATCCCCCACAGTGTGCAGATTAATCCCCAGCGGAATGAAGCTTCCAGCTATCAATCCCCAGTAAAAGTCGTCCAATTTCTCAGGATTCCCCAACAGACTTTTACAAGCAGTACACAACATTTCCCTTACAACAGAGTTTATTTCTCTAAGCGGAAATTAATCAACACTTCAACTTCACAACATGAAGACTTACACTCCATATCCTCAGCAGTAGTCAGGGATTTATTTTCCCCAATCCAACCGCGGTGCAACAGATTAGCTCACATATGCATACATCACATCCATATATCATAAACATTGATAACGCGAATACATTACACTATGCATTTCATATAACATGACATTGCATATTAACTAACATTTTACCCTTTTCAGGATAAGATTAACCAATAACTACTATTAATAATGTGCAAAGGCTTTTCAGATGCAGTTCATATACGCTCTAGACAAGGATGCCATTTTGATACTCATTCAGATTCAACCTTCAGATACAGTTCAAATATGCTCCAGATACAGACGCTATTCTGATGCTCATTCAGATTCAACTTTTAGATACAGTTCAGATACGCTCTAGAAACGGGTGCAATTGTGATACTCATTCAGATTCAGCTTTCAGATACAGTTCAGATATGCTCCAGACACAGATGCCATTCTGATACTCATTTAGATTTAGCTTTCAGATACAGTTCAGATACGCTCCAGACACGGATGCCATTCTGATACATTCAGATTCAACTTTCAAATATAGTTCAGATACGCTCCAAGCAGAGACTCCATTTTGATACTCATTCAGATTCAGCTTTCAGATATAGTTCAGATACGCTCCAAATACGGACGCCATTCTGAGACTCATTCAAATTCAACTTTCAAATACAATTCAGATACGCTCCAGACACGGACGCCATTATGATACTCATTCAGATTCTCTTTCAGATTCAACAATCACTTTTGGATGGCATCTACAAGCCCATCTCCAACAACTTTCTATCATCCCTCCAAATGACATCTTTAAGCCCATTCCCTCTACCATCACATCACTGAGTGCAAATTTCTGGGCACTCTAGTGTCCAATCATCTTCCACCTTCGAGTCACGAATGGAAAAACTAGCCAATCTAACTCTTCAGGCTTAAGAAGATTGAACAGGGGTAGCTGTTGTACCCCAAAATTTGCCCTCTCACTTATCAAGAATTTTGCTCATAAGATCTCCTTTGGCTCAAGACACCTACTTAAGCACTGATGACCAAAATTATGGTTTGAGATTGCACAAGGATATTTGAACTTTCAATACCCCATATGATATTTATGGATCATTATGGACCCCCAAGATCACTCATATCAAGTTTCAAGCCTTGGATCACACTGTTGCTCACTCAATTGAGCAGTTGACCTAAAAATCAACTGAATTGGGGAAAAAGTCATCCATGGCCAATTCACAGTCAAACTTCACAATTTTTGATCCACATCAATATTTAAAACTCATATGTATCATTTGATCAAGTTTGAACCACAACTCCTCAAGAAATTTGATCAAATCTCCAAAAGGGCAAAATGGTCAAAATTAGGGTTTTGACTAGGAAAGGGAAATATATGATTTTTTACCTAGAAAATGATCAATTGGTTTAAGGAATGATATCAAGAGTCAAATTTCATCATTTTGATCTAATGATATGGCTCAAAATATTGCTCAAGTTCAAAGGATTGATTGATGAATTTTCAGTCAACTGTATACTGAAAAGTCAAACTTTGACTTTTTGGTCAAATTCAAGTGCCAAAGATCACAATTCATCAAAACATGTAAAAATATGAAACTTATTCATCAATAAATCAAAAAGTCAAGATTTCATTTTGAAAAGTCAATATTTCTAAACTTAGAAATTTTTCTAAGTGTTGAAAATTTCTTATTTTTTCATAACTTTGAGCAAAATTTTCCCCATGATGCAAGATGATTCAAGAGAAAATTCCAACATGAAAGTTGTAGATCTATATGAAATCTACAACTTTTCTTTACACAACTCCTTCCAAAAGTTCTTGGATCTCAGGTTATAATTTTAAGAACATGTGGTCATGAACCAAACACTTAGTGAAATTTTTGCCCTAATTTGGTCAGGATTTTGACCCAACTTCATGGCACTTTTTCATATAGTTCCAAGGGGAATATTCAAAATAAATTCAAAGATGGGTTATAAAGAACATCGCAAGATTTCAAAAATGGCCAAGAACTCCTTGAGATCATTTTTCAGTAGGGAGAATCGAAGAGATGAAGTTAGGGTTTTATCACTTGAATTACAAGTCATTTTGTGATGAACCAAGTTCAAAATTCAAACTATGCTACATAAACACTACTTTGCATGCCTCAAACTTGTTAGGAACTCCATAAATAATGGTTTACACAGCTGTTAGAGGTCTCACTTCAAGCATTCAATGCATGGACATGCTTTATATCCTTTTTTGGAAGAAAGGATACATTGCCATTTTGATAAAGTGACTTTTTGCACAAAACTTGTTCTTGAGCCTTGCACTTGTTCTCTTTTGATTAAACAAGTCCTATAACTCATAAGAAATGGTTTAGCACTTACAATACCCAACCCATTCTTGTACCTCCTCTTGAAACTTGTTTCCCACTTTTCTTCAAAATCAAGTAACCTAGCCAAAAGCTAAAAACCTGTACTTCTGATTGTCCAAAGCACTCCAATCCTTTTGCTTATAGATACATAAACTATTTGCATCAAACACATGAATGCTCATGCCCTGAACACAACTAGAACTCAGAATCACATCCCATACTTCCATTTCCACACAAACTGACCAAAAACTTGAAACTCATAACTCCCTCGTGCGTTTTCAAGCCTTTTGGTTTCTAAAGCTTCTAAACATCATTTAGAATTGATCTCACACCCTGTTACAAAATTGTAACACCATTAACACCATACTCCATTTTCAAAAACAGAGCTTTGCACTTGGACTTCTCCAAAACTCCTCAGGCCCTTTCAGCTCAAGCTAAGTATTCCATTAGCTTCCTGGGAACTTCAGGAAGCTAACCCAACCATTGGAACTCCTTGAAAGCTGCTCAAACTTCAAACCCGATACACTCTTACAAGGTAAGTTTCCTAACTTTGGAACTTCTCATACATGCACCATCAATGATTTATTTATGAACAAAACATGTAGATATCATTGCCCTGAAGCTAACCATATCCATAGTTTCCAATAATTTTGCTTGTGCTTAGAGAATTTTGAGGCTGAAATTTCTAAGATTTTTAGGGTTCATTTTAGGGCCAATAAAATTCATGCTTATCTTTAATCTATAGTTTTAATGCTTTAAATTTTTGAAACCGGGAGGAAATTTGCTACAAGTTTCATGTTTACAATTTTCATTTTTGATGAGAAATGAACAAGTTATAGTTGGTCTGGCTGGAGGTTAAAGATGAAGTAATCAGGGCGCGTTTTGTATCATATATTTATTGATTTGCTTATGTTAACAGATGTATAGCCACCCCAGTGGTAGAAGCGCGCGCCTGTAACCTTTGGGACCTGGGTTCGAGCCCTAGTGGTACCCTTTTGTTTTTTTCTTTCATATTTTTGCATTCTGACTTTGTGTTTTTGGATAGGCGCTGGGCCTTGTTGGGCTCTTGGTGTTTTTGTTTTTGCTTACTAACCGCCTTGCAGGCTGTTCACACCCCTGGCCCAATTTTATTTTATTTTATTTATTTTATTTCATTTTATTTTTTAAAATATTTTTCCTAATATTAAAAAATCATAAAAAATAAATAAAAATAAAAGATTTATATTTTGACTTAGTTTATTTTATTTTTCTCCCAAAAAATATTTTATTTAACTATACTTTATTTATTTTTACTAACTAGTCTTGTAAATTTAATTTAAAACTAGGTTAATATTTATTTTCTTTTACACCAATTAAAATATATTTATTTTAATGTAAAAAAGGCCAAAAATATTTTTTAACACCATATATTATTTTCAAGACAAAAATACCAAAAAAACTTTTCTTGAAACTTAATTTCCTTTTTTCAATTAATAGAATTATGGTTTTATTCAAAATCTTTTCTTAATAAATTTAAGTTTAATTAATTATTTTCTTTAATTAATTAGGTTAAAACAAATTCACTTTTTCCTAAAAAATCCAAACAAAAATATCCATTTTTTCACATTTATATTCTTGAACATTTATCTATTTTGTATATTATATTCATTTAAATTCTTGTACATTTATACCAATTCAATATGATTGTAATAGATTAACTAGGTTTATATTCTTGCAATCCCCATTCACAATTTGTACACCCCCCTCCCACAAGTATTGTAATAGCGTAGTAACTTTAAAATTCCGCAATTTATCACTTTATATATAACATGCTAGTAATTAGGGTTTGTATGGAAAGACTAAAACCAATACTTAGAAAACCCTAATTCAAGACAAAATCAAGCATGAAAACAATACACTTGCACACAAGCACCCTTAGGGTAATTCCACTTGGTTGCCTTTACAAAATGACCATATTACGCATGTGAGGTATCTTGGCAAAAACAAGCAAAGTATAAGATCATAGTCCCTCGATGACGCTATCTAAGTTGCCTTTCAAATGATCTTGGTCCCTAAAATAGGAATGCTAAGATACCTTGCAATATTGTTAATCATGGTTATACGATGACCCACGCCCCTCCCGTTAACATCCAAAGATAGGTTTACTTACCAAATCAATGGTAAGATAACAATGTCAAAGGAAAAGAAAATGAACAAGAAAGACTTTTGAGTAGGTAGAATGCTCCTAATTACTTGCTCCATTTCAAAACAAACGTCCTTGTTATTTTCAAAACAAACACCTACACTTTCAAACATATTATAAAATTGAAAATATTTTCAAAAGATCAACATCTTTGTATACATTCTTACGAACGAGAATCATTACAAAGAATGCCTAAACAATGGCCTCTTTACAAAATACTTTCAAAAACCACACAAAGCACAATTTCAAACAAAAGCAAGTGATCTAGCAAGTAACTAAGAGCCCATGGAAAACCATGGATGAAAAGGGTGCTAATACCTTCCCTTTTCATAATCTATCCCCGGACTCAAGAAATAATCTCAAAGGTCATTCCTGTGCTTTTTCACCTTTCCTTTTGGATAAAAGAAAAGTCGGTGGCGACTCCTGCTAACCGCTACATTTGCGATAAAACGCAAAACCTTCAAGTTAGTTCTCCCACCGTATCACACACGACATGAAGACTGAGGTGACGAGTTGGATCGTAGGAGAAGTATTACGTTGGTCGGTCCTTAGATAGTTGAATCTAGGGTGAAATTATTTGTCTGTTTGCTATGTGATACATGTGTATGCATGTGTGTTGAATGTTGTATGTATGAAAAATGTATGATGTTTGACATTGATATGGAACTCTGAGTGTATTTAATGTTGAAAGGTATAGGGTATGTACGCTTTAGATATGCAAAATGTATGTGTGAAATGTGTGTAAGATGCGTATATGCCTTGAAATGTTATGAAGACCAATTCTGGTATTCTCTCCTTTAAACCATTGGCTTAGAGTTGCCAATTCCTGGCGTTGTATGTTATGTCGTCGTAGTGTTGTTGATCTTGAATGTTAGCAAAATTTGTACGTTGATTTTGTATAGTGAGCGCGGGCATAGACGTAGACGTAGATGTAGGTATGGGCATATGCGTAGATTTGTATATCGTAAGCGCAGATGTAGACGTAGGCGTATGTACAATTGGTAGGAGTGTACATGTGCGTGGACGCATGTGCAGATGTAGAATTTATGTTGCAAGTTAGGAATAGGTGCTGACATGGACATAGACTTTGCGTAGGGAAGCGTAGATATATGTATAAACTTTGTATCATTGAGTGCAAGCATAGGCGCAAACATGTGTATGGACATAGACTTCGTGTACAGACGCGTAGATATGCATATATACAGGCATAGACATGTGTATAGATTTTTGTGTTACAGGACATAGGAGTAGCTACGTGGATGTAGACATAGATTTTCTTTTGATATTTTTCTAACCAACATGTTTTTCGATGTTTCATCAAATTCTTTTATTTTGTTAATCCCCCGGAATGATTTCAAGACAATATTCACAAGTAATGATCATAATATTTTGTAAACAAGCCTGAGAAAAGAAAAACACAATTTGAAAGATGCAAAGAAAGCAACTGTTTTATTGATAGGCCTCTGAATAAGCGAGAATACAAGATGCAATTTCTAGAAAGAGGTAATTATAGAAGGTTTTTAAAACTATAAATGGAAATAAAAATGATAATTTCTACTGCTGTTCTCCAATATCCTTTTAATGATCTTATCTCCTTCGCTTCTGAGTTGTATGATTCCAATCTATCTCTCCCTTCGTGGTTCGTAGTCACAGTTCTTAGATCGCATTCTTTTTGTTCTTTATTTATTTGTATGGAATCCCTAACTTTTGCCTGGATTTCCCTTTAGGGTTTTCAATCCACCGGGATGATTTTTCTTGTCTATATGCCCCTAAATTTTTCCTGGATCTCCCTTTAGGGTTTTCATTCACCGAGACGCTCCTTTTTGCCTAAGTCGTCTGCTTAAGGTTCGAGCTTAGCAAGCTTCTTATACATAGTGTTTTTGACTGTGTCTAAATTTTCCGGGTGCGGTAGTTCTTCCCCATCCATTGTTGTGGAGACAAGATTACCACCAGGGGATGCTGTTTTAACTACATACGGACCTTCGTAATTGGGGGTCCATTTACCTCGTGAGTCGAGGAGAGATAGTGGAATCTTCTTGAGTACTAGACCATGTCGTGGTTCATCTTGTACAGTATACCGTTACTTTGAAAGAATTCCGAGGCTAATTTTCGTGGGGTTCGTTTATCGATGCTGGAGGCATGTTCTTATTTTTCGAGGTATTTCTTGATATCGTAAAACCAAGGATTATTATCCGGTCTTTCTTTGATAGTGAGACAGTGTGCGGGATCTTGATTGTGTCTGTTCGTGATGCGCGTTACGTGGTTTGGACCAAGTTACTTCGGACATAGATGACATAGTTGCCAAGGCGTCTGTCATTTGATTTCGTTTTCGTGGGATGTGACTGAAAGTGATCTTTGCAAATCCCGCAGTCGGTTTTCAAAACATGATCCTGATATGGAATCAGTTTTGGATTCTTAGTATCCCGTTCACCATTGACTTGATCTATGTCTTGTGAGCCTTCTTTGGAGAAGTCAATACTGCCCCTATATCGTGCCCCAATGCATTTGAAGCCTCGTCGAACGTGGATAACCAACGTGCCCCTGGCTCGGATTCTTCGTCAGATCTTGGTATTCCGTAGCTACTTATTTTTACAACGTTGTCTGCATTTTACCTTGGCCTATTTCCGTAGATATGTGCAGTAACTTGATCAACTTATTTGTGGCTCCGCTCTTTACATTTCCCCTTAGCTTGGTTTCTTTCGGGTCTTTCTCTGTGCTCAGATTAATAGTCTTAATAGCCTCTTGATATGGTTGCGTATTGTTAGCTTTTATTTTTATTTCCCTTGCCATATTCTCAAAGAGTTCAAGATCTTTATCATCTTCCTCTTTAGCTTGGTTGATAAGAGCATCAAAATTATATCGGATCGCAGTAGTAGCATTATCGATGGTTTTGGGCATGAATTTACACCTTTATCATGTTCTGGTGCCAATTTAGTGTATGAATATATATAAATACATATGTAGAGAAAGATATTTCCATTTTTGGATTTAAGATATAAATACAAGAGAAAGAAAAGGGATCTTGATTGAAAACATAACTTTTATTAATCGTGAATATTGTCTGAAACAAAAAAGAGAAACCCTTACAAGCAACCCCTATGCCCCGGGCTTGACATAAGTTCTTTCAAAAACAAGAAAAATTAATTAAGAAAGAAAAAGATCTCAGGAATCTCCTCAGCCGTCCATCTTTTGAGTTTTTTTCTCCTGGGGCACATTCTTGGATGAATTCAGTTTCTCCTTTGGTGTTGGCTTTGTTGAATATTTTTGCCCCATGTCTGCCATGCACTACTCCATTGTTGACGAATGTCTCTTGGATCGAAGGAAAATGTGCTTTTCCCTTCAGAGTAGCTTTATATTTTCCTTCAGGGTATTGTCCGAACTGGACTAACCCCTGGTCCCCTAGCCTTTGTAGAGCTCTTTCGAAAGCTTCATTGTGTTCTAGCGGGAGTCCATATCCCAACTGGTATTCTTTCAGCGAGTTTATCGGGGTGTTTAGTGTTTGCTTGTCTGCTTCCCCAGATTCAGTGACTACTTCGATTGTGTTTATTGTTAGCCCATCATGCAACAATGTAGGGTCTGATGCAATGTTGGGCTTCTCGAAAGTGATGTCTTGAGAAACCAACAAATCTTGCACCTTGTGCTTGAAAATCCAACACTATTCTATGGTATGTCTAGGAAAATTAGCATGATACTCGCAACTGGCGTTGGCATCGTATCTTCGTGGGAGTGGCCCGACTGGAGGAGCTAGAGGCTTAAGTTCCACTAAGGATGCCTTAACTAGTTATTGCAATAACTAGTTAGGTGGCATATGGAGTGGATCAAATTCCCTGGGTGGCCTTCTTCCTTATTGTTGTACTAGTGGGATCACTAATGGTTATGGTACCCTGGATTATGGTGCTACAAAATTAATCTCTCCCACCTTTTCTTTGGTGAGGTTTGAAGCAGGCCTTTTTGAATTGTAGGGAGCATTTGATGGTCCCCATGATATCTTCCCACTTTTTATCGCAGTCTCGATTCTTTCTCCGATGGTTACTAGGTCTGAGAACCCCGAAGAGATGCTTCCAACCATCATCTCTTAATACAACCCTTGTAAGGTTCCCATGAACATGTCTACGAGCTCTTTTTCCAGCAGTGGTGGTTGTACACGGGATGCCAGTTCCCTCCATCTCTGAGCATACTCCTTGAAGGACTCTTCTTTCTTCTAGGACAAACTCTAGAGTTGCATGTGGGTAGGCGCCATGTCCAGGTTATATTTGTAATGCTTTAGGAAAGCATTAGCAAGATCTTCCCTGGTTCGAATATGCGTTCGCTCCAATTTCATATACCAGTCTGAAGATGCCCCACTCATGCTATGTTGAAAATAGTTAATCATTAGCTTCTGTTCATGGGCATGGGCATGCATTTTCCTACAATACATGCGCAAATGATTTGTTGGGCAAGTGAGCCCCTGGTATTTTTCAAAGTCATGTACTTTGAACTTTGGTAGAATCAACACATCAGGAACTAGGCCCATTTCGAGAGCGTCTACTTCGAAAGCGTCGAAACCCTCCACAACCATTAATATTTCTTCCAGGGTTTATACTAATTTATTACCAGTGGATTATCAACAACATAAGTACCAGTCATATTTAATGGCGCTTGGTTGGCATCGTCTGGGTCGTGGTCTCCGTATTGCATGTTCTAGTAGTTGTCTGCATTGTTGACTGGAATCTGTAGGGTATGAGATGTCCCTTCTTTTGGCGGCGGTGGGACAAACCCTTCAGTTTCAGCTTCTTGTTGGGTCATGACGAACTTTTGGAGTCCTACTTCTGGATCTTTCCTTGGGTGGTGACCGCTTGATGCACCAATAGTCTGGGCTACTTCTTCGAAAGCTGCCCTGAGGATCTGGTCTTGCCTGTCAATAATGTTTTTCAAAGCTAGGAGAACTTGACCCAAATCCCCTTTCATTGAAATTACATCACCCTTTACTTGTTCAAGATCCTCTTTGAATGCAACCCGAGTTTCCTCGATTTTCTCCATCGTGTTCTGTTGGTAGGCCCTGGTTTGATATGGAGGCCTGGGAGGTGGCGATCTTCTTCTACCAATGGTTCAGCTGGAGAGATGTTTGTGAAAAATGAGTTTTGACATGATATGCAGGTGTTCGTGAATGCACGCATGCGAATGAATGTGTATGAATACGAAAGGGGTTAACTACCTTATTCACTTGGGTATGTATCTGTCTTTTGCTTATTATTTTACTTAATGACTATCTTTAAAATAGATACGCAAATGAGATGTGGAAACAAAATTCCTTTATTGAAAGTAACGTAATTCAGATATTGAAAAATATTACGATCTTAAATCAAAAATTTATTTGCGTGAAATCAAGCAAAAAGGAAATAAGTTTTCTAGGTGCACCTGTGGATATCTAATCTTGAAACCATCCCCTATTACTGGGCAAATCTTGAGAAAGTCTTCAGCATATTATTTCCCTTTTGTGACCTTGATTTCAGACATGTTTGGCCTGTTGACGTGGGAAAGTTGTTTCTTTCAACATCCATTTTTAAAGACAGTCATCGAGATCTTGAGTTTATAATTATCTTTTATACCCCTTGTGAATAAGACAAATGTAGGGTGACGAATATATGAAAGGCATGAATGCGTGGGTGTAAGGTTGAGTGACATGATTTTTGTAATAAGTACCCCTATAAGGTAAGGATGTATGGTTCAGTGACGAGGTTTTTGTGATAAGTACCCTTAGAAGGTAGGCTCCTTAATTTTGACCTACGGTTAGTCTGCCCTCCCAAAAGGTGGCTTCCTTAAGGGTGTCATGAATAACACCAGAGGGAAAAGGCATAAGGGCCTCCCTTAGGTGGAGCCTCTTTACAGACTGAAACTTTAGTCTCAAAGTCGTGAAAGGTCTCTTCATGAGATTTTAGGTTAAGGTCGTTACAAAGAGTCATGGGTGACCTTCCAAAGTCCTACTCGTCAAGAGGATATCTCTCGATAAGTATTCCTTTTTCGGAAGTTCACCGAATCTAGGCGAATTCGTCACATAAAATCGCAAGGATGATGTACCCCCTAAGCTAATAGACATGCCTTTTTTCTAAGGGTTATATTGGAAATATTTTTGAGATAGAAAAATCCCGCCACACAGTAAATGTATGATGATAAGAGAAATTGACAGTAAATAAATAAATGCGATAAAGTAGATAAATGCAATAAATAAGTAAAGCAAATAAAAATAGAAAGCCAAAAATACCTAAACCTAGGGTTAAAGAGAGTCCCCAGTAGAGTCACCAGCTGTAGCAACTGGTTTTTAAATCAAGAGTCGCCACTATTAGTTTTTATCCTAGGGAAGGAAATCTAATATGAAACCCTAATTTGCAGATAGAGATTCTAGGTTTCAGACTCAATTAGACGAAAGGAAGGTGTTAGGCACCTTTCATCCACCTTGTTCACAATGATATTAGACTTTAGGTTTAGGTTTGGGGTAAACTGGGTTTTAAGTTTTAATTAGGATGACTCGCCACGATTTTAGATCGTATGCCTACGTATCCTCTTATGAGGAATCAGAGTCCCAATTCGTAGTTCGTATGGGTTGGTGTTTTTTAGGGGTTTGCAAACATATTTTGAATCACTCCGCACTCGGTCGAGAGTAGTGATTGTGGAGATTTTGACTGAGTGCGTAGTAAGTCAAAACTAGCTTGAAACCCTTTTGCAAAAAAGACAGTTAATTAGCTTAGTTTATTGCGAAAATAGTTTGAGATTGGTTAGTATTTTTTTAATTGTGTTATTTGCGAAGACCTTGATTAACGCATGATTGACAAATATTTTAATTCAAATGTATAGAAAATAATATATGAATTTGTGAATAAAAATAAATTACTTGCTAATATGATAATATCTACATATAATAAATAATAATAGATAAAATATGATAATAAAAATTAATATTAATAATAAAAATTATAAATAAAAAGGAAATAGATAATTAATAATGATAATAAGAATAAAATATAGTATACAAAATAATATAAAATAAATATTAAAAAATAATAATAATTTTAAGTAAATCTGGGGGAGTGCGTTTATTTGTTGATAAGTAAAATAAGGGGGGGGGGGTGCCTAAATGAAATTTGGCTAAGCCCAAGCACGTTTCAAGACAGGGGTGCATGTTGTTTGGCAGTTTAGTAAAATAGGAGAGATGGGGTGTAGAAATCATTGGGCTTAAACCCATTATGTAATTGGAGTTCGGTTGGATCAAGTGGGGCGAGGGAGCACGAAGGCTACGATCATACTTCGCCTAACGGCCGTCTGATGATGATCAAAAGGGGGAAGGCGAAGGTGTACGTTAATTATGATACGCGCACGCATACTGGATAATATGGAATATAACAAGTCAAGTTTAGTTTTGCTTTTCTCATTTACAGCAAACGCGTTTTTCTCTCTTTCTCTCGTTTACATCAAACCCTTTCCTCTTCAACCCCAAACCCTAGTATCCGCAGCAACTCTCCCCAACAGAAACCCTTTCCTACAAATCGCTTACCAACCCCTCAGCCCCCCCCCCCCAAATACACGAGCAGTCAACAAAGATAACCAAGAAAATATTTTTACCCTTCTCGTTATTCCAAGATTCTGACTTTACGAGCTTCTTCCGATTGCTTTTTTGATTTGGGTATTAATCCATTTTTCCTTTCCTTTTGCAGATTCTGGTACTGTTTGAGGGCTTGAAGATGGTGGTGCCCGACGCTTACATGGTTAGGGTTTCAAAGATTGAAACCCTAACCGGCCCTTGCGTGGATCTTCAAAGGTTGTTGGGTTGTTCTTCAAACCTTCATCACGGTATTACAACCTCTTCTTTTTCCGTCACTGCTTAGTTCTTCTCCTTATGTCAGAAAGACCCTCTGGCGTCTCTGTATTCAAGTTCTGTTCTTTTCGTTTTTGTCTTCAAGCTTTTTCTTCCTTGTTTTCTGTCCCTGTTTCTGTATCCGAAAATCCGCCTTTTTTGTATTTATATATTTCAGTATTTAGGGTTTAGAATTAAATTTAGGCAGAGATTAAGGAGATTAGATTAGGCATTAGGTTTTATAGATTTCTGTAATTGATTCTGAAAATATTTGATTTAGTTATTGATTGAATTAGATTTTATAAAAAACCATGATTATGTAACTTTGATTGATTGTAATCTATATTCCGCATATTTTGTTTCAACTGTAAATGATTTTATTTAGCAAATTTCTGCAACTTAGGATTTATTTTGAGATTTGGTCTACACAGTACTTGTTAGTTTTGATAAAAAAATGCACATTTCTCGTACAACCCACATAGTAACGGTTTCTCAGCTTGGGCCTGCGGTAATTATTTTCCAGCAACAACATTTTTTTCATAACAAAATTCTTTTTGGATGACTAAGCCCAATGCTAGTTGTTCTTTTTTTCTAAAAACCTTTAATAAAATAAACTTTATAAGTAACATCTCTTAATAATAAGTAAGACATTGTTATAAGAGCTTTACCAGTAATAATAAAATTATAAGGTTCTATATATTTTTTTAGTGAAATGATAAAAGTTTCAATAACAATAATACTTTTTTCCAAAAACGCCATGTGGGCCAACTAAAAAATCAATGGACCCACCATTTTTATACTCATACCTCCTAAAAAATGAAAATGAACAAAAAAATGGAATCCGATGCGCCTTTAATTCTAATGGACTTTTGAATTGGAGTTTTGCATTCCTTTTTTTTACTAAAAACAAGAATATAGACTTAATAATAATTAAACTTAATAATTTTATAAAATAATTTTCCATATTTTTGAATCGCATGGGCCATTGGCCAATATGCCTCGCAAATGGGTTTACAGACATATGGGTCTTTCTGATTTAGAAAGCCCCATTTTCCTGAATTTAAGTACGCTCTTCTCATTGATTTGAATTCTTCTTAGAAAGTGGGCCAATATATTTTGCTAGACCATCCTTAATCACACATTTCTTCTAATTTAAATCTTAAAACGTAATCACCGAGGTAGGGCAAATTTGAGGTACGACAGACATTAAGATCTTGCTACTCCTTTGCATTTTTTTTTATCTCTAAAGCTTTCGTGCACCATAAATTTCAAACTATTGCAACATAAGACTTCAATGGTAATCCATTGTTCTCGTGCTAATTCCTTTTCATTATTTATCTCCAAAGGATCCCTTCTGTTCTTTATCTCCAAAGGGCTTCACTAGGCCGCAATTACCTCTTAAGCGTCTTGCACGAAAACCCCTAAATCAACCAATGATCTCGGAGGACAAACCTGATGTTTTTCCTGAATGAAAACCCCTATAAAACTCCATCTAAAACACAATTAGACACTAATAATCCTCGTCTAGATGGTACCCCAACGAAACATCATTACAATGTAATGTCAGTGTGTAAGCATAGATTGGAGGTTGAAGATGAAGAGTGAAATATGTTAATTTTATAGTTTCACCAAGTTATAAATGATGCATGAATGAGTATTTATAGTTTTGGAACTTTTAGGGCAAAAAGGATAAATTCGGAATTAAAAAGATTTGAAAAAATTGCCCAACTAACTAGTATGTGTCGACCTGTATATCGTATGTATCGATACATACTTGATTTTTATGCTGTATGTGTCGACCTGTATAGGTCTATGTGTCGACCAAAGAGAAATAGTGGCTACAGGCTTTAAGACGATAGTAAATGCGTCGACCTGAAAAATAGATGTGTCGACACATAAAATAAGAATTTCTGCAATTTCAGAAAAACTTCAGTATGTGTCGACCTATCCAATGTATGTGTCGACCTGAAACTTACAGAATCTACATGCTTTAAAATGAGTTGCATGTGTCGACCTGAAAAGCGGATGTGTCGACACATGCAGTAGAAGTTCATGCCGAAACCTGTTCTTAATGACTTGGATCAATTTGAAAATGCTTTTTAATGATTCCTAAGATGTCTAACGCAGAGGAGTTCCATAAGACAAAAGGATATTGTCTAATATACCAAAGTGCTTGCTTTTCCCATTTTGACATCATGCAAAACCTTTGATGGTGAAGTTGTATTCAAAGTTTATTCCAAAAATAAAATAACAACATCAACACCATTATGTGAGATAGATTGCAAGGGCAAAAAATTATGTTGTTCTAGATAGAAGAATATTAAAAAAATTGTGTTGCAATCTATCTCAAAGAATGATGCATGCGAGTTTGGGGCGGCTTAATATCAGTAAGGATTAGGATAAATTTGTTTGACGGGTGATTTTATAGTGAAATATGATTATTTGATCCCTCGGTGATATCCAAAAACCTAAGGGTTAGTTTATTTACTTTACAACTATAAACAAATAAAAATCTAAACTACAAAAGTTGGGATTCGAAGCGTGTCCTGATTTGTTTTTCCCCTCGGTTTTCATAAAAACCGAGCGAATATATTATTTTTATTATAATAAAAAAATAAAACATGTCGCACCTAAGCATAATACCTCATTTTTTTTGTATGATGTGAAAGCTTTATCGTGAAATATATTATTTATAGTAATGTGTATTTCAACAGAAATAACCCTCTTGTTGAATTCAAGATACTAGACGACACCACATCCCTCGCCAACTTGGAAGACAAGTTGAATGGATTTCTACATAATACTGATACTAGAAGGGTGAGAAAATTCGAGTTTCGGGAAGATTGGATTGATACAAATGAAAGGGTGAAACACAACTTGGTTGAGATGAAGACTGAAGAAGATGTGAAGGCCATCTGGAAATTATTTCGGAGTAGGATTACCAAGGGTCCGATCAAGTTGGATACACATATAATAAGATCTGTCAACGACATAATCAAGATGTTGAAACGTACAGAATCATCTGGTAGTACCTAGGTTTTCATGTTTAGTTATTTTTAATTTATGTTTGTTGTATTATTTTATGTTATGTTCATCTTCAAATCGAATCATGCAATTGCCAAAATATTATGCAATAAATATGTGTTGTAATAAGAAGCATGTGTCACAAATATACATATAATACAAGAAAAATATAATAGATCTACATATGGCCCCACGAGCTATGTCTGTTATCCTTGATAAACTTGTAAAAACCTCACCATATGGGTTTACCAAACCCGTGAGGTTATTCGCAATAACTGTAATCAATTGGAGGAGACTATCCTGGTTAGTAACGGTAGATGGAGGTGGTGGTGGCAGCACATCGTCAGCCTGTACATCAGCATCTAAACCCCTAGCACCAGAAGGCCCTGGAGCATTAGAAGACCTTGCAGTCATTGGTATGAGGTGAGTGTGTTATATACTATAATACCACTCCAAGTAACCATCCTCGCACTGTGAAGCGTACTAAACCGTAAATGCGCTAGCCCTGATGTCACAGGCAAAGCTGATGATGTGACTTTGAAACCATATATCAATGCACTAGGCGGAGTCTCTGGAACTGGACGAGGGATACCTTGAATGTAACCATATTGTCGCAGACACCTATCATGCAAGTATCTAGCCACATGGTTCTCCCACTTCATATGACCTAAATACAAAGAATCATCGTCAAATGGATGATAGGCACGATGAGCTGTATATATGGTGTCAAGTCGAAATTATCAACTATCATAGCATCAAGCCTCATCATGTTGAGCATCTTCTATAACACATATCAGTCTCTTATCACAGATGTGGGGGGAAATGCTCATATATCCATCACTTCATAAATAATAACTAATTAATATGACATCCAACAAGTAACTAATAAACTCAAATAAATAACACAAATACCTATAATAGTCTCAAATAACCAGTTAGTTGTCTGGTCTCAGGCTGGGAAGCAACTCCAAGTATCGTGTACATCATGGTCAATTCCTCCACTCCACAAGCCCAGAATGGAGTGACCAGGCTAATGAACAGTGACGACATATCAAAACATCGTCGATTCCATAAATACCATGTCCACAACATCGACAAATGCATCCAACTAAAGGATTTCATCTAAGAAATGATAAAGAGAGTCCAACTGACTGAATACGTGAAGGGAGGCAAGCGAGACAAGGAAGAATATCCGAGAGGTAAATCCCCCACAGATACCACCATAAATAGGACATGCAAAGAGAACAAGGAGGCCAACATAAGAAAACATGCCTATATTATTACCATTATAGAATGGATACCTCGAGCGAATCTCCCCTTCAAAGAGAAGATGAAAAAGAAGATCACAGAGATGATGAATGTCTATTGTAAAGAAGGAAACACATATGTAAAAATATCCGACCATCATATCCTAGGATTCTCGGACTCGGAAAAAGTCAGAACTATTTCGAATGATATTTTTTCCATCATGATTTTCTCCATAATTTGGAAGTTTGACGTGTTTAATATCCTCATCGATGACAAAAAATCCCGTGACATCATGTGATCAGAGCTATTCGAGAAGATGAACCTGAAGGTGCAAGAAATACAAGAAAAGGGGTGGTTGAGTCGGGTTTCTAGAAATAAATATTTTCGAAACCAATCACTTGAAGTTAACACGTGAACAAAAATAAATGAACACAATTATTTTTATCATGGTTCACTATTAACGAAATTAATGTAGTCCACCCACCAAGATGATTTTCCTTTCTCAAGTAAGAACTTAATCCACTATAACAAAACTTCTTACTATCCACAAAGACAAATTGTCAATGTCTTCTTTAGAATCCTGATTAAACCCTAGTTTCTCAAGGAACAACAACCAAAGACAAATTGTCATGACGTCTTGAGTATACAACCTAACACATAGTCACTCAAGGAATAATCAACTCACTGTTGAATACTAGTTTTTATGTTTACAATATTGCTTCTTGAAAGCATGTTACACATAAATAAAGAACAAATAATAACACATCAGTGTTAAGCAAGTTAGCAAACAACAGTTCCATGCTAGAAAGTTAAAAAACAACAGTTCCATGCTAGAAATTTAAAAAACAAAAATTCCTTGCTTTACAAAAAGTACAGAGTTATTTTGGCAGTGTTTCAACAATTTTGAATTATGGATAATAAGATATGCATTAATCCATCAACAAGCAAAACATTATTAATAGAAAAGAGAGAACGGTTACCAATTATTTTGAAGCCTATGATCGTCCCTTTCTGATCACCTCAAAAACCCACAAAGCCTCCAAGCATAAGTTCCGGGTTATGGAACATATGCCTTCTTCCCATCATGTGCCGCGACTAGCTAGAGTCCACGTACCATAATTGGTGTCTTGAATTCACTGCTAAGGATATCTGCAACATAGATTATGTGCTTCTTAGGTACCGAGAGCTTCTTGGGTCCTTTTTTGTTAGTTTTCCCATAGTTATTTACAACCTTGGGTTTAGGAGCAGGATAAACATATTTAATTGCATTCTTGAAACAAGACTTTGCTTTAGGTTTAGCATTAGGAACATAAAGAGTTTAACCTTTTTATTTTTCTTTAGGATCAGAACTAGTAGAGACAAAATAAGAGTGAAGAGTATTTGATTTATGTTATTTTTCATAATCAAATTCTTCATAAGAATCATAACCAATACCTTTTGTATCATTTCTGCTTACACCATAGATCATTGAAGCCATAATGCTTTTACCCAGGCTTCTAGCAAGAAATTTATAGAATGATTTTTCATATTTCTTTATGATATCATCAATGCTCATAGAAGCTTCTGAAATAATTTCCTTCTCAAGACTAGAAATCTTTCTTTTGAGAACATAGTAATCAATATTAAGAATATAATTTTCTTCTCTTAATGATGAAAATTCTTCCTTAAGTTTGTTGTGTTATTTAGAAACACATTCATGGACATTTTTAAGTTCATTGAATTTGTTCTTCAGCAACTCATGTTTTTACAGAATTTCAAGTAAAGAACAAGTTAATTAAGAGTTAGAAAGGTTAGAAAATACCTCTTATGTGTCTGAATCAAAGTCTGCAACAACTTCTATATGGATAACCTCATCAAAAGCTTTAACTCTAGCCATCAATGTTATGTTAGCTTGTCCTTCTTCTGAATCATATTCTGATGAATCTGAATCATCCCACGTTACCATCTTCACTTTCTTCTTTCCTCTGAAAGCTTTCTTCTGGGGCCTGTCCTTCTTGAGGTTAGGACAATCATTTTTGTAGTGGCTTGGTTCTTTGCATTCATAACAAGTAACCTCTTTTCTACCACCAGACTTTATTTTTCTTGAAGTAAACTTAAAGCGACCACCAGACCTACTGGATCCTCTGAAATTGTTGTCTTACTTCCTTTTCTAGAGTTGGTTAAGCCTTCTAGACAACCGTGGAAACTCATCTTCATATTCCTCAGAATCCTCGATCTCTTATACTTGAAGATCTCCCATCTTCTAATATATTCCGATGGATTTAAGAGAAACATGTTTTCCTCTCTTATGAGGTTCATCTTATTCCCAATCTATCTCATGACTTCTCAAAGAACTCACCAGTTCTTTTAGAGAAGTGTTATTCTGGTATGTAGCCAATTTAAGAGCAGTTACCATAGGTCTCCACTTAGATTTAAATCTTCTGATAATCTTCTTCACACGATTTGAAGTAGAGTATCCTTTGTTTAGAACCATAAGTACTTCAACCAAAGTTTGAAACCTTGAGAACATAGTATCAATTGTTTCATCTTCTTCCATTTTAAAGGCTTCATACTTCTGAATCAAAGCCAAATCTTTGGTCTCCTTAACTTGAGCCTTGCCTTTACGAGTCATTCTTAAAAAATCAAATATAGACTTAGATGAGTCTCTATTTGTTATCTTCTCATACTCAATATAAGAAATCACATTCAGCAAGATAGTTCTTGCTTTAAGATGATTCTTATAATCTATCTTTTGCTAGTCGTTTATAGATCTTATCTCGATCTTGTTCCCTCTTTCATCTGTAGGATGTATGTAGTCATAGACTATCATATCCCAAAGATAAACATCATATCCTTCTTTCTCTCTCATTGAGAATAGGCACAACATCAACATGTGGTAGAATGGCCATAGTGTTTCTAAAATGTTTGGATCTTTATCTGATACGGTTAAGTGTTTGATAACTATCAATACCATAATCAGAGCTTTGATGCTAATTGAAGGTGCAAGAAACACAAAAAAAGGGGGGGGGGGGTTGAATTGGGTTTCTAGAAATAAAATCTTTTTGAAACCAATCACTTGAAGTTAACACACAAATATAAAAAAATGAACACAATTATTTTTATCCTGGTTCACTATTAATGAAGTTAATCTAGTCCATCCACCAAGGTGATTTACCTTTCTCAAACAAGAACTTAATCCAATATAACCAAAATGATTATAATCCACAAAGACAAACTGTCAATGTCTTCTTGAGAATCCTGACTAAATCCTAGTCTCTCAAGGAACAACAACTCAAAGACAAACTGTCGATGACTTCTTGAGTATACAGACTAACACTTGGTCACTCAAGGAACAATCAACTCACTGTTGAATACTAATTTGTATGTTTACAATATTTCTTCTTGAAAGTAGATTACACAAAAATGAAAAACAAATAATAAAACAACAGTGTTAAGAAAGTTAGCAAAAAACAGTTCCTTGCTAGAAAGTTAACAAACAAAAGTTCCTTGCTTTACAAAAAATACAGAGTTATTTTGGCAGCATTTTAGCAATTTTGAATTAGCGTGAAATTCTTCAAAGTTGTTCAACGATTCCAATTCTTCCAAGTCTTCTTTTTATAGCTAAAAATAAATTCGTTGGAGAGAAGAATAAGAATACCAAAATTCCAGATGTCTCCTTGCAACGGTCAGTGGGAGTGGTAGACAACATAGTACCAAAAGTACAATCCTTGCGCCATAAAACCAGAGTAGTGGAAGGATGTGACATTGTACTATCTCTTCACATGAGACCTTTGATATTCTATTCTAATCTCCAGAGGCTTCAAAATATATATGAGTTGAAGCATGCTTAGAAGGATCAAAAGTAGTCTTCAAAACCTTCATCTTCAGAGTCTTCAGAACTTCATTCAACAAAACCTTGTCTTCAGAGTCTTTAGTACAATGGACTTCAGAGCTGTATCTTCAGAATCTTTATAACTTGTTCAATAGAACCTCATCTTTAGAATCTTCATAACTTTGGATCAAGAGAGCTTTGGAATCTTCAGAGATTGATAACAATTCAGAAGCTATACTACAAGAGTCATAGTTAGAAGCAATAAAACTAACATTCATCAAAACCGTTGTTTTAAGAAGCATTCTAGACTCAACACTTAGTGTGTTGAGTCCAGAATCTGATGACGTCACACATAAATTCTTCAAAGTCAGAACTTGTTAGCAAAAGCTACACACTAAACAAACCATTAGGGTACAAAATGTTATCTAATCACCCATGTAATGTTATCATCAAATTTCAAGGATAGATGCATAAACAAATCTTGTTCTTACAGAACCTGGACCAAAACAAATTACTGGCATACAAAGGTTCACACCTCTAAGATTTCAACGGGACCACAAATCATCCTTGGGGATATGTGGGACTAATAGTTTTTGTCCACATCGGAGAAGACATTTGGGTTGTAAATTTACTATTTCTTGTTGTTCCTTGCAGAAGTGTATGCAATTTCATCTTGGGACGAACTTTTACGACCATGCTAGATGATGTTATTAAGTTGGTTCATTTGAATCTTAAATACCATAATTTCCAGGGAGAACATGTTGCCATCAATGCTGATTTGGAAGGAGAGAAAATAACATATCAATCTCTCCAAAAATATCATAAAGAAGGCATAGCTATGGAGCTCAAAGTCACTTCCCTCATCAGATAACTCAACAGGATTGGTATCAACACTATAAAAAAAGGCTAAATAGGCCATAAGAAGCAGATAAATAAGTCACGGTCACACCTCTTGGTTATGTTTTTTGTCCCTCAATCATACCAAATGATATGCTTAAGTCATTTACCATTTATATGATTGTATCATTGTACAATAGCAAGATAAATAATGTTTTCTAAGATATTTTTTCTCTGTAAATGAGAATTGAAATATGAAGTCTGGTGTACAACCAAGGACATTAATACCCGACATACAAAAAGTCAGGGGTATTATCGGAGACGCTTTGCACGCCCAACTTAAGAAATCAATTCCCCACATAAAGTCTGGGGTGCTATTAGAGACTCTTTGCACGCCCGACAAAAGTAATAAGTTTTCCATATAAAGTCAAGGGTGTTGTTGGATACTTTTTGGGCATCCGGCTAAAGCAATCAATCCTCCAGAGGCAATTACGACTTACCTCATCTGGAAGCTAACCACTCCAAATATTATGGTGGGTTGGCCAGGCGTCTACCTCTGACTGGGTTTTCATCTTGTAGGGGAAGAGGAATCGGCCCTTGACTGAGAATGGCCCCAGTGACTTCAAATAAACTTTGAGGGATGATCTCGTAAGTTCCAAATAATACTCGGAGCTTTGCACTCAAGATCGCACTGGATACCTCAAAATTAGCATTAAAAACATATTAAGTTTATTTTCCTTCCATTATCACAACAACATCCTATTAACCGTGAGGTAAGACGTCACAACTTCATAAGGATCAAAGGTTTATATCCGAGATCATGCTAAACTGGTAAAATGATGATGTTACGTCAACCCCGAGGGAAGACCTCGTAAATTTTGAAAATTTAGATCCATGTACTCGAGACCATATCAAAACACCTTAAATAGGTAACAAAAATATTTTCATCCAATAAAGATATATTTCCTACATACTTTTTCATTATGAAGTACCATCGTACACGTGCTTTTAAAAAAATAGAGAGAAAAGGTGTCAGATTAGAATCCTGACAGGCGTACTTCCGCAGGAAAAATGATCTTCCAGTCCACAACGGATTTATCTGACCATATTTTATCTTGGAAATTTTTATAGGGTGGTAAAAATACTCTAATTGCTCAAAAGTATTTTCGGATGTCTGCGATACTACCTCAAGGGTGGAACTCGTACAGTCAGCCAACTGTCGAGCTAACGAAGCATTATTGGAACACGAGAACTCTATTTCCTTGTGAGCAACCCCTGAATGATTCGAGCAATGACTAAAGCTTAATAATTCATCTCCACCATCCTCACCGACTGAGCCACCGGGTCAAAAATAGAACTTGTAAGCTTTAGGGAAAGCAAATAATCCTTCAATATGGATAGAGATGTAGAAGCTTCCTTTGCCTCATGCATGCACATATCCCACTAAAGCTACAAGTCACAAATGTTATCCTCCTTCTGCTAATTTTTAGTATGATATCAGTCAAACAGAAAAGCATCCTAGTGGTTGGACACACCTATGGACAAAACAACTGAAGCACACCAAGCATACCTGGCTAGCTTGCCCATCTCTTCCTCCAAAATGGCCTTGGAGTTGCCAACTGTTGTACCCCAAAATTTTCTCTCTCATATCACCCAACATATGCTCATTGAAGCCCTCAATCTGCACAAGGATGCCCAAGGGTTGACCATACAAGCTCTCTCCTAAAGCAATGAATCTCCAATTAGGGTTTCCATTTTCATCAAGATGGGTGAGCTCGAAAGGCCTCAAATCTTTTCCATGCTCCTAATATATTCTCAAGACCATCCATGTCAAGTTTCATGCCTTGCACAAGTTTGCCCAGTCAACTACTCAAATGCCTGAAAATCAACTTTACTAGGTCAAAAGTCAACTGTGGCCCATATACAGTCAAACTTTAAAGATTTTTGGTCAACATAAACATTTTGAAGTAATATTCATCATTTTATCAAGGGTTGATCATGATTCCTCAAGGAATGCCCCAAATTCATCAAAACTCAAAAGTTGCTAAATTAGGGTTTCTATGGGAAAAATCAACCAAACTTTGACCAGGCATAACTTTCTCATACTTTATTAGAAATTTCTCATCAAAGGCTCATTTTGAAGAGGAATCAGTTCCCTACAACTCGTCCTCATCCCTCAAGTTCAAAAAATTCACTCATGAAAAGATATAAATTCAGACATTATAGGTCATTCCAAAAAGTCAACAAAAACACCTTTTGGGTCAAAGCTTCTTACATGAACATGAAAGATCCAATTGAGATGAAACCAAAAGTGTTGTGTAGAGGACATCCTAAGCTTTGTAAAAAGTCCAAGAACACCCTCTTAAGGTTAAAAATGAGAAAGATATGCATTGCTAAAGTTGACCAATTTTTGGAAAAGTGCATGAAGCAAATAATGACCAAACTTGAAATTTTTCCAAATGTGCCCATGTTTTCTTATTTGAAATTTGTTCCTAAGATGGCCCATGACCCCAGAGCTTATCCACCTATTATGTTATTATTTTTATTATTTATTTTGATTTTTTATCCATTTAAATAAAAAAAAATCAATTTAAATAGTAGAACAATCAAATAAAATCAAAGATTTGATTTTGTGAGCACATTATGAGTCCATGAACAACTAGCAAATCAAATAAATCATGCAAGGGCTGATTGGAATGAAAATAGTATGTTTTGACCAAGTTTAGAAAGAAAAGAATCAAGTTGAAAATCAAATCTCATTCTCATCAATCTCTAAGATTTGTTCCGGTTTTGTTGACCTAATATATTCTCATACATATAGACAAGAATGCCAGCCCCAATGGACGAAAAGGCTGCCTCCACAAGTCCAGAAAAACTCCAACTTTTAACAAAAAAATTGGTGATCGAATTTTGATTTAGAGGGCGATTTAAGGTGTTTCAAGGCCAGCAATCCACTCCCGGGAACCTCCTGAAGCTAACAACATCATTTGCACGCATCAAAGCTCCAAGAATCATCGCATAACATCATCATGGTTTGTCACTTTTTTCAAATTCGTATCAGTGCATTCTTGCGTTGTTAATCATTTTGATTGCACATTTGTGTTTATATGGATGCCTAGTAGCTTTCTGTGTAGTTGAATTCGTGTTTAGGTGCAGGATGCATGATATGCCATTGCTAGGGTTTGAGGCCCCAAATTGGAAACTCTACATACAGGAAACATTGGACCTAAGAATGTGTACCATCATGCTCAGGGGATCAAACCCAGTGGATCCATGGTTTTAAATTGCATTTATATAGGTCTTTAGCGATGACTCTTGTCCGTGGGTAAAGGTCCCTTATCTAAAACGACAATCTGAGGAAGAAGACAATGACATGGCAATGTCCCACTGGATAGTTTGGATGTTGGCGTGTTTTCTGGGCATGCCATCTTATTTACTTTATGGTGTTATTTGTTTATTATATTAACAAACAAGTCATCTAGCATAGATGGTAAAAGGCAACGCTGGTGAGAGAAGGGACCTGGGTTCGATCCCAGGTCCAAGCATTTTCTTATTTTCTTAATTGTTGCTTGTAGCTCCCATGTGTCTCGTACCCAGGCCCATGCTATGCACTCACAGATCCTGCCCACCAGGTCCACCACCAAGTAGATCCAGCGTCCCAGAACTGAAGGTCCACCATGCACCATCTAAGGGAACCCCCATGGGATCTCGCGCAGGCTCTGGGCCAACAAAAATGGGCTTAACAATTCAGCTTCACACCCCCAGATTGCTAACAACAGTAACAGGCCCAATTTATTTCTTTTTTAATTTCTTTTATTTTAATTATTTGTTTAATTATTTTTACAAAACAAAAATCATTTTTTATTAAATAAAAAAAATCATAAAAATAGAATTAGGGTTTTTATAATTAAAATTAATTTTTTAAAATTAATTATATTAATTATTTAAACATTGGTTATTTTGTTAAATAAAATTAATTAGAAAATTAGGTTTAACTTGCAAATTTCAATTATTTTTCTCAATAAAAAATACAAAAATATTTCCTTTAATTAATTAGATTCATTAGGATATTTAATTCCCGCATTCCTCCTCGCGCGCGTTGTATTTATTTATTTTTCTAATTATTGTAATTGCCAAGGGTTGTAACAGTTTTTTAATTAAGTCTTATTACTGTTTTTACTTGTTATTTTCCCCCTATTTTTTCTATGTAACCCCCTCCCCGAAGCCTTGTAATAGCTAGGTTTTTATTCTCGCACTTTACTTTCTGCTATTATTAACTGCTTAGACTAATAGGCTTGTATGGAAAGAATAATGATTAAAACAGTAGATAACCCTAAATGTGCAAGATAAATGAACTGAAATCAAACACTTGCACATGCTCACTCCTAGGGTTACCCCCACTTCGGTTGTCTTTGGTAAACGGTCATGAAGTATAAGGAATTTTAGTGGTCGCCCTCTAGTCCCAAAAGATAAAAAATGACTGTTGTACCCCAAAATTTGCCCTCCCATATTCTCCAAGAAATTGCCAAGCCAAGTCACAAGATTCCTCAAGGGTTGCACAATGCAAAGGTCTCCTATACAGTCAAAACTAGGGTTTGTGTTCTGGCCAAGAAGATGAAGTTTTCAAAGGTCCAATCAAGTCTCACATGCTTACAAATATGGTCAAATATCCTCATATCAAGTTTCAAGACATTCAGCTCAAAATTGCACAGTCAAAAACCCTAAATTGCACTACAGTCAATTGTAGGGGCAAAATGGTCATTTGACAGTCAAAAGTTCAAATTTTTGGTCAACATATCATTTTGAAGCCACAAACATCATTTGATCAATGCTTGATCATGATTCTCAAAATTTGGCTCAGAAATCATCAAGATACAAAAAGTTTCCTTATTTGGACAGCTGAAAAAGTCAACTGAAATTGACCAGGGCATAACTTTCACATGGATTATCAGAAAAATTCCATCCAAAGCTCATTTTGAAGAGAAAGACATTTCCTACAACTCATCTTCATACTTCAAGTCCAAGAAATGCTCTCACAAAAAGTTATCAATTTCAACATTATAGGTCATTTTCAAAAGTCAACAAAAAGGGACTTTAAGTCAAAGGCCATAACTTGAGATTGGTAAATCAAAATGACATGGGACCAAAGGCATTGGTTAGAGGACTCAAAGACCTTTCCAAAATGTCCAAGAACATGAGAAAAGCTTAAAAATTGAGCAAGTTATGCCTTGTGGAAGTTGGGAAATTTTTGGATATTTTGAAAAGTCAACATTGATTCAAATGACCTAAAATTGCTAATGGGCCCATTTTTCTTCCATGATTCATCATCCATGACACATGCACGACCACTTGGCCCAAAGGGAAGTATTTTCTCATTTTTTATTTATTTATTTGAATTTTTATTTATATTAATTCATTTAAATATATGAAAAATATTTAACTTAACCTAACCAATCTTTTCATACATGTTTTAGACTCAATATTTCGTGCATATGCAAATGTGGAAAGATTTGGCTTGATTGGATCCTAATTGACACAAAAGCACATGAAAAAAGATATGGAAATCATGGTGAAAAAATCAAATCTTCAAATCATGAATGAAAGAGATTTTGATCAATTTTGTTAACCTAATTTGTTCACTACATAAGCATAAACATAAACCTAATCATGCTAGAGACGCAGCTGCTCAAAAGCTTGAAGAACAAACTTGAAATTTTGGCCAAAAAGCTCAAAACTGAAAAGCAGGTTCTAGGTTGATTCAAAGCACAAGACCAATTGCAAAAGCTTCCTTGTGTTCCCCTGAAGCTAATTGGATCACTCTCCAACCTTCATACGCCCAGAATCGGTACCATGGATTCAAACTGTGTCAAACAAAATGCATAATCGTGTTTCCACATTTAGACATTTTCATTACGTTTTTTTTATGCATTCATACTAATTAACGTATTCTGAAGCTAACCATGTGGTCTAATTTCGTTTTCGTGCCATATTTGGAGATTTGCCATTGATAACTTTTAGGGTTTGTAGAACTGTAAATTAGGGGTTTTCAGGTGCTGTAAAATTGGACATCCTCAATACCATAATTGGATTTAGCATGTCTGGACGAAGAAGATAGGACCCTCGCGCCTAATTTATGTTCAAGGATAGCCTAATCACTATTTTCCCAAAAGACCCATTCTGAAACGGTGATAAAACCGTGGCCTAATATTTTATGTTTCAGGAATGTGAAGAAGATGAACTCGTGTCAAGGTGGGAGTGGCTAGTTCAAATCCTGCGCGCGTTTTTTCAGATACTAACCAATTTTCTTTTATAATGATTAATAGCTATTATATATTAAAAGTAGTTGAAGTGGCTCAGTGGCGCAAGAATTGATTGATAATGCTAGTGACCTGGGTTCGAGCCCCAGGTCCTCACTTCCTTTCAATATTATTTTTCTTCTAATGTTCATATGCAGCGCAAGCGTTATAGATCACCATACACTTCCAGAATCCAACACCCACGTGCCCCTGGAGATCAAACCAAAGGCCTAGATCTGAAGCACACCATGAGCATAGGTCAACGCTGCAGCATGCCATCTGGAAAGTCAATAAAGGCCAGATCCTTAATGGGCCAGATTGATAAGGCCAAAACCTCCATATTGGGGTCTGAACCCCCTGGTTTGCAAATTCTCTATATTTTCTTTATGTTTTATTTTCAATTATTGTTTTATTTTCTTTATTGTTTTGATTTAATTAATTTTTTTTACAAAATATAAAAAATGCCTAAAAATCAGAAAAGATAAAACATAATAAATATTTTATTTTAATATTTTCTTGTAAATAAATGCATGTAAATAAATTTAGTTTAAATTAGGGTTTGCAATATTAATTCTTTTCATAAAAAATCTGAAAAATGTAGAAATAGGTTTAATTATTGTTTTTATTTCTTTTAATTTTCCCTTCTATAATAATATTACTTATTTCATTTATTTTCATAATTAAATTGTGTATAAAAAAATTTAGGTTTAGTTTAGGTTAAAGTTTAATGTTTTCCTAAATAAATTAAAATAAAGTAGAATTAGGGTTAGTAGTTAATTTTAATTAATTCTTTCTTTTTTCTATTAAATCTTATAACACTAAAAAATACCAAAAAAAAAACAAAAAACAATTTCTTTTCTTAAATTAATTAATTCATGTAACTTTCATATTTTGCAAAAAGGGTCCAACGCCCTCCTTTCGACTTAATTGTTTAATTTCGCATATTTATTTTATTTTGCTTAAATAATTATGTACCTCTCCCGAAGCCTTGTAAATATTACTTCTCGCACTTTTCAATTCTTTTAATTTCTTTATTTTTTCTGTCAAATCGGGTCCGGTTTAATTTTGGCGATGTGGACCCGCGCCATTTGTAATAGCTTTAGATTTACTTTTCCTCGCAACTTTTTAACTGTTAAACAAAGCATGCAAGAATGAATGGACTTAAATAAAATCCAGCGTAGAACACCAATAACATGAACAAGACAAATATCAATGAAAACGACACACGAATCGCACACACCACCCCTAGGGTACGCCTCACTGTTGCCTTGCCTCGAAAGGTGATCGTCGAGTAGAGGATGTCTTAGTAAGTCCTCATGATCCGGGAACCTGGCATGAGGGTAGCTTCTAAGGTGTCTTCCCATTGCTCTGGTGATCACCATGTCCCGAACCTCGAATTGACCCGAACACCTCCAACGGTGGTGTTACCTACCTCTCAATGGTGGGATGGCATTACTTTAAAGGACATCTACACAGACGAATTCCTTAGGGTAGGTAGACGACTCTAGATACTTGCTCTAATTTCAAAACGAATCAAAAATCCTTTTCACACCGACACCTTTTCAAAAGCTTTCGAAAGCAATTTTTTCAAACACTCTTGAGGACTGATACAAGAGTCGAACTGAAATTTTCAAAGAAACTTTTTAAAACCCACAGTTGAAAAGCAAACAAAACAATTTTTGAAAACACAAATGAGCAAGTATCTAAGAGCCCATGGATAACCATGGATAGAAAGGGTGTTAACACCTTCCCTTTCTATAACCTACCTCCCGAACCGAGAGCGATCTCTTTAAGGAATTTTTCTGTGCTTTTGTCCTTTCCATTTGGAGAAAATAAAAGACGGTGGCGACTCTTGCTTCCGCGACATTTCGCGAACCAGCGTTAAACAGTCAGTTCCAGATCCACCGATCACAGAACTGGCGACTCTGCTGGGGACCTAAACTTAAAGTGAGGTGTACCTTAGGATTAAGATCACTGTGTTTTCAATTGTCTTCTTTGCTTGCTTTATTATTGTGGGTTGCTTGGGAGTCCTATAGATCCTAACCCGGATCTGGGGGATACCTTCTTAGAAAGTAGCAACAAGGCTGTGAGGGAACTGTGCGGGGTATACTGACATGGTTGAAACAGTCTGCTACGTTGATGTGGCACTTTGGTGTGTATCGGTAACCCTTGAGTTCAGTCAAGGAGAGTACGGGGCCTCCGCGTGGTGTCATGAAGCATCAACAGACCTTAGGAACCTTAATTGAACTATCTTGGCCTCTTTAGGGTAGTGAGATAACTGACTTTGGTGCAGTCCGAGATTGGTTGATACTCGATGCTACACTCAATTGAGGGTTGCTTTCCTGGAATATTTCGGTCGCCAGTTCAGTAGCTAAATCGAAACGATGAACAATGAAAGCAATCCCGTGATATTGGGACCCTTAGAACCCGGTTACTTCTAATAGGACAGGTTGAACCCACCAACTTCAAGAGGGTAATACCCAGACCCCATGCTGGCCTGAACTCTAAGGGTTTCTCTTGTGTGACTTGTGTGCCTTCCAACTTGACTACTTGCATGCTTGTTACCTGACACTCGAGTTTCTTGCAGGTTTTGTTTATAGTCCTTAACTGGGACTCATAACAGGGTTTACTGAGTGTTTTGCAGGTTTTATTTGGTCCTTAATCGGGACTCATGACAGGTTTTACTTGAGTTTCTTGCAGGTTTTGGTTTGCAGTCTTTAATTAGGACTCATAACAGGGTTACTTACATTACCCCATGCATCATGACATCATACCATTGCATACATCCTAACCCATTTCAAGGATCTCAAGGGCTTGTGATGCAGGTCATGGTGAATCAACTATCCCAGCAAGGGGCAAAAGGGGATTTATTTTCCTCTAGACAAGGTTGTCAGAGGCTATGACCCACTGGACATGGTGAGCCTTTGACCCTTGAAGAAGGACTCTCAACAACATGAAGTGCCTTCAATCAAGTTACCGGTTCTCAACTCTAACAATTTCTCTATTTACCCTGCGAGGTCTTTGAAATCATTGCATGCATATCATACATATCATTGCATAACAGGTACCCTTTCTCTGCAGGTTACTTACCTTCTTCGCTGTTTATTTCAGCAGTCTCGTCATGAATCCTGAATCCTCAACCGAGCACACTATCAAGGCCCTCCAGGCTCAGAACGCCCAGTTCCAAGGGCTGATCATGAATTTGACCCAGGGGCAACAAGATCTGAAGGCTTTGCTCTTGAAGAAAGAAAAGAAGAAGAAGAGGACTGTTTTGTTCAGCCCTAGACGCAGATCTGGGAATACACCGCAGATTGAAACTGAGAGGACAACTCCATCTGTGAGGGAAGGTAGTCATCAGGAGGAAAGGGTTCCCAGTCCAGTGGTCTCCGACAACGAGACATATTTCAACGACGAACAATACCCTCCTGCCGAAGACAAGTACAAACAGTTGGAGGATAGGCTGAATGCTATGGAGATCCAACAGGTACCTGGGCTGGATTTTGGAGATCTGGGTTTGTCAACTGGTGTGATTATTCCTCGGAAGTTCAAAGCACCATCCTTTACCAAGTATGATGGGGCGTCTTGTCCCAAGTTACATCTCAGGTCTTATGTTCGGAAGATTCAACCATATACGGTGGACAAGAATTTGTGGATCCACTTCTTCCAGGAGAGTCTTTCAGGGACTCATCTCGAATGGTTCTATCAGCTAGATGGGACCAAGGTTCGTAACTGGGAAGAGTTGGCTACTGCTTTCTACAAGCAGTATCAATATAATGCCGACCTTGCTCCTACGCGTACCCAACTCCAGGGTATGTCGTTAGGATCAAGTGAAGGTTTTAAAGAATATGCGCAGAAATGGAGGGATCTTACTGGAAGGGTACAACCACCTCTGACTGATCGGGAACTTGTCGATATGTTCTTGGGGACCCTGTCTGGTCCGTTCTACAACCACCTAATTGGGAATTCATCTGCTGGATTCACAGATCTTATCTTGACTGGAGAGCGAATAGAAGCTGGCATCCGGTCTGGGAAAATTCAAGAGGCTGCACCTTCTGATAAAAAGCCTCATCATGGAAAGAAAGAATCCAATGCTGTGCATGGTAAAAAGAGCCGTCATGAGGTAGGGGCAATCCAGATCTCCAATCCTGGACCTGCTCAACAAGGACAGGGGCAGCAGCGCAAGGAGAAACGACAGTACACCAAAATCAACATGTCGCTGGATCAAGCACTGCAACAAATGTTGAAGGCAGGGCTGATCACCTTAAGGGCTCCTCTTCGGAATCCGAACACTTCTGCTCCCAACTATCATCCCAATGATAGGTGCGCATATCATTCTGATAGCCCGGGGCATACTACGGACAACTGCTGGCCTCTCAAGAACAAGATTCAAGACATGATCGACGCCGGGGAGATTCAGTTTGAAGTGCCTGAGACTCCGAACATAATCACTGCTCCGTTGCCCAATCATTGAAGCCTTTTGTTTATTTGAATTTTTGAGTTGTATTTTTCTTTGCTTATACAAACAATTAATGTCATAGCAAACTCTTTTATTCTATCAATGCATCGCATACGTCTGTTTTGGGAATTAATACAATTGTTTTCATTATGTTCAAATTTCTTTTCATATTTTTTCTGATGTCAACTCTGGATCTAAAATTCTAAGCCTCTTGAGGGAGGATGACGAAAACGATACCATAATCTACAGTATGCTTTTGAACAGACCCCGCTGATGAGGTACAGGCATTGTTTCAATCCCTAAACAATGGAGTTATAAGGATGATAATCCCTCGTCAACCCCTCTGAGCCAAAGAAGTAGGAGTTTTTCTTTTCGAAATTTAAAACCCTTTATCATAACCTGGGGCAGGGTAGTTCTCTCAGTTGATCCAAGTGCATAACAAATGGCACCAAAGGAGTCCTTACAAAACAAAAGACAGTGACGGTTCTGAATAAATCACAAGGAAAGGCAGTCATTATATCTCTCAAAATAAAAAAAGCCCAAGAAGTCAAAACCTACGAAGGGGACTTATGAAACTGGGGCATCCCGCTGACTGTAATTCCAAAAAGGAAACAGTTCAGGCAAAAAATAGGGATAACGAAATCAAAAAGAAAGAGGTCCTACAAACCCTCAACAAAAAAGAAATGACTGCCTAATCAAAATATACTGTCAATATCCGAACCATCGCTGGTATATCAAAGCAAAGACTCAACCAAGGTCTAACGCACGATCAACTGAGTTTAGGTTTGAAGAACATCACGAAGAGCGGGTGGGTACAAATAAAATTTGAGCCTTTATCCGTTGTTTCTTAAACCATGAACCAGGCCACGTTATAACCCTCAAAAGTCCTAACTGAAGCATGGGTTAGCTCGAAAGCATACAGTCACGAAAGGTATCCTGACTCCTTAAGGCCTACGGTAAATACGGAGTTGACATCACGTTTTACAAACATTCACTTGTTTTATGAAAAAAAGAATGCATTTTCAAAATCTTTGAGACAGACATAAGCTTTGCATTTTTAACATAACTTTGTTTGCATATGACTTTTTGTTTGAACAGCATAGAAATTCGCATGACGGAAGTCTAATGAACAAGAGTATCTCCAATCAAGGGGCACGGCATGATCGTGGTCTACCATCTGGGGCAGTTAAGTCAAGATCCAGAGAATCTCTCAAAAGGCCAAAAAGCCTGGGGCAAATCTCTGCCTGAGTCACTTGGGGCACTCCAGCAACGAATCTTGCACGATCAGACACCTTCTGGTAATATGGCAACACAAGCAGCCAGGGGCACCTACCTGCATTCTAAGAGCGTGGACATAGTCGAAAAATACTACGCAAAATCAAAGACCCGCTAGGTTGACACACCTAGGCAAAAATAAGGGCTTCCCGGCGAACCAAAAGGGTTCGGGCAAAATGAAGGGATGAAATGAAAAAATCTGTACACCCGGCAAGTCGAAAACCTAAAAAGGCGGCTTGAGCAAAAATGGGTATCCCGGTGGACTGAAAACCCGAAAGGGCGGTCCAGGCAAAAGTTAGGGATTAAAGCGTACGACTATGTCCTGCCATCTGTCTACCAGAAGAAGGTTTGTCCATCAACAACTATCAGCACCCCACAAGTGCCTCCCCCATAGAAACAGGAGCAATAAAGAGTGTTCTAAGCAATCTGATTGTTCTATCCTCCAAGGTATCAGGGTAGGTTCCGTTGAAGAACATAACCAATACAGTTCAATACTTCCCCAGGAGAGTCCAATCCAGCTTCCCCAGGAAAGTTGGAATCCATCTCCCCAAGCAGTAAGCTTATCCCCAGTTGATTTTGGAAGCTTATCCTCGCAGAGCACGAATGCGTCTCCCGGCTTTATTCAAAGAGTTATTTCCCTAACAGGATATAACTGGGTTATCCTCAGCCAAAAGCCACGGAAAGAGCGTCGTCAACGAAGCCTTCGTATCCCCAACGAAGTCCATCAACACTTCCAACAACAAGGATATCCTCAGCAAGTTACTATCAACAATCAACAGAGTGTCTCTCTCCCCACAGAGTATTGCTCCCCAGTAAGATTACTAGAGTATTTGTCTCCCCGCAGAGTAACCCATTCGCCAAGTTTATTCCCCAATAGAGTTATCTTCTCCTATCGGAATTCTTGCAACTATCATCCCCGGCGGAAGCAAAACCTATTCTTCAACATCAGCCCAGGAGTGACTTCCCGGCACCCGTCAAGGATTTATTTTCTTAGACAAAAATACATTCATAAACATCACATCTTCATACATTATAGCATGCATATGCATCATACTACACGAATCTCATTAATTTTGAAGACATACAGTTCATGCATCATGATTTTGCATACAATTATGTTTTGCCTTTTCAGGAAAAAGATCAATACAAAAATGATTACTATCAACTATCGCAATTCTTTCTAGATATAGTTTCAGATGTAAACCAGATATGGTGACGTTCTGATGCTGCTTCCAGAGTTCCTTCTAGATATAGTTTCAGATGTAAACCAGATATGGTGACGTTCTGATACTGCTTCCAGATATCCTTCTAGATATAGTTTCAGATATGACCCAGAGATGGTGACATTCTGATACTGCTTCCAGATTTCCTTCCAGATATAGTTTCAGATGTAAACCAGATATGGTGACGTTCTGATACTGCTTCCAGATATCCTTCTAGATATAGTTTCAGATATGACCCAGAGATGGTGACGTTCTGATACTGCTTCCAGATATCCTTCTAGATATAGTTTCAGATATGACCCAGAGATGGTGACGTTCTGATACTGCTTCCAGATTTCCTTCCAGATATAGTTTCAGATGTAAACCAGAGATGGTGACGTTCTGATGCTGCTTCCAGAGTTCCTTCTAGATATAGTTTCAGATGTAAACCAGATATGGTGACGTTCTGATGCTGCTTCCAGAGTTCCTTCTAGATATAGTTTCAGATGTAAACCAGATATGGTGACATTCTGATACTGCTTCCAGATATCCTTCTAGATATAGTTTCAGATATGACCCAGAGATGGTGACGTTCTGATACTGCTTCCAGATTTCCTTATAGATATAGTTTCAGATGTAAACCAGATATGGTGACGTTCTGATACTGCTTCCAGATATCCTTCTAGATATAGTTTCAGATATGACCCAGAGATGGTGACGTTCTGATACTGCTTCCAAATTTCCTTCCAGATATAGTTTCAGATGTAAACCAGATATGGTGACGTTCTGATACTGCTTCCAGATATCCTTCTAGATATATTTTCAGATATGACCCAGAGATGGTGACGTTCTGATACTGCTTCCAGATTTCCTTCCAGATATAGTTTCAGATGTAAACCAGATATGGTGACGTTCTGATACTGCTTCCAGATTTCCTTCCAGATATAGTTTCAGATGTAAACCAGATATGGTGACGTTCTGATGCTGCTTCCAGATTTCCTTCCAGATATAGTCCAGATATGAACCAGATATGGCGACGTTCTGACACTTATTCCAGTTGAAGACATTTCAAGACCTAGACCGGTTCAGTTAATCGACCCTAAGATTCTCTGTTGTTATCCCGTCCAAGGCCTTCTCTAGTCCAGCTAAATCGACTCCCAACAGATTTTTCTGATGAAGACTCAGTAGAAGTTATTTAGGTTCCTTTGGTTCTCTCTCCGACGGTGTGTGAGATGATAATTCCATTTTAGGTTCCTTTGGTTCCCTCTCCGACGGTGAGTGAGGTGATAATTCCTTTCAGATTATAATTCCCCGGGGTTCCCTCTCCGACGGTGAGTGAGGTGATAATTCCTTTCAGATTATAATTGCCTATGGTTCTCTTCCCGATACTGCGAAGATGGTGTTTCCCCCTAAGATTTTTCTCAACGAGCGTTGTTGAAGTTAAAGTCACTCAAGGTTCTCTTACCATTCATGCTAAGGTAATAACCATCCCTGGTTCATTCATCATCTTGTGAAGCTCCAGATCCAACTCCTGTAACCAGTCAGGACACATCTGTATCAAGCATCTGAAAATCAGCTCCTGCAACGTGCCAGGTACTCATTTTTCTTTTGCAGGTATGCAGGTTCTCGCTAAGGAATCTCTTACCCGATCAACATCCAGATGGCATCTATAAGCCCATAATCCTATTTCATCAACCTCTAAATGGCATCTATAAGCCCATTCCCCCATCACTGCTACTATATGAGCGCAAATTTCTGGGCACTCTAGTGTTCAATCATCTTCTACCCTCGGATTACGAAAGGCACGTCAGCCAATCTGCATCCTCAGGTCTAAGAAGATTGAACAGGGGCAACTGTTGTACCCCAAAATTTGCCCTCCCATATTCTCCAAGAAATTGCCAAGCCAAGTCACAAGATTCCTCAAGGGTTGCACAGTGCAAAGGTCTCCTATACAGTCAAAACTAGGGTTTGTGTTATGGCCAAGAAGATGAAGTTTTCAAAGGTCCAATCAAGTCTCACATGCTTACAAATATGGTCAAATATCCTCATATCAAGTTTCAAGACATTCAGCTCAAAATTGCACAGTCAAAAACCCTAAATTGCACTACAGTCAACTGTAGGGGCAAAATGGTCATTTGACAGTCAAAAGTTCAAATTTTTGGTCAACATATCATTTTGAAGCCACAAACATCATTTGATCAATGCTTGATCATGATTCTCAAAATTTGGCTCAGAAATCATCAAGATACAAAAAGTTTCCTTATTTGGACAGTTGAAAAAGTCAACTGAAATTGACCAGGGCATAACTTTCACATGGATTATCAGAAAAATTCCATCCAAAGCTAATTTTGAAGAGAAAGACATTTCCTACAACTCATCTTCATACTTCAAGTCCAAGGAATGCTCTCACAAAAAGTTATCAATTTCAACATTATAGGTCATTTTCAAAAGTCAACAAAAAGGGACTTTAAGTCAAAGGCCATAACTTGAGATTGGTAAATCAAAATGACATGGGACCAAAGGCATTGGTTAGAGGACTCAAAGACCTTTCCAAAATGTCCAAGAACATGAGAAAAGCTTAAAAATTGAGCAAGTTATGCCTTGTGGAAGTTGGGAAATTTTTGGATATTTTGAAAAGTCAACATTGATTCAAATGACCTAAAATTGCTAATGGGCCCATTTTTCTTCCATGATTCATCATCCATGACACATGCACGACCACTTGGCCCAAAGGGAAGTATTTTCTCATTTTTTATTTATTTATTTGAATTTTTATTTATATTAATTCATTTAAATATATGAAAAATATTTAACTTAACCTAACCAATCTTTTCATACATGTTTTAGACTCAATATTTCGTGCATATGCAAATGTGGAAAGATTTGGCTTGATTGGATCCTAATTGACACAAAAGCACATGAAAAAAGATATGGAAATCATGGTGTAAAAATCAAATCTTCAAATCATGAATGAAAGAGATTTTGATCAATTTTGTTAACCTAATTTGTTCACTACATAAGCATAAACATAAACCTAATCATGCTAGAGACGCAGCTGCTCAAAAGCTTGAAGAACAAACTTGAAATTTTGGCCAAAAAGCTCAAAACTGAAAAGCAGGTTCTAGGTTGATTCAAAGCACAAGACCAATTGCAAAAGCTTCCTTGTGTTCCCCTGAAGCTAATTGGATCACTCTCCAACCTTCATACGCCCATAATCGGTACCATGGATTCAAACTGTGTCAAACAAAATGCATAATCGTGTTTCCACATTTAGACATTTTCATTACGTTTTTTTTATGCATTCATACTAATTAACGTATTCTGAAGCTAACCATGTGGTCTAATTTCGTTTTCGTGCCATATTTGGAGATTTGCCATTGATAACTTTTAGGGTTTGTAGAACTGTAAATTAGGGGTTTTCAGGTGCTGTAAAATTGGACATCCTCAATACCATAATTGGATTTAGCACGTCTGGACGAAGAAGATAGGACCCTCGCGCCTAATTTATGTTCAAGGATAGCCTAATCGCTATTTTCCCAAAAGACCCATTCTGAAACGGTGATAAAACCGTGGCCTAATATTTTATGTTTCAGGAATGTGAAGAAGATGAACTCGTGTCAAGGTGGGAGTGGCTAGTTCAAATCCTGCGCGCGTTTTTTCAGATACTAACCAATTTTCTTTTATAATGATTAATAGCTATTATATATTAAAAGTAGTTGAAGTGGCTCAGTGGCGCAGGAATTGATTGATAATGCTAGTGACCTGGGTTCGAGCCCCAGGTCCTCACTTCCTTTCAATATTATTTTTCTTCTAATGTTCATATGCAGCGCAAGCGTTATAGATCACCATACACTTCCAGAATCCAACACCCACGTGCCCCTGGAGATCAAACCAAAGGCCTAGATCTGAAGCACACCATGAGCATAGGTCAACGCTGCAGCATGCCATCTGGAAAGTCAATAAAGGCCAGATCCTTAATGTGCCAGATTGCTAAGGCCAAAACCTCCATATTGGGGTCTGAACCCCCTGGTTTGCAAATTCTCTATATTTTCTTTATGTTTTATTTTCAATTATTGTTTTATTTTCTTTATTGTTTTAATTTAATTAATTATTTTTACAAAATATAAAAAATGCCTAAAAATCAGAAAAGATAAAACATAATAAATATTTTATTTTAATATTTTCTTGTAAATAAATGCATGTAAATAAATTTAGTTTAAATTAGGGTTTGCAATATTAATTATTTTCATAAAAAATCTGAAAAATGTAGAAATAGGTTTAATTATTGTTTTTATTTCTTTTAATTTTCCCTTCTATAATAATATTACTTATTTCATTTATTTTCATAATTAAATTGTGTATAAAAAAATTTAGGTTTAGTTTAGGTTAAAGTTTAATGTTTTCCTAAATGAATTAAAATAAAGTAGAATTAGGGTTAGTAGTTAATTTTAATTAATTCTTTCTTTTTTCTATTAAATCTTATAACACTAAAAAATACCAAAAAAAAAAACAAAAAAACAATTTCTTTTCTTAAATTAATTAATTCATGTAACTTTCATATTTTGCAAAAAGGGTCCAACGCCCTCCTTTCGACTTAATTGTTTAATTTCGCATATTTATTTTATTTTGCTTAAATAATTATGTACCTCTCCCGAAGCCTTGTAAATATTACTTCTCGCACTTTTCAATTCTTTTAATTTCTTTATTTTTTCTGTCAAATCGGGTCCGGTTTAATTTTGGCGATGTGGACCCGCGCCATTTGTAATAGCTTTAGATTTACTTTTCCTCGCAACTTTTTAACTGTTAAACAAAGCATGCAAGAATGAATGGACTTAAATAAAATCCAGCGTAGAACACCAATAACATGAACAAGACAAATATCAATGAAAACGACACACGAATCGCACACACCACCCCTAGGGTACGCCTCACTGTTGCCTTGCCTCGAGAGGTGATCGTCGAGTAGAGGATGTCTTAGTAAGTCCTCATGATCCGGGAACCTGGCATGAGGGTAGCTTCTAAGGTGTCTTCCCATTGCTCTGGTGATCACCATGTCCCGAACCTCGAATTGACCCGAACACCTCCAACGGTGGTGTTACCTACCTCTCAATGGTGGGATGGCATTACTTTAAAGGACATCTACACAGACGAATTCCTTAGGGTAGGTAGACGACTCTAGATACTTGCTCTAATTTCAAAACGAATCAAAAATCCTTTTCACACCGACACCTTTTCAAAGCTTTCGAAAGCAATTTTTTCAAACACTCTTGAGGACTGATACAAGAGTCGAACTGAAATTTTCAAAGAAACTTTTTAAAACCCACAGTTGAAAAGCAAACAAAACAATTTTTGAAAACACAAATGAGCAAGTATCTAAGAGCCCATGGATACCCATGGATAGAAAGGGTGCTAACACCTTCCCTTTCTATAACCTACCTCCCGAACCGAGAGAGATCTCTTTAAGGAATTTTTCTGTGCTTTTGTCCTTTCCATTTGGAGAAAATAAAAGACGGTGGCGACTCTTGCTTCCGCGACATTTCGCGAACCAGCGTTAAACAGTCAGTTCCAGATCCACCGATCACAATGACCCATTCAAATGTTGCCTCAGAAAGATCTTTAAGACTCTAGGGTAATTACTAAGGTTCCCTAACCATTGCTTTTGTGAGCATAATTGTCCCTTCGAATGTCCCTTAAACTCCAACGACGGGGCTACCTACTCCTTAATAGTAGGATTTCGCTGTCTAAAGGAAACGAGAAAATGAACAATCTTTTTTGAGTAGTTAGAAACTCTTAAGTACTTGCTCCAAACAATAAAAACTCTTTTCAACAAACACTCAAAACAGTTTTCAAAAACAACTTCGTCACACTCTTGAGGACAGATACAAGGGTTACCACGAAGTTAAACAAAAAACTTTTCAAAACACATACAAGTAATTTCAAAATGAGAAAGTACCTAAGATCCCATGGAAAACTGTGGATAGAAAGGGTGCTAACACCTTCCCTTTCTATAATCTACCCCCCGTACTCAGAAACATCTCGAAAAATGTTTTTTCTGTTCTTTTCCCTTTTCCTTTGTTGGATGAAATAAAATTCGGTGGCGACTTTTGCGAACAAAAAATGCAAAACCAGTATTAACAGTCAGTTCTGCCACCGTATCACAGAATTGGAGACTCTGCTAGGGAATAATATAAAGTGGGGTATACCTTAGGATCTAGGTCATTTTTAAAAATTTCTTTCTTGTTTGCTTTGTCTGCTTTATCATTAAAGGTTTTGTTTAGGCATTATTAAAGATCCTACACCCGGATCTAGGGGCACTTTTAAGTAAACAACAATAGATTGTAGAGACTGTACGACATAGGTCGATATGGTTTAAGCGATGGCTGTGTTGGTGTGACACTTTGGTTTGTACCGGTATCCTTCTTGTGGAAACGAGGAGAATACAGGGCCGCCGCGTGGGGTCGTGAAGCACTAACGAACCTTAGAACCTTAGTTGAACAAACTTAGCCATTAGAAATTAGTGAGATAGCCAACCTCGGTATAAAGCTGAGGATTGGTTGATACTCGATGCTACACTCATTGAGACCAGACTTTCGGGATATTTCAGCCGCAAGAAAAGATTACCTATGCTGAAACAATGCCCGATAAAGAATGATCAGTGATATTGAGAATCCTTAGAACCCAGTTACTTTTCTAAGACAGGTTTGAAACCAACTAAACTTCAAGAGGGTACTTACCTACAAACCCCATGCAAGCCTAAACCTAAGGATACTTGTGTGAATTGTTTGCCTTTATTGTCTAACAACTTGATTTCTTTGCAGGGTTGTGTTTGTCACCTTACATCTTTGCTTAATGCATAGCATACGCATCATAACATCATGCCACGTCATTTCCTTAACCATTTCAAGGATCTCAAGGGTCTGTGATGTAGGTTATGGTGAATCAGACGTCTAGCAAGGGGAAGGGGGATTTATTTTCCTCTAGCCAATGCCGTCAAAAGACCAAAACACGACAACTTGAGTCAGGGGCTATGACCCACTTGATATGGTGAGCTTGATTCTTGTAGAAGGACTCTCAATGATACAAAGTTCTTCAATCAAAGTTGCAAAATTTAACTTCTGACATTTCTTGTTTACCCCACAAGATCCTTGAAAACATTGCATATGCATATCATCCATGACATTGCATAAACATGTTTCATAACATGTTTCTCATCTTCCTCGCTGTTTATTTCAGCAATAATGTCTTATGCGCAAAGTATCAATGATCTCCAAGCACAAAATGACCAATTTAAGCAAATGTTCGTAGCCTTGGCTAAGGGGAAGGAAGATCTGAAGGCCCTTATTCTGAAATAGAAGAAGAAGAAAAAGAAGAAGAAGCCCACTGATGTCCTGAATCTGGGCAGAAGATTCAAGGGAATGCTGAAGCAACCGGTTGATCTGACCTCCTCATTCAAAGAATGGGAGAACCAAAAGGGTGAAACAAGGGAGGAAGACCCTAGTCCAAGAGTTTCTGAGGATGAATCTGACTACAATGATGAACAGTATCCTCCCGCTGAGGATAGATACAAACAACTAGAGGATTGTCTGAGTGCAATGGAGATCCAAAGAGTACCAGGGCTGGATTTTGAAGAGCTGGGTTTAGTATCTGGGGTTGTCATCCCACCAAAGTTCAAGGTCCCTACATTCGCTAAGTAAGACGGTGTCTCCTGCCCAAAGTTGCATTTAAGATCCTATGTCAGAAAGATCCATCCTCATACTGCTGACCGAAACTTATGGGTCCATTTCTTCCAAGAAAGTTTGGACGACATTCAACTAGATTGGTTCTATTAGTTGGAAGGAACCAACATCCATACCTGGGAAGACTTGGCTACTGCTTTCTACAAGCAGTACTAATACAATGCTGACCTGGCACCAACACGAGTGCAGCTGCAGAATATGTCCATGGGCTCGAAAGAAGGGTTTAAGGAATACGCGCAAAAATAGAGGGATCTAGCTGGCAGAGTACAACCTCCTCTGACTGATCGCGAAATGGTAGACATGTTCATGGGCACTTTGACAGGACCATTATTCAACTTTCTAATTGGGAGTTCCTCATCTGGGTTCACATAGATGGTTCTGACAGGAGAGAGGATCGAAAATGGTATCAGGAGCGGGAAGATCCTGATGGCTGCATATCCTAGTGCTGAGAAGAAGTCATTTGGTGGTAAGAGGGAAGCCAATGTTATGGATGGCCAGAAGGGGCGTAATAAGGCAGAGTACCACCAATATATGGGGGTAGTGCTGGTCTCTAATTCGGCACGCGTACAACGACCACAACAACAGAACAATCAGCCAAGGGTAGAAAGACCTCAAAGGCAGTTCACCCAAATCAACATGCCATTATCACAAGCATTGCAACACATGTTGAAGATGAATCTGATCACGGTTATAGACCCTCATCCAAACCCTAAGACTTACTCTGCTAACTACAATCCATATGCAAGGCGTGCTTATCATTCTGACGGCCCAGGGCACGATACTAATGATTGTTGGGCGCTGAATACAAGATTCAGAATATGATTGCTGCCAAGGAGATTGAATTCGACCCTCCTGAGACTCCTAACGTTATCACTGCTCCCTTGCCAAAACATGGCTAGGATTGAAATCATTTTTGTTCATTTGAATTCTCAAGTTGTATTTTCTTTGCTTCTTCGAACAATTATCGTCATGTCAAAACATTGTTATTTCATTAATGCATTACACATGTTTTGTCTTGAATTAATCTGTTTTCACTATACTTAAGCTATTTTATACTTCCTTTTCGTGATATTCAACTCTCGATTAAAAGATCTAAGCCTTAGAGGGAGGATGACGAAAGCGATACCACAATCTCTACAATATGCTTTTGAACAGATCTCCCTGAAGATGTACATATGTTATTTCAAATCCCAAACAGTGGAGTTATAAGGAAGATAATCCCTAGTCAACCCCTTTGAGCCAAAGAAGTATGAGTTTTTATTTCACATAAATTAAAACCCTTAATCATAACCTGGGGCATGGTAGTTTTCTCAGTTAATTCAGAGGCGCACTCAGTCACAATCTTCTGCTTTACACATAATGAATGGCGTCGAAGACGTCCTTCCGAATAAGAAGATGGTGATGGTTCTGCATAATCATCAAAGCAGGTAGTCATTAATTTTCAAAATAAAAGCCCGCTAAGTCAAAACCTATGAAGGAGACTTAAGAAAAAAACCGGAGCATCCTGCTGACTGTAATCACAAAAAGAAACATTTTAGGCAAAAGAAGGGATAACAAAATCAAAAAATAAAGGGGTCCTACAAATCCTCAACAGAAAGAAGATTACAAAAATGACTGCCTATTCAAAATAAACTTTCAGTATCCGAACCATCACCGGAACATCAAGGACAGTACTCCAGGACTCAACTGGGATTCTGAACGTGCAATTAACTGAGCATAAGACGGAAGGAAATCCCAAAGAACAGGGGGTACACAAAATTTTTAAGCCTTTATCCTTTGTTTCTTAAACCATGAACCAGACCATGTTATAACCCTTAAAAGTCCTAACTGAAGTATGGGTTAGTTTGAGAGCACACTGTTACAAAGGTATCCTGACTCTTGTAGGACTTATTACGAACCCCGAGTTGATATCACATTCTTGCAAATTTTGTTTTACTACACAAAACACATTTAAAAAATAATAATTTCAAGACAGACATGAGTTTTGCATTCTTTAAATGACATTGTTTGCATATGACTAATTTTTTGATAGCAGAGAAATCCGCACAATGGATATCCAATGAACAGACATCCTCTCAATGTAAAGAATCACCTCAGTGGGAAAGACACTTCCAATAACAGGTCTTCCATAAGAAAGGGGCATGATGTCTAAACACACCTGGGGTAGTCTCCCCAAAAGTGCCAAATAACCAGGGGCAGATCTCCATCTGAATCACTTGGGGAATTGAACATGGATTCCAGCAACGAACCTTGTACGATCAAGCAAACATCTTCTGGTAGTATGGCAACACTTACTACTTTGGATAATGACAATTCTCTGTACCCGATGAACATGGACATAGTTGGAAAAGACCATGCATGAAAAAGACCCGCTAGGTCGACTGGCCTAGGCAAAAATAAGGGCATCCCGAAGAACAAAAAAAAGGTTCGGGCAAAAGTTAGGGATATACATAACAAAAAAGTTATACACCCGATAAGTCGAAAACCTGAAAAGGCGGCTTGGGTAAAAAAGGGTATCCCGGTGGACTGAAAATCTGAAAAGACAGTCCAGGCAAAAGTTAGGGATTAAAGCGTACGATTATGTCTCGTCATCTTGTCACTTGCCTATCAGTAGAAGACTTATCATTCTGATCGAAAGTTACCAAGCACCTCACGAGTTGGGAACACTCAAGCTATCCATAAAGCCTCCACAAGTACTTTCTCCAGCAGGTATAGGGGCAGAAAAGTCCTAATACAAAGTCATTGTCGTATCCTCGACATGCTTCCCAGTAACGTCTACACTCCCCACAGAGTAGAGGCAACTAAAGCTTTGACACTGGCTTCCTCAAACAGGAGTTACTTTCCCTAGCAAAGATCCTTCAGAGAGCCGACATCAATACTACCAAGCTGAATTTTTATAATCGCAAGCGGTTCATAAAGTTTTATCCCCAACCGATTTTATCCCTCTAGCTACGAAATTTCTTCCCCCAACAGATTTTATTTCTCTGAATCAGAAAAGTCTTCCCGCAAAGCATCTCCTCTCTCAAATAGAGTTATTCCCCCGCAGAGTTATTCTCAAACAGAGTCTCTCCCCGGCAGAATATTCACAAACAGAAAGGAGTAAATCCACGGCATAGTCATCTTTATTTACCATCCCCAGCCGAAGTAGAAGAACCACTTTTTCTATGACGGTCAGGAAGTTAATTTCTAGTACTCTTCAGCAGTGGTCAGGGATTTATTTTCCTAGACTCGGATATGGCACAAATAGCATTTTTTATGTTCATACATCATGACGTGCGCACACATATTGCATAAAACATAATCTCATTTGTTTTGAGAACATCATCACATAATGCATTTCATGCATCACATATAATTAATCATGTACCTTTTCAGGAAAGACGGTTATCATCAACAATTTCCAGCAGGTCCAAAATTAGCTCATGAAACTAAACCGAGTAATTATCTGCGCGACCAAATGCAGCTTTACACAGGTTCGTCACAAAAAAATCTTACACGGGTCTCTCCTAAATGCTGCTTCACACGGGTTTATCTTGAAAGATCTTACACGGTTCCCTTCTCATACATTTCCAAATAAAGTTTCACACGAACTCATCACGAAGTAACCCTACAATCCAGGTTCCTTCCAATAGCCCTACACAGACTTATCCCGAAATAACCTTACCCAGGTTCTTTCTGAAGTTTTACATGGACTTATCCAGAAATAACCTTACCCAGGTTCCTTCTGAAGTTTTACACAGACTTAGCCCGAAGTAACCTTACCCAGGTTCCTTCCAAAGTTTTACACGGACTTATCCCGGAGCAACCTTACCCAGGTTCCCTCTCGGTTCAGATGCAATTTTACCCAAACTCCTAATGAAGCAACCTTACCCAGGTTCCTTCTTGGTTCAGATGCAGTTTTACCCAAACTCATCACGAAGCCACCTTACCCAGGTTCCTTCTCGGTTCAGATGCAATTTTACCCAAACTCCTCACCAAGCAACCTTACCGAGGTTCCTTCTCGGTTCAGATGTAGTTTTACCCAAACTCCTCACGAAGAAACCTTACCCAGGTTCCTTCTCAATTCAGATGCAATTTTACCTAAACTCCTCACGATGAAACCTTACTCAGGTTCCTTCTCAGTTCAGATGCAGTTTTATCCAAACTCCTCATGAAGCAACCTTACACAGGTTCCTTATGGGTTCAGATGCAGTTTTACCTAAACTCCTCACGAAGCAACCTTACCCAGGTTCCTTCTCAGTTCAGATGCAGTTTTACCCAAGCTCATCACCAAGCAACCTTACCCCGGTTCCCTCTCATAGCCCTCCTATCCAGGCTTTCATTTCGAAACACCCTACTATCCAGGTTCCTTCTCTTTATCCCCAGACAACAGTTTACAACACTATTAAAACCTGGACCCGACCAGATACAGTCAATTTCATATTCCCTAGTAGAGTGGAGGACAACCAAAGTTCCTAGACTCTATTTCCCAGGACATGAATCAACATTCCCCGGTGAAGCCCTCCTCAACGGCAGGTACAGGAATTCTCGCAAAGGAATCTCTTACGCAACCAATATCTTTTTGGATGGCATCTTTAAGCCCATCTCCAACGACTTTCAGTTACCTTCTCCAAATGGCATCTTTAAGCCTATCTCCGACGATTCTCTGTCACCTTCAAAATGGAATCTATAAGCCCATTCTCAATATTATCAACTGACACTCACTTCATGCGAGTGCAAATTTCTGGGCACTCTAGTGTTCAATCATCTTCCACCTTCAGATCACGAAAGGCAGACAAGCCAATCTACATCCTCGGGTCTAAGAAGATTGAACAGGGGAAGCTGTTGTACCCCAAAATTTTCCCTCTCATATCACCCAACATATGCTCATTGAAGCCTTCAACCTGCTCAAGGATGCCCAAGGGTTGACCAGACAAACTCTCTCCTAAAGCAATGAATCTCCAATTAGGGTTTCCATTTTCATCAAGATGGGTGAGCTCCAAAGGCCTGAAATATTTTCCATGGTCCTAATATGTTCTCAATACCATCCATGTCAAGTTTCATGCCTTGCACAAGAAGTTTGCCCAGTCAACTGCTCAAATGCCTGAAAATCAACTATATTAGGTCAAAAGTCAACCGTGGCCCACATACAGTCAAACTTCAAAGATTTTTGGTCAACATCAACATTTTGAAGTAATATTCATAATTTGATCAAGGGTTGATCATGATTCCTCAAGGAATTCCCTAAATTCATCAAAACTCAAAAGTTGCTAAATTAGGGTTTCTTTAGGAAAAGTCAACAAAACTTTGACCAGGCATAACTTTCTCATACTTTAACAGAAATTTCTCATCCAAGGCTCATTTTTAAGAGGATTAAGTTCCCTACAACTCATATTAATCCCTCAAGTTCAAAAAGTTCTTCATGAAAAGATATAAATTCAGACATTATAGGTCATTTCAAAAAGTCAAAAAAACACCTTTTGGGTCAAAGCTTCTTACATGAACATGAGAGATCCAATTGAGATGAAACCAAAAGGGTTGTTTAGAGGACATCCTAAGCTTTGTAAAAAGTCAAAGAACACCCTCTTAGGGTTAAAAATGAGAAAGTTATGCATTGATAAAGTTGACCAATTTTTGGAAAAGTGCATGAAGCAAATAATGACCAAACTTGAAAATTTTCCAAATGGGCCCATGTTTTCTTGTTTGAAAATTATTCCTAAGATGGCCCACGACCCCTGAGCTTATCCACCTCTTATTTTATTATTTTTATTATTTATTTCAATTTTTTATCCATTTAAATCAAAATAAATTAATTTAAATAGTAGAATAATCAAATAAAATCAAAGATTTGATTTTGTGAGCACATTATGAGTCCATGAACAGCTAGCAAATCAAATAAATCGTGCAAGGGATGATTGGAATGAAAATAGCATGTTTTGGCCAAGTTTAGAAAGAAAAGAATCAAGTTGTAAATCAAATCTCTTTCTCATCAATCTCCAAGATTTGTTCCAGTTTTGTTGACCTAATGTATTCTCATACATATAGACAAGAATGCCAGCCCTAATGGACGAAAAGGCTGCCTCCACAAGTCCAGAAAAACTCCCACTTTTGACAAAAAAAGTGGTGATCAAATTCTAATTTAAAGGGCGATTCAAGGTGTTTCAAGGCCAGCAATCCACTCCTGGGAACATTCTGAAGCTAACAACATCATTTGCACGCATCAAAGCTCCAAGAATCATCGCATAACATCATCAAGGTTTGTCACTTTTTTCAAATTAGTATCCATGCATTCTTGCGTTGTTAATATATTTTAATTGCATATTTGTGTTTATATGGATGCCTAGAAGCTTTTTGTGTAGTTGAATTCGTGTTTAGGTGCAGGATGCGTGATATGCCATTGCTAGGGTTTGAGGTCCCAAATTAGGAACTCTACATACAGGAAAAATTGGACCTAACCATGTGTACCATCACGCTCAAGGGATCAAACCCAGTGGATCCATGGTTTTAAATTGCATTTATATTGCTTGTTGTGAATTTTGGAGATTTGCAGGTCTTTAGTTACGAGTCTTGTCCGTGGGTAAAGGTCCCTTATCTAAAACGACAGTCTGAGGAAGAAGACAATGATGTGGCAACGTCCCACTGGCCAGTTTGAATGTTGGCACATTTTCTGGGAATGCCATCTTGTTTACTTTATGTTGTTATTTGTTTATTATATTAACAAACAAGTCATGTAGCACAAATGGTAAAAGGAAACGCTGGTGAGAGAAGGGACATGGGTTCGATCCCAGGTCCAAACATTTTCTTATTTTCTTAATTGTTGCTTGTAGGTCCCATGTGTCTCGTACCCAGGACCATGCTATGCACTCACAGATCCTGCCCACCAGGTCCACCACCAAGCAGATCCAACGTCCCAGAACTAAAGGTCCACCATGCACCATCTAAGGGAACCCCCATGGGATCTCGCGCAGGCTCTGGGCCAATAAAAACGGGCTTTACAATTCAACTTCACACCCCCAGATTGCTAACAACAGTAATAGGCCCAATTTATTTCTTTTTTAATTTCTTTTGTTTTAATAATTTGTTTAATTATTTATACAAAACAAAAATCATTTTTTATTAAATCAAAAAAATCACAAAAATAGAATTAGGGTTTTTATAATTAAAATTAATTTTTGAAAATTAATTATTTTAATTATTTCAAAGTTGATTATTTTGTTAAATAAAATTAATTAGAAAATTAGGTTTAACTTGCAAATTTCAACTATTTTTCTCAATAAAAAATACAAAAATATTTCCTTTAATTAATTAGATTCATTAGGATATTTAATTCCCGTGTTCCTCCTTGCGCGCGTTTTATTTATTTATTTTTCTAATTATTGTAACTTCCAAGGGTTGTAACAGTTTTTTAATTAGGTCTTATTACTGCTTTTACTTGTTACTTTTCCCCTATTTTGGCTATGTAACCCCCTCCCCGAAGCCTTGTAATAGCTAGGTTTTTATTCTCGCACTTTACTTTCCTCTATTATTAACTGCTTAGACTAATAGGCTTGTATGGAAAGAATAACGATTAAAATGGTAGATAACCCTAAATGCGCAAGATAGACGAATTGAAATCAAACACTTGCACATGCTCACTCCTAGGGTTACCCCCACTTCGGTTGCCTTCGGTAAACAGTCATGAAGTATAAGGAATTTTAGTGGTCGCCCTCTAGTCCCAAAAGATAAAAAATGACCCATTTGAATGTTTCCTCGGAAAGATCTTTAAGACTCTAGGGTAATTACTAAGGTTCCCTAACCATTGCTTTTGGGACCATAATTGTCCCTTCAAATGTCCCTTAAACTCCTACGATGGGGCTACCTTCTCCTTAATAGTAGGATATCACTGTCTAAAGGAAACGAGAAAATGAACAGTCTTTTTCGAGTAGGTAGAAACTCTTAAGTACTTTCTTTAAACAATAAAAACTCTTTTACACAAACACTTTTAAAACAGTTTTCAAAAACAACTTCGTCACACTCTTGAGGACAGATACAGGGGTTAACACGAAGTTAAACGAAAAACTTTTCAAAACACATACAAGAAATTTCAAAATGAGCAAGCACCTAAGAGCCCATGGAAAACCATGGATAGAAAGGGTGCTAACACCTTCCCTTTCTATAATCTACCCCCCGTAATCAGAAACATCTCGAAAAAGGTTTTTTCTGTTCTTTTCCCTTTCCTTTGTTGGATGAAATAAAAGTCGATGGCGACTCTTGCTTACCACACATTTGCGAACAAAAAAGGCAAAACTAATATTAACAGTCAGTTCTTCCACCGTATCACAGAATTGGCGACTCTGCTGGGGAATAATATAAAGTGGGGTATACCTTAGGATATAGGTCATTTTTAAAAATTGCTTTCTTGTTTGCTTTGTCTGCTTTATCCTTAAAGGTTTTGTTTGGGCATTGTTAAAGATCCCACACCCGGATCTGGGGGCACTTTTTAGGTAAACAACAATAGACCATGGAGATTGTATGGAATTGACCGATATGGTTTAAGCGATGGATGTGTTGGTGTGACACTTTGGTTGGTACCGGTATCCTTCGTGTGGAAACAAGGAGAATACATGGCCGCCGCATGGTGTCGTGAAGCACCAACGGACCTTAGAACCTTAGTTGAACAAAATTAGCCATTAGAAAGTAGTGAGATAGCCGACCTCAGTGTAAAGTTGAGGATTGGTTGATACTCGATGCAACACTCACTGAGACCAGACTTTCGGGATATTTCGGCCGCAAGAAAAGATTGCCTGAGCTGAAACAAAGCCCGATAAATGATGATCAGTAATATTGAGAATCCTTAGAACCTGGTTACTTTTCTAAGACAGGTTTGAAACCAACTAAACTTTAAGAGGGTACTTACCTACAAACCCCATGCAAGCCTAAACCTAAGGTTGCTTGTGTGACTTGTTTGCCTTCATTGTCTAACAACTTGATTTCTTTGCAGGGTTGGGTTTGTCACCTTACATCTTTGCTTAATGCATAGCATACACATCATAACATCATGCCACAACATTTCCTTAACCATTTGAAGGATATCAAGGGTTTGTGATGCAGGTTATGGTGAATCAGACGTCTAGCAAGGGGCAAAGGGATTTATTTTCCTCTAGCCAATGCCGTCAAAAGACTAAAACACGACAACTTGAGTCAGGGGCTATGACCCATTTGATATGGTGAGCTTGACGCTTGTAGAAGGACTCTCAATGATACAAAGTTATTCAATCGAAGCTGCAAAATTCAACTTCTCACATTTCTTGTTTACCCCACGAGATCCTTGAAAACATTGCATACGCATATCATCCATGACATTGCATAAACAGGTTTCATAACAAGTTTCTCATCTTCCTCGCTTTTTATTTCAGCAATAATGTCTTCTGAAAAAAGTATCAAGGATCTCGAGGCACAAAATGCCCAATTTCAGCAAATGTTCATAGCCTTGGCTAAGGGGCAGAAAGATCTGAAGGCCCTTATTTTGAAAGAGAAGAAGAAATAGAAGAAGAAGACCGCTAGTGTGCTGAATCTGGGCAGAAGATTAAAGGGACTGCTGAAGCAACCAGTTGATCTGACCTCCTCATCCAAAGAAGGGGAGAACCAAGAGGGTGAAACAAGGGAGGAAGACCCTAGTCCAAGAGTTTCTGAGGATGAATCTGACTACAACGATGAACAGTATCCTCCCACTGAGGATAGATACAAACAGTTAGAGGATCGTCTGAGCGCAATGGAGATCCAAAGAGTACCAGGGATGGATTTTGAAGAGCTGGGGTTGGTATCTGGGGTTGTCATCCTACCAAAGTTCAAGGTCCCTACATTCTCTACGTACAACATTGTCTCCTACCCTAAGTTGCATTTTAAATCCTATGTCAGGAAGATCCAGCCTCACACTGCTGCCCGGAAGTTATGGGTCCATTTCTTCCAAGAAATTTTGGCCGACACTCAATTGGATTGGTTCTATCAGTTGGAAGGAACCAACATCCATACCTGGGAAGAATTGGCTACTGCTTTCTACAAGCAGTACCAATACAATGCTGACCTGGCACCAACTCGAGTACAACTGCAGAATATGTCCATGGGCTCGAAAGAAGGGTTCAAGGAATATGCACAAAAATGGAGGGATCTAGCTGGCAGAGTACAACCTCCTCTAACTGATCGCGAAATGGTAGACATGGTCATGGGCACTCTGACAAGACCATTCTTAATTTGTCTAATTGGGAGTTCCTCATCAGGGTTCACAGAGATGGTTCTGAAAGGAGAGAGGATCAAAAATTGTATCAGGAGGGGAAGATCCCGATGGCTGCATCTCCTAGTGCTGAGAAGAAGTCATTTGGTGGTAAGAGGGAAGCCAACGCTGTGCACGGCCAGAAGGGGCGTAATAAGGCAGACTACCACAAATCTGTGGGGGCAGTGCTAGTCTCTAATTCAGTACGCGCACAATGACCACAACAACGGAACAATCAGCCAAGGGTAGAAAGACCCCAAAGGTAGTTCACCCAAATCAACATGCCATTGTCATAAGCATTGCAACACATGTTGAAGATGAATCTGATCACGGTGATAGACCCTCATGCAAACCCTAAGACTTCCTCTCCTAACTACAATCTGGATGCAAGGTGTGGTTATCATTCTGGAAGCCCGGGGCACGATACTAACGATTGTTGGGCGCTGAAATACAAGATTTAGAATATGATTGATGCCAAGGAGATTGAATTCGACCCTCCTGAGACTCCCAACGTTATCACTGTTCCCTTGCTAAAACATGGCTAGGATTGAAAGCATTTTTTTTCATTTGAATTCTCAAGTTGTTTTTTCTTTGCTTATTCGAATAATTATCGTCATGTCAAAACTTTGTTATTTAATTAATGCATTACACATGTTTTGTCTTGAATTAATCTGTTTTCACTATACTTAAACTGTTTTATACTTCCTTTTCGTGAGATTCAACTCTCAATTAAAAGCTCTAAGCCTTAGAGGGAGGATGACGAAAACGATACCACAATCTCTACAATATGCTTTTGAACTGACCCCGCTGACGATGTACATGCGTTGTTTCAAATCCCAAACAGTGGAGTTATAAGGAAGATAATCCCTAGTCAACCCCTTTGAGCCAAAGAAGCAGTAGTTTTTCTTCTGTCGCACGGGTAGCTCTCCCTATACATCCTATTTTATTGATGAACTTTACCAACTGGACATTTTGATAATGAGCCTCTTCATAAAGGTCCTTCTTGCTGTACGTGAAAAGGGCTACTTCCTAAAAAAAGTGACCCTTAGTCCATTACTTGGTAAACATGTTTCTACATCGGCCCTCCAATCTAGGGCGGATATCACAAATTATAGCATGAGCTTCCAAACTAACAGGGGTCACCAAGAAATATTGCTCCTAAAAAGGTGAGAGCTTCATAAGAGGTTTGAAACCATGAATGGTCAATTTAAAGCGGAGTAATCCTCTACCCTTAACCAGAGACACCAGGTCACGAAGACATTTAAAATCATGGAGAAAAAGGAACACATAAGTTTTTCCCTTCATGTGCTCACAATAATGTTGGTAGAATCTCAAATATGTCTAGCATGAGGGGTGGAGTTGCAAGGAGCCATGACTAAATGGTTCAATACTTCTATCTCAAAAGTAGTAAAAGGAAGACAAAGGCCCATGGTTGAGAAATCACATTCATAAAAAGTAATAATGCAGACACCATACTTGTCATAAACCGTTTCGTCTTCAGAAGGAATCCTGATTCCCCAGTCATAAAATAAACCTACCTCTCAGGAAACACCACCAAAGCTTCCTAATTTGGAAAAAATAAAATCATTGGTTGAATAAATAGAATATATCCAAGAAGATGTAATACCCTTTTGAAACTTTCTAATATTTTTCTGTGGTTTCTTGTTCATAATGCACTATTTTTGCAGTTACAAAGAGTGGAATACAGGAAGAGGAGACAATGATACTATCAAGCTAGAAAAAATGATTCAGAAAAAGAAGAAGTACATTTATTCCTTAAAAAGAAACAATATTCTAGAAAACAAAAAGACATTACAAAAAACATCCAAGTATTTCACACGTAACACTCATGAGTTTAAGTTTCCAAGAGGTGTCATGATGATATCTACGAAAAGACGTTTCAAGTGTGGTGCATTAAATGCATGTTTCATTAAGGGAATGAAACTATTATTAATCAATCATTTCATAAACACCCAGGGAATGGTTAGCACCTGAGGTTGTAAAACCAAGCCCTCGCCTACCTATACATCGACAAGGGCTTAGGGGAAAACTGTTCTAGGCCGACTAGAAGGACCCCGAAAAATTTAAGCCACTCAAGACGGTTTAGCATGAAGTCTAATAAAGGTCCAACACCTTCTAGAACCTTCTTGATCATGGAGAAAGTTAGTCTCATAGCTCTGAGAGATCTCAACCGTAAAGCACATCCAACGACCATCGGTAAAGAGCGACGAATAAATAGCTAGTTTGTTACTCTCTCTCTCTCTCCCACATTAATATTTTAATAAATAAATTTTGATTAATCTAATAGTTGATATTTGTTCCTCTCATCTCTCATTAAAAGTTGAAATTAACAAAAAAATATAAAAAATAACAATTGCATTTCAAAGAAAACACTTGCATTTCAATGGAAAAAAATGTCGCGGTAGAAGATGAAGATAATGGCATATGCCACTGAAAACACAATTTTAATAATACAGTAATATCTGGTAAAATACTACAAAGTTCTTTTGACGGTGAATCTGAGAAACATTATTCCAATTTCAGTTTGAATGAAAGATGTATGTGATGAACTTCTCTTTTGCTATTGCAGATGCAATTTGGGTTTCACAATACTCATGGGTTCCCAAATCTAATTTTGTTTCAATTAAGGTTAACTAATTACCACTCTTATTTTCTTTTTTGTTCTAATATAAATTTTTTTGTTATTTATATAATCAATAATAATGCTTAATATGTGAATATTTTTTCCTTCAATTTTATCTGGGTAAATAGAATGTGTATTCACATGTACAATACATATACATGGAGTGACGTAAATATTAAACATAAATACCAGGTAATACATATCACCATAAGAATAAATGCAAATGTTTGAAAGATAATAGATGTAATGCACTAGCAAACTCTTGAATCACTTCAAAAATATCACAATTACGCAACATTTCACATTGGTGCTTCCGATGATGCACATGCATGTGACTAGCTTATAAAAGAAATCACCACTAAAATCAAAACCAAAGATGATATCATAAAAGGACTTGATCAAGAATTGCATTTGCACTAAACATATGCTTAAATTACATGAATTGTAAGAAATAATAATAGAAAATATGCTTGTACACCAAGACCATATACTTCAAATTAGAAAGAATCAATACCATGAAGTCACTATAAGCATATAAATTGACACATATTATAGTTATCAATTGAAATTTTTGAAAGTGAACATTCATGAAATATAGCATATATTGAACATATCAAGCATTTGGAACATAAACAATATTGCATTAAGGAAAAGGCTTACTTTCAAGGAGAAAATGAACGAAATTACCTCATAGATGAATGGAATGGAGGATGTACTCGCATAGTATGAAACTCTCAAATGAAATTTAGAGCAACATATATAAAGTGCATGCAACAAATATATTTAGGCGACATTTGAGATATCAAGAATCCCCAATTTCCTTTGAATGTTGAAAAATGGTTCGGTTGCAAGAGGTTTTGTAAATATATTCGCAAGTTGATTTTTACTATCAACCAAATTTTTAGTTAGGTTAGTCACACTAGTGTTGTCGCACATGATTGAAATACGAGAGAGTTTAATGTCAAAGTCAAGTAATTATTGTTTGACGCACAAAATTTGGGCACAACAACTACCGACTGTGACGTATTCTTCCTCGCCCATTGACAAAGCCACAAAAACTTGTTTCTTGATATGTCAACTAACTAAGGAATTTGAAAACATGTGACAAGTTCCACTTGTACTTTTCATATCCGACTTGCAACCGGTAAAGTAGGAAGCAAAATAACCAACCTAGCTACAATCGCTTTCTTTGGAATACCAAAGTCCATACTTAGATGTACCATGAAGGTATCTAAGGATGCGCTTAACCGCTTTTAAATGTGATTTCTTGAGAGCTGATTGATATCAGGAACACATACAAATACTAAACATAATATAAGTCCTAGATGTAGTGAGATATATAAGAGATCCAATCATACCTCTGTATTTCTTCACATCCACGTCCTTACCATTTACATCTTTATCTAAGTTACTATTTGTTGGTATTAGAGTGTAAATTGATTTAGCCTCATCTATATTGAACCGCTTTAGCAACTTGTGATAATACTTTGTTTAACGCATGGATGCTCCTTCATTGAGTTGTTTAAGTTGGAGTCCAAGAAAGTAATTCAAATCCCCCATTAGACTCATTTAAAACTCCCTTTGCACAAGCTTAGAAAACTCCTTGACCAAATGCATGTTAGTAGAACCAAATATGATATCGTCAATATAAATTTTGAACTAGAAGTATGTGTTTGCCTTGAAGTTCAATGAAACTTAACATACTTGTGCACACATAAGTGACCATAAAAAAATAATACATGAGAATATAATATATGAGTGACCAATTTTAACACAAGTATCGACCTGTATAGGTGATGTGGGAAATGAACACTCATAACATATATCATATACCAAGTAATATCATGTACCATTGAAATATAAATAGGTAAAATAATATACTTACTTACAAAGGAAAAATTGAAACGATATTACCTCACCGTACATATGACAGAGGATGAACTAGAACTTCACAAGGAACTCTCGAAAGAAAGTTGAAACAAATGCAAACAGTTCCATAAGATCTTTCAATATCCACACGTTCTTACTACTTTTCTCTTTGTTAAAGTACCTGATAGTATAATTTGTAATGCATCCAAGAAAGTTATTTATTTGTTAATCATCCATGTTTTAGTTGTACTTTCATATTTTTCCTTTTCATTATTGTTACCTTACTCCTCCCCATGTTTCACCAATTTGGGTTGATCAATTCTTTCTTCGGTGTCATTGAGTATGTCTCTTGAAGATACACCTACATCATGAAATGAAATACCTTCTCCTACAATTCTTGGATAATAAGCATTATAAATACTCTATATATCTTTTTACCAATTAAAGAATTCTTGTTGTTTCTTTCTAGGTCACAACATCCTTCATCATTGCCACAAAGTCAACGAGTTTGGAGATGTCACCCATCACATGCCTTGAGCTACAACAAACAAGAACTCATATTCTCTTCATAGAGCCAATACATTTTTCCTACAAAATCAACAAGGTAAAATAGGTACCCAATATTCATTGGGTCCTTGAGGGTAAGTAAAACATTGGTTGCATTTAGGAAACCATTGATAAACACCTTTAGGAACTAAAAACTTCCTAAGTTTGCATTTATCAATGGTGTGAACTTTCACACAACAATAGTGACAAGTCAAATTAAGATGAGATGAGCTTTTCTCATTTGGTTCCTTTTTAACATATTTATACCTCCTATAAGGATTTTGAGAAGGCAATTTTTATTATGAGGTATCAATGGAAAAAGTTACATTTGGTTCTAGAGCCTTGTTTAATTTGACCTTTTGAGATTTAAACTTCTTTTACCAAATGTGAAAACTATTACAACCAAAGTCAAACCACGAGGATAATTCATTTTCATCTTGTACTTTTTGAACTACTACCATAGAATTCTTTAGAACTTCCATTTGCTTTTCGGTTTCAACAACCTTAGATTTCAAGTATGAAAAGATATTTTTGTTTGAAGCTAGATTTTTGAAATATTCTATTGCTTCTCTTTGTAGATTTTAAAATGCATCTAGTAATTCAGAATGAAATAATCTATCAATATATTCATAAGATGACCTATATTATTTTTCTTCCTTTCATGATAATGGGCCGAGAGACAAACCTCATCAGGTTTTGATGGTTTGACATCCTTTTTCTTCCTTTCATGATAATGAGGCAAGAGACAAACTTTATCATATTTTTTGACGGTTTGACATCCTTTTTCTTCTTTTTATCATAATATGCCGAGAGACAAATGATAGTCGATTCTTCATTATCACTTTAGTCTTCATCACTATCACTTTCCCAAGCCACATAAGCTTTTCTAGACTTGCTATATTTATTGTGTTTACTCTTCTCATTATCTTTATTAAGGAGTGGACATTCAGGCTTGTAATGGCCAAAGTTTCCACAATTATAACAAGAAAGTCTTTATATTCCTTTCTTGTTGTCATCTTCCTTTAAGGATGTAGATTGTCTTGTAGAATTGGTGAGGTTTTTGTCGTAATTCCTTACACTATTTCTTTTAATATATCTATTGTATCTTTTCAGAAAGAGTACCATATCTTCATCATCTGACTTCTCATTGTCACTTACTTCACAATTACTTTGCTCATTTGTTGAGGACCTTGAATTAGAAGCCTTTATAGCAATGGACTTATTTTCCTTCTCCTTATCTTTGCCTTTCTCTTTCTTTGAGTTCTTCTCATGCTTTTTCTCATGTTTCTCTAAGTAAGTGAGTTCTTTCTCATGTTCTTCAAGATTACCAAACAATACAGTGAAGTCAAGTATGGTAAGATTGTTAGCTTCCTTGATTGTAGTGACCTTTGGTTTCTGTTCCCTATTAAGAAACCTCAAAACTTTATTAGTATAAATTTCATTGGAAACCCGTTTCCCAAGTGCATTCAAACGATTAATGAGATGAGTGAACCTCTTTTGTATTTCTGAAATGGTTTCACCATGCTTCATGCGAAAGAGTTCAAAATCTTGATTTAGTGTATTAATTCTAGCTTATTTGACTTTATTGGTCCCTCATGGATAACTTGTAATGCGTCCCACATAGCTGTAACAGTTTCACAATGGGAAACACGATAAAATTCATCAACACCAAAAGATCATATAAGAATGTTTCATGCTTTCCAATCGCAACCCCACTTTTTCTTATCATCATCACTCCATTGTGCTTTCAGTTTGGGTGTGGTGACACCATCTATGTTTACGGTAATTTCTGTTGGACCATTGACAATAACATCCCACACACCATTATCACGTGAATTGATATGAATACACATACAAGCTTTCCAATAACCATAGTTTTCACCGGTGAATATATTTGCTCTATTGTATGCCCCTTTAGGTTCGTAGCCATTATCTAATAAGCATTTTTGAAGCACATAGAATCAACCGAGCTCTTGATGCTACTTCCTAGATGGAGGAAACTTATCTAGCTGGGGTGAATAGATCACCAAAGAAAATTTTCACTTAAAAACATGTTTTAAAAAAATTAAGCAAAAACTATGGAAAGTAGAAGTCGTATCCTAGATCATAAGTCCTCCAAACTGAACCGATTTTGGAGGCTCGGATATATGTAAAATCAAACTCAATTAAATTATGAAGATAAGATCTTAATACAGTAAATCCTCAAGTAATTTTTTTACAATTACAAGGCCAATCAATATCCAATGAAACAATTGATAAAACTAAGTGAAACAATTTATCGAACACTTGGTGTGCACTTAATTTTTCAGATTTTCCTTTGAACTTTATTGGTATGAAATACCTCTTACAATCTAATAGACTGTAAGGTAATAAATAAAAAGCAATTTAACAATAAAAGAATTTGTCTATACAAATCAATTGCACAATCAAAGAAACCACTGTCTCACACTACTCCTTTGCAAGAAACCAACAATACCAATTAGATCCACCCTCTCACACTACTCATTTTCAAGAAACCACCATTTTCAAATCTCTTCACTCGGACGAATCCAAATTGCAAATTATTGTCACCCAATATTTCCAAATGATTCACCGTCTCACGCTACTCCTTTGCAAGAACTTCATGTTCTTCAAAGCCTTTCACTCGGTCGAATCCAATAATTTTGGAACCTTGTAAAACCCCAAAATACACACTTTGATATTGAGGTAAAAACTCTCACCGTTTTTCTGATGAAACCCCCTTTGATTCTCAACCCAACCTTAGGTTACAACTAACCTAAATTGAATGTTATCAACCAAGTCTAGATGGCACATAAACAATTGATGCTTATGTGTAATTTGTTTGTGTGTATGCATAGATGCAAGGTTGAAGATGATGAGTAATCTTAGTATATGTTTATAGTTTCATCAAGTTGAAAAATATGGATGTATGAAGTATATATAGGTGTGCAAGTTGAAGGAAAAAGGGAAACCTAGAAGTTTGAAAAGGAAAACAATTTCTAAGAAATACTGATCCATGTGTTGACACATGTAAGTTATGTGTTGACACATGTAATTACACGTGCCTACCTATTTGAGGTCATTGTGTCGACATGAAGTTACATAAGCTACATGATTTAAAACAACAGTACACGTGTCGACACGAAACACGTATGTGTCGACACATTGAAGGTTTCATAATGACATGTGTCGACCTAAAATATGGAATGTGTCGACACATAGTTACAGAGCCTACAAGTTTTATTATTGATCTACATGTGTCGACGCATAGAACGAATGTGTCGACACATGAAACTGGTTTTTACGCAAAAATTGTTTTTTAGTGCATGATACATATTTACAACCTTTTCAAACATGTTCTAGATGCATTCTAAGATCCCTAATGCAAGGGTGCACACAATGACTCAAAGATACCTTTCAATATACATAAAAGATAAATCTATATTAGTTTTGACATCATGCAAAACATCTATCTAAGAAGAAAATTCATTCACATTTGTTGCAAGTATCACTGTTAGTAGATGTCTTGTTTTTAGCAAGGAAATATTATCGACTGAAGGGATATGGCACAATAAAGTGCTACATATTTAAGTGAAATGTCATGATCATAATATTTCCCATGTGTTTGATAATATTGGTGTGTCACTCAATTACATGCCCAAGTTGGCCCTTGTAAATATATCTATTGACAAACCATACATGAAACCTAGTGCTATGATGATAAAGGCTTTTCATGGTTTAAGGATAACGCTTATCAGAGAAATTTATTTACCTATCCAAACTGCCCCCATTACCTTTAAGATAAATTTCCAAGTAATGGATATAACACCATCATACAATTGTCTTTTGGGTAGGCCATATATCCATGTGATATGAGATGTAACCTCAACTTTGCACCAAAATTTAAAGTTTGTAGTGGAAAATAAGCCAATGATTGATTATGGTAAGGTTGATATGCTAGTAAGCCAATTATCATCCTTGAGATGTATTGAAGATGTTGAGGAAGCCTTGGAAACTTATTTATATGAACTAAAAACTACAAATACCTACACTATAGGTGATGTGAAATTTGTGAAAAGTACGTGTTTATCAATCACATCACTAAAGATTGTAAAAGCTACACTGGAATGTGTAAATGCCAAGAAGTTGATGAAATTATTGGATTCACCTAAAAAGAAAGATAATATGGGTTAAGGTACAAACCTACCAAAGATAATGAAAAATTGGTTGAATAAAATAAAACGGAAGGTTTGTTTTCTTGCCTAGAGGGTAGTGTTGAGCATGTGACGGCATATACAAGAGAGGAGGGTGAATTGTAGGGGTTTGAAAAATGACAGTTTAAAATTTAATTGTTTTCAGGTTCTGATTTTAAAAACATTTTCTGGAAAACATTTGACTATTATAGAGAAAAATAAATGGAAAGAAAATATGTAAAAATTAAAGAGAAAAAGGAAAAAAAAAGATGACGTCGAGATTTATAGAGGCTCGGTCTAAGTGAAGTGACATAATCCTCTCCCTAAGACTTGATATGAGAGTATCCAATAATTCTTATGATATTTTAGTAGGTTAAGCTCACGAACCTATGAAATTTCAAGTTCACTTCCAACCAAGCAACGAACAATGGACTGAAGTAGCTAGTCTTCTTTCCAAACATGAAAAAAAGATTTGAGCGGTTATGTCCCCAAGTTAAACCGAGATTTTATACAGACTTATCTCGAACCAATGAGGATTTTTGAATATGCTATCATATGAATAGAATCGAGATTTTACACTGGCTAACCATGAACTGAATTGAGATTTTACACCAGAATAATCTCAAACCAAGTAGAACTTTTACATCTGGTTGAGCTCAAGAACCTAAGAGATGATTTTTTTAATGGTTATCTTCAAGAACCCAACAAGATAGCTTTTCCCTAAGTGGCTCAGATCATGAACCAAACCATGACTTAATACTAAATTCCTCAAAAATGTTTTTAACGGGTTTAACTTCGAACCCAAACAAACACTTCCTTAGGAATAAATATTAAATTCGAACCCAAACAAATGCTTCCTTTGGAAGATATATCTATTGTCTCAAATTATCAACTAAGTGAAAGGACATATGATATATATTGATTATATACATATATGATGTATATGGATCTCTAAACATATTTTCTAGATGAAAGTTTTTCTCTCTTATTTCATTTATAACACTGACAAACTCAGTAATTATGGACTTGTGTATGTGACATGAATTAGAATTATTTTGAGAAAAGATCAAGAATGAATTTCAAACATAAATTTCAAGCATAAATTTTAAAATAAAATAATCTCAAAAAATTTCATACATAAATTTAAAGTAATTCAAATAATAAAGCACAAATCAAAAAATTAAAGCATTGCCCATTTATTTAATATTCTAAATTATCATAAATAAATAATAAAATAAACAAGGCATATTCGAGGTGGATACTAGTGTCACCGTTGTTGAGTAACATCAGATTTAAGTTATTTTCCAATTGGGAAATTTTAGAGTTAAAGGCAATTGAGAGAGAGAGAAAGAGAGAGAGAGAGAGAGAGAGAGAGAGAGAGAGAGAGAGAGAGAGAGAGAGAGAGAGAGTGAGTACAACTTCGTCATTAGATATTTTGCATGATGTCAAAACTGGGAAAAGCTAACACTTATGTATATTAGACTATATCTCTATTTCTTACGGCACTCCTCTGCATTAGAGGTCTTAGGAATCATTATAAAGCATTTTGAAATTGATTCAAGTTATTAAATACAAGTTTCTGCATAAATTTTCATTGCATGTGTCGACACATACGATTTTTCAGGTCGACACATGCAACTCAATTTTGAAACATGTAGCCTCTGAAAGGATCAGGCCGGCACATGCATTGCATAGGTCGACACATACTGAAGCATTTCTAAAATTGAAGAAATTCTTATTTTATGTGTTGACACATATGAATTTCAGGTCGACACATTTACTGTTCTTTTAAAGCCTGTAGCCTTTGACTTGGTTAGGTTGACAAATACCTTCTTCTAGGTCGACACATACAACTTAAACTTAACATATGTGTCGACACATACGAGTTATAGGTCCACACATACTGATTTTTTTGTAAGTTTTTAAAATCTTCTTAGTTCAGAATAAGTCCCTTTTACCCTAAATTTCCAAAATTATAAATACATCATTCATGCATCATTCATAACTTGATGATGCCATAAAATTAGCCTACATTTTCATTTTATCTTCAACCTCTAATCTATGCATACACACTGACATTCCATTGTAATGATCTTCTGTTGGGTTCCATCTAGATTATGTTTGATAACGTCCGATTAGGTTCTTGTGTAGCTGAGAATATTGGGTAGAGAATTGTAGCAGTCTTCGTCCAGAAAAACCACGGGTTTGTCCTCCAAGATCATTGATCAATTTGGGGCTTTTAGTGCAAGACATTCAAAAGGTAATTCCGGCCAAGTGAAATCCTATAGAGATAAATAATGCAAGAGATTTTTTAGAGATAGAGAATGAAAAGAAAGTAGCGAGAGAAAGGCAAATTACAATTGAAGTCTTATGCTGTAATAGGTGTGACGACACGGAAAACCTTTGGAGGTAAAGTATGCAAATGAGTAGCAAGATCCAGATAGTCAATTTGAAACTATTATGTCTTGGTATTTCTCAATATCAAAGGAAGAGAAGGGGTTGAATTAACAAAAAGCATTAGGGATTATGGAGTTGCTCTTGAACACTTCTCTTGTATCAACTTTTTACATAGTAAGAATTATCCTAATTTAGTTGGAATTAGGTGCAAACATATCCGCACATGAGGACGAAAATGGAAAAATGTAAAGACAAATCCTCGTGTCTCTTTTACTATCATTTTTACTTGCTTTGATGTTCATCAATCAATTTATCTAATAACATTGCGTTATTAATTGAATTGTAAGAAGTTTTTTGGACTGTTTTTTATTTTAAATCAAGAGTTGATATTGCTTATAATCACTTTTGTTATAAGTGCTTTTGTGTATCAACACAACTTAAGGGAAAATTATGAAAATTCAATCGCACACCAAGTGTTCGACAAATTGATTTTGTTTGTTCTTTTGAATATTTCCATTGGAAATATAATTTCTAGTAACTTGATATAAACAATTGATAATGTGTTACTTGATTAAAGTCCAATTAATTCAATATATCATATTAATTCTATTTTCAATTTATTATATAGTTGCATATCCTAGTTTCCAATAACAGTTCGTATAGACGACTTATGTTACAAAACTTCCGCATAAACTCTTTGTTAAAATAAATTTTTCAAAACCATAATTTTCTGGAGTTTTCAAAAGGGGTATCTATTCACCCCCCTCTAGATATGTTTCTGTCGTCTAACAAGTGGCATCAAAAGCCTGGTTCATTTCGGCTTTGACACTCTTTAGAAAATAACTTACGAACCTAAAGGGGATTACAAAAGAGCCCCAATTTTCTTGGGAGAAAATTATAGTTATTAAAATTCATGTTAACTCATATGATAAAGGTGTGTGGGAATCCATTCAAAATGGTCCATCACCGGTGACATATGTGTTTAATAATGTTACTATATAAAATCTGGAAAACTTATGGAATGAGGATGATACTAAATAGTGGTCATATGATTAGAAAACAAAGAACATTATCGTATCCGCTCTTGGTGTTGATGAGTTCTATCGCATTTCCAATTTTTCAAATCACTAAAGTTATGTGGGATGCTCTAAAAGTTACCTATGAGAGAACTAATGAGGTCAAACAAGCTAGGATTAATACACTTAATCAAGAGTTTGAACTCTTTTGCATGAATAAGGGTGAAACCATTACTCAATTTCAAAAGTGGTTCACGCATTTTATTAATCGTTTAAACTTTCAAGGAAATCCTATTTCCAATGATATTGCTACTAATAAAGTTTTGAGATGTCTTACTAGGAATTAGTAACCAAACATCACCGCGATCAAGGAAGCCAACGACCTTGCAACACTTTATCTCACTGCTTTGTTTGGAAAGTTAGAAGAACACGAGCAATAACTCAACTTCTTGGAAAAAAATGAAAAGAATCTTGATAAAAATAAGAAAGAGAAAGACACCCACAAGGAGGAAGGATTAAAGTCTAAAGCTCTAAGGGCTTCATGTTCAAGATCCTCAAGGGATGAGCCCACAAATGGTAGTGACTCTAGTAATGAAGAGAATTCAGATAATGATAAAATGGGACTATTTGTAAGGATATATGATCGATACATTCAGAAGAGTAGTGTCAAACACTCCGAACATAATCTTGTTAAATTGAGAATAAAAAACTCTTCCTCTAAAGATGAAGACAACAAAAAGGAAAAGGAAAAGGGTATATGATATGAATACGGAAAGTCGTGTCATTATAGACCGGACTATCTATCTCTTGAAATAATAAAGGAAAGGGTCAACGAAACAACTCTAGGAATTCTAGACAAGCCTATGTTGTTTAGGATAACGATAGTGATGTCTCAAGCAATGAAAGCTCAAGTGAGGGGGATGAAGAGGAAAACTATTGTTTCATGGAAAATCATCATCAAAGAAAGAAAAATAATGTAGGTCATTCTAAATACTCTAATGTTGCAAATTTGTCTTTTAACGAGTTGAAAAATGAATTTGAAAATCTGCAAAAAAAAAAAAGCTTTATATGCTCACAAAAAGTTGGCCTCCCGAGAAAAGGTTTTTACATATTTAGAGGCCAAAGTTTAAGAAACCAATGAAAAACTTGAGGCATTAAAGAAGTTCATTGTAGATAGTTCAAATCTTATAAAGGAGGATGAACAATCTTGTAAATTTTGATGTGAAACATGTCAAATTTGGCAGCAAGAGGTGAGTTCTCTTGAAACCAAATTGGACAAAATATATTATCCCATTGATATTATTTCTATTAGATGTTCAAAGGTTAAAAAACATCATAAAAACTATAACTTGATTAATAACAAGTCTAATAGAAAAATTAATTCTCATCATAGGTTATTTTGTCACTCTTGTTACAAAAAAGGTCATACTATTGAAGAATGCAAATTTAGGTGCTTTTTGGTCCCTAAAGGCAATTTCCAATGTTTTACCAAATGCAACAATTATTTAACTAACTCTCAAGGACCCAGTGAGAATTGGGTATCTACCACTTTTGTTTGATCTTTTGTAGGTTGAGTGTGTTAATGCTATGACGGGAAAATGTATTCTCGATAGTGGATGTTCAAGACATATGACGAGAGACATATCTCTTTTCTCCAACTTTGTGGCAAAGAAGAAAGGTTTTGAATCCTACGGTGATCACAACAAAGGTGCAATACTCGAAAAAGATAGTATAGGTAATCCCTCAACTATTACTATCTCCAATGTTATGTTAGTTGAAGGCCTTAGACATAGTCTTCTTAGTATTAGTTAACTATGTGACAATGAATATAATGTGACTTTTGCGAAATATTGTTGCATAATGGAACATAATTAAAATAAGTATTATATGTTTAAGGGTGTGAGAGTTAGTAATATCTATATGCTTGACTTAAGAGAAATTTCAATGGATAATGCCCAATGTCTAGTTACCATGAGTGAAGACTCTTGGCTATGGCATAAACGTTTGGCTTATGTAAACTTTGATCTACTTAATAAAATAGTTGCAAAAGACTTAGTAATTGGTCTACAAAAAATGAAGTTTTCAAAAGATCACTTATGTGATGCATGTCAAAAGGTTAAGTAAACGAGGGTCTCTTTTAAATCTAAAAATGTTGTTTCAACATCGAGACCACTTGAGCTCCTTCCCATGGATTTAGTTGGTCCCTCACGGACCAAAAGCATAAGGGGTAACTACATATGGATTTTTAATTGTAGATGATTACTCAAGGTTTTGCTGGACTATTTTATTTGTAGCAAAAATGAAACATTCTCGGCTTTCACACGTTTTTTCAAGCTAGCTCAAAACAAATTAAATTCAAAACTTATTGCTATTCGAAGTGATCATGGAGGTGAATTTGAAAACCACCTATTTGAAAAATATCATGATAAATTTGTCATTTAAAATAACTTTTCAGCTCCTAGAACTCCACAACAAAATCGTGTTGTGGAGCGTAAAAATCATGTTTTAGCGAAGTTGGCAAGAACAATGCTCAATGATTATGGTCTACCAAAATAATTTTGGGCCGATGCTATTAGAAAAACATGTTATGTCTTGAATAGGATACTTATTTGTCCCTTTCTTGACAAAAATCCCTATGAACTTTTAAAAGGTAGAAAATAAAATTTATCTCATCTTCATGTCTTTGGATGCAAATATTTTGTTTTAAATAATGGAAAAGATAATCTTAGAAAATTTGATCAACCTAAAACGGTGGAAATTAAGAAGGATGGAGATGAAAACTAAGAAAAGAAAGATGATGAAAGTCAAGAAGAAGGTGATGGTCTTCCATTGGAGTGGAGAACCTCCAAGGATCACCCAATTGACAACACTATTAGTGATATCACCAAAGGGGTAACCACTCGCTCTAAGATAAGTAATTTTTGTTATCATCATGCTTACATATTACAAGTTGAATCTAAAAACACTAAGGATTCCTTACTTGATGAGCATTGGCTTATGGTCATGCAAGAAGAATTGAATTAATTTGAAAGAAATGACGTTTGGGACCTTGTTCCTCGTCCACAAAATCATCAAACTATAGGAACTCGATGGGTATTTAGGAATAAGCTTGACGAACATGGTGTGATAACAAGAAATAAAAACCGTCTTGTAGCTCAAGGGTATAACTAAGAGGAAGACATTGATTATAAGGAGACTTATGCTCCGATTGCCCGACTTGAGGCTCTACACCTTTTATTAGCTTATGCATGCTCTAAGAACGTTAAATTATATCAAATGGACGTAAAAAGTGTGTTCCTTAACGAATACATAAATGAAGAGGTGTATGTTTCTCAACCTCCCAGTTTTGAAAATTATGAGTTTCCTAATCATGTGTTTAAGCTAAAACATGCACTGTATGGTCTTAAACAAGCCCTTAGGGCATGGTATGACCAACTTAGAAAGTTTTTGTTAGAGCAAGGATACTCTAGAGGGAAGGTAGACACGACTTTCTTTGTTAAACATCAAGGAAAACATATTTTACTAGTTTAAATTTATGTTGATGATATCATTTTTGGATAAACTAATATGCATCTTGTCAAGGAGTTCTCTAAGCTTATGTAAGGAGATTTAGAAATGAGTCTAATGGAAGAGTTAAACTAATTTTTCGAACTTCAAATTAATCAACTTGATGAAGAAAGATTTGTATGTCAAACCAAGTATTGTCTAGAATTACTCAAAATATTTGGTATGGACGCTGCAAAGGAAATTGACATACCTATGGCAACAAACGGTAACTTGGATAAAGATGAAAAGGGTGAGGATGTTGTGTTATAACATAGTTTGGTTCTACATTCTTATAAGATTTTTGATGATAACAAACACATGTTATATATAAATAACAAATATTCTCTCTAATAAAGTATTTTAATATGCAGGGAAACTATGATGAAAGAAGCATAGAAGATGAGAGAGTTACACTTCTAAAACTCTTTTATATCACATCATACTTAGAACCAAATCCGTGTAACACGCTTAAAATGAATAAGTTATAAAGCTACAACTTCTAATTGCACCAATGCTACGAGACAAACTCTGATAATATGATAAAGTAAAGTCATGGGAGAACAAAAATAAATCTCAAACAATAACATTCATCTTCTGATATGATTCAAAGAAAGCAATGTTCTGAAGCATTACTAAATTATTCATTACAAATCAAAAAGTAACGGATGAACCAAGACAAGATCTCTATTTTTGGAAATAACATTAACTACACATTATCAACCTTCCAAAAGCATCTTCTCATGTCTCTCATGCATCACCTATATTAAGTAGACTTGAAGAAGAGATCATGCTACACACTACTGCACACTAAAAGAGAAAAATCATCATCACCCTATTTTATATTGTGCTTTTCAATTGTGTATAAATCACTGTTGTGATATAGTTTTGTTTAAAAAACATTTTTGTACACACCTTCAATTGTTGTATCTTGTAATACCGTGAGAAAACCGGGTTGTGGTTTAAACTCAAGAAGACATTGACAATAGTCATTGTGTTTGTGTAATCAAGTTTTGATTAGTGGATTAAGACTTCGTTCGAGAAAGGCGAAATCACCTTGGCGGGTATACTGGAGTAGTTTGAGTTTAAATGAACCAGGATAACCAACGTGTCTATTGCTTTATTTTTGTAAACCCCAATTCAAACCCCCCTTCTTGTGTTTTTCCATTCTTCATGTTGAGGTCAAAAGGTATAGAGGAATGATTGGATCTCTTCTTTATCTTACTGCATCTCGCCCCGATATTATGTTTAGTGTTTGTATTTGTGCTTGATATCAATCTGTTCCTAAGGAATCACATTTAAAAGCGGTTAAGCGCATTCTTAGATACCTTATTGGTACCATTAAGTTTGGGCTTTAGATTTCCAAGGGAAACAATTGTAGCTTGGTTGGTTACTCCGATTCTGACTTTTTTAGTTGCAAATTTGATAGAAAAAGTACTAGTGGAGCTTGTCACATGTTTTCAAAATCCTTGGTATGTTGGCACAGTAAAATGCAAGTTTTCGTTGCTTTGTCAACGACTGAGGCGAAATACGTGGAAGTCGGTAGTTGTTGTACCCAAATTTTGTGGCTTAAGCAACAACTACTTGATTTTGATATTAAAATTTCTCGTATTCCTATCATGTGCAACAACACTAGTGCCATTAATCTAACTAAAAATCTTGTACTACATTCACGCACTAAACATATTGAGATACATCACCACTTACTTTGTGATCATGTTGAAAAATGGGATATTATGTTTGAGCATGTTGATATTCCACTTGCTGACATTTTCACTAAACCTCTCGCAACCGGACTTTTTGTCAACATACGTGGGGAATTGGGAATAACTGATATCTCCAATGTTGCTTAATTCTATCTTGTTGCTTGCACTTTATATTTTCACTCTAACATTTTGTTTGAGTATTTTACATCATGTGAGAGCAAATTCCATGTCATCAAGGGTGAGGTAATGTCGTTTCAATTTCTCCTTGAAATTAAGATTTGACTTAATGCATGCTACTTTCTTACTTCCAAAAATGATTGATATTTTCTCAAATGATGAAAACAATGAATGTTCATTTCCAAATTGTTTTGGTTGATAATTATAACACCCTCTCTATCCCGCACATAATATATGGAAAAATCAGAGTACAATATCATGCATATCTCAAGAGGGCGTCACATGCATTACAAATAAACAACACAAACACACATTGGTCATGATCATAACACACATTTAAAGTCATGTTCCATACACTCACATATATGTATCTCGCAGCTGAATAATTCTCTTTTCAAATTGATACCAATAATTGAATCTCATAATAGAAATCATGCATTAAAGCCATTAGGAACTAAAGGCCAATCATCACATAATCTCAATACACAATAATATAAAAGAGTGTATAACAAATATCTCTAAAAAACAACATGATTTCAAACGTTCCCCTGTGTTACATAATCAGAGCATGACTCACTACCTAAATGATGTGGATAAACACGAATCTAGCTCCTCCGACTAATCCTTGATAGAAGCGCCATTAACTTTTCTACTTGAGCGATGTTGTATAAAAATATCATTCCAACATAATGGTGAGAATTCACATCATTATAGAAATATATAATAATAAGCAATGCATCACTGTTGTAACTGGTTTGAAATTTGATAGTCGCCACCCTTAATTTTTATCTTAAGTAAGGGAATATAAAGGATAACCCTAAAAGTTAGATATTCTAGGTTTTTTGGACTCGGTTCTAGATGAAGGGAAGGTGTTAGGAACCCCTCATCTACCTTGTTCACAAGGATACTAGGTTTAGAAGTGCCATCTTAGGAAATAGGGTTTTAATCTTTATTAGGGGAACTCGCCACGATTTTAATCGTATTCTTATGTATCCTCTTATGAGGAATCAAAGTCTCAATTCGTAGTTCGCAGTTGGTTTGTATTTTTTTATAGATTACGAATATATTTGAATTACTCGTATACTTAGTCTAAGTGTGTTAATAGCAGAGATATTAGACAAAGTGTGCAGTCAATTTAAATATACTCCTAACCCTTTTTGAAAATTAATTGTTAGATTAATTTGATTTATGAAGAACAATTTTATTGTTGGTTGAATATTTTTTAATGTATTTAATTGTAAAAATAATATCTTTATTAAATGCATGATTAAAAATACTTTAATGCAATAGAATAAATAATATTTTTTATGAGTTAGAAAATAATATATGATTTATATGATAATAATAAAATAATATAATATTATAATTATAAAAATATAAAAATATAAAGATTATAAAAAAATAGTGAAGCAAGTAAAAGAAATAAATTAAAAATGCATGAGGCGTGTAAATAATGTTAAGGTGGTAAAATAGGAGGGTGTAAATAGTGGGGCCCTGAATTCAGATGATGAATTCAGCGTCAGTGCAAAGGGGGATATAAGTTTGAACTGTCTAGTAAAATGAGGGGTGTGAGCATTAGGGCCCAAGTCCAAATCTTGGACTTGGCCCGTTAGGCAGGGGGTGTAATTTTGTGTTGAAACAAAAAACAAATGGGTGTGCTTAGCGTTTGGGCTAGGCCCACATGAATTGATATTGAGGAGTTCGTTAGGAAGTATACGGTAGGGCGTATGGGCTTACGATGGGCGTGCTTATCCTAGGTCTTATGATTGAGATCACGTGGGTATGGATTAGGGAACACAATTATTGTGGTGGGCTGCATAAAACAAAACAAAAATCAATTGTGCTACTACAACTCTCTCTTTGACCCTATTCTTCTTCTTCTTTCTAAAAAACGAAAGAAACCTAAAGAAATCATCGCCGCTCCAAATCTAAAACTCGGCGGCGATCGTCCTTACTCACTTCCAAAAATCAATCAACATCATCTATTTACAAAGAAAACAAATAGAAAAGCTAAGCGATTTCGTTACCTAGTTGTGTTTTTCTAGCTTCTCTGTTCCGATCTTGTTTTCCTAATCCCTTTTCTTCCTGTTTTGCAGTTATGGTGGCGATTTGATGGTGGCGACGGAGGTAGCGGCGCTTCAAGGAAAAAACTAGGGTTTTAGATGTTGAAACCCTAGGTTTACAATGCGTGGCGGTGAGGCTTTTTCTGTTTCGTCTATGAACTTCTTCCGATTTTTGTAAATCTTTCCTCTTCTTTCTTTCTATAATTTTTTTGTCAATTCTGTTTATTCCTCTTCTCTGTAATAGCTCTTAGGTTTTTATAGATTTTTTAGGGATTTTTCAGATTAGGAATCAAATTAGCTTGTCTGTAAATTTTGTACGATTTTAATTAGGGTTTGAATACCAAATTAATTTTGTCTGTAATTGTTTGTATTAGGTTTTGATATGGATTAAAATAGTTTTTGTTTTAGTATGATTATGTCTATGTGTTTTAAACAAGTTTTTGTTATTAGCATGATATTGTTTCTTGATTCTGATTTTGGTTTGATTCTGCTCATGATTTGCACCGTACTAGCAAGAATAGGTATTATCAGTCTCTAATCCAAACAATAAATGTTTTTTTCTCAATTGAGCCGTGAGCGTGTTTTTTGTTGATATGGGCTTGGGCCTGTAATGTGTTTGGGCTTCTGAACTAGGCCTGTTTGGTTTTGGACCGTGAGTTCCTTTTCTTTAATCAACAAAACAAAAAGCATTTTTAATTAATAAAACATAACACTATTCTTTTTTAATTAAGTTTAAAACATAATTTTTTATAATGAACAAAATCTTAACAAAAAACTTGATAATGGGATGAACCATTTGTTATTGGGCCTTTAACAAAAGAACACATTTGCTTACACCCTCTCAAACTTGATTATAACCTAAATGGTCCATATTGTTCTAAATACTTATTGGGCCTTAACAAAATAAATTATTTATGGCCCTTCTTTGATTTAACCATAATGGGCCTTATACAAAGCAGATACACCTCTATCCTTATTTAAAGTTTACCTCACTATTTTGGTGGACCAATCCATTTAACCAACAAACTCCTCATTCAATCAGGGCACCTCCTTTTTAACCTTGTGATGAACCTTCTTTAAAAATCTAATGGGTCATCAGATATTGATGGTCCATTTTTGATCAATACATCCTTTTTGATTTTAAACCCCCATAAAAATATATTCATATTGAATGATATGATTAAAGATTAAAAAGTACATTGAAATAATACGACCATTGAAATTGATACGGAAATTTTGGGGTATGACAGTTGCCCCTATTTAATTACTTTCAATTGAATAATGCGAGATACGGAGGTTTCACAAGTTTTGATCAGAAGTTTATTAAATATCGGAAGACCCCAAAATTTTTCTGAAAGATTATAAGGATACGCTGTACAACATTCCCCCGAGTATGAAGAGTAAGCATAGATGATGATATATCATCTAACCAACATTTTGAAACAAATTTGTTTTGACTTAGATATGATAACACGGACAACCCGTCAGTATCTAAGAAGAGATCGATTGTATATTTACTATAACCAAGGAGGTAACATAGTACAAGTTTTGTAGAGCTGACTTACTAATGTCTGGAGACTAATATAGCAAGTTTTGATTTGATTTTGTCTATTCATCACAACCTAGGGGATGAATAAAACAAAGTCTGATAATAAATTGCTTCCTGGAGATTGATGCAATAAATTACACAGATTTATTCGCATATCTATCACAACCTAGGGGATAGATAATTGGAAAAGCTTGAAAACTACACCGCTGCATGGAGCCTGACGCAATGGATTATAACGAAAAAAACTTGATAATAACATTATTGCATGGAGACTGATACAATGGATTATATCACAAGAAAAGCTTGATAATAACATTGCTGCATGGAGACTGATGTAATGGATTATATCACGAATTTCACACATTGCTACATGGAGACTGAGGCAATGAGTTATATCACAGATGAGGAAACACATCGCTGCATGGAAACTGATGCAATGAGTTATGTCGTAGAAAAAATTCTTTTTGATGATCGAGTCTTAGATAACTAAATCAGAGATGAGATTGGGTTTTTACCGGTTGTGTCTGTTCTCAACCAAGGTAATAATCTGATGGAGGGTCCAAAGATATTGGTTCCGCCCAAAGTATGTTTGGAAAAATGTCATGTATGCATGATGTCTTAGATTGATATGAACTCAGAGTGATATCCATTGAGTGTATATATATGCCCTATATTTTTACATATGTACTGAGTTGTGCATTGAGGTGTGCCCCAAAAAATTCTATTAACAAATATTTTTGATATTCTCCTTTCAAACCACTGGCTTTGTATTGTCAACTCCCCAAAGTTGTATGTTGCATCGCCGTGGTGTCTTTGAATTGATTTGAACATGATGAAAAGTACCAGCAAGATCCTTGATGTTTGTATCGTAAGCGTAGGCATAGACATAGGCATGGACGTAGACATATATGTGGACATGGACGCATGCATGGATTTTCCTTTGATGTTTTTCTAACCAAAATGCTTTTCGATGTTTTATCAAGTGCTTTTATTTGTCAAATCCCCAAAATGATTTCAACGCAGTATTTACAAGAAATAATCGTAGTATTTTGCAAACAAGTCTGAAAAAAAAAAAAAAAACAATTTGCAAGATGGAAAAAGTAAATGTTTTATTGATATGCCTCTGAATAGGCGATAGTACAAGATGTAATTCCTTAAAAGAGGTAATTACAGAAAGTTTTAAAACTGTAAATGGCAATGAAAATGATAATTGCTACTGCTGTTTCCCCAATGTTCTCTTGATAGCTCCAATCTTCTTTGCTTCTTAGTTGAATGACTTGGATCTATCTATTCCTTCGTGTTTTATGGTCGCAGTTCTTAGATCAAAATATTTTGGTTATTTATTTCTTTTGAGTAAGATCCCTAATTTTTTCCTGGGTCGCCCTTTCGGGTTTTCAATCCACCTGGATAATTTTTTTTGTGTATGTCCCTAATTTTTGCCTGGATCTCCCTTTAGGGTTTTCGATCCATCAAGACACTCCTTTTTGCCTAAGTCGTCTGTTTAAGGTTCGATCTTAGTGAGATTTCTTATACATAGTATTATTTGACTGCACCTAAATTTGCTAGATGTGGTAGTTCTCCCCCATTCATTGTTTTAAGGATGAGACCACCACTAAAGAATGTTGTTTTTACCACATATGGACTTTCATAGTTGGGTGTCCATTTTCCACGTGAATCAAGATGAGGTATCCGAATATTCTTGAGTACTAAATCCCCTTCTTTGAATACTCGAGGGCAGACTTTCTTGTCGAAGGTTTTCTTCATCCTCTTCTGATATAATTGACCATGGCACAAAGTTGTCAAGTGTTTCTATTTAATGAGGTTGAGTTGATCTAGTCGCGTCTGAACCCACTCTGCTTCTTCAAGTTATGTTTCCATTAAAACTCAAAGTGATTGAATATCTATTTCAACTGGAAGTACGGACTCCATGCCATATACTAGAGAGAAAAGAGTTGTGTCGGTTGATGTACGTACGGAGGTACGATAGCCATGCAGAGTAAAAGGAAGCTTTTTGTGCCAATCTTTCTATGTCTTCACCATTTTCTGAATGATTTTCTTGATACTTTTGTTGGGAGCTTTAACAGCCCCGTTCATCTTGGTTCGATATGGCGAGGAACTATGATGCTAAATCTTGAAATCATCGCATAACTCCTTCATCATTTTGTTGTTCAAATTAGACCCGTTGTCCATAATGATTCTTCTTGGAACCCTATATTTGCGTATGAGATTTTCCTTGATTGAATCGAGTAACCACTTGACTTGTCACATTCACATAGGATGCCACTTCTACCCATTTGGTGAAGTAATACCAGTATGAATCGGTTTCCGTTAGATGCTTTCGGTTCGATCATGCCTATCATATCATCTCCCCACATCAAAAACAACCAAAGAGAGCTCATGACATTCAGAGGAGTAGGTGGCACATTCATTTTTTCGGTGTAGATTTGGCATTTGTGACATGTTTTTGTATAATGGTAGCAATTGGCTTCCATTTTTAACCAATAATAACCCGCTCGCAGGATTTTTCTAGCCATGGCATGCCCATTTGTATGAGTTCCAAAAGTACCTTCATGAATTTCTCTCATAAGCTTATTTGCTTTCTGTTTCTCCACACACCTGAGTAGCACCATATCGTAGTTTATTTTGTATAACACATTACCACTCAAAGAATTTTAAGGCTAGCCTTCTCAGAGTTTGTTTGCCAATGATAAAGGCATTTTCTGGATATTCTTGTTTTTCAAGGTACCTCTGGATGTCATAGAACCAGGGCTTGTTATCCGGTCCCTCTTCAATAGAGAGGAAATGTGCAGGCTCTTCAGAATGTCTGATTGTAATGCGCAGTTCATGGTTTGGCCAAGTTACCTTGAACACGGCTGATAGGGTTTCCAAGGCATCTTCCATATGATTTTCTTCTTGTGGGATATGACTGAAGGTGATCTCAGTGAATTATGTAGCTAGCTTTAAAACATGATCTCAATATGGAATCAATTTGGGATGTTTAGTGTCCCATTTTCCTTTGACTTGGTATATGACTAGCGTGGAGTCTCAAAATACTTCGAGATGTTTGATTCTTAGGTCATTGGAAGCCTCCATACCCAGGATACAAGCTTCGTACTCGACGATATTATTGGTGTAGTCAAAATATAACCTTGCAGTATAAGGTTTGTGATAATTCTTTGGAGAAGTCAAAACTTCACCAAAGGTGTGCCTTAATGTATTTGAGGCTCTGTCAAACACGAGTGTCCAACATGCCCCAGGTTCAGGTCCTTCGTCGGGCCTTGGTATTTCGTAGTCACCTAAAACCATGACAACTTCGTTTGGAAAGTCAAACTCCATTGGTTGATATTCTGGTAATGGCTGATGAGCTAGGTGGTCAGCTAGTACACTACCTTTGATGGCCTTTTAATTAACATATTCTGATAGCAACATCTGCCATCGGGCAATCCTTCCTGTAAGAGCCGAATTTTCGAACACATACTTTAAAGGATCCATTCTTGCTATTAACCATGTGGTATGAGTTAACATATATTTCCTCAATCTTTTAGTAGCCCAAGCCAATGCATAATAAGTTTTCTCGAGAAGTGAGTACCTGGTTTCGCAGTCAGTGAATTTCTTGTTAAGGTAGTAAATTACATGTTCTTTCCTACCCGTTTCGTCGTGTTGTCCCAATACACATCCCATTGATCCTTCAAGATCTGTCAGATACATGATGAGTGGTCTTTCGGGGACTGGTGGCATTAAGATCAACAACTCTTGTAAATATTTCTTTATTGTCTCGAAGGCTGTTTGACAATCATTGTTCCATACCACTATCTGATCTTTTCGCAGTAATTCAAATATAGGCTCACATGTAGCAGTTAAGTATGATACGAACCTTGAAATATAGTTCAATCTTCCTAAGAAACCACAAACCTCTTTCTTTGTCCTCATAGCAATCAACCAATAAATACACAATCATTTTCTCCCCAACTTTAATTCAACTATATCATTAGGTGAACACTCCTTACTTTCTAAGGCAAGGTAAAAATTCAAAAAAAAATGGTTGAGGGTTCAAGAAAACAACGAATCAACATCCATGCAAAAAGGGAAACTAAACACTCATAGACAAGCATTTAGAAAATACAACATGGATATCAACAAAAAAATCAAAGGGGTTACTAATAATCACACACTCACAAAGTGAATTAACTTATTTGGCCAAGGTAGTTATGCTCAAAATGAAACAAAAAATGCCTTGATCATGTTCAAGCTTTCATACAATCAACACAAACAAAAGATTAAGTATAATAAAATCCAGTTAAAACAAGAATTATGGTCTCCAGCATATGTGAACAATGGAAATCTACCTCACAAAAAGAGTAGGAACTAAAGTGATTCATAAATGAACAAGTATACAAAAGAATGAATGTCATAAAAATTGTAAAAAGTCTAAGTATCATGAATATGCTAAAGTATAGAAAGTGATAAACACAAACCTCGAACGTGTACAAAAATTTAACAAAATCATTACCATACATTCGTAAGTCGAAACGATCAAACTTAACAAATCACCTCAATATTCTACAAGTTACCGGACCAAAACTTGAGTGAAAACAACAATAAATGATTAGAAAAATAATACTCCTACAAAATTTCAATCTACAAAATTTACAATATGTACAACAAAGAAAACTCCTCAAGCTAAACACAACAAGCTTTCGGAAAGCACAAATTGACATAACAAAACAAATACAAATAACAATACAAAAATCGGGTGAAAATGAATTAACAAGTTGAAAAGTGAAGATTAGAAATTCAGAATATTTCCTTGTTTCAACTTGTTAAAGCACAAAACACCACACACATTCACAAATACAAACAAACCTACTTGATTTACGTCGTAAGCTCGACGCCTTTATTTTGAGATCTAGTAACCTTCTCTCATCATGCCATGGTATTGTCCTACCGTGCAAACCTAAAGAAAGTGCCCTAACAATCACACAACAAACATTACGAAAACGAGACAATTTACAATAATACGTGAAAACACATATATGCAAAAATATTATATACAAGTTAATGTATAATTTCTATACAACATATACATTAATTACAAAACTAAAAAACAAAATAGTTATTGCAATGCAAAAATAATAGAACCAATCCCCGACAACAGCGCCATTTTGTTGGAAGCGGTGTAGCGGCAAGCAACAAAGATTTTGGAAATATTTATCCAGGAGTTTATCGTGTCCACAGAGATTGGTTATTGAATTATCATTCGACAAATCTCTCGTTAATGAGTTTGGGGATAAATGGGTTTGTAAAGAAAATGTTATCAACAGAAAATAAATGTAAACAAAAGTAAAAACTAAGGAAAAACTTATCAAGAATGCATATAATCTACTCATCACAAACTTAAATCTATCGACCAGTTACATTCATCCTAACAATACTCATCAATGTCACTACGTATCACTCACAACCTAAGTCATTTATAACCCAAATTGAGAGACCGACTGTATCACCAAGGAAATGATCTCTCTTCCTCCTCAACAACATAGAAGGAAACTATGTAATCGCACTGACAATCTCTCAGCACATCACAACCACATATAGGCATTAAGCTATGATACCCAAGTAGATGTTAGCTCTAAATCTATCTCTAGAGTTCAGAAACTAACAAATAATCATCCTAGATAAGAATCTAAGCAGTATATGTCTATAACAACTTATATCCCTAGCACAGAGCAAAAATCCAGGACAATAATTGACAAAGATTTATAAAGCAAGTTTTATATAACACCATGGGCGACAAATATACATAAGTTCAGAGTAAAATACATGTACAAACCCAACAAAAGATAAATACATAGAGAGGATAAGAGATAAACCATAAATATTCCGGTTTGTCAGAGCCGGTCAATGAGAAATCCACCTCCAATCATCCATAAGCAAAACCCTAGTGTTGTTATCTAAGCTAATCCACTACAAAAATGAGGTGGATGAGTTGAGAGAACATAAATATCTCCCAAAACCAACACCTAACAAATGAAACAAAAAGGAAATATAAAGAAAATCTTATCTGTGAGAATCACCCGACGAAATAAAGCATCTCCCGACGAAATCTTTTATTCATTTGACCCAGAATAAGCCACGTCCTCCACTGATCAAAAATATCCTCCATCGCCCGGCGACCATAATTCATCGTCCAATGACACTCCTTATTTTCTTCTGGAGACGCAACAACGAAGCAAGGCAGGGACTTCAACAAAATTGTATTCAAATTTTCGCCCGTCGACGCTCCCTTTCGCCCGGCGATCCATGACAAGAAAGCAACTTTTGTTGCTTTTTCTGCATAACTTATTATTGCTTAAATCTTGGCCTTATTCCTTTATTAATCCAAAAATGCATTTTGGAGCTTTATTCTACATTGCTTTAACAATGCTCAAATACCTACAAAATAAATACAAAACTATGAAACGATACACTTTATACCAGAAAACACATTATATACAAACTAAACGTATTTACACAAAAGTCAGGTTATTCAACAACATTAATAACAAAAAGTCGATAAGTGCAACAAAAAGTATATACAAAAATAGCTACAATTTGAACTTATCAACCATCAGGTACTGCTGTACCATCTTCAATTAGACATTTCTCTTATTTTAATCTTAAAAAATAAAATCATCGAGGTAGGGCAAATTTGGGGTATGACAGCTGCCCCTATTCAATTATCTTCGTGAGTCTTGCGCATTCTGATTGGAAGTTTATTGAATACCTGGAATACCCAAAATTTGTCTGACCAATCATAAGGTCACGCTGATATAACATACCCTCATGAGTCTTGAGGAAATAGGCGAAGCTGATGATATATCGCTCACGAGGGTTGAGGCAGATGGTTTTGAACTTTGAGAGTGTAGTTTTGTATGCCTTGGTTTTACTTTTGTTAATTCATCCCTTTTAGAGGGATGAGTGAAACAATAATTGGTGATGCATGGCTTCTTGGAGACTGAGGCCATGAGTGATATCTGTAAATCACTGTGTGGTGTCTTAGGCGATAAGCTAGGTATGGTTTCCAAACATTGCTGCATGTCGTCTTAGGCGATGGACGGTGTTACAGAATAAAGAAGAACATTGCTTCACGACGTATTAGGCAATGGTTTTTATTATGGAACAAGGAACCGTACTGCTGCACGATGTCTTAGGCAGTAGGTTGGATAAGGAGAGTACATTGAGGCTTAGAGGTAATGTACCGAGTTTTGAGAATACATTGAGGCTTAGAGGCAATGTATCGAGTTTGGAGAATACATTGATGCTTAGAGGCAATGTACCAATTTTGGAGAATACATTTAGGCTTAGAGGAAATGTACCAAGTTTGGAGAATACATTGAGGCTTAGAGGCAATATACCGAGCTAGGAGAATACATTGAGGCTTAGAGGCAATGTACCGAGTTTGGAGAATACATTGAGGCTTAGAGGAAATGTACTGAGTTTGGAGAATACATTAAGGCTTAGAAGCAATGTACCGATCTTGGAGAATACATTAAGGCTTAGAGGCAATGTACCGAGCTTGGAGAATACATTGAGGCTTAGAGGTAATGTACCAAGTTTTAAGAATACATTAAGGCTTAGAGGCAATGTACCGAGTTTTGAGAATACATTGAGGCATAGAGGAAATGTACCGAGTTTGGAGAATACATTGAGGCTTAGAGGCAATGTACCGAGCTAGGAGAATACATTGAGGCTTGGAGGAAATGTACCGATTTTGGAGAATACATCGAGGCTTATAGGAAATGTACTAAGCTTGGAGAATACATTGAGGCTTAGAGGCAATGTACCGAGTTTGGAGAGTACATTGAGGCTTATAGGGAATGTACTGAGCTAGGAGAATAGATTGAGGCTTAGAGGATATGTATCGAGCTAGGAGAATACATTGAGGTTTATAGGCAATGTGCCGAGTTTTGAGAATACATTGAGGCTTAGAGGCAATGTATCGAGTTTGGAGAATACATTGAGGCTTAAAGGCAATGTACCGAGCTAAGAGAGTACATTGAGGCTTAGAGGCAATGCACCGAGGTAGGATAATACATTGAGGCTTGGAGGCAATGTACCAAACTTCGTTCATTACTGCATGGAGACTTAGGTAATGGACTACTTTCTTAGGAACTCATCACTGCATGGAGACTTAGGTGATGGGATGATTGCGTCACGGCATGGAGACTTAGATGATGAGTTGAATCGCAGAAGAAGTGTTTTGTTGATTAACCCTTGCATAATTGGATCAAGGGTAAGATGGTTTGTTTGCTGTTTGATATAGGCGTATGATGTATGACATTGAGATGGAACCCTAGGTGTGTGCATGTATGTATATGCAAAAGGCCCGATGTTTGACATTGATATGGAATTCTGAATATGTGAAAATTTATAGTGTAAGTATTCTTTGGATATGCAAAATATATGTATGAAATGTGTGTAAAATGCGTGTATGCCTTGAAATGCTATGAAGACTATTTTTGGCATTCTCTCCTTTAAGCCCTTGGTTTTAAGTTACCAATTCCCTGGAGTTGTATGTTGTGTCATCGTAGCTTTGTTAAATTTTATTTGAATGCGGTGAAAAAGTGCTAGTTAGATTTTGAACATTGATTTTTTGTATTCTAAGCACAAGCATAGGTGTGGACGTATGTGTTGGACGCAGACTTTTGTGTTGTGAGCATAGATGTGGGCGTAGACATGTGTATAGACTTTTTATTTAGATGTAGGAGTAGCCATGTGCATGGACATAGTCGCGATTTTTCTTTCAATATTTTTCTTACCAAAATTCTTTTTCGATGTTTAGTCAAATGCTTTTATTTTGTTAATTTCCCCGAAATGATTTCAAGACAATATTCACAAGTAATAACCGTAGTATTTTGTAAACAAGTCAGAGGAAAAAAATGCAATTTGAAAGATGCAAAGAAAGCAAATATTTTATTGATATGCCTCTGAATAGGCGAGAGTACAAGATGCAATTCCTAGAAAGAGGTAATTACAGAAAGTTTTAAAACTGTAAATGGCAATAAAAAATGATAATTGTTGTTGTCGTTCCCCAATATCCTTTTAACAACCCTCATCTCCTTTGTTTCTGAGTTGTATGATTCAGATCTATCTCTCCCTTCGTGGTTCGTAGTCAGAGTTTTAGATCGCAGTATTTTTGTTCTTTATTTATGTTTGAGTGATCCCTAACTTTTGCCTGGATTTCCCTTTCGGGTTTTCAATCCACCGGGATAATTTTTTGTTATATGCCCCTAATTTTTGCCTGGATCTCCCTTTAGGGTTTTCGATCCACCGGGACGCTCCTTTTTGCATAAGTCGCCTATTTGAGGTTCGAGCTTAGCGAGCTTCTTATGCATAGTATTTTTTGCTTGCGTCTGAATTTGCCGGATGTGATAGTTCTTCCCCATCCATTGTTGTGAGGATAAGGCCACCACTGGAGAATGCTAGTTTGACTACGTATGGACCTTCGTAGTTGGGATTCCATTTACCACGTCAGTCGAGGTGAGGTAGCAGAGTCTTCTTGAGCACTTAGACCATGTTGTGGTTCATCTTGTGCAGTACACCGTTACTCTGAAAGAATTCTGAGGCTAATTTCCATAGAGTACATTTGTCGATGTTGGAGGCATTTTCTGGATGTTCTTGTTTTTCGAGGTACTTCTTGATGTCGTAAAATCAAGGCTTGTTATCTGGCCCTTCTTTAATAGCAAGGTAATGTGCGGGCTCTTCGAAGTGTCTGTTTGTGATGCGTGGTTCGTGGTTCGGCCAAGTTACATAGCCGATAGGGTTTCTAGAGTGCCTGCCATTTGATTTTATTCTCGTGGGATATGGCTGAAATTGATCTCTGTAAATTCCGCAACCAGCTTTAAAACATGATCCCGATATGGAATCCATTTTGGATGTTTAGTATCCCATCCGTCGTTGACTTGGTATATGGTTTGTGAGAATTCTTTGGAGAAGCCAAAACTGCCCTTATATCGTGCCCCAGTGCTTTTGAAGCCCCTTCGAACATGAGTGTCCAACGTGCCCCTGGCTCGGGTCCTTCGTCAGGTCCTGATATTTCGTAGTCACTTATTTTAACAGTAATATATGTATTTGACCTTGGTCTGTTTCTGTAGGAACAAGCGAATATGTGCAATAATTTGATCAGCTTCTTCGTGGCTCCACTCTAACATTGCCCCTTAGCGTGGTTTCTTCCAGATCTTCCCCTGTGCTCAGATTAATGGTCTTTTGATATGGCTATATATTGTCAGCCTTTCGTTCTATTTCCCCCGCCCTTTCCTCAGAGAGTTCAATATTTTCATCATCTTCCTCTTCAACTTGGTTGATAGGAGCATCAAAATTATATCAGGTCGCAGCAGTAGCATTATCGGTGGTTTTGGGCATGGATTTGCACCATTATCATGTTTTGATGCATATTCTAATATATATGAGCTTTTGAAAATGCATATGCAAAGAAAGTATTTCCATTTTGAAATTTAAGAGATAGATGCAAGAAAAAGACATGGATCTTAATAGGAAAAAAAATATAACTTTTATTAATTGCAAATATTGTCTGAAACAAAACTGGGGAACCCTTACAAGAAACCCCTATGCCCCGTGCTTGACATAGGTTCTTTCAAAAACAAGAAAAATTACTTAGGAAAGAAAAAGATCTCGGGAATCTCCACGACAGTCAATCTTTTAAGTTCTTCTCCTAGGGAGCATTCTCGGATGAAGTCAGTTGCCTTTTTGATGTTGACTTTGTTGGATATCATCGCCACATGTCTGCCATGCTCTGTTCCTTTGTTGATAAAGGTTTCCTGGATTAGAGGAAACTGTGCTTTACCCTTCAGTGTAGCTACATATGTTTCTTCAGGGTATGGTCCTAATTGGACTATCCCCTGGTCCCCTAGCTTTTGTAGCGTTCTTTCAAATGCTTCATTATGTTCTAACAGGAACCCATATTCGAACAGATACTCCTTCAACAAGTTGATTGGGGATTTTTCCTGTCTGATTGCCCCAAAGTTAGTAACTACTTCAATTGCATTTATTATCGTCCCACCATGCAGAGGCATATGGTTTGATTTGATGTTAGGCTTCTCGAAAGTGATGTCTTGAGATTCTAATAAATCTTGGACCCTGTGCTTAAATTCCTAACATTGTTCTAAGGTGTGCCCCGGAGAGTTAGCGTGATATTTGCATTTGGCGTCGACATTGTACCTTCGTGGGAGTGGCCCGACTGGAGGAGCTAGAGGCTTGATTTCCACTAAGGATGCCTTAACTAGGTGTTGTAATAAATGGCTAGGTGGCATGGGGAGTGGATCAAAATTTCTTTGTAGCCTTCTGCTTTGCTTTTTTCCTTATGGGATCATTAATGGTTGTTGTACCCTTGGTTGTGATGCTACAACATTAATTTCTCTCTCTTTTCCTTTGGGGAAGTTTAAAGCGGGCCTTTTTGGATTGTGGGGTCCTGCTTCTGTCTCTTTTCTTAGTCAGCGACCGCTTGATGCACCAATCATTTGAGCTACTTCTTCGAGAGCTACCCTGGGAATCTAGTCTTGTTTGTCAATGAAGTTCTTTAGGGCTAGAAGAACTTGACTCAGATCTCCTTTAATCGAAATCACATCACCTTTGACTTGGTCTAGACCTTCCTTGAATGCAGCCTGGTTTTCCTCGATCTGTTCCAGGATTCTTTGTTGATAGGCCCTTGTTTGATATGGAGGCCAAGGAGGTGGAGATCTTCTTCTACCCATGGCTTAACTGGAGAGATTTTTTTTTGGAAAAGTTAGTTTCGATATGATATGCAGGTGTTCATGAATGCATGAGTGCGAACGGATGTGTATGAACATGAAATGGTTTTTTTTTTAAATGTCTTATTCATTTGGGTACATGCTTTTCTTTTACTTATTATTTTACTTGGTGACTAGCTTTAAAATAGATCCGCAAATGAGATAGGGAAACAAAATGTCTTTATTGAAGGTAACATAATTCAAATATTGAAAAATATTACAATCTTAAACCAAAACTTGTTTGCATGAAATTGAACCAAGGGAAATAAGTCTTCTAGGTGCGCCTGCGGACGTGTGCTCTTGAAATTATTTCCCTTTTGTGGCTTTGACTTCAAACATGTTTGGCGCATTGACGTGGACAAGTTGTTTCCTTTGGTATCCATTTTTAAGGATAATCACCAAAAATCTTGAGTTTATTATTATTTTTTGTACCCCATGTGAGTAAGACAAATAAAAAGAAACGGGTGACGAATGTATGACGAATATATGAAATGCATGAATGCATAGGTGTAGGGTTGAGTGACGGGTTTTTTTTATAAGTACTCCTATAAGGTAGGGATGTATGGTTCAATGACGGGTTTTTTGTGATAAGTACCCTTAGAAGGTAGGCTCCTTAATTTTTACCTACGGTTGGTTTACCCTTCCAAAAGGTGGTTTCCTTAGGGTTATCATGAATAACACCATAGGGAAAAAGCACAAGGGCCTCCCTTAGGTGGAGCCTCTTTACGGGCCAAAACTTTCGTCTCAAAGTCGTGAAAGGACTCGTCATGAGATTTTAGGTTAAGTTCGTTACAAAGAGTCATGTGTGTCCTTCCAAAGCCCTACTCGTCAAGAGGATATCTCTAGATAAGTATTCCTTTTTCGCAAGTCCACCGACTCTAGGTGAAGTCGTCATATAAACTCGCACAGATGATGTACCCCCTAAGCTAATAGAAGAACATTCTTTCTAAGGGTTATTGAAAATATTTTTGAGATAACAGTCCCGCCATGCAGTAAATATACAATGATAACAAAAATTGACAATAAATAAATAAATGCAATAAAATAGACAAGTGTAATAAATAAAGCAAATAAATAAATAAAAAGATAAAACCCGAAATAAAACCTAAAACCTAAGGTTGAGTCCCCAGCAGAGTCTCCAGCTGTAGCAACTGGATTTTTAATCAGAGTCGCCACTATTAGTTTTTATCCTAGGGAAGGGAATCTAACAGAAAACCCTAATTCACAGACATAGATTCTAGGTTCCGGACTTCTTTAGACGAAAGGAAGGTGTTAGGTACCTTTCATCTACTTTGTTCACAATGATATTAGGTTTTAGGTTTGAGTTGGGGAAACAGGATTTAAATTTTGTTAGGGGAAGGGTTTTAATTTTTTATAGGAGAACTCACTATGATTTTTGATCGTATGCCTACGTATCCTCTTATGAGGAATCAGAGTCCCAATTCGTAGTTCGTATGGGTTGGTGTTTTTTAGGGGTTGCAAACGTACTTTGAATCACATCGCATTTTAGCTGGGAGTAGTGATTGCAGAGATTTTAGCTAAATGCGTGGTTAGTCAAAATCTGTTTGAAATCCTTTTGCAAAACAATTGATTAGCTTAGTTTATTGCGAAAAATAGTTTGTTGTTTGTTGAGTGTTTTTTAATTGTATTAATTGCAAAAAGAATCTTGTTAATGCTTGATAAAAATATATTTAATGTAATATATAGAAAATAATGTATTCATGAGCTTTTGAATAAAAATAATTTATTATAATATAGTAATATTTAAATAGTAAATAAAATATATTAATAATAATAATAATTAATTATGAAAATAAATAAGTAATTATAATAATAATAATATATAATAATAGAAAAATATTAAAATATAATAGTTATAGAAAATAAGCGATAATATAGAAAAAGTAATTTAATTAAGTTGAACTTGGGGGGTGTATTTCCTAGATGTTAAATAAAACAAGGGGGTGCTGAAAACTAATTGAATTAGGCCCAAAATAATTCAGAACAGGGGGGGGGGGTGAATCGTTTTACGTTTTAGTAACATGGCAAAAAGGGGTGTGTGAACACCTACTGGGCTTAGGCCCATTACGTTTAGGAGGGGGCTGGCGTAATCGAGTGTGGCGAGGGAGTATGATTCATTGTGATGACTTGGCCTTACGAACGTCAGATCAAAATCAAAGGGACAAAATTGAAGGACCAGATTAGTTAGGGTAGGGGTGTGTGCATGTGATTGAAACAAATTACATTATTTTGTTTTAACACATTTTATTATTTTTTATTATTACAGTAAAGCTTCCTCTTTCTCTCTTCCTCGCGAAACCCTTTCTCTTCCTCCTCAACCCTAACACTCCCATTTCCCTGGCAGCGCTATGACCCTAAGCTTCCTCTAACCGAAAGCCACCATCCCCAATCAAAATAAAAAAGCTAATAAATATTTTACCCTTTTCCGCGATTGCGCTTCCGATTGTTCTTCTTTTGATCGATTTGGGTTGATCTGTCGTTCTCCTTCTTGATTTGCAGGTTATAGCGACATCATAGCTTGAGGATGGTGATGACCGTAGTGACGGAGGCGAGAGGCAGCGACCAGGGTTCCAGATATTGGAACCCCAATAGCTCTTCTTGGTACGGTTGTTGTTCGTCTTCTTGTTCTTGGTACCTGACTTGCCATTTTTCCCCCGTTCTCGTTTTTCTCTTGTTGTATTTTTCAATTTGTACTGTTATCCCCCCGTTTCTCTCAACTTATCAGTATATATAGTCTTTAGGAATTATGGTTTCTGTCAATTTGTAATTACAGTTAGCATGATTTTAGGAGATAGAATGAATTAAGGATTATATTTGATTTGTAAATTGATTATGGATTTGATGGTATAAACGTAGTACTATAATTTTTCAGATTTGATATTTTTGATTAGGTAGATTTTCTGGATTCGATTCTCTATAATATATCCTTTGATTTGATTTCAATTTGAACAGTATCTGTTGTTTTCATAAATCATGCGCTTAATTGGGTTTAATTGAAATAGTGGTTGTTAGCTTGATTTAGGCCCTGCGCATTAATATACAGCCCAACACGTCATTATTTTATTCAGCCAACATTTTTCTTAAACCAGGCCCAATTGGCCTTCAGCCCAATGCTGATTATTTTAAACAAACCCTTTTTCTTATAAATATCAAAATAATGTCTAACGTGTTGTTATTTAATAATGATAAAACTTAACAGTAATAATGTTATCCCTTTTTCTAACAAAAATAATAGTTTTTTATTAATAATTTATTAAAACAACAGAACAACAAATGGGTTATTTAGTGTGATTCAGAAAATACACCCCCCCCTTTTGCTGTTTGGATAACAAGTAGAAATGGGCCAACATGAATTATAATTGAATCTTCATCTCTTCTTTTAACAGACAAACATTCTTAAATGGGCTTTAGATATATTTAATTTTACCCTCTCTTTTATTAATAACAGTTTAATTAAATTTAGTGGTTACTCGAATAATTTTATTTTCGACTCGCATGGGCCATTGGCCAACATGCCTCCCGAACATTCACAGATACATGAGTCTTTATGATTTAGAAATCCTCGCTCTCCTAGATTTAAAATACACCTCTATCGTCTTGGATAAAGATGGGCCATCAGATATTGTTGTACCATCTTCAATTATACATTTCTCTTGTTTTAATCTTAAAAAATAAAATCATCGAGGTAGGGAAAATTTGGGGTATGGCACCCTCCACGAAGTTACAATAGTTTTCTTGATCTTCTCCATCGGTAAGGTCATCATTGAGGCAACCTCTAAGACTTAAAATGGTGTGGCTATGAAGTCTTTGTCAGCACTGATATATCTATAGGACTCAATGTGACTTACAAAGAACTTCAATTTCTGATGTAAAGTCTAAGTGATTTCCCCTGCCGCATGAATCCAAGGTCGTCCAAGTAAACATGTATATGTTGGTTCTATATCCATGACTTTAAAACTGATATAAAACATATGTGGGCCAATCTTGACAGGAAGGTATGCTTCTTCGAATACCGTACTCTGAGAAATGTCGAAAACTTTAACTATCGTGGAACTTGGTCTTATCACAACACCCTTTAGTGTTAGCCTCATCAGACTGGATTTTGGTAATATATTCAGGGCATAACCAGTATCAGTAAGCACCCTGGACAGGCTTGTAATACTTATCTGAATTGAGATGTGCAACGCTTTATTCTGAGCTCGCCCTTGTGGAGGTAACTCACTGTCGTTGAAACCCAAATATGACCCAGATGTGAGATTTGCTACAACATTATCAAACTGGTTCACTATAATCTCTTCTGCAACATGAGAAAAACTTAAAACTTTCATCATTTAATATCAATGCGCCTCTGAATTAATGAGCAACGAGAGTATAGAAATTTTGGCTGGGGTTTGGTGAAGCTGATCCACCACCCTATAATCACTCTTATTGATTATCTTTAGAAATTTATCTGCCTCTTGATCAGTAAAGTTCTTGCTCGGAGGTTCTTGATTTACCTCCACTGCTGATTTCCCTTTATCTTTTACCAACATGTAATTTTTATTCTTCACCGCATTATCATTCTTATTTGGTGGTTCAGATCCAAACATTTGACCACTACGGGTCATGCCTCCTGTCCCTGCTATATTTGAGATTGCAGGTCCTTGACTTGACGATGGCTCACATTATTGTTTTAAGCCATTGACATATATGGTTGAACCATAACTCCATGGTACTGCTTTGTCACTTTTGTAAGGGGTAGGAGATGGCCCATTAATCACCATTGTAGACTTTGGAACTACTAGTATCCTCAGAATTTGTTTTGGTGTCATTGCAGGTGTTTCTGTTGAGCCTTCACACAGGATCACAAGAGTCTTCTTATTATGGTTCAGCCCCTGGAAAGGAATTACCAATGGATTCTTCATTCCTCCTTCAATTCCTGCTACATATTTATCTTCAAGGTATGATCTGAATTGGACTATCCCCTGGTCCACCAATTATTGTAATGTCCTTTCGAAATCTTCATTATGCTCCAAGAGGGAACCACATTCTAACATATCTTATTTCAACAGATTTGTCGGGGCCTTTACTCGTCCTGCTGCCCCACAATCAGTGACTACTTCGATCGCATTTATTGCTGGTCCACCACGCGGAGGCATGGGGTTTGACTTGATATTAGGTTTCTCAAAAGTGGTGTCCTAGGAATCCAACAAATCCTGAACAATATGTTTGAAGGCCTAACATTGTTCTATAGTATGCCCCCCAGAATTGTCATGATACTCACATTTGGCATTGGCGTTGTATTTTGGTGGAGGTGGCCCAACTGGAGGAGCTAAAGGCTTTAGTTCTACCAACAATGCCTTGACCAAGTGTTGCAATAGTTGACTGGGTGGCATAGGGAGTGGGTCCAACTTTCTCGGCGGCCTTTCGAACATGTTATCTTATTTCCCTCGCGGGATTATTAATGGTTGTTGTGCCCTTGGTTGTGAGGCTATATCATTAATTTCTTCCTCCTTCTTTTTTGTGAAGTTAGGAACATGTTTTTTTTTTGTTATATTGTAAGGGGTATTTGATGACCCCCCTTGTATCTTTCCATTTTTTACTCCAACTTCAATCCTTTCTCCGATAGTTACTAGATTAGAAAATCCAGAAGAGATGCTTCCTACCATCTTTTCATAGTATACCCCTTTCAAGGTTCCCATGAACATGTCGAATAGTTCTTTCTCCAGAAGGACTCTTCTTTCTTTTGAGACAAGTTCTGGAGTTGCATGCAGGTAGGCACCATGTCCAAATTGTACTTATATGTTTCAGGAAAGCATTAGCAAGATTTTCCCATGTCTGGATGTGCACTCTTTCTAACTGCATATACCAATCCAGAGATACCCCACTTAAACTATCTTGAAAGCAATGAATCATTAACTTCTGGTCTTGAGCATAAGCATGCATATTCTTGAAATACATGCAAAGATGGTTCCTTGGACAAGTTAGCCCTTTTTATCTTCCAAATTCAGGTACTTTTAATTTTGAGGGGATTACTACGTCCGGAACATGACCCATCTCGAGAGCGTCGACATCGAAAGTAGCATATTATTCCACAACTTTTAATCTTTCCTCTAGAGCTTTGTACTGATTAAGCACTAGTAGATTCTCAATAACATGGATATCAGTCGTTCTATGAGGTGCTTGATTGACATCCTCTAGGTTGTGATCTCCATATTATAAGTCCAAGTAATTGTCTGTATTGTTAATCGGAATCTATAGGGTATGAGAGACCCCTGCCTTTGGTGGAGATGGGACAAACCCTTCAGTATCTTGTCTTGTCTCTTGCTGAGCCATGACATATTTTTGAGGTCCTAGTCCTCTTCTAAGTAGGTGACTGCTCGATGCACCAATGGTCTTGGTTATTTCCTCAAAGGCTACCCTAGGAATTTTATCTTGTCTGTCAATGATGTTCTTCAAGGCTAGAAGAATTTGACTCATATCCACTCTCATTGATTCGACGTTGCTTTTGACTTGTTCTAAATTCACTTTGAAAGCTGCTTGGTGTAGCGGTAGAAATGTTGAGACTAAGCTATTGGATTAACTTAACTCGCACAGATCAAATAAAAATCGCCACCACACTTTATTGTTTCCAGAGGAATGGGAAAAGAGCTAAGAACCCAAAAGAGGGGAAGAGAATCTAGGTACGGGGGTTGGTTATGCAAAGGGAAGGTATTAGCACCCTAAACATCTACGGTACTCCGCTGGAACCTCTTTGAAAATTTATGTATTTTGGCTATAAATGTTGTATAAAAAATAGATGGTGGACATGACAAAAGAAATATATTTTTATAATTTTTTCACCCGCCACGGTTGTGAACCTTTAGTGCCCACGTACCACCTTCTGTGCAATAGGGGATCAGGGTACTCATAGTTCACCTTTAAAAATTTTAAAACACGTGTTTGTTGGTTAATTTTAAATGAAGAGACATCATTGTCTTATACGAGTGGAAGAACATACATACTACCCAAGATTATGAGAAAGGAGAGTTTTCATCATCTCAAAGTGGAGGATATAACTTGGATTTTAAAATTAACAAAGCCTCACTCTGCACCCAAGTGGAAAATGTCTCACTTTACTACATATCATAGAAGTATAGTAGCTGACATCACTACAAGGATTGGCAAGAGTCTAATATTTTAAGAAAAGTTTAAGTAAAAAGCCAAAATGGAAAAATGGTTTGAATGAGATTGATTGAATTTTAGTCTTCTCACAAAAAAATGTAAAATTATTGTGAAGTTAGTTAAAGTTTGATTAAGAAAAGATATTTTGAAAATGCTTGAACCAAAGTCCAAGTTTATTGTGAAAGCGGTTCAAGTTTGGAAAACAAGAATAGTTTTCCAAAAGAGGGAGAGGATTTTTGAAATTAAAGAAGATGGGAGGAGATGAAGGGACTATCCTAAAGCATAAGGTAAAATCTAGGGAAAAGAACCGTCTAACCAACAAGAAGCCAACACTTGACATAATGAGTCAATGTAGAATTCCCATCCTTTGGATTAAAACCAAACAAGCAAAGATAATAAACCTCTTACGAATACCAAAATTCAAATACATTAAGTCTTCACGAAAATTGGGTAGAGTAACAGCTGTGTACAGATGAATTTCCAGTCACGACAAAGTGTATAACTAGAATAACCTGCACACAAAGAAAGTCAACCCAATGTCTCGGGGAAAACCCCAAGAACTCCAAACAAAATAACAATAGAATTCACAAGGTCCCAAGATAGGTCAAGGTCTCTACTCATAGGTCCAAGAAGTCCATAACTTCATCATGCCAAGGATAGTAATCAAATAGTACAAACGACCTTATAGTTTTTTATTGTTCAAGTTGGTTATTAGGTATATTCAAAAAGAAAATGAAAAGCTCAAGTGAGAAAAATAAAAAGACACAAAGATAAATGCTCAAGTGAGGAAAGATGAAAATAGCATGAAATGTAAATGCTAAAATAAATGGTGCTTAAAGTAAAGACATAAAGAAAAAGCATAAAAATAAAATTCAATTGTTAATAAGTTATAAAATTAGAGGTTAGTTGAATGACCATCTTGAATCTTGCATTTGAAAACTCATTAGAAGATTGATAAAATAAAAGCCTCTCAATAACAAGTTTCATTTTCTTTTTGTCAAGTATATCATTTATTTCAAATTCTCGAAGCAATAACAAATGTTCAAAGATACTTAAATGATTCACTTAGGTCAAAATTTATGATGATTCATTAGAGGACTGATAAGACCAAATCCTCCTTACAAAGAACCTCATGATTATTGGATCAAAGGTTTCAAATAAAACATACTTGGGCATGCAAACATAGGTTTGGGCCACGAATGATCATTTCTCGAATCGGGACAAAATTTAGCGCTATGTTAAGCAATCATAAGTGGACTTATATAGAAGTTGCACCTATTTTGAGACCATCCAATAGAAATCTATGCACTATATGTTTGGAGAGATGATATGTAGATCATCCTCTAACAATATGTAGTACAAATGAGAAAGGGGTAAGATGAAGGGGGAGGAGATGCATTGTATGAAATTAGGGTTTCAAATATCATCAACATCATTCATCCATTTTGGCGGATTTGGTTTCTCAATCTATCAACACCCAAGATCCAATGAGGTTGAGGATTTTGTCACCAAATGAAATTCAAGTCAGAACTAAATAATTTTTTTATTAATAAAATAATATTTAAATGGTTAATAAAAGGAAAATAAATGGTAAAATACACAAAGTATATTAAAACACCAAACAAAACTCCTAAAAAAATAGTCAGAGGTCAAACATGATTTAATAAATGTTAACAAAAAATTTCAGAATTTTTTAATGTCAAAAACTATTTTTAAAATTTGGAGTAAATAAGAAAAATAAACCAAAATTTGCAAAAAATAGTAAAATCAGAAATAAAAATAAAACGAGGTCACCAATACTTGTCAAAAGACCATTGAATCCTTCCATAATTTTTTTCAGAATTTAAAAATCAAGGAAAATATTTTTAATCAATTAAAACAAGTTAATTAAAGTGAAAAATCACAAAGAAAATCAAATCATACAATAAAATTATGAAAAAATAAAAATCAGAAAGAGAAAAATCCAAAGTATTTTTAAGAATTTTTTGAGTTAGAAATGAATTTTTATGAATTTTTGAAGTTTAAATCAATTAAAATATAAAATCATAAATGAAAATAAAACCAAAAAGATATAGACCATTAGATGAGAGTCAAAATGCGTTAGTAATCAAATCCAAGGGATCTGGCGCGTTGTGCATATCATGGTCATTAGTGAATAAACCACTGGATCGAATATTAAATCAGATTTTCAAAAAAAACAAGTGGCGCCTTGTAATTGGTTGAGAGATGACACATTGGTCATCTTCAACCTCCAGCCACGCGAATTGCAGGTCTCTCAAACTGTAAAATTGGGAGCTCAGGCCAATGTCATTCGCTTCGTCTAATCAAGACGAAGACAACCGTACCCTCGCGGAAAATTTATTAAAGTGTAGCTCAGTCGATTTGCAAAAAACCAGAAAGAAAAAGTTGAATAGGGATTTTAAAATTCATGTCCAAAACTCACTTCCAGTTGAAAACAAATGATGTGAGGAGTATCAGAATGATGAGAGCTTCATTCTAGTAGCCAATTTTGAGAGAATTGATGAAGGAATCTACCTATTGAAGTTCAAGTTCAGAGCTCTGAAACTTAACTCGGCTAACATGATTTAGGAATATTCAAGGCTTCGTTCTTCTTTTGTTAGCTTCAGTAGTTCAAGGATGAAGAATTATCAAAGAAAATGGATTGAAGAAGACTGTGAAACCAAATACAAAGTTGCAGAATTATGAGTTTTGGAGAAAGTTTGGCAGAGTGATTCTGGATGTTCAAGCTTGCAAAAATGAGTGGAATAGAGCATGTATTTATATGAGAAGTGAATGGAATCAAGAGGATGGGTGAATGATGCACTTTCACTTCAATTCGTGCACACCTGTGATCATGAAGAAAGTGTGACCACATGTGCATCAAAACTCATCCAAATGATGCGTTTTGACACTCTAAATAATTCAAACATATTTGCTAATCATGTTTAAGTGGAAAAGGCGTGGTAATTTGGTGATTAGAAGCCATATTATGAAAATTACAATCTGACTTGAAGTGAAACTTCAGTTCCAAGGTACCCACTTTGAATCAATGGTATTCACAACTCAAGTGGTCTTAGGGTATAATTCTTGGAGCATTTGAAATATAAGGTCACCATCTTTGCAATGTGCCACAAGTGAGATCAAATGAATGTTTGAGCTAAGAGTTGTGATGAGTCAAAGTTGAGAAAAAGATGCTAACTTTTTGTACTTTGAAAAATTCTAAATTTTTCTTCAAAAGTGACCTATAATGTTTTGATTCCAAACAAGGTCTTCCTCCAAAATCTTGCTTTGATCAAAGATTCTAGCTTAAAGTGGACTTCCCAAACAGAATTGTGAAACTTGAATCCTTCAAAAATACAAAATATTGAAAAAGTTATGGCCTTGTGAAATTGGTGAAAATCCATGAGGTGACCTGTAATGTTTTGAGTGCTTAGAGCATTCTCCACCAATTTTAAAGTCTTGCACATAAAAGAAGAGTTTAATTTCATACTCTTAAGATCAAAATGTAAAAAGAATGGGCTCAAGAAGATAAAACTTTACCAAGTTATGATCCTTTGATGTCACATAATGGAATCTGATGGCCTATCTAGAGGACTTGTAATCCTTCCCCATCATTAGGAATCTTCCAAACAAAATTTACTTTAAACTTTTGAAATTATTAGTTGATAACCCTTTAAAGAGAAACATATCTTTGTAATCACTCAAAAATATCAAAAGATGAACAAGATATAGCCCTTAGAAGTTCAAAACCCCAGCTCCTAGAGCACCAAAATGACTTGGAAACCCCTTTCAATTTTGACAATCTTTCATGCACAATCCATTTTCCATGTGAATAGAAGTTGTTGTGGATGATAATAAGAATACAAGGCAACAATAATCACTTCCAAATATTAAGAATTGGGAGAGTTATGCACTTGTGATCATGGAATCAAGAACTTGTCCAATTTGGTCAAACTTCTTCAATCAATCCTTGAATCTTTTGACTTCCTTTGACAAATTGAGGCATGATGAATCATAGTGGACCTTGTCATTATATTAATTTAAAGCATACTAAAAAAAAACTTGAATCTCAATGAAGCTTTGTTGTAGAAAGCATGGAAATAAACTCCTGAACCTATGAATCCACCTGATGAAATGTGCTGTACCCTCACCTATAGTATCATCAATTAGATCAAAAATTCATTGTATTTATTAGTTAAAGGTTAATCAATACAAGACATATATGGTCACAATGCACAAATCAAAGTGATTGATGATCCCTCATGAGAAATCATAGAGATAGGGAGAAGAACCAAACCCCATTGTGATCTTGATATTATTGTGTTAATATGAGATGATAGGGGAATCTTAGGGGGGAAACTTGGGTACAACAGCTGCCCTTATTTAAGTGTCTTCTATCCAGAGATACGAAGGTTAAAATCTTCGTATCGACGCAATTGAAGATACTTAAATATAAAAAAATAAGTATTTTTGGCCCTAAGATGCCATGCAATGCTTAGGATTATGCATGCTAACAAACAAATCCAAAGGTGACACAGAACACCATTAGGGAAGCAAAAAATAAAGGATCAAAAGGAAATCCGACCAGGAAAATAAATTATTGGTGAACAGAAGACTCGACTCTATTGGGGTAAAGCCCAAGGAGGGGATAAAGCATCATTAACTGAAATATCGAGTACCAAAGTAAAGGATGACAATGATAGACAAATAACTATAAACTATCCGTGATCGGTGGAGATAGAACTGACTGTTTTTTAGCTGGTTTCGCGAAATGTCGCGGTAAGCAAGAGTCGCCACCGTCTTTTATGTTCTCCAACATGGAAAGAACAAAAGCACAGCAAAATTCCTTATTCGAGATGTTTCTCGGTTCGGGAGGTAGATTTATAGAAAGGGAAGGTGTTAGCACCCTTTCTATCCGTGGTTATCCACGGGCTCTTAGGTACTTGCTCTTATGTTTTCAAAATTTGTTTGCTTTTCAAGTGTGTGTGGGTTTTGAAAAAAGTTTCGTTTGAAAAATTTCTAAGTAACTCTTGTATCAGTCCTCAAGAGTGTATGAAAAATTTGTTTGAAAACTTTTAGAAAGTGTGAGGTGTGAAAAGTATTTTTGTTTGTTTTGAGAAAGAGCAAGTACCCATGAGAATCTACCTACTCTAAGAAATTAGGCTGTGTAAGAGTCTTTTAGATAGTGCTATCCCACCATTGAGAGGTAGGTAGCACCGTCGTTGGAGGTGTTCGGGTCAATTCGATTATCGGGACATGTGTGGTCACCGAAGCAATGGTAGGACACCTTAGAAGTAACCCTAATGTCCTAGATCCTTTGTATCCGAGGCAACCGTTTCGAGGCAACTGGATCTTTTGGACAGAAGGGCGACCTCTAAGACACCCTATACTTGATGACCACGTTCGAGGCAACCAGTGAGGCGTACCCTAAGAGTGGTATGTGCATGTGTGTTGTTTTTCAGTTAATTGTCTTTGTACATGTTATTTGTGAGCTACGAATTAATTTTATTTACATACATTCTTTCATGCATTTAATGGTTAGGGGTGCGGAAAGTAAATTGCAGAAATGTAAATTCTAACTATTACAAGGCGCGGGTCTATACATCGCCAAAGACAAAAACCCGTTTTGGTAAATAAGTACGAGAAATTAAATAAAGCGGTAAAAACATATTTAACTATTACATATCTAGAGACAGTTACATAAATAATCAAAATAAATACGCGCGAGAATTAAATCGGGAACGTCTTAAGGGTTTTGACCCTTTTAAGAAAAGAAATGAATTTTTTGTCCTTTTTGTGATTAAATGAGATTAAAACTAATGATTAAATTAATTAATTTATTAAAAGAAAAAATGTTTTTGCGTTTTTATGTTTTTAATGAAAATAAAATAAAGGAATTAAAATTAAAAGTTAATAAACCTAATTCTAAATTTATTTTAATTATTAAGAAAAAAGGTTAAAGTTTGCCTAATTACAATTAATTCAATTTATTAGTATTTATTTACAAAAATAAAATGAAATTAATGATAATAATAATATTAGTTCTTTTTTTGATTTTTTATGAAAATTAGTTAGTTATGTTAATAGTTAATAAAAGGGAAAAAATAAAATAATACAAACAAAATATAAAAATGACAAAATAAAAATTGCAAACCCAAGAGGGGTTTTGGGCCAAATTGGGGTGTTTTGATTGGAATCTGAAACCCATCAAGAAACCAGCTTTGTTTGACTTTGGAGATTGCCTGTGCCTGTGTTGACCTGAGAACATGATGCTCCTTCCCTTGTGGCCATTGGATTTGCACTTGGAGACACTTGGCGCTTTGGATTTGTGAGGCGCATGATAAGCCTTCTTTGAAGCCTGCACACAAGTATGTAAGAAAAAATAATATAGGATTTTGAGGGGACCTGGGAATACTTACAGTTCTTGATAATGGACCTTAGGACGTGGCAAGGGTTGCTTTAGCTTCAGGGTATGGCAAAGAAGAGAGTCACGTTCTCCTCTTGGCCTGAAAATGCTTGCAAAAACTCCTTTTGATCTCACACTTTTTTTGACAAATTTTGAACTTTGCTCTGGCCGTTTGTGCACTTTTTCTAGGTTGTGAATGAGGCTTGCAAGGCTTGTATATATAGTAATGAGTGAGAATCAGTCACTATTATGAGCTCTTAACCGTTGCAATTAAACTTTGGATTTCTCCATAACCACCATTAAAGCAACTTGCCGATTTTGTTCAAATTTGAATTTTATGCTTAAAATGGACCTTACACGAATTTGGTAGGTGCATTATGCTTCATCAAGGTCATTCAAACCACAAGATATCATTGAATTAATTATTTTGATTTTTATTTGAATTTTATGGATTTAAAATGAATTAAATCAATAAAATTAAATAAAAAATAGAAAAATTAATGTTTAATCTTGAAATTAATCATGGGACACGTGGGTGGCATGACAAGGCTGAACCAAGTGGAAAAAAGTGGGCCCTTTTGTCAAAAATTGAAGTTTCAAGGATAGTTGACTTTGGCCATTTCACAAAAATTTCTCAACTTCTCCAATGCATATCTTGCTCAATTTTCATCATGTGAACATGTTCTTGGACATTTTGGAAAGGTCTTGAAGTCCTCTAACCAATGCCTTTGGTCCCATGTCATTTTGATTTACCAATCTGAAGTTATGGTCTTTGACTTAAAGTGCCTTTTTGTTGACTTTTGAAAATGACCTATAATGTTGAAATTGATAACTTTTTGTGAGAGCATTTCTTGGACTTGGAATGTGAATATGAGTTGTAGGAAATGTCCTCCCCTTCAAGATGAGCATTGGATGGGATTTTTCTGATGAACCATGAAAAAGTTATGCCTTGGTCAAGTTACAGTTGACTTTTCAGCTGTCCCAAAATAGAAACTTTTGACACCTTGATGATTTTTGAGCCATTCTTGTGAAATCATGGTCAAGATTTGACCAAATGATGATTGTGGCTTCAAAATAAGATGTTGACCAAAATTTTTGACTTTTGACTGCCAAATGACCATTTTGCCCCTACAGTTGATTGTGAAGCAAATAGGGTTTTTGACTGTGCAACTTGACCTTGTGTGCCTTGAAACTTGACATGTAGGTGCTTGACAATGTATATGAGCATATGGGATTTGATTGGAGCCTTGGAAACCTCAACTTCCTTGCAAGAACCAAAACCCTAATTTGACTGGCTTAGGAGAGTGGTTGACTGTGTAGCCCTTGAGTAGACTTGAGCAATTTAAGGTGATGCTTGTCAAAACTTTGAAGAATATGGGAGGGCAAATTTTGGGGTACAACAGTTGCCCCTGTTCAATCTTCTTAGACCTGAGGATGTAGATTGGCTTGTGTGCCTTTCATGATCCGAGGGTGGAAGATGATTAAACACTAGAGTGCCCAGAAATTTGCAATCACATAGTAGAGTATCAACAGTGTGATAGCGGGAATGGGCTTACAGATGCCATTTGGAGAGATGGTGGATAGGAGGATGGGCTTATAGATGCCATCTGGAGGTGTGACAGAACCTTGTCGGGAATGGGCTTATAGATGCCATTTGGAAAGATGATGGATAGGAGGATGGGCTTATAGATGCCATCTGGAGATGTGACAGAACCTTGTCGGGACCGGGCTTATAGATGCCATTTGGAACTGTGATGGATAGGAGGATGGCCTTATAGATGCCATCTAGGTGTCGATCGCGTAAGAGATTCCTTAGCGAGAACTTGCGTACCTGAGAAAGAAAGATAATTACATGGCCTGTTATAGAGGTTGATCTTCACTCAGTCGCTCACAGACATGCCCTGGCTAGATACAGGTATCGAATCTGGAACTTCAAAAGGTTGATGGGTCGTCTCTACTGACAGGTTATCTCAGAGAAATCTTTGGGATTCAACTGAACCAGAGGAGGCTTTGTCTTTCTTGACGAGTTGTCTCTTTGGACGGGTTATCTTCATGGACGGGTTGTCTTCAACAACGAGTTGTCTTCAATGACAAGTTGTCTTTAATGACGAGTTGTCTTCAATGACGAGTTGTCTTCAATGACGGGTGGTCTTCAACGATGAGGTGTCTTCAATGACGGGTGTCTATACTGACGGGTTGTCTTCAATGACGGGTGTCTATACTGACGGGTTGTCTTCAATGACGGGTTGTCTTCAATGACGAGTAGTCTTCAATGACGGGTGTCTATACTGACGGGTTGTCTTCAATGACGGGTTGTCTTCAATGACGGGTGTCTATACTGACGGGTTGTCTTTAATGACGGGTTGTCTTCAATGACGAGTGTCTATACTGACGGGATTGTCTTAAATGACGAGTTGTCTTCAATGACGGGTTGTCTTCAATGACGAGTTATCTTCAATGACGAGGTGTCTTCAATGACGGGTGTCTATACTGACGGGTTGTCTTCAATGACGGGTGTCTACAACGACGGGTGTCTACAACAACAGGTGTCTATACTGACGGGTTGTCTTCAATGACAGGTGTCTACAACGACGGGTGTCTACAACGACGGGTGTCTATACTGACGGGTTGTCTTCAATGACGAGTTGTCTTAAATGACGAGTTGTCTTCAATGACGAGTTGTCTTCAATGACGAGTTGTCTTCAATGACGAGTTGTCTTCAATGACGAGTTGTCTTAAATGACGAGTTGTCTTCAATGACGGGTTGTCTTCAATGACGGGATGTCTTCAATGACGGGATGTCTTCAATGACGGGTGTCTATACTGACGGGATTGTCTTAAATGACGAGTTGTCTTCAATGACGAGTTGTCTTCAATGACGAGTTGTCTTCAATGACGAGATGTCTTCAATGACGAGATGTCTTCAATGACGAGTTATCTTCAATGACGAGTTATCTTCAATGACGAGTTGTCTTCAATGACGAGTTGTCTTAAATGATGAGTTGTCTTCAATGACGAGTTGTCTTTAATGACGAGATGTCTTCAATGACGAGATGTCTTCAATGACGAGTTGTCTTCAATGATGAGTTGTCTTCAATGACGAGTTGTCTTCAATGACGAGTTGTCTTAAATGACGAGTTGTCTTAAATGACGAGTTGTCTTCAATGACGAGTTGTCTTCAATGACGATTTGTCTTCAATGACGAGTTGTCTTCAATGACGAGATGTCTTCAATGATGAGTTGTCTTAAATGACGAGTTGTCTTCAATGACGAGTTGTCTTCAATGACGAGTTGTCTTCAATGACGAGATCTCTTCAATGACGAGATGTCTTCAATGACAGGATGTCTATAATGACGAGTTGTCTTCAATGACGAGTTGTCTTAAATGACGAGTTGTCTTCAATGACGGGTGTCTATAATGACGGGTTTTCTTCAATGACGAGTTGTCTTAAATGACGAGTTGTCTTCAATGACGGGTGTCTATAATGACGGGTTGTCTTCGATGACGAGTTGTCTTAAATGATGAGTTGTCTTCAATGACGAGTTGTCTTAAATGACGAGTTGTCTTCAATGACGGGTGTCTATAATGACGGGTTGTCTTCAATGACGAGTTGTCTTAAATGACGAGTTGTCTATAATGACGGGTTGTCTTCAATGGCGAGTTGTCTATAATGACGGGTGTCTATAACGACGGATTGTCTTCTTTGACTTTAGGAAGTAATTTAACTGGACCTGTCTTCTTTGACTGGATGAGCATCAGAAAAACCTTTGGGATTTAACTGGACTTGTCTTCTTTGACTGGATTTGTCTTCTTTGACTAGATTGGTCTCTTTTGACTGTATTTGTCTACTTTGACATAGCTGATTATTTAATTGTATCCTTCCTGAAAGGTAAAGGTCAGTCGTATGCAATGCATGATATGGATCAAGCAATGATGTTATCGACATAAATGAGATTGTATGACATGATGTGCATATGCATGTATCATGATGTGATGTTTATGAATGTATCTTCGTCTGGGAAAGTAAATCCTTGACGCATGCCGGGAAGTTGAATCCTGGGCTGATGTTGAAGAACATAGTTCTTCGTTTCCGCTGGGGATGATGATTACAAGAATAAATCGGTAGGAGAAGATGACTCCGTTGGGGAATAAACTTGTTGGAGAGATTACTCTGTGAGGAATTACTCTGTGGGAAGAGATACTTCACTGAGGTTTAATGATAACTCCGCTGGGGATACCGTTGATAAGCTTTGTTGAGGGAATTGATGAACTCCGCTGGGGGGTAGGAAGAACTTCACCGAGGACGATCTTTCCGTGGCAATTGGCTGAGGATAACCCAATTATAAGCTCTGGTTGAGAATAACCTTTGAATAAAGTCCGGGGAGACGCGTTCGTGCTCTGCAGGGGAGAAGCTTCCAGAATCTACTGGGGATAAGCTTCCTACTGGGGAGATGGATTCAACTCTCCTGGGGAGACTTTGAGACTGTATTGGGGAAGTGGCTCCACTGAAGTGTCTGTATTCCGCCGGGGAACAATCTTAGGATAAGACTGCCGGGGATGCTTGTTTAGGAACATTTGTATACTCTACTGGGGAATATTGAGATTTCTGGGGATACCCATCTTCCTTGAGGCTGACAGTAGACTAACTCTGCTTGGGGAGAGTGTTGTTGACTTGCTGGAGATACTGTGCCTTTTCAGGGCTGATGAGAGACCAACTCTGCTCGGGAGAGAGTGTTGTTGAATCTGGTCTTACTCTACGGGGAGTGAAGGTATCTTGGTTGTTCTTCAGCCGAACCTACCTTAGTACCTTGGTTGACAGAGCAACTAGATCGCTTGGACAACTCATTATTGCCCCTGTTTCTGATGTGGGGAGAAGAAGATACCTTGTGGAGGTGCTTGATAACTACTGATTGACAAATCTTCTTCTAGTAGGCAAGTGACGAGATAACGGGACATAGTCGTACGCTTTGATCCCTAAATTTTGCCTGGACCTCCCTCTCGGTTTTTCAGTCCACCGGGATACCCTCTTTTGCCCAAGCCGCCTTTTCTGGTTTTCGACTTGTCGGGTGTACAAATTTTTTTCCATTTCATCCCTTATTTTTGCCCGAACCCTTTTGGTTCACCGGGAAGCCCTTTTTTTTGCCTAGGCCTGTCAACCTAGCGGGTCTTTGATTATGCGCAGTATTTTTTTCGACTATGTCCACGCCCTCAGGATGTAGGGAGGTGCCCCTGTTGTTGTGTTTTCCATGTGACCAGAAGATCTTCGTTTGATTAGACAAGATTCGTTGCTGGAATTCATGTCCCATGCCCCAAGTGATTCGGACGGAGATTTACCCCAAGCTGGTTGGCCTTTTGAGAGATTCTCCGAATCTTGACTTAACTGCCCCAGATGATGGATAATGATCATGCCATGTCCCTTGATTGGAAGTGCTTTTGTTCACCAGGTATTCGTCGTGCGAATTTCTCTGCTGTTCGAACAAAAAGTCATATGCAAACAATGTTATATCAGGAATGCAAAGCTTATGTCTGTCTTGACGTTTTTGAAAATGCATTTTTTCATAAAAACAAGTGAATTTTTGTAAATTGTGATGTCAACTCGTTATTTTACCGCAAGCCTTAAGGAGTCAGGATACCTTTCATAACAGTATGCTTTCGAACTAACCCATGCTTCAGCTAGGACTTTTGAGGGTTGTAGCGTGGCTTGGTTCACGGCTTAAGAAACAAAAGATAAAGGCTCAAAGTATCTGTACCCACCCGCTCTTCGTGATGTTCTTCAAACCTAAACTCAGCCAATCGTGCGTTAGACCTTGTTGAATCTTTGCTTTGATATATCAGTGATGGTTCGGACATTGACGATTTATTTTGAATAGGCAGTCATTCCTTTTTTTGGTTGAGGGTTTGTAGGACCTATTTCTTTTTGATTTCTTTATCCCTGTTTTTGCCTGAACTGCTTCTTTTGTGATGACAGTCAGCGGGATGCCCCAGTTTTCGTAAGTCTCCTTCATAGGTTTTGACTTATTGGGCTTTTATTTTGAGAAATGATGACTGCCTATCTTTATGATTATTCTGAACCATCATTGTCTTTTGTTTTGTAAGGACTTTTTGGTGCCATTCGTTGTGCACTCGGATCAACTGAGAGAACTATCCTGCCCCAGGTTATGATTAAGGGTTTTAATTTTCGAAAAGAAAAACTCCTACTTCTTTGGCTCAGAGGGGTTGACGAGGGATTATCTTCCTTATAACTCCAGTGTTTAGGAATTGAAACAATGCCTGTACCTCATCAGCGGGGTTCGTTCAAAATCATACTGTAAATGTCGTGGTATCGTTTTCATCATCCTCCCTCAAGAGGCTTAGAATTCTTCAATCAAGAGTTGATCATCACAAAAATATGAAAACAATTTGCATATAGTGAATACGAAATAATTACTTCAAAACAGACATGTGTAATGCATTAATGAAATAACATCGTTTGACATGAATACAATGTTTGAACAATCAAAGAAAAATACAACTTGAACATTCGAATGAACAAAAAATTTCTAATCCTAGCCATGTTTTGGAAAGGGAGCAGTGATCACATTGGGAGTCTCTGGAGAGTCGAACTGGACTTCCTTTGCGTCGATCAGATCCTGAACCTTATTTCTCAAAGTCCAACAATCATCTGTAGCATGCCCCAGGCTATCAGAATGATAAGCGCAACGAACGTTGGGGTTATACCTTGAAGGTGTCCTGTTGGGATTCTTAGGAGGGTCCCTTAGAGTTACCAACTTGGTCTCCAGCAGCTGTGGCAATATCTGGGACAAGGTCATACCGAGGGGAGTGAATTGCCTTTTAGGTCTCTCTTCCCTTTGTTGGTTGCGATGTTGAGGAGCACCGGACGGTTTTGAAATAACTACCGCGTTGACAGCACTAGATTCTTTCTTGGATGGTTTCTTCTCAGTGTTCGAGGAGTCACCATTCTGTATCTTCCTAGACTTGATACCAGCTTCTATCCTCTCTCCGGTCAAGATCAAATCTGTAAACCCATCAGAAGAATTCCCAATCAGATGGTTGAAGAAGGGACCAGACAGGGTCCCCAAGAACATGTCAACGAGCTCACGGTCAGTCAAAGGCGGCTGCACCCTTCCAGCCAGACCTCTCCACCTTTGCGCATACTCCTTAAAACCTTCACCCGTCCCAAGTGACATACCCTGGAGTTGGGTACGCATAGGAGCGAGGTCGGCATTATACTGATACTGCTTATAAAAAGCAGTTGCCAAGTCCTCCCAGTTTCGAATATTGGTTCCATCCAGCTGATAGAACCATTCGAGTTGAGTCCCTAAAAGACTTTCCTGGAAGAAATGGATCCATAGGTTCTTGTCTGCCGTGTAGGGTTGGATCTTCCTTGCGTATGAACAGAGGTGCAACTTAGGACAGGAAGCCCCGTCGTATTTTGCAAAGGCAGGTGCCTTGAACTTGTGTGGGATCACCACCCCAGAAGATAAGCCTAGGTCTCCAAAGTCCAACCCGGGCACCTGTTGAATCTCCATGGCATTTAGACGGTCCTCTAGTTGCTTGTACCTGTCCTCAGCAGGAGGGTACTATTCATCATTGAAGTTTGTCTCAGTGTCAGAGACTACGGGACTAGGAACCCTTCCCTCTTGGTGACTGCCTTCCCCAACAAATGGAGTAGTCCGCTCAGCTTCATTCTGCAGTGTATTCCCAGATCTGCGTCTAGGGTTGAACAAAACAATCCTCTTCTTCTTCTTTTTCAAGAGCAGAGTCTTCAATTCCTGTTGTCCTTGTGTTAAGCTCATGACCAGCTCCTGGAACTGGGCGTTTTGGGCCTGGGGGGCCTTGATAGCTTGTTCATTGGATGATTCAGGATTCATGATGACTGCTAAAATAAACAGCGAAGAAGGTAAATGACCTGTACAAAGGGTACCTGTAATGCAATGATATGTATGTATGCATGCGATGTTTTCAAGGATCTCGCGGGGTAAACAAGAAAATTGTTAGAATTTTAATTTTGTAGCTTGATGGAAGGGACTTCATGTTGATGAGAGTCCTTCTTCAAGAGTCAAGGCTCACCATATCGAGTGGGTCATAGCCCCCCGACTCAAATTGTCGTGTTATGATCTCCACACAACCTTGGCTAGAGGAAAATAAATCCCCTTTGCCCCTTTCTAGACGTTTGGTTCATCATGACCTACATCACAAACCCTTGAGATCCTTGAAATGGATTAGTCCTTATGTAGGATGCATGCAATGGTATGATGGCATGATGTTATGCTATGCATGGAGTGATGTAAGTAGGCCCTACAATGAGTCCCAATTAAGGACTGTAAACAAAACCTGCAAGGAACTCACGTGTCAGATAACAAGCATGCAAGTAGTCAAGTTTGAAGGCACACAAGTCATACAAGACAACCCTTAGAGTTCAGGCCAGCATGAAGTTTGGGTACTACCCTCTTCCGGTTTCGTTGGTTAAGACCTGTCCTATCAAAAGTAATCGGGTTCTAGAGGATCCCAATATCACTGACTACCCTCAATCGGTCATAACTCCAGCATCGCAATCTTTTCTTGCGGCCAGAACCATCGCGAGAGTTTAGCCTCAATGGGTGTAGCATACTGCTACTGTTCTATGGCCAAGTTGTGTCAATTTAGGGTTCTAAGGTCGGTTGGTGCTTAATGACTCCTCAGAAGACCCATATTCTCCTCGTTGCAACACAAGGGATATCGGTACAGACCAAGGTGCCACACCAATGTAGCCACTGCTTCACCCGTGTCGGTCTACGCCGGACAGGTCCCTCACAACTTATGCTACCTAAAAGGGTATCCCCAGATCCGGGTTAGGATCTATGAAACTCCGATGCAAAGCCCACAAATATAAAGCAATCAAAGCAAAGCAATTGAAGACATAAGTATGATCTAATCCTAAGGTACACCTCACTTTAAAATTCCCCAGCAGAGTCGCCAGTTCTGTGATCGGTGGAGATAGAACTGACTGTTTTTTAGTTGGTTTCGCGAAATGTCGCGGTAAGCAAGAGTCGCCACCGTCTTTTATGTTCTCCAACATGGAAAGGACAAAAGCACAGGAAAATTCCTTATTCGAGATGTTTCTCGGTTCAGGAGGTAGATTTATAGAAAGGGAAGGTGTTAGCACCCTTTCTATCTGTGGTTATCCACGGGCTCTTAGGTACTTGCTCTTATGTTTTCAAAATTTGTTTGCTTTTCAAGTGTGTGTGGGTTTTGAAAAAAGTTTCGTTTGAAAGATTTCTAAGTAACTCTTGTATCAGTCCTCAAGAGTGTATGAAAAATTTGTTTGAAAACTTTTAGAAAGTGTGAGGTGTGAAAAGTATTTTTGTTTGTTTTGAGAAAGAGCAAGTACCCATGAGAATCTACCTAGTCTAAGGAATTAGGCTGTGCAAGAGTCCTTTAGATAGTGCTATCCCACCATTGAGAGGTAGGTAGCACCGTCGTTGGAGGTGTTCGGGTCAATTCGATTACCGGGACATGTGTGGTCACCGAAGCAATGGTAGGACACCTTAGAAGTAACCCTAATGTCCTAGATCCTTTGTATCCGAGGCAATCGTTTCGAGGCAACTGGATCTTTTGGAAAGAAGGGCGACCTCTAAGACACCCTATACTTGATGACCACGTTCGAGGCAACCAGTGAGGCGTACCCTAAGAGTGGTATGCGCATGTGTGTTGTTTTTCAGTTAATTGTCTTTGTACATGTTATTTGTGAGCTACGGATTAATTTTATTTACATACATTCTTTCATGCATTTAACGGTTAGGGGTGCGGAAAGTAAATTGCAAAAATGTAAATTCTAACTATTACAAGTATATACATCGCCAAAGACAAAAACCCGTTTTGGTAAATAAGTACGAGAAATTAAATAAAGCGGTAAAAACCTATTTAACTATTACATATCTGGAGACAGTTACATAAATAATCAAAATAAATACGCGCGAGAATTAAATCGGGAACGTCTTAAGGGTTTTGACCCTTTTAAGAAAAGAAATGAATTGTTTGTCCTTTTTGTGATTAAATGAGATTAAAACTAATGATTAAATTAATTAATTTATTTATTAAAAGAAAAAATGTTTTTGCGTTTTTATGTTTTTAATGAAAATAAAATAAAGGAATTAAAATTAAAAGTTAATAAACCTAATTATAAATTTATTTTAATTATTAAGAAAAAAGGTTAAAGTTTGCCTAATTACAATTAATTCAATTTATTAGTATTTATTTACAAAAATAAAATGAAATTAATGATAATAATAATATTAGTTCTTTTTTTGATTTTTTATGAAAAATAGTTAGTTATGTTAATAGTTAATAAAAGGGAAAAAATAAAATAAGACAAACAAAATATAAAAATGACAATAAAAATTACAAACCCAAGGGGGGTTTTGGGCCAGATTGGGGTGTTTTGATTGGAATCTGAAACCCATCAAGAAACCAGCTTTGTTTGACTTTGGAGATTGCCTGTGCCTGTGTTGACCTGAGAACATGATGCTCCTTCCCTTGTGGCCATTGGATTTGCACTTGGAGACACTTGGCACTTTGGATTTGTGAGGCGCATGATAAGCCTTCTTTGAAGCCTGCACACAAGTATGTAAGAAAAAATAATATAGGATTTTGAGGGGACTTGGGAATACTTACAGTGCTTGATAATGGACCTTAGGACGTGACAAGGGTTGCTTTAGCTTCAGGGTATGGCAAAGAAGAGAGTCACGTTCTCCTCTTGGCCTGAAAATGCTTGCAAAAACTCCTTTTGATCTCACACTTTTTTTGACAAATTTTGAACTTTGCTCTGGCCGTTTGTGCACTTTTTCTAGGTTGTGAATGAGGCTTGCAAGGCTTGTATATATAGTAATGAGTGAGAATCAGTCACTATTATGAGCTCTTAACCGTTGCAATTAAACTTTGGATTTCTCCATAACCACCATTAAAGCAACTTGCCGATTTTGTTCAAATTTGAATTTTATGCTTAAAATGCACCTTACACGAATTTGGTAGGTGCATTATGCTTCATCAAGGTCATTCAAACCACAAGATATCATTGAATTAATTTTTTTGATTTTTATTTGAATTTTATGGATTTAAAATGAATTAAATCAATAAAATTAAATAAAAAATAGAAAAATTAATATTTAATCTTGAAATTAATCATGGGACACGTGGGTGGCATGACAAGGCTGAACCAAGTGGAAAAAAGTGGGCCCTTTTGTCAAAAATTGAAGTTTCAAGGATAGTTGACTTTGGCCATTTCACAAAAATTTCCCAACTTCTCCAATGCATATCTTGCTCAATTCTGATCATATGAACATGTTCTTGGACATTTTGGAAAGGGCTTGAAGTCCTCTAACCAATGCCTTTGGTCCCATGTCATTTTGATTTACCAATCTCAAGTTATGGTCTTTGACTTAAAGTGCTTTTTTGTTGACTTTTGAAAATGACCTATAATGTTGAAATTGATAACCTTTTGTGAGAGCATTTCTTGGACTTGGAATGTGAATATGAGTTGTAGGAAATGTCCTCCCCTTCAAGATGAGCATTGGATGGGATTTTTCTGATGAACCATGAAAAAGTTATGCCTTGGTCAAGTTACAGTTGACTTTTCAACTGTCCCAAAATAGAAACTTTTGACACCTTGATGATTTTTGAGCCATTCTTGTGAAATCATGGTCAAGATTTGACCAAATGATGATTGTGGCTTCAAAATAATATGTTGACCAAAATTTTTGACTTTTGACTGCCAAATGACCATTTTGCCCCTACAGTTGATTGTGAAGCAAATAGGGTTTTTGACTGTGCAACTTGACCTTGTGAGCCTTGAAACTTGACATGTAGGTGCTTGACAATGTATATGAGCATATTGGATTTGATTGGACCCTTGGAAACCTCAACTTCCTTTCAAGAACCAAAACCCTAATTTGACTGGCTTAGGAGAGTGGTTGACTGTGTAGCCCTTGAGTAGACTTGAGCAATTTGAGGTGATGCTTGTCAAAACTTTGAAGAATATGGGAGGGAAAATTTTGGGGTACAACACTATCCATTTACTGAGAAGATAGCAAAAAAAGGTAATGTCGACTCACAGGGGAAAGAAATGGTAGGATAATACCAGTAAATACCGATATAAGGGAAGGTCACAAATGATTTGCATTAGTACTCATGACTGGAAACATATGAATTCTTTAAAGCAAAATGAATCTCAATGAAGAAATATCTCTCATAATGACGAGACTATCATTCATCGGAGTAACAAGTCTCAACAACAAACTATCTCCCATAATGATGAGACTACCATTCATTGGAGTAAAAAATCTCAATAACGAACTATCTCCCATAATGACGAGACTAGCATTCATTGGAGTAACACATATCAACTACGAATCATCTCCCAATGAAGAGAATACCATTCATTGGAGTAACAACATCTAAACAATGAGAAGATTTTCTTCTACCAATGGTTCAACTGGAGATGATTTTGAAAAATGAGTTTTTATGTTGTGAATTTATGAGATGCCAATGTCTATGGATGTATGAATGTATATGAACAATGCTAAGAATTTCGTTTTGAATGTCTTATTCACTTGGATACATATATTTTATATATATTATTTTTTAGGTTTTGCTTTTTTTTATTGGTGAGTGTCTAGAAGACAAATACATAAACAGAATATGAAACACAATGCCTTTATTGAAGGTAACAATTGTCTTTAAAAGAAAATATAATTCAGATATTGAAATATATTACAACTTTAAAACAATAAACTCTAAAAGAAAATAAACAAAGGGAAACAGTCTTCTAAGCACGCTTGCGGATGTCTGCTCTGAAACGATTGACCATTGTTCTACAAACTTGAGGAAGTCAATGACGTCTTTTAGGAGAGGAGCCATCACACTTTCTTCATCTCTCAAACTTCTAAGGATATATTCAATGAAATTGTTGGCTAAGAAGGTGAGTCTTTCATGCTTGTCCTTGTAGTATCAGTATTCTCGGTAGAGGTTGGGAATTATCTTGTGGTTATTCCTTCCTGCTTGGGCGATCTTTGCATAATGCTCTTTATATAATTTTCCATCCCTCATCTCTGTATAAAGTCTACGTTGTATCAAGAAATCCTTTCGGAGGCCTTGCAACTCAAGGCATACCTGCTCGTACTCTTCAGTTTTCTAGGAAAGAAGTCTTTCTTCCCTCATCCTTTCAAGGCATTCCATTACCTTCGATTCTTGGCTATCTTGGAGTCTGGTGGTGAGATATTTTATTTTCTCTTCTTGATCTAAAGAGGCTTGTGCCAAACTCTGGATTTGGGCCCTTAAATCTTCTTCCAGCACATTCTTGTCTTGTACCGCCTTTTCCTACTATCTAGTTAATCTTCCAATTTCACTAGCAGCGTCTTCCAACCTCTGGTTGTGGGAATCCAAATTGAAGGTAGTACTTAACAACCATTCATTCGAACGTTTCCTCTTGAGACTCTCCTTTTCAAATGCCTCACAGTCTCTCTGAATCTGTTGGTCTTTTGATTCAAGTATACACTGCATTTGTCTTTCTTCTTTGGTTAAGTTAAGGAGGTTGAGCTCTAGTTCTTCTTTTTCCCTTTGAGCTTGTTTCAAGGCTTTCTTCATATCATTTATTTCTTCCAAGGACATAGGCGGAGCTACTGGGACCTCTGGTTTTTATTCGGGATCTATGTCAAAATGCAGCTTAACAATTTGTACCCTACCCAGAACCCATCGAGTGTAGGGTTCTTTTGCCACAACATTCTTCCTTTCATCTTTTCTATTATTAACCCAGTTCCAGGCCCAGATTATTTTGTTGAGCAACTCTCGGTCATTTTTTCCCATGTCATAAATGATCAATTATTGGAGTTGTTCATCTGAAGGTTTATCTTCCAAAGAATACCCTAGTTATCGTAGGGCCAATGTGGGGTTGTAATTAATGCAACCTTGTGATCCGATCAATGGAAAATTAGGAAAGTTCTCGTAATTATAAATAATATCACTAATGTCCATCTTCCTCACATACCATAATACATAATTAGCAATAATAGACCTTAATTTCTGAGACCGCTCATACCTTGTCAAGTTCGGAATCATTTAATCTTCCTTGTAAAGATGAGTCATAAACCAAGAATACAACAATTTAGAGTTCCTCTACTTTTTTTCGTAGCGTGTATGAATTGTATAATAGATGTCAGCAAGCAGAGCGGGAGTTGGATCTGTATTGAAAGTTTTTATACCCCAAAACACGCTAATAGTCACAGGTTCAATATAGTCTAAAGTTCTTGGAAATAAGATGACATCGCATACAAGAAGTCCTAGACAATCAACACAAATCGGGATAAGGTACCTTTAAGCCTTCTTCCAAAAATTTTGTGTTGTTAGTTTGTCTGATACCCACATAAGCCTTCTCTTTAGAAAAGTTCAGAATTTTATCAATTCTTCCAGAGTTGGTGCTTGCTGGAAGTCTTGAAAGGTGAAGCATCTCAACAGAGGGTCGTAAAATTGAATTAGAGCAGAAACAACATCCAATTGTACTTCTAATTTGGTCAAGTCAAGGATATCTCCATAGTGACGAGTGAACTTTTTCAGAGCCCTTTCAGATAATCTTTCTTTTACAACCTTGATTTTTGTTACGTCTGGCTTGATGGCATTGATGTAGACAAGTTGTTTCCCTTTAGTATTCATTTTCAGACACTCACCAAAACTGTTGACTATTATATTTTTTTTAACCCTGTGAATAAGACAAACAAAAGAAAATATAGAATAATGAATATATGAAATGCAAAGATGCATGGATGCATGAATGTAGGGCTTAGTGACTGGATTCTGTGGATGGTACCCTTAGAAGATAGGCGCCTAGTTTTGGCCTATGGATATTTTACCCTCCCCGTAAGGTGGTTTCCTTAAGGGTATCATGAATAACACTATAGGGAAAGGCACAAGGGCCTCCCTTAAGTGAATCCTCATTACAGACTAAAACTTTCGTCTGTAGCTCATAAAAGGTCTCTAGCTCATTAAAGGTATTCCTTTTGTGGAATTCCACCGACTCTAGTCGAATTCATCACATAAACTCATAGGGATGATGGATTCCCTTGGCTAATAGATAGATCTTCTTTCTAAGGGTTTTTAAAAATATTGTTGCAAAACTTAAATCCCATCACATATATAATATGATAAACTATAATAAGAGAAATAGATGAATAAATAAAGCAAAATAAAGAAAAACCAAAAAATAAGAAAAAACCAAAAACCTAAGGAAAAGGCTCCTAAACCTAGGGTTGAGTCCCCAGCGGAGTCACCATCTATTGTAACTGGTTTGAAATTTGAGAGTCGCCACCCTTAAATTTTATCCTAAGGAAGGGGATATAAAGGATAACCCTGAAAGTTAGAGATTCTAGGTTTTTTGGACTCGGTTCTAGACGAAGGGAAGGTGTTAGGCACCCCTCATCTACCTTGTTCACAAGGATACTAGGTTTAGAAGTGCAATATTAGGAAATAGGATTTTAATGTTTATTAGGGGAACTCGTCACGATTTTAATCGTATGCCTATGTGTCCTCTTATGAGGAATAAGAGTCCTAATTTGTAGTTCGCAGTTGGTTTGTGTTTTTTTATGGATTACGAAGATATTTGAATTTCCTGCATACTTAGTCTAGGTGTGTTAATAGAGAAGATATTAGACAAAGTGCGAAGTCGATTTAAATATTCACGTAACCCTTTTTTAAAATTAATTGTTGGATTAATTTGATTTATGAAGAACAATTTTATTGTTGGTTGAATATTTTTTAAATTTACTTAATTGTAAAAATAATATCTTTATTAAATGCATGATTAAAAATACTTTAATGCAATAGAATAAATAATACTTTTTATGAGTTAGAAAATAATATATGATTTATATGATAACAATAAAATAATATAATATTATAATTATAAAAATATAAAAATATAAAAATAATAAAAAATAATGAAATTAGTAAAAGAAATAAATTAAAAATGCAGGGGGGGTGCAAATAATGTTAAGGTGGTAAAATAGGAGGGTGTAAATAGTGGGGCCCTGAATTCAGATATTGAATTCAGGACTAGCGCAAAGGGGGGTGTAAGTTTGAACTATCTAGTAAAATGGGGGTGTAAGCAGTAGGGGCCCAAGTCAAGATTTTAGACTTGTCCTATAACACCCTTCTAAATCCCACAGAATCTTCATAATTAATTAAAATAATGTCAGAGTAATACAACAAAAGGGCGTCACATTTTATTCGTGAAATAATCATACGTGCTAGTCTTACTCCGTAACACGGGTTTTCAAAATTATTCATGTACATATCCATTATCAAGGTTTCACATACTTGCAGCAGAATCATAGTTCAAACAAGTTTATTAAAACACTTCATAGTGCCCCATGATTCATTGTTCACAATTCAACATAATTTAAACACCATGGAAAAAATTTAAATGTCATAAAAAAACAAGAACAAAATAGTTTTCAAAGCAAAGCATTCATGTCCCCGATGTTACATATAAGAGCAAGACCTTCTAGACTCAACGGAAATAAAACACACGCTCCAACCTATTCTTCTAAGCCTTTAGGGACTACTCCTGATTACCTGCACGTTACCCACATAGAGGCAACATTCAAGCAGAAAGGGTGAGTTCATCACAATCATTATATAAGATATAAGTAATAGACATAGCAGAATAAACCAAAAGTATCACAACATAAACTCAACATTGTTATATTCCAAGTACCTCAACAATCATACAAATTTAACAACACAATACAACATCAGAAATTTAAGAACCATGTAATGCCACATAAGATGTAGTACAAGGACATAGACTCATGCATGTGGTACCAATTCATTTGATGGACACTAGGCCATAACCCTCCAAAGACCCTAATCATAGGATCGATTCCCACTTGGAAACGGAGTAAATCATAGACATCCGAAATCCACACAATGAGATTAAGACCAAATCACTGGACCAACGTCCTAAATCATCAAAACAGACCAAAGATGTACAATGAATGCATGATGCGCAATAATAATATAAACGATCAACAAGCAACATCATGTCATCAAATAAATCAAAGCAACATCATAACATCATCATATAAATCAATATGTCACCATATATATCACATAATCATGATTATTAACCAGCATTGTCATAAGATCGTCATATTAGAGTAATACACATCCCAATTATAGACATCCCATATCCATACAATGAGATTGAGACCAAATCACTGGACCAACGTCCTAAATCATCAAAACGGACCAAAGTTGTCCAATGAATGCATGATGCACAACAACTAACATAACGACCACAACTAGTCATACCCATCATCATTCATGTATTCACCAACATCATCATATAAACCTCATCATATGTACTCATATAAGTAAAACATCATCATCATATCATCACATCATCATGATAATACCATCATAACATCATAATCAATAAGCATTATATATATATATATATATATATATATATATATATATATATATATATATATATATATATATATATATATATATATATATATATATATATATATATATATATATATATATATATATATATATATATATATATATATATATATATATATATATATCACCACAAAACATCATAGCGATCCAACGCGGGGGAACTAAATCTATCTTAACTTGGGTACTAGAATTATATTCCTTATCCTTCATTTTACTCCTTATAAATATAGTTCACAAGGACTCACACATGACACCACAATATCATAAATAAGCATCAAAACATCAAAACACCATCTACTTCACATAGACTCATATAATCACACTAAATTAATTAATTAAATAATTAATCTAAAATCCAGGGTGTTACAACTCTCCCCCACTTAAAATAATTTTTGCCCTAAAAAATTAAGTGACGGGTACAACATTGGATAAGACTCTCTCATCTGATCCTCGATTCCCAAGTACAACTCTCACATGTACCTCATTCATCTGAATCACATGCGAAGAATCTTGCATATGCTTCCTTGATTTCAATGTTCTACCAACATCAATTATTGGAGTAACTCTCAAAAACACATTATCATCTTTCTGAAATTCCAAGGCCTTCCTTCTCTTATCATGATAGTTTTTCTGACGACTCTGAGAAGCCTTCATCCTCTCTTGGATCATCTTAATCTTCTTAGTTTTTTCTCGCACAATCTCGTGTCCGAGTATAACACTCTCGCCCGGCTCATACCAACATAATAGAGTTCTACACCTCCTACCATACAATGCTTCATACGGTGCCATTCCAATACTTGAATGGAAACTATTATTTTATGTAAATTCAATCAACTACAAGTGACTATCCAAGATCCTCCTTATTGTAGCACATAAGCCCTCAACAAATCCTCTAAAGACTGGATAGTCCTCTCTATTTGATCGTCCGTCTGCAGATGATATGCGGAACTCAACTTCAACTTGGTACCAAAAGCATTCTGCAAACCTGTCTAGAATTTCGAGGTAAACCTCGGGTCTCTATCCGACACGATACTTGAAGGTATCCCATGCAACTTTACAATCTCATTAACATACATCTTAGCCAGCTTTTCTATAGAATGATTGATCTTCATCGGCAAGAAATGAGTTGACTTAGTCAACCTATCCACTATTACCCAAATTGAATCATCACCTCTAACAGTCTTTGGTAACCCTGACATGAAATCCATAGAAACATTGTCCCATTTCCACTCTGAAATATTGAAAGGTTGCATAAGACTTGTAGGCTTCTATTGTTCAATCTTCGACTTCTTGAAAGTCAAGCAAGCATACACAAACTTAGCAATTTCTTTCTTCATACCAGGCCACCAAAACAATTTCTTTAAATACATTTTCGTAGCACCTGGTTGAATACTCAAATCGCTTCAATGCCCTTCCTCAAGAATTCTCTTCTTAAGTTCTGGAACATCAGGAACACAAACCCTATCACCAAGTCTCACCACACGATTCTCATCCACTCAGAATTCACCTTTGTTGCCTTGGTTAATCAACGTTAGTCAATCCACCAAACTTAAATCAGACTTCTGACCTTCTCGGATCTCTTTAAGAATCTCACTAGTCAGTTTCAACATTCCCATCTTCACACTATTGGATGTCTCTTCGCATGCCAAGCTCATATCTCTAAACTATTTGATCATCTCTAACTCTCGAACCATAAGCATTGACATATGCAAATATTTCCTACTCAAAGCACCAGCTACTACATTTGCTTTACCAGGATGGTAACTCAAATCAAAATCATAATCCTTCAACAATTCGAGCCATCTTCTCTGCCTCATGTTTAACTCCTTCTGACCAAATAAGTATTTTAAACTCTTATGATCACTGAACACTTCAAATTTAGAGCCAAAAAGATAATGTATCCAAATTTTTAGCATGAATGCCACAGTCGCCAATTCTAAGTCATGCGTAGGATAGTTCCTCTCATGAACTTTTATGTGTCTAAAAGCGTAACCAACAACATGTGTGTTTTGCATTAGCACACCACCAAGACCCATCTTAGAAGAATCACAATAAACTACAAAGGATTCATTCAGTTTCATAAAAATTAACACTGAAGCAGTCGTCAATCTCTTTTTCTGTTCTACAAAACTTTCTTCGCATGCAACATCCCACACGTAAACCTGACCATTTCGAGTCATCTGAGTCATTAGTAATGCCAACTTAGAAAATCTTTAAATGAATCTTAGGTAGTAACCTGCTAACCCAATAAACCTTTGAATCTCAGTTGTAGATTTTGGTGTCTCCCACTGCAACACTTCATCAACCTTAGAAGTATCTACCGCAATTCCACCACTAGAAATCACATGGCCAAGAGAACTCACTTCCTTCAACCAAAATTCACACTTTGACGGTTTTGCATACAACCTCAAGTCTCTGAGTTATTCAATAAGTCCAAACTCTTTCATAGTCACTTATCCATTAGGTTCACCCAAAATGATGAACGAATATTCTCTTGATAGAATGTAAAACACTTCACACACCATTAAGCCGGTAAGACAAGTCTATTACATCCAACACAACCCCATCTACTATCAACAAGAGATTAAGGGTGATCAGTTCCTCAATTTGTAGATAGGTAGCCGACAACCATGATGGCGCACAAATCATCGTTATTAAACTAGAATAGTGTTTTTTTAGAACTTATACTCAAAGTTACCTAAAGCATCATATTCTAGTTAATCCTCGTCATTCTAATCATTCTTACTCGACATAAGTTGTATCTCCATGCGCTCCTCTAGTATCTCCACATTCTTCCTAATACCAAACATCTCATTCCTTTAATTCATTCATTTACAATATATCATACTTGACCTCGTCATAAACAAGCTGTGACAATAACTAGTTATGCCCAAGAAGCTTCTAGTCTCTGTAACCGACTTTGGAACCTCTCAATGTAGAACCATACCTACTTGGGATGGATCCACATATATCATCATTCGAAATAACATGCTCAAGAAAACTCATCTCCTCAAACCACGATCTACGCCTTGACAACTTAGCATAAAGTTTCTTCTCTTTCAACATTGTAATTCACAACATTCGACATTCCCTTATTCTGACTTAGATTAACTAATAATCACCTTAACAAACACCACAACAAACTAATAAAAATATTCATAATGCCTACACAAGTTCTAAAATTTGTCTTCTAATTATCCTCCTCAATTCAATTATACTTTAGACATGCTCGCCTAACAGTTGGTCCATCAAATCGTCAATCTCTTGAAGTGGATATTTAATCTCACCCATTACCTTACTCAATCTTCGGTAATCCACACACGACCTCATTCAATTGTTTTCACAAACATGCAAACCTCTAAGCCTCATATCCCACGGGTTATCCTACTTTCTTAGCAGATACAAACACCAGTTCTTTACTGTCACTGAACTCAGATCCACACTCTGGAGGCAAGTCACAAATATCTTTGGGAAAAACATCAGGAATCACACAACACTGGCATATCACTAGCCGTCACATTGCTCTCTATTATCCGGGAAGCAAACACCAAAAAAACCTGATCGTTCTCTCTGAAGACATCCCAACTTGATCTGCAAACAAAATCACTAATTCGTACTCTCTTCAGTTTTCAAAAACAACATAGCTCAAACAATACTTGCAATCTTTGCAACTCAGCGGTGTATTGCACCAACTCCCATACCTGAAACATCTCAGAGAAGCAAAAGCTTCTCCCCCACTTGTTTCAAACCAACCCCTGCAGATAAATAGTTAGAAAAACAAGCAAGTACCAATAGTGTTTGATACACATGTCGCATGCTAAGGAACATACAACATTAGACAACCTAGCCGGATGGACCGACCTGCTCTGGTACCACTAATGTAACACCCTTCTAAACCCCATAGAATATTCATACTTATTTAAAATAATATCAGCGTAATACAACAAAAGGGCGTGACATTTTATTTATGAAATAATCATACGTGCTAGTCTTACTCCGTAACACGGGTTTTCAAAATTATTCATATACATATCTATTAACAAGGTTTCACATACTTGCAGCAGAATCATAGTTCAAACAAGTTTATTAAAACACTTCATAGTGCCCCATGATTCATGGTTCACAATTCAACATAATTTAAACTCCATGGAAACAATTTAAATGTCATAACAAAATAAGAATAAAATAGTTTTCAAAACAAAGCATTCCCGTCCCCGATGTTACATATCAGAGCAAGACCTTCTAGAATTAACGAAAATAAAACATACGCTCCAAGCTATTCTTCTAAGCCTTTATGGACTACTCTTGATTACCTGCACGTTACCCATGTAGAGGCAACATTCAAGTAGAAAGGATGAGTTCATCGCAATCATTATATAAGATATAAGTAATAGACATAGCAGAATAAACCAAAAGTATCACAACATAAACTAATAATTGTTATATTCCAAGTACCTTAACAATCATACAAATTCAACAATACAATACAACATCATCAATTTATGAACGATGCAATGCCACATAAGATGTAGTGCAACGACATAGACTCATGCATGTGGTATCAATTCATTTGATGGACATTTGGCCATCACCCTCTAAAGACCCCAATCATAGGATCGATTCCCACTTGGAACCGGAGAAAATCATAAACATCCCAAATCCACACAATGGGGTTGAGACCAAATCACATGACCAACATCCTAAATCAAAAAAATTGACCAAAGTTGTCCAATGAATGCATAATGCGCAACAACAATATAAACGATCAACAAGTAACATCATGTCATCAAAGAAATCAAAGCAACATCATAGAACCATCATATAAATCAATATATCATCATATATATCACATAATCATCATTATTAACCAGCATTATCATAAGATCGTCATATCAGAGTAATAGACATCCCAAATCCATACAATGGGATTTAGACCAAATCACTGTCCAACGTCCTAAATCATCAAAATAGACCAAAGTTGTCCAATGAATGCATGATGCGCAACAACAAACATACCGACCATAACTAGTCATACACATCATATTTCATGTATTCACCAACATCATCATATGTACTCATATAAGCAAAACATCATCATCATATTATCATATCATCATAACATCATAATCAACAAGCATCATATATATATATATATATATATATATATATATATATATATATATATATATATATATATATATATATATATATATATATATATATATATATATATATATATATATATATATATATATATATATATATATATATATATATATATATATATATATATATATATATATATATATATATATCACCACAAAACATCATATATATCCAACACGGGGAAACTAACTCTATCTTAATTTGGGTACTAGAATTATCTTCCTTATCCTTCATTTTACTCCTTATAAATATACTTCATCGCATTAGCTATGCAAAGCTTCGAACGGAGCATCAAACAGAGTTACAGTTCAAAAGTTATGGTCGTTACAAAAGTGTCAAAAATTGGGCTTCCCTCGGGTTAGCTCGCGTCGACCCTTGCGTCGACCTCTCACTGGCAGTTTGTGTCGACCGCCCCTTGTTTCCGTCGACCACTGCGTTGAAGACAACACTTCTCCTTCCTGCGATTTTCCATTGTTGGAGGCCTTCTAGAACTCCGAATTCGATTACGTAAAAAATCCTAGTTTCAGATTTTGAAATCCTATGATTATAGAATATTTATACCAGCCTATGACACTTATTTAGAGATACTATCCTCATACACTCATCAAAGATTCATTCATTTATTCATCAACCAACACCAATTTCTCACTAACCAAAACCTAAGGTAAATCCTAAAATTATCTACCACTTAAATCAAATATAATAATCAGATAAACACCCCTTACCTTATTGTTTTGAGTGATTGATTCTTCTCTTCTTGACTCTTACAGTGATTCTCCAAACTTCTGTGCCATAGCCTCTTCTCTTGCTCTTCTCCCAATATCTCGATCGTACAGAATGATCGTATAACTTTCTCTATTTCTCTATTATAACAAAGGACCCCTAACTTCTTCCTCAATTGCCATCACTTAGTATTATAAAATTTACCATCATGCCCTCACTCTTTCTATTAATTACCATCTTGTCCTTATTTTCTCTACATTTCTATTATTTTATTATTCTAATTATTTAAATCCAAAAAATTCTAATAAATCATTATTAAATCTAAATAATTCCAAACTAATTATTTAAATTCTAAACCTTCTTACTATCTCATCCTACACCATACAACTCATCATCTTAAACTTCTTATTTATCAAGTCATCGCTATTTACATCACATTTCCATCACGAATACACATCATATATTGTCACAAGGACTCACACAAGACACCAAAACATCATAAATAAGCATCAAAACATCAAAACACCATCTACTTCACATAGACTCATATAATCACACTAAATTAATTAATTAAATAATTAATATAAAATTCGGGGTGTTACATGGCCTGTTAGGCAATGGGTGTGCTTAGTGTTTGGGCTAGGCCCAGAGGAACTGATATAGAGGAGTCCGCTATGTAGCATACGAGAGGGCGTATGGGATTACGATGGGTGTGCATATCTTGGGTTATATGATTGAGATTACGTGGGTATGGATGAGGGAACACAATTATTATGGTGGGTTGCACGCATGGGATCACTAAATATAATATATTTTCATTTTATGAAACAAAAATCAATCGAGTTACTATAACTCTCTCTCTCTCTGGCCCTATTCTTCTTCTTCTTCTTTCTAAAAAATTCAAGAAACCTAAAGAAATCACTGCCTCTCCAAATCTAAACCTCGGCAGCGATCATCCTCACTCACCCCTAAAAATCAAAAAACATCATCTATTTACAAAAAACAAATAGAAAAGCTAAGCGATTTCATTACCTAGTTGTGTTGTCTCTCTTCTCTGTTTTGGTCTTGTTTTCCTAATCCCTCTTCTTCCTGTTTGCAGTTATGGTGGCGGTTTGATGGTGGCGACGGAGGTAGCGGTGCTTCAAGGAGAAAACAAGGGTTTCATATGTTGAAACCCTAGGTTTCCAAGGCGCAGTGGCAAGGCTTTTTCTATTCGTCTCTGAACTTCTTCCGATTTTTGTAAAATTTTCCTCTTATTTCTTTCTGTAAATTTTTTGTCAATTTTGTCTGTCTCTCTTCTGTGTAATAGCTCTTAGGTTTTTATAGATTTTTTAGGGATTTTCAGATTAGGAATCAAATTAGCTTGTCTGTAAATTTTGTACGATTTTAATTAGGGTTTGAATACCAAATTGATTTTGTTTGTATTAGGTTTTGATATGGATTAAATTAGTTTATGTTTTAGTATGATTATGTTTATGCGTTTTAAACAAGTTTCTGTTATTAGCTTGATATTGTTTCTTGATTCGGATTTTGTTTTGATTCTTCTCATGATTCACATTGTACTAGCAAGAACAAGTGTTATCAGTCTCTAATTCAAATAGTAAATGTTTTTTCTGAATTGAACTGTGAGCGTGTTTTTTGTTGATATGGGATTGGGCCTATAATGTGTTTGGGCTTCTCAACTAGGCCTGTTTGGTTTTGGACCATGAGTTCATTTTCTTTAATCAACAAAACAAAATGCATTTTTAATTAATAAAACAAAACACTATTCTTTTTTAATTAAGTTTAAAACATAATGTTTTATAATGAACAAAATCTTAACAAAAAACCTGATAATGGGCTGAACTGTTTGTTATTGGCCCTTTAACAAAAGAACATGTTGGCTTACACCCTCTTAAACTTGATTATAACCTAAATGGGCCATATTGTTATAAATACTTATTGGGCCTTAACATAATAAATTGTTTATAGCCCTTCTCTGATTTAACCATACTGGGCCTTAGACAAAGCACACACACCTCTATCCTTATTTAAAGCAGACCTCACTATTTCGGTGGGCCAATCCATTTAACCAATAAACTCCTCATTCAATCAACGCACCTTCTTTTTTCACCTTGTGGTGGACCTTTTTTAAAAATCTAATGGGCCATCAGATATTGATGGTTTGGATCAATACACCCTTTTTGATTTTAAACCCCCATAAAAATATATTCAAATTGAACGATATGATTTAAGATTGAGAAGTATAGTAACATTGAAATAATATGACCATTGAAATTGATAGAGAAAATTTGGGATATGACAATCACATACAGGCAACAATTAAATTCATCACACTTCACATAATCATATATTCAACATTTTCTAACACAAATCACATTTTCACATATACAACATTGCTCAACGATTCATGATTCAAATATAATCAATCACAAGTACCATGAATGTAACATTCACACAAATATCACATATTACGCACCAAATCAACATTTCACATTGACACATGTGACTCGAATGAAACTCAGTGCAATATGCATGTGGTACCAATTTTTATCCTTAACAGTTTTTATATTTAAATTGTACCCATCCCTCAAATAGATAACCACCAAAAATCCCACCCCCAAGCTTTCAAACCAATCCCCTAGGTTTAGGACAAGTCACTAGTCTCCACGAAACTAGCAAACATTGTCTCTTGACAACAAATGATGCATGTTCAATCTCAACAATTATATGCAATTAAGACCATCCCTCAATCTTAATTATACAAGCATACATCACATAATTCATCATATTTTTAATTATCTCACCATTGCAAAAACATGCATATTTGATGTCATCATTCACATATGAATCACTTTCATAGCATTCATCAATTCAACACATCAAAATAATTCATAGCAAACATTACCAAACAATGTGGTTCTTATCCAACATCAATTCTCAAGATACATACACACATGGATTATTCACATGAAATCCGTATTCATAATATCCCTACACCAAAACATCCTCACAAAACATAATAAACAATGTACAAAACATCGTTACAATCCAACACCAATCGCTAATACACATAACACATATACATTTCCTTTTATACAACCATACAATGATAAAGTTACCTACTTCCAACAAAACTATTTTTATCGAAAAGAATATCGTTCTAGCTATCTAACTCTTCGAACGGGGACTCAAACAAAGTTATGATGCAAAAGATATGACCAAAACGATTTTGCAATGCAAACACATGGGAGTTGACACAGCCACCCGTGTTAGCTGACACAGGTCGCGTCAGAACCTAGAAAACCACATTTTCACGCAATTTTGTTTGATTTTTCTCTTTTTTCAACCTTTCATCAAACCCCAAACCCCATGTTTTGACCTCCAACAATCTCAAAATATATCATATCATAAGAAACATGAAACAAGGAAGAAAACCACATTACAACACCATTACCCATCATATTCAAGGATTTATTATAAAAACCTAACAATTTCAAAACTATAAATTTAGGGATTTCATCCTAAACATGTTTCTACCCATTACATACATCACATACTTTCATAATCAAATAAAAACGTGAAGAATGGAAAAACACAAGAAAGGGGGGTTTAAATTGGGGTTTTAAAAAATAAGACAGTAGACACGTTGGTTATACTGGTTCATTTGAACTCAAACTACTCCAGTCCATCCACCAAGGTGATTTCGCCTCTCTCAACCGAGGTCTTAATCCACTAATCAAAACTTGATTACACAGATACAATGACTACTTTCAATGTCTTGAGTTTAAACTGCAACTCGGTTTCCTTAAGGTATTACAAGATAAATAAATTAAAGGTGTGCACAAAGATGTTTTCTAAACAAAACTATATCACAAACAGTGATGTATACACAATTGAAAAGCTTAAGATAGAATTGGATAAGAATATTTCTCTTTTGGTGCGCAGTAGAGTTGTGTGGTATTTCTTCTTCAAGTTTTCGTTATATAGGTGATGCATGAGAGACATGAGAATATGCTTTCGGAAGGTTGATAAAGTGTAGTTAATGTAATAAGTTTTCATTATCTTGGTTCAGCCGTTACTTTTGATTTGTAATAAGTGAGTTGTAACGCTTCAGAACATTGCTTTCTTGGGATCATATCAGAAGATGAATATTACTGTTAAGACTTCTTTCGATCTTCCAGAACATTACTTTATCAGAATATCAGAGTTTGGTTTGCAGTGTTGTTGCAATCAGAAGTTGTAACATTAGAGCTTCATCATTTAAGCGTGTTACACTTATTTTCTTCTAAGTGTGATGTGTCACAACAGAGATTTAAAAACATAACTCTCTCATCTTTTATGCTTCTTACATCAGAATTTCCCTTCACATAAAAATAAATTATTAGAGAGCATATTTGTTCTTTATATATATCATGTGTTTGTTATCATCAAAACTCTTACAAGGATGTAGAACCAAACTATGTTCTAACAATCTCCCCCTTTTTGATGATGACAAAAAATTGTATATTTTGATAGATTACTTAAGAACATAAACAATTAAAGTCTCCCCCTGAGTTGAATACTCAGATAAAGAAAAAAATACTTCCCTGAAGATGTTCTAATCAGAGCTTTGTGATGGAGTTTTTGATACGTCCATGTGACAGTAGTTACTTTCAGAGGTTACTTTTCAAGATATTTTCTTGTTTTACTTTCAGAGGATAAAAACATAGGTTATGATATTCAAAATATTTAAGACTAAGTCTCGATACTATTATATTCAAAATATCTTATGTTCTCCCCCTTTTTGTCAAGAATCAAAAAGCAATAAAAACAAGTAAATGTAACAAAAAAGGAATTTTGTATTCAAAGCGGATTAAGAGAAACAGAAGGAAATACATAAATAGAAGATTAAAATGAGAAACAAATAGCAGAAATAAAACAATTTTTCAGAGTTATGGTTGAGGAGGTGGAAGTTGTGTGAACAAGGATTCTAATAAAATCTTGATCTTATTATTTGATTCCTCTTGTTTCCCAAGCATCCCCTTAATTTCTTTTCTAGTTTCATCCTGTTTTTCTAGTCGTTCTTTAAAAACGTCATTTTCTTTCTTCAACTCCTCCAGAGTTTTCAACACAAGTGAGGAAGAGGTTGTTTCAGCAGAAGAGACCATGTTCTCAGAATTAACTGCAGTTGATTCTTGCTTAGGAGATTCTTCAATAGCCTTTCCTTTGTCTTGAAACATGACCGGAAGAAGAGGTTTATGAGATAGTTCATTATACTCTGATGTTTGAGGAGTTCCCCAAGGGGTGTTGTCCAGAAAAAGGAGGCGTTTCTTTACCTAGTGTCTCAGAACTTGATCTTTGAATATTTCCAGGCGATCGCAGAAGTTCTGTTGAGCAATTTCATATCCGAGCTCCTTTAGAATCAGAGTTTCAGAGTTAAACCATTTTTTGAGTTGATTCCAGTGAAAATCAGAAGCGGTTGGGTTAGGATTCTCCATGCAAGCTAACTTTAAGGAGTTAACTTATTCCTATATTTCTGTTTTAAAAATTAGCAAAGATTTACCAACATCTGATTTGGATATTTTTGGTGTTAGTATATGAATGACTATTTTATGAGAACTTGTGACAAGATTGTCCCAAGCTTCTAAATCAATTAATGTTTTGAGGGGATCTTCTGGGTAGTTATTGGGAGAGGGAGAGTCGGAAAGAATTATAGGTGAGTTAGGTAGTGTTGAGAGATAGAGAGATGGAAGATCTGGGATGAAGAAGGTTTGTGATAAAGTTGTGGGGATTATTGGTGGTTGAGAGATCGTGAGAGGGCAAGTGATGTCTGGGATGGATGTTGTGGTATCATAGTCAAAATTTGGATATTTGGTTTGGAGAGCTTCAAATTATGGATCAAATTGATCAATATCAGAGAGAACTTGTGCAAGTTCTGGCTGAGTCTAATCAAAATGGGTAGAAGGTGGATTTATCAGAGGATTGTTTGTAGATATAGAGGTATCAATATCTAAGCCAAAATCATCAAGGGTTTGATGAGATGGATCTTCAGCGGGTTTTGGAGAAGATGGAGTTTCATATGTTGATAAAATACTGATTCAATAACAGAAACAAAAGAAGAATTACCTTTCTTTTTTGCAGCTTTGGGGTTTTTTTGAGAAGTTCCTTCTGCAGCAGCTTTCCTTTTTCTTGATTTTCTGGGAGAAATTTCCAGAGGTTGTTTCCTTAGATGAAGAATGTTCACGTCTAAGATAGTACCATCACTCTTGTAGACTTCCAGATACCTGAGAACAATTTCTGGAGATGAGTCTGCTTGAGGGAAGAGAGGAAAATCCTTCAGAGGCACTCTTCGGGTGGTGATGACTTCCTTGGTGGTGATTGTTGGATCCTTCTTAATAGTTTCAATAATCTTTATCTTCTTCAGATTCTTGGTGTTTAGGGGCTTCCCAGAACAAGCTTCCAGAACATTTGCTTGTTGAGCCTCAGTCAGATGTTCTATCAGTCTGTTTTCTGTCAGAATATCTGAAATGAGTCTTCCCAAAGGAATCCAATCTCTCTTTGTTCTTTCTTCTTCTCTTGTTTATTTTACACTAGTTTTCAGGTGGTTGAACAGAAGATGTGGAAGATGAAATTTTGCTTTGATGGCGATGAAGTGCAAAAGGTGCTACTGATCAATGTTGATGTAGTCTAGAGAGATGGTTGGTTTCCCGTGATTGATGCACCCCAAAATTATTTTGGACCAAATTCTAAGATAATCCTTCAGATCTTTGATTTTGTTGGATGATTGGCCAGAGGAAAAATTTCTTTTGAGACAGTGGTTAGGTCAGAGCCTTTCTCTACCATTTCACTACATCTTATCCCACTTCTGTCATGTCCTTTGAGCTTCCTAATAAGGTCTTTAGTGATGATGATCTTCTTTCCCATAACATAGGACGTTACTTGATTATTTGAAGTTGTGGCATGGATCCAGAATTCTTTTACTAGTTTTGGAAAAAATGGATCTATGATACGATCAAATTATTTCCCCCATCCTTGGAACTCAACATCAGGGGTTAAGTCATACCCATTTTCTTTCATGATTATGAAATCAACAATAAGTTGACATAGAACTCCCAGAGAATCAATTGGTGTGAGAAGAGTTCTTGATTTTTCGATGTACCTTTCTTCATTTAAGGAGGAAGAACCATGGATAGTTTGAGAAACTTGAGAAATTTGTTGAGAGGAAGCCATTTGTTCACAGACTCTTTTAGGGTTTTTGAAAGATGAATAAATGAAGAGATAAAAGTGAGTGAGAGTGAATATGTGATAGTGTTTGTGAAAGAGTGAAGTATAAATAGCCAATGGAAGAGAAAATAGAAGTTCTAATTTTAATGAAAAAATATTTACATGCATTTAATTATTCCTGAAAAGAGGGATAACATGAAGATATGGAACAATAATTGATTTGACTCGCGCCTCAATGCATCAACTCAACTGTTTCAGTCCCTTCCGATTTTGAACATGTGTTCAGCCTTAGAGGGTGACTTTGCGTTTAGAGTTGACAGATGTTGATATTCTGAACTGCTTGCTTCTATCTTAGAAATGAAATTTTCTTTCGGTACGTTCCGATCTTCTGGATAGTTCCTGATACAACTTTCCTTCTCACTTATGAAGAACTATTGTTCAGATGTTCACATAAAAAAAATTAAAGCATAATGTTCTGAGAGTTAAATATATAGAAGCTACATTTTCATTCTGGACATAATTCCATACTGAGATGATCCAGAATGAAATTAAATCTATCTTTAGGAAGGGGTTTAGTAAAGAAGTCCGCCCATTGGTGGTTTGTGTCTATAAATTTTAAGGAAAGAATTCCCTTGAGAATATAGTTCCTAATAAAATCATGTTTAATTTCCATATGATTAGCCCTAGAATGTAAAATGTAATTTTTTGAAAGACAAATAGCAGAAGTATTATCGTAGAGGATATGAATGTTACTCTCATATATATTAAAGTCTTCAAGTTGATTCTTCATCCAGAGCATCTGTGTACTGCATCCAGCTGCATCTCTATATTCAACTTCAGCATTTGACAGTGCAATAGTGGATTGTCTTTTTCTGGACCACGAGATTAGATTTTCTCCCAGAAACTAGCAGATTCTAGAAGTGCTTTTTCTTTCTATTCTGTCTCCGGAAAAGTCAGCGTCACAATACCCTACTAATTTATATTCTCTGGATTTTCTATAACAAAGACCAAGATTAGTAGTACCTTTTAGATACTTGAAAATTCGCTTAACTGCTGTTATGTGAGATTCTCTAGGATCTGATTGGAATCTAGCACAAAGACAAACACTATAGAGAATTCCAGGTCTTAAAGTAGTCAAATATAAGAGAGAACCAATCATACTTCTGTAGAGCTTCTATTCTACCTTCTAACTTACCTATTCCATTTCTAGAAGTATAGGAGTTTTGGATGGCTTACTTTCTGACAAATCAAATTTCTTCAGAAGTTCTTAGACATACTTTCTTTGATGAATGTAGGTTCCTTCTAGAGTTTGATTAATTTGGATACCCAGAAAGAACTTGAGTTCACCAATCAAGCTCATTTCAAATTTTTCCTGTATAGACTTAGCAAATTCTTTTCCCAAAGAGGCTTTAGTAGATCTAAAAATTATATCATCTATATAAATTTGACAGACCATAATGTCCTTTTTAAACAGTTTATAGAATAAGGCTGTGTCCACCTTCCCTCTGGTAAAATCATTTTCTAACAGAAAATTACTTAGTCTTTCATACCAAGCTCTAGGAGCTTGTTTTAGACCGTACAATGATTTTTTTAAGTTTATAAACATACTCTAGATGTTTTGTATTTTCAAAGCCAGGGGGTTGGTGCACATAAACTTATTCATCAATGTAACCATTTAAAAACAAACTTTTAACATCCATCTGATAAAGAGTGATGCCATTATTTAAAGCAAAAGAAATTAAAAGTCTGATAGATTCTAACCTAGAGACTAGAGCAAAGGTTTCTGTATAGTTTATCCCTTCTTGCTGACTATAACCTTGTGCCACTAGTCGTGCTTTGTTTCTGACTACTTCTCCTTGTCAGTTTAGATTGTTTCTGAAGACCCATTTGGTTCCAATGATGTTTAAGCCTTTTGGTTTAGGCACCAGATCACACATAATGTTTCTGGTGAATTAATTTAGTTCTTCATGCATTGCAAGGATCCAATCATTGTCTAGTAGAGATTTATCAATGGAGGTTGGCTCGATCAGAGATACTAATCCCATGAGTGATTCTTAAGAGTTTATGAATGTATATCTTATTCTGATTGTATCATTTTTCTTTCCCAGAATCATGTCCTCTGGATGGGCTAAGCTGCTTCTAGATTATCTCTTCTAGATGGGGTCTTCAGAAGTTATGTGATGTTTGTGACATATTCTTCTGTATTGGGCTGAGATTATTTATTAAGAATTTTTGACGATATATCTTCAGTACCTGTATGTTGGACTTCTATTTCTGTAAAAGTTTTTCCCTGCTTTGAATTTTGAGAGCCAAGCTTATCATCAAATCTGACACTAATAGATTCTTCCACAGTTCGTGTTTCTGTGTTATATACTATATAGCCTTTTGAGCATTCATAGTATCCTAACATGAGACACTTTTATTCTTTAGAATCAAAATTGTTCAGATGTTCTTTGGTGTTTAATATAAAGCAAGTACATCCAAAAGGATGGAAATAAGAGATGATGGGCTTTCTGTTCTTCCACAGTTCATATGGAGTCTTATCCAGAATAGGTCTTATAGAGGTTCTATTATGAATGTGACACACTGTGTTAATTTCTTCTACCCAGAAGTTTTTAGAAATGTTAGTCTCATTGATCATGGTTATAGGACAAGAGAAATTATGAGAGATGCCATTCTCATTAAAAAAAGTTTTCAAATCTTTTGTTTTCACGTTCCCCACTATGAGCACTTCTGACTTTAACAATTCCAAATTTTTTTCGTTTTGAACTTGGTTACAGAAGGTAGAGAACACAGAGTGTGACTCATTCTTGTGTCTTAAGAACTTTACCCATGTCCATCTGCTATAGTCATCTACGATCACTAATCCATACTTCTTGCCACTGATGGATGTAGTTTTCACTGGCCCAAACAGATCTATGCAGAATTTCTAATGGTCTAGAGGTAGAAAAAACATTTTTTTATTTGAAAGAAGGTTTTGTAAACATTCCTTTTTGACATGCTTCACACAGATCATCAGAGCTGAACTTAAAGATAGTTAGGAAGTCCTCTGACCATATTGAGTTTATTAATATGAGATATTCTTCTCATACTAACATGCCCCAATCTTTTGTGCCAGACCCATTGCTCGTCGTTAACAAATATAAGACATTTTACATTTTGACTTTTTAGTTCAGAAAGTTGTATTTTTTAAATGTTGTTCTTTCTCTTACCATTAAAAAGAATAGATCCATCTTTCTGACTAACTGCTTTACAGGACTTTTGATTAAATATTATATCATAACCGTTATCACTTAATTGACTTATGTATAACATGTTATAGATTAATCCATCTACTAACAAAATATTAGTTATAGAGGGAAGTGTATCATTACCAATAGTTCCAAAGCTAATAATCGTTCCTTTCTGATTGCCTCTAAAACCTACATAGCCTCCAGATTTAAGCTCGAGACTTTGGAAAGTATGCTTTCTTCCCGTTATGTGTCGAGAGAATCCATAGTCCAGGTACCAATATTGATGTTTCAACTTTGCTGTTAAAGACATCTGCAATATAGACGATTTTATTCTTACGTACCCATATCTTTTTGGGTCCTTCTTTGTTAGAGTTTCCAAAATTCTGGTAGAGTTTCCAAAATTCTTTTTGAATTTTGGTTTTGTAGAAAAACATCTCTATTATATTTTATATCATGTGTATGTCCATATATAAAGTGTGAATAGAGTGGTGTGTGTTTTATAACTATATCATCAACTTTCTTTAGTTGAGATGTTTCTTCTCCCCTTGGTTTCACATATCCTATACCTTTTCTGTCGTTTCAGCTAACTTCATAGATCATTGAAGCCACCTTTCTCCTATCTATGTTTTTAACTAGAAAATTTTGAAAGTTGTAATCATATTCTTTTATGATTTTATCAGAACTATTTGAAACTTCTTAAACATTTTCTTTCTGAACTTTTTGTAATTCATTTTTAATAACATGGTTTTCATTTTTAAGTTTGGAAATGGTTTCTTTTAGCTCAGTGTTTTCTGTTTTTAGTTTCTTAGTTTCTTCAGAGTTAGTGTTGTACCCCAAAATTTTCCCTCTCACTTATCAAGAATTTGCTCACAAGATCTCCTTTGGCTCAAGACTACATTAGGGTTGATCAGCTCAAGACACCTCATTAAACACTGTTGACCAAAATTAGGGTTTGAGATTGCACAAGGATATTTGAACTTCCAATTCCCCATAGGACTTTAATGGATCATTATGGACCCTCCAGATTACTCATGTCAAGTTTCAAACGTTGAATCCCACTTTTGCTCAGTCAATTAAGCAGTTGACCTAAAAATCAACTGTATTGGGGAAAAAGTCAACTATGGCCAAATTATAGTCAAACTCCATAATTTTTTATCCACATCAACATTTTAAACTCATATGTATCATTTTATCATGTTTGGACCATAATTCCTCAAGAAATTTGATCAAATCTTCAAAAGGTTAAAATGGTCAAAATTAGGGTTTTGATTGGGAAAGGGCAATTTCTGATTTTTGACCTAGCAAATGATAAATTAGTTTAAGTAATGATCTCAAGAGTCAAATTGCATCATTTTTACCTAATTACATGGCTCAAAACATTTCTAAAGTCCAATGGATCGACAGATGAATTTTCAGTCAACTGATCAAAAGTCAACTGTATACTAAAAAGTCAAACTTTGACTTTTTGGTCAAAATCAAATGTCAAATATCACAATTCATTAATGCATGTCAAAATATGAAACGTATTCATCAATAAATAAAAAATTCAAGATTTCATTTTGAAAAGTTAAAATTTCTAAACTTAGAAATTTTTTTAAGTGTTGGAAATTTCTTGTTTTTTCACAACATTGAGCAAAATTTTCACCATGATGCAAGATGATTCAGAGGAAACTTTCAACATGAAAGTTGTAGATATCCACGAAATCTACAACATTTCTATATGTAACTCCTTCCAAAAGTTCTTGGATCTCAAGTTATAATTTTAAGAACACGTGGTCATGAAACAAAACACTTAGTGAAATCTTGCCCTATTTTAGTCAGGATTTTGACTTAACTTCATGGCACTTTTTCATATAGTTCCAAGGGGAATTTTCAAAAGTGATTCAAAGAGGAATTTTAAAGCACATTAAAATATTTCCAAAATGTTCAATAACTCCTTGAGATCATTTTTGAGTAGGGAGAATCGAAGAGATGAAGTTAGGGTTTTCACACTTGAATTACAAGTCATTTTATGACGAACAAGATTCCAAATTCAAACTTATGCTGTATAACCACTACTTTTCAGGCCTCAAACTTGTTAGGAACTCCACAATTAATTGCTTTCACAACTGTTAGAGGTCTCAATTAAAGCATTCAATGCAAGGCCATGCTTTATATCCATTTTGGGAAGAAAGTGCACAATGTCATTTTGATAAAGTAGCTTTTTGCATAAAACTTGTTCTTGAGCCTTACACTTGTTCTCTTCTGATCATACATGTCTTATAACTCAAGATAAAAAATTTTAGACACTTACGATCACCCAGCCCATGCTTGTACTACATATTGAAACTTGTTTTCCCACTTTTCTTCAAAATCAAGTAACCTAGCAATTAGCTTGTAACTTATACTTCTGACTATCCAAAGCATTCAAGACCTTTTGCTGATACATACACAAGTTATTTTCCATAAATCCCATGCATGCTTAAGCCCTGAAAACACCAAGAACACAGAATCACCAAAAACACTTCAAAACTTGCCATTTCTGAGTTTTGAATTCAATCTCCAAATTTGCTCCTGCGTTTATTGGCCATTTACTTTCAAAAGCTTCTAAACAACATACACAAACAACCCCAACACCTGCAACACCACTGTAACACCTCCATCCTCATCCACCATTTTCAAAAACAACACCTTGCACCTTGACTTCCCCAGAAATCCTCAGGCACTTTCACCTCAAGCTAAGCATCCCATTAGCTTCCTAGGATCTTGAGGAAGCTAATCCAATCATTGGAAATTACTAAAATCTACTCAAACTCCAAACCCGATACCCTCTTGCAAGGTAAGTTTTCTGACTTTTGAACTCTTCATACATGCATCATTAATGGTTTATTTGTGAATGAAAAATGTAGATATCATTGCCCTAAAGCTAACCATGTCCAAATTTTATATTAATTTTGTTTGAGCTTAGAGAATTTTAAGATTGAAGTTTCTGAAATTTTTAGGGTTCAGATTAGGGCCATTAAAATTCATGTTTATCTTTGATCTATAATTTTAGTGCTTTGCATTTATGAAATCATGAGGAAATTTGCTACAAGTTTCCTGTTTACACTTTTCATTTTTGTTGAGAATTGAATGAGATACAGAGGTTCAGGCTGGGCGTGAGGTTGAAGATGAAGTTGGCCTCAGGAACGTGTTTACCATATATATTTATGGTTTAATTTATATAAACGGATGTATAGCCACCCTAGTGGTAGAAGCGTGTGCCTGTGAATAGAGGGACCTGGGTTCGAGCCCCAGTGGTACCCTTTTGTTTTTTTTTTCATATTTTTCACATTCTGACTTTCCTTTTTTGGCAGCGCTGGGCCTCAGTCTTTGGGCCTTATGTTTTTTGTTCCTTCTAATCCCCTTGCTATCTGTTCACACCCTGGCCCATTTTTTTTTCTTTTTTTCTCATTTTTATTTATTTGTTTTCTTAAATATTTTTCTAATACTAAAAAATCAGAAAAAATATAAAAATATTAGATTTATATTTTAAAATAGTTTATTTATTTTTTACACAAAAAAATTATTTTATTTAAACATACTTTATTCATTTACTAATTGGTTTGTAAATTTAATTAAAAACTAGGGTTTTAGTTATTTTATTTTATACAATTAAAATATATTATTTTTAAAACCAAAAAAGACCAAAAATATTTTATAATACTATAAATTATTTTTAAAACAAAAAATACCAAAAATATTCTTCTTATAAACTTAATTTCTTTTTTAATCAATTAATAGATTAGGGTTTTGTTAATTTCTTTTCCTAGTAAATTTAGGTTTTGCTTTTTTACTAATTTATTTTATTATTTTTCTTTTAGTTAATTAGGTTAAAACAAAAACCCTTTTTTCCTAAAAATTCCAAAAAAAAACATCCATTTACTTTACATTTAAATTCTTGTATATTTATTCATTTTGTACATTATTTATTTCAATTCTTGTACAAATTCAATATGGTTGTAATAGATAATTAGGCTTTATTTTCTTGCAATCCCCATTTATAATTTGTGCACCCCCTCCTGTAAGTATTGTAATAGCGTAGTAATTTTAAATTCCACAATTTATCGCTTTATATACAAATGCTAGTAATTAGGGTTTGTATGGAAAGACTAAAACCAATCAATTAGAAAACCCTAACCAAAGACAAAACCAAACATAAAAATAATACACTTGCACACAAGCACCCCTAGGGTAAATCCACTTGGTTGCCTTACAAAATGGTCATATTATGAATGTGAGGTATCTTAGCAAAAACAAGCAAAATATAAGATCATAGTCCCTCGATGACGCTATCTATGTTGCCTTTCAAATGATCTTAGTCCCTAAAAGAGAATTATAATATACCTTGCAACATTTCTAATCATGGTTAAACGATGACCCACGCCCGTGCCGTTTGCATCCAAATATAGGGTTACTTACCAAATCAATGGTAAGATAACAATGTCAAAGGAAAGAGGAAATGAACATGAAAGACTTTTGAGTTGGTAGAATTATCCTAATTACTTGCTCCATTTCAAAATAAAACATCCTTGCTATTTTCAAAACACCAACACCTTCAAAACACCTTTCAAACTTGAAAACATTTTCCAAAGATCAACATCTTTGTATACATTCTTACGGACGAGAATCATTACAAAGTTTGTCTAAATAATGGCCTCTTTACAAAATACTTTCAAAAACCACACAAAGCACAATTTTAAACAAAAGCAAGTGATCTAGCAAGTAACTAAGAGCCCATGGACAACCATTGATGAAAAGGGTGTTAATACCTTCCCTTTTCATAATCTACCCCCCGAACTCAAGAAATAATCTCAAAGGTCTTTCCTGTTCTTTTTCACCTTTCCTTTTGGATAAAAGAAAAGTCGGTGGCGACTCTTGCTAACCGCAACATTTGCAATCAAACGCAAAACACCCAAGTCAGTTCTCCCACCGCATCACAGAACTGGTGACTCTGTTGGGGAAAATTCTAAAAGTGGGGTTACCTTAGGGTTAGACCACATTTACTTGATTTCATTGTTTGACTTGTTTTCTTTACATTATGGTTCTTTGTTTGGGTTTGAATCCTCTACCTGGATTTGGGATACCTTATAGGTAAGTAGCAATACGTTGTGGAAATTGTGTGGGGTATACCGACATGGTCTAAGCAATAGCTATGTTAGTGCGACATATTTGTGGGTACTGGTAGCCCTTGAGTTAATCAAGGAGAATACGGGGCCACAGAGTGATGTCATGAAGCACTAATGAACTTTTAGAAACTTTACTTGACCAACTTGGCCATTAGGACGTAGTGAGATAACCGACTTTGGTGCAGTCCAAAGTTGGTAGATGCTCGATACTACACTCATTGAGGTTTGGTTTTTTGGGATATTTTGGTCTCCATTAAAGAGGCTTATGCTGAAACAATGACCAAGGAAACAAACCAGTGATATTGAGCTCCTTAGAACCCGATTACTATTTCTAGGATAGGTTTTAAGCCAACTAAACTTCAAGAGGGTACTTACCTATAAAACTCCATGCAAGCCTAAACCTAAGGACTTGTTTGCTTTGTTTGTGTATATTTACTTGTACATAACATCATGAACATCATAACATCATATTCATTCACTAACCATTTCAAGGATTTTGGGATTTATCTTTGTTCTGTTTTGTAGGACATGGATTCTATTCGCAGTAAAACCATTCAAGTCAATCTAGTAAGGATCCATCCACAACTTAAAAAGCTAGCTTCAAGGATTCCTGAAAATTCTCCATTCACCGAAAGACATGGTCGCCTACTAAACTTAGTCATCTCCAACACTGATGAAGACATGATGAAGGTGCTCTTTCAGTTCTTTGATCCTTTACACCATTTCTTCACATTTCCCGATTATCAACTTGTGCCAACTTTGGAAGAATTCTCCCAACTCTTGAGGATTCCTATTCTCAATCAACTACCCTTCAACGGTGTGGAAAGAGATCCAAAGCCAGAAGATATTGCTCAAGCTCTACACTTGCAACCATCTGATATCACAACTAATTGGGAAACAAGGAGTGGTATCAAAGGCTTCCTAGCAAAGTTCTTGTTTGAGAAAGCCCAAAATTGTTGGAACTCTTTGGATCTTCAAGCTTTTGAGGAAATTGTGGCTCTCCTCATCTATGGGGTGGTTTTGTTTCCAAATCCTGACCAACTCATAGATGTGAAAACTGTCAAAATATTCATATCCCGCAACCCGATGCCTTCTTTGCTAGGGGACATCCTACATTCTTTTCACACTCGCACTATGAGGAAAAGAGGTATCCTTATGTGTTGTACTCCTCTCTTGGAAAGATGGTTTATTTCTCATCTTCCCCAATATGTATTGAAGAACGAGCAAGGTTCAATATGGTCACAAAGGTTGATGACGCTCAAACATTCAGACATTCATTGGTGTTCCCGATCCATAGAGAATGTTACTATTATCGACCACTGTGGAAAATTCCCTAATGTCCCTTTACTTGGAATTAGGGGAGGTATCACCTACAACCCCTTCTTAGCCTTAAGACAGTTTGGTTATGCCCGAAGGGATGGCCCACATGAGATGCTCATTCAAGGTTTGGTATTTGACTACGAGAACGACAATCAAGGTCATCGCCTGAGATTTATCCAAGCTTGGAGGATGTTGAACAAGGTAGATAGTAAGGCATTATGGCATAAGAATTCCATCCCTCTTGAGCCTTACCTCAAATGGGTATGAAATCATGCTCAGAGTCTTATGATGCCTTATCCCTCCATTCTCCCGGTAATCATTGAGCCTGTTAGGAAAGGAGATGTTCTATACACTATTCGGCATCCTAACATGCCCACCTCTCTTGAAGACTTACAAAGAGATTTAATACAACTCAAGTGGGAGCGAGACACTTTCAAAGCCCAATTCTACACCAGCGAGAAGAAGGTTTTGGAACTCACTAAGCAAATTTATAAGGAGCAGACTCTGAATGCCTACATCACACCAAAGAGGATGCGTACAACCTTTTTATCTTAGATTTTTTATATTGTTTTGCACAAAGAGGCATTGATGTACTCAAGCTTTAATTTATTAATATAACATGTGTTTCCTTTTTTATCTAAAAAAAATTTGAATCTTTAAAATCCTTGAAATCATTGCATATGCATCTACCATTCATCATAACATAAGCAGGTTTCTTGCAACAAGTCTCCTCATCTTTCTACTGTTTATTTCAGTAAGATGGATCTCGAGCAGACGATGAAGGAGCTCCAAGCACAAAATGCTCAGTTTCAACAGATGTTCTTAACTCTAGCCAAAGGACAGGAAGAGTTGAAGACCTTGCTGGTTGAAGAGAAGAAAAAGAAATCAAAGAAAATAACTGGAGTTCTAAATATGTGAAGAAGATTCCAATGTCAAGCAAGAAGGACCCTCGACTTTGCAACGTCATCTGGTGAGAAAGACAATCAAGATGGGAAAGGCAAGGAAGCAATTGCCCATCCAAATTCAGAAGAGGAAGAGGAAGAAGAAGATTATTCTGAAGAACAATATCCTCCAGCCGATGACAAGTATAAGCATCTGGAAGAACGGTTAAGTGCAATGGAAATTCAAAAAGTGCCTGGATTGGACTTTGAGGAGTTAGGGGTTAGTGTATGGGATTGTCATTCCTCAAGAATTCAAGGCACCAGTGTTCGCCAAGTATGACGGAGTCTCATGTCCCAAAATGCATCTCTGGTCCTATGTGAGGAAAATTCAGCCTCATACCACTGACAAAGATTTATGGGTACACTTCTTTCAAGACAGTCTGTCCAGAACTCAACTTGATTAGTTTTATCAGCTAGAAAGAGCCAATGTTCATAATTGGGAAGATCTGGTTGCTGCCTTTTACAAACAATACCAATATAATGCATACCTTGCTCCCACCCGTACTCAACTCCAGATTATGGCCATGGTTTCAAGTGAAGGCTTCAAAGGCTATGTGCAAAAATGGAGGGACTTAGCAGGGAGAGTCCAGCCTCCACTATCTGAAAGAGAGTTGGTAGACATGTTTTTGGGCACCTTGTCCGGTCCTTTCTTTAATCACTTAATTGGGAGTTCCTCGACAGGTTTTACCGAATTGATATTGATTGGAGAAAGAGTGGAAGTCGGGATAAATAATGGGAAGATTCAAAAAGATGCATCATCTGCTGCTGTAAGAAAACCATTCATTGGAAAAAAAGAAGTTGTTGCTGTATATCCTCAAAGAAATCAAGATAGGGTTGAACGCCGTCCAATGGTGGGGGTTGTCATTATTCCTAAACCCACACCTACTCAGCAAAGAAGCAACCAGCCATGAACGGAAATACCAGTCAGACAGTTCACCCGAATTAATATGATACTATTTCAAGTATTGTCACATTTCTTAAGATCCAATCTAGTGACTTTGAAAGAAGCTCTAAAGAATCCTAACACTACCTCTCCTTATTATCATCCTAATTCCCGCGGTGCATACCATTCTGAGAGTCCTGGCCATGACACTAACAACTGTTGGGCTCTGAAAAACAAAGTACAAGACCTTCTTGAAGCCAAAGAGATTGAATTCGACGCGCCAGAAATTCCCAATGTAATCACTGCCCTTATGCCCAAGCACGACCATATTGTCAACATTGTTGAGGAAGATATGTTTGTTACTTTGGTTGATGAACTTGTGACACCACTCCTGACTATCAAAAAGAACTTGTTGAATGCCGGTGTATTCCTAGGCTGTGATGAAAGCTGTCATTTCTGTTTATCCTCACCAACCAACTGTCATTTGTTAAAGGCAGGCGTTCAATGCCTAATAGATGACAAGGAGATTTTGTTCGAGAAGACTTCTATTCCAACTGTTTCTTATAATGATGTTTCCATAGTGACCATATCCGCCAATTCTTCCAGGGTCTCCACCAAAAGACCCGTTAGAATTACATTAGTTCCTAAAGTAGCTTCGTTGATAATTACAATGCCTGGATCAATCCCGTATTTGTCAAACAAAACCGTCCCATGGAATTATGGAGGTGATGTCTACTATCACGGTATCAAGCAAGATTGGCCAGCTGCTGAATATTCAAGCTCTGAGAAAGTTGACTCCGATATCAGTAACATCACAGGGACGAGCAAGATAACCCGAAGTGCAAGGGTATTCTCTTCAAAAATTGCTCCTCCAAAAGTTATTTCTGGACCTGTAATCATTCCTGTTGTTATTGCTCCTCCAAAGGCTATTCCTAGTCCTGTAATCATCTCTGCTAATAATCCTGCTGACAAAACTATTATAGTCCCTGTTATCACCCCTACTGACATTCGTACTTCCGAGTCAACCGAGACTCGAGGCAAAGGTATTCTGGTTGAGCCTGTCCATACAAAGGCATAATCAGTAGCTATCCCTGAGACCTCCCGAAAAGAGATGGAGGAAATTTTAAAAATTATAAAAAGAAGCGACTACAACGTAGTCGAAAAACTGGGGAAAACTCCATCAAAAATTTCCATGTTGGCTTTATTGCTATGTTCTGAGGCTCATGCAAAGGCCTTGGTAAAATTCCTTAAACCTGCCCATGTACCCTAAGAAACATCTTCCGATCAGTTCCAAGACTGTATAGCCAGCTTGACTGCAGATAATGGTTTAGGTTTTTCGGATGCTGATTTAACGCCAAGGGGGAAGAAGCATAACGAGGCATTGCATGTCTCAGTCGAATATAGGGGCACGACTTTTGCTCATGTTTTGGTTGATACCCGTTCGTCTCTGAATGTGCTGCCTAAAAAGGCTCTTGATAGGCTTGATTGTGAAGGATTGACCTTGAAACCTAGCAACATTGTAGTGAGGGCCTTCGACGACTCAAAAAGGATGGTGCATAGGGAAGTGGACATCCCCATAAAAGTTGGAACCCAAACATTTGATTCAACATTTTATGTAATGGATATTAGCCCTTCATATTCCTGCTTATTAGGCCGATCGTGGATCCACAATGCTGGTGTCGTTACCTCTACGTTGCATCAAATGCTAAAATATCCAATTCAGGGGAAAATCATCACTCTTCATGGAGAAGAAGAGTATATGGTCAGTCAGCTAAATTCCTTCAGATATGTGGAATTAGATGGTGAATTTATTGAAACTCCATTCCAGCACTTTAAAGAAGTGCCGCAAACTGTGGCAGTGACCAAGGTTGTTTCTCAAGTCCCAAAAATTACAAGGCCTCCGCTCAAGATGTCGTCTTTAAAAGATGCCAAGGCAGTGATAAAAGAAGGTGGGTGCACTATTTGGGGCTAACTCCCGGATATCCCATACAAATCTGAAAAATTTAGTTTGGGTTTCACTTCAAGAGCCCAGAAAGTTGTACGCCGTGCTCGTGCCGGAGGACCACCCTTGAAGATCAGCAACCAAAGAGTCAACACAGTGGAGGATGATGAAGATATTTATGACCTAGAGGATTGGATTTTCCCAACTGTCAGTGGAGGGCTCAACAACTGGGAAGCTAGAGATTTTGTCCCGGTCACTTTTATCCAACAATAATTTATCTTTAAATTTTGTCGGACTTGTAATACTAAACAATTCAGACTCTTAAAACCTTGTGTTTTATCCGAGGCACAATGGTCCATTTGTAAGGGTTATTATCTCATTTCCATATGACATCAATGAAACATGGACGTTTTTGCATACAAACTTTGTGCTCATTGTTTTTCTTTTTTACATTTTCATTTCTTTCAAAGATAGATATACTCTTACACACACTCACATTCAAAATGAAGATATACATCCACTCGGGATCCCATGGGTAACAATTCTGCTATGGCCTTCTGTGATTCTGAAAATCTAATCTACCAAGCCGAAGACGAAGGTGAGGAAGATTGTGAAGTACCAGGGGAACTCGCCAGGTTACTGCAATAAGAAGAAAGGACCATACATCCCCACGAGGAACCAGTGGACACAATTAACCTAGGTACCGAAGAAGACAAGAGAGAAGTTAAGGTGGGTGCCAATCTGGAACCCAGTGTCAAAGAGCGTCTGATTCAGCTGCTACATGATTATGTTGAGGTCTTTGCCTGGTCATACAAAAACATGCCAGGACTTGATGCAGACATCGTGGTACATCGTCTACCAACAAAAGAAGATTGTCCACCGGTAAAATAAAAGGTCTGTCACATGTAACCAGACATGTCAGTGAAGATCAAAGCGGAAGTCATGAAATAATTCAACACTGGATTCTTGGTCGTTACTTCCTATCGGCAATGGGTCGCTAATGTTGTTCCCGTGCCTAAAAAGGACGGAAAAGTATGAATGTGCATGGACTACAGAGATTTGAATAGGACAAGCCCTAAGGATGATTTCCCACTTCCCCACATTGATATTCTAGTTGACAATACGACACGGCATAAAGTGTTTTCCTTCATGGACGGTTTCTCAGGCTACAACCAAATCAAAATGGCGCCTGAGGACATGGAAAAAACAACCTTTGTCACATAGTGGGGCATATTCTGCTACAAGGTTATGCCATTCGGGTTGAAGAATGATGGGGCAGCCTATCAGCGTTCCATGGTAGCCCTATTTCACGACATGATACATCACCAAATAGAGGTCTATGTGGACGACATGATAGTCAGATCTCAAACAGAAGAGCATCTTGACCATTTACAGAAACTCTTTGAAAGACTAAAGAAATACAAGTTGAGGTTGAACCCAAATAAATGCATGTTTGGAGTGAGGTCTGGTAAACTCCTAGGCTTTGTCGTCAACAAAAAAGGTATTGAAGTCGATCTTGCCAAGGTGAAAGCTATACAAGAAATGCCTGCTCCTCGTACTGAGAAGGAAACCATAGGATTCTTGGGACGGTTAAACTACATTTCCAGATTCATTTCTCACCTAACAACTACTTGTGAACCAATCTTCTAATCACTGAAGAAAGATCAAGTAGTCAAATGGAATGATGAGTGCCAAACTTCCTTTGACAAGATCAAAGAGTACCTGCAAGAGCCTCCTGTTTTGATGCCACCAGTCAAGGGAAGACCATTGATCATTTATCTAACCGTTTTGGAAAATTCAATGGAGTGTGTGCTGGGGCAGCATGACGAGTATGGCCGAAAAGAGCATGCTATTTATTTCCTGAGCAAACAATTTATCGACTGTGAAACCAGATATTCACTGCCTGAGAAAACTTGTTACGCTCTAGCATGGGATGCTCGCCGGATAAGACAATATATGTTGACCCATACTACCTTATTGATATCTAAAATGGATCCAATAAAATACATCTTCGAGAAACCCGCTCTCTCAGGAAGAATAGCGAGATGACAGATGATCCTGACAGAATATGACATACAGTATAGTACCCAGAAGGAAATAAAGGGCAATGTACTAGCTGATCACCTTGTTCATCAAGATGTGGATGACTACCAGTCCATGAAGTTCGAATTCTAAGATGAAGAAATCATGATGGTAAACAACTGTGAAGGATTCAGACCATATGACGAACCTGAACAAGGATCCCGATGGACCCTGGTTTTTGATGGGGGCATCCAACGCACTCGGAAATGGTAAAGGTGTTGTGCTCATATCTCCTGAAGGATGTCATACTCCCTTTACTGCAAGACTCTGCTTCAATTGTACAAATAACATGGCAGAATACGAAGCGTGCATTTTTGGTCTCAAAGCTGCCTTAGATTTGGGGATCAAATCTTTAAATGTATTCGGAGATTCAACTTTGGTCATTAGCCAGATCAAAGGGGAATGAGACACCAAACACCCTAACCTTATCCCCTACAAAGAACACGTGTTGAAATTGATCCCACATTTTGAGAAGATTACCTTCGAGCATTTCCCGCGAGAAGAAAATCAGCTAGAAGACGCACTAGCTACAATGTCATCCATGTTTAAACTTAAATGGGATAAAGAGGCTCCCCAAATCACCATTGAACCAATGGATGAACCAGCTCACTGTCACGAGATTAATACTGAAGAAGTAGTGGGCCAGCCTTGGTTTCACGAAGTCAAGAGGTATCTCGAGGCTCAAGAATATCCGGAAAGAGATTCAGACAATGATAAGAATTTCTTAAGGAGATTCTATGCTAAATTCTTCCTTAGTAATGGCATTCTCTACAAATGCAACCATGACTCTATTTTGCTCCGTTGCATAGACAAGGTTGAGGCATAAAAGATCATGGCTGATCTAAATGAGGGCACTTTTGGCACCTATTCCAGTGGGCACACGATGGCAAAGAAGATCCTACGGGAAGGCTATTACTGGTCTACCATGGAAGCAGATTGCTATCAACACTCTCGAACCTGCCACAAGTGTCAGATTTATGCTGACAAGGTGCACGTACCTCCGGTTCCTTTGAATGTCTTGACGGCTCCTTGGCCTTTTGCAATGTGGGGCATCAATATGATTGGGGAAATCAAACCAACAGCCTCTAATGGACACCGCTTCATCTTGGTGGCCATTGACTATTTTACAAAGTGGGTTGAGGTAGCCTTTTTCGCTTCCGTTACCAAGAATGTTGTAGCCCAGTTCATTAAACAGAATCTCATATGTCGATATGGTATCCCAAAGAGGATCATCACAGACAATGGTACAAATCTAAAGAATACTATGATCACCGCCCTGTGCGAGCAATTCAAGATCCAGCATCACAATTCTTCCCCTTACCGGCCAAAGATGAATGGTGTTGTCGAAGATGTAAATAAGAACATCAAAAAGATCATACAGAAAATGACAGTCACATACAAAGACTGGCATGAGATGCTACCATTCGCTCTCCACGGTTATCGTACCATGACGCGCACATCGACCAGGGAAACACCTTACTCTCTGGTATATGGCATGGAGGTTGTCTTGCCTATTGAGGTCCAGATCCCCTCTTTAAGAATCATGAAGGATGCAGGGTTGAATAAAGATGACTGGATCCAAACTCGACTTGATCAACTAAACTTGATTGACGAGAAAAGACTTACTTCTGTCTGTCATTGTTAAATGTATCAAAAACGGATGATCAAGGCTTTCAACAAAAAGGTCAGATGCCAAGTATATCAAGTCGGGGATTTGGTGATCAAGCGTATCATGATTCCACAAGGTTATCCCATGGGAAAATGGACTCCTACATATGAAGGACCGTTTGTAATCAAAAGCATATTCTCTGGTGGAGCGATGATCTTGACCACCATGGATGGCGGCGACCTGCCACACCCCATGAACACGGACATAGTCAAAATATACTACACATAAGAGACCCGCTATGTTGACACACCTAGGCAAAACAAGGGCATCCCGGTGAACCAAAAAGGTTCGGGCAAAAATTAGGGATAAAATAAAAATAATCTGTACACTTGGCAAGCTGAAAACCTGAAAAGGTGGCTTGGGCAAAAAAGGTTATTCCGGTGGACTGAAAACCCGAAAGGGCGGTCCAGGGAAAAGTTAGGGAATTAAAGCGTTCGACTATGTCCTGTTGGATCACCTTACGGACAACCTGCAAACTCGATGGTTCTGATCAATTCAATCAGCTTCGAACAAGGCAACAAATAGATAAGATGCTCAGAGACATGAAGGCTATAGTAGAATGGGAACCTCATGGGATTATTTCATATAGCTATCTTTTCTTTGTATTAAATTTTCATTTTTCACAACGGAAATCTCTTACTAGAATGTTTGTCTCATTGTACAAAAATACTTACTCAAAGTCAATACAAAGATGTCCCTTTGAAAGTACAAAACTATCTGTTTTTCTTTACTCTTGTGTTTTGTTTGCGAAAACGTCCAATGATTTATTTTTTAACATGTGCATTTTAACGTAACTATCATTTACAAATGAACAAAATAGAAATACAATCACTAATGGCTTTAAGAGATAGGGAAAAATATTTAAACTATTCCATAAAATCCCCCGCAGTGTGCAGTTTAATCCCCAGCAGAACAAAACTTCCAGCTATCACTCCTCGGTAGAAGTCGCCAGAATTCTCAGGATTTCCCAACAGGATTTTACAAGCAGTACATGACATTTATTTTACAACAAAGTTTATTTCTCTAAGTGGAAATTCATCAACACTTCAAAACATAAAGACTTGCACTATGTATCCTCAGCAACAGTCGGGGATTTATTTCCCCCAATCCAACAAACAGTGCAACAAATTAGCTCACCTACGCATACATCGGACCCATATATCATAAACATCGATAACATGAATGCATGTATCACAATCTCATTACACCATGAATTTCATACAACATGACATTGCATATTAGCTAACATTTTACCCTTTTCAGGATAAGGTTAATCAATAGCTACCACTAACAAGTTCAAAGGATTTTTCAGATACGCTTCAGACACGGATGCCATCCTGATACTCATTCAGATTCAACTCTCAGATACAGTTCAGATACGCTCCAGACACGGATTCCATCTTGATACTAATTCAGATTCAATATTCAGATACAGTTTAGATACGCTCCAGACATGGATGCCATCCTGATACTCATTCAGATTCAATCTTCAGATATAATTCAGATACGCTCCAGACACGGATGCCATCCTGATACTCATTCTAATTCACCTTTTAGATACAGTTCAGATATGCTCGAGATATCGATGCCATCCTGATACTCATTTAGATTCAACTTTTAGATACAGTTCAGATACGCTCCACACACAGACGCTATTCTGATACTCATTCAGATTCAACTTTCAGATATAGTTCAGATACGCTCTAGACACGGACGCCATTCTGATACTCATTCAGTTTCAGCTTAAAGATATGGTTCAACAATCATTTCTGGATGGCATCTACAAGCCCATCTCCAAAAAAATTCCATTATCCCTCCAAATGGAATATTTAAGCCCATTCACTATACCATCAACCATCACATCACCGAGTGCAAATTTCTGGGCACTTTAATGTCCAATCATCTTCCACCTTCGAGTCACGAATGGAAAAACTAGCCAATCTAACTCTTTAGGCTTAAGAAGATTGAACAGGGGCAGCTGTTGTACCCCAAAATTTGCCCTCTCCCTTATCAAGAATTTTCTCACAAGATCTCCTTTGGCTCAAGACTGCATTAGGGTTGATAAGCTCAAGACACCTCCTCAAGCACTGATGACCAAAATTAGGGTTTGAGATTGCACAAGGATATTTGAACTTCCAATTCCCCATAGGAATTTCATGGATCATTATGGACCCTCAATATTACTCATGTCAAGTTTCAAACGTTGAATCCCACTTTTGCTCAGTCAATTGAGCAGCTGACCTAAAAATCAACGGTATTGGGGAAAAAGTCAACTATGGCCAATTTACAGTCAAACTCCATAATTTTTTATCCACATTAACATTTTAAACTCATATGTATCATTTGATCAAGTTTGGACCATAATTCCTCAAGAAATTTGATCAAATCTTCAAAAGGGCAAAATGGTCAAAATTAGGGTTTTGATTGGGAAAGGGAAATTTCTGATTTTTGACCTAGAAAATGATCAATTGGTTTAAGGCATTATCTAAAGAGTCCAATTGCATCATTTGGACCTAATGACATGGCTCCAAACATTGCTCAAGTCCAATGGATCGACAAATGAATTTTTAGTCAACTGATCAAAAGTCAACTGTATACTGAAAACTCAAACTTTGACTTTTTGGTCAAAATCAAATGTCAAAGATAACAATTCATAAAAGCATGTCAAAATATGAAACTTATTCATCAAGAAATCAAAAATTCAAGATTTCATTTTGAAAAGTTAAAATTTCTAAACTTAGAAATTTTTCAAAGTGTTGGAAATTTCTTGTTTTTTCACAACATTGAGCAAAATTTTCACCATGATGCAAGATGATTCAGAAGAATATTTCAACATGAAAGTTGTAGATATCCATGAAATATGCAACAATGCTTTACAAAACTCCTTCCAAAAGTGCTTGGATCTCAATTTATAATTTTAAGAACACATGGTCATGATACAAAATACTTAGTGAAATTTTGCCCTATTTTGGTCAGGATTTTGACCTAACTTCATGGCACTTTTTCATATAGTTCCAAGGGGAATTTTCAAAATTGATTCAAAGAGGGGTTGTATAGAAAATTACAAGCTTTCCAAAATGTCCAAGAAGTCCTTGAGGTCATTTTTGAGTAGGGAGGATCGAAGAGATGAAGTTAGGGTTTTCACACTTGAATTACAAGTCATTTTGTGATGAACAAGATTCAAAATTCAAACTTATGCTGAATAAAATCTACTTGCAGGCCTCAAACTTGTTAGGCACTCCATAATTAATTGCTTGTACAGCTGTTAGAGGTCTCAATTCAAGCATTCAATGCAAGGCCATGCTGTATATCCATTTTGGGAAGAAAGTGCACAATGCCATTTTGATAAAGTAGCTTTTTGCATAAAACTTGTACTTGAGCCTTTCACTTGTTCTCTTCTGATCATACATGTCTTATAACATAAGAGAAACTTGTTTAGACACCTACAATCACCCAGCCCATGCTTGTACTACACATTGAAACTTGTTTTCCCATTTTTCTTCAAAATCAAGTAACGTAGCAATTAGCTTGTAACTTGTACTTTTGACTATCCAAAGCACTCAAGACCTTTTGCTTATAAATACACAAGTTATTTTCCACAAATCCCACGCATTCTTAAGCCCAGAAAACACCAAGAACACAATCAACAAAAACACTTCAAAACTTTCCATTTCTGAGTTTTGAATTCAATCTCCAAATTTGCTCGTACGTTTCTTGGCCTTTTACTTTCAAAAGCTTCTAAACAACATACACAAACAATCCCAAATCCCTGCAACACCACTGTAACACCTCCATCCTCATCCACCATTTTCAAAAACAACACCATGCACCTTGACTTCTCCAGAACTTCTCAGGCACTTTCACCTCAAGCTAAGCATCCCATTAGCTTCCTGGGATCTTGAGGAAGCTAATCCAATCATTGGAAATTACTAAAAGCTACTCAAACTCCAAACCCGATACCCTCTTGCAAGGTAAGTTTTCTGAATTTTGAACTCTTCATACATGCATCATTAATGGTTTATTTGTGAATGAAAAATGTAGATATCATTGCCCTAAAGCTAACCATGTCCAAATTTTATATTAATTTTGTTTGAGCTTAGAGAATTTTAAGATTGAAGTTTCTGAAATTTTTAGGGTTCAGATTAGGGCCATTAAAATTCATGTTTATCTTTGATCTATAATTTTATTGCTTTGCATTTCTGAAATCATGAGGAAATTTGCTACAAGTTTCCTGTTTACACTTTTCATTTTTGTTGAGAATTGAATGAGATACAGAGGTTCAGGCTGGGCGTGAGGTTGAAGATGAAGTTGGCCTCAGGAACGTGTTTACCATATATATTTATTTTTGTTTTAGTTAATTAGGTTAAAAAAAACCCTTTTTTCCTAAAAAATCCAAAAAAAAACATCCATTTACTTTACATTTACATTCTTGTATATTTATTCATTTTGTACATTACTTATTTCAATTCTTGTAGAAATTCAATATGGTTGTAATAGATAATTAGGCTTTATTTTCTTGCAATCCCCATTTATAATTTGTACACCTCCTCCCACAAGTATTGTAATAGCGTAGTAATTTTAAATTCCGCAATTCATCTCTTTATATACAAATGCTAGAAATTAGGGTTTGTATGGAAAGACTAAAACCAATCAATTAGAAAACCCTAACCAAAGACAAAACCAAGCATGAAAAACAATACACTTGCACACAAGAACCCCTAGGGTAAATCCACTTGGTTTCCGTACAAAATGGCCATATTATGCATGTGAGGTATCTTAGCAAAAACAAGCAAAACATAAGATCATAGTTCCTCGATGACGCTATCTATGTCGTCTTTCAAATTATATTAGTCCCTAAAATAGAATGCTAAGATACCTTGTAACATTGCTAATCATGGTTATACGATGACTCACGCCCGTCCCGTTTACATCCAAAGATAGGATTACTTACCAAATCAATGGTAAGATAACAATGTCAAAGGAAAGAGGAAATGAACATGAAAGACTTTTGAGTATGTAGAATGCTCCTAATTACTTGCTCCATTTTAAAACAAAACATCCTTTCTATTTTCAAAACACCTTTCAAAATTGAAAACATTTTCAAAAGATCAACATCTTTGTATACATTCTTACGAACGAGAATCATTACAAAATTTTCCTAAACAATGGCCTCTTTATAAAATACTTTCAAAAACCACATAAAGCACAATTTCAAACAAAAGCAAGTGATCTAGCAAGTAACTAAGAGCCCATGGAAAACCATGGATGAAAAGGGTGCTAATACCTTCCCTTTTCATAATCTACCCCCAGAACTCAAGAAATAATCTCAAAGGTCTTTCCTGTGATTTTTCACCTTTCCTTTTGGATAAAAGAAAAGTCGATGGTCATTCTTTCTAACCGCAACATTTGCGATCAAATGCAAAACACCCAAGTCAGTTCTCCCACTGCATCATAGTTAGATACTAGATCCTTTTTCAGATTCTAGTTATTGACTCGCAGTTGCTGATATCTTTCAAGAATTTCTGACAGGCTTTCTTCTAATTGAGATCTAGAAAAGTTAGAGAATACCTCTTCTGTCTCTGTGTCTGACTCTGATTCAGATGATCTTGTTTCGTCTTTAATGTTGGCCATTAAGGCTATATTGGCTCATTCATCTTCTGATTTTGTTTCAACTTCAGAAGATTATGAGTCATCTCATGTTTCCATAAGACTTTTCTTCTTTTCTTTGGAGAATTTATTTTTAGGCTTTTCTTTCTATAGATTTGGGCAGTCGCTTTTGTAGTAACCTAGTTCGTTACATTCGTAGCATACAATGTCTTTGTTTCTTGGTTTTTTGTATCTAGATGATGTACCAGAGTGATTTTCTGTTCTTCTGGGGTTTCAAAACTTCCTCTGTTTGTGCTTCCATAGCTGATTGACTCTTCTGGAGAGAAGAGATAGTTCGTCTTCTTATGACGAGGATCCACCAGAGTTTTCTTCTTTTGCCTGAAAAACTTTAGGTTCATATTTTTTATTAGACTTAAAAGCGAGAGACTTACCTTGCTTCTGGGGCCCATCTTCTTCAAGTTCTATCTCATGACTTCTCAATGAGCTGATAAGTTCTTCAAGAGATATTTTCTTCAGTTGTTTCGCTAGTTTTAAGGTTGTGACCATGGGTTTCCATTTCTTGGGTAAAATTTTGATGATTTTCTTTACATGATCTACTGTTGATTATCCTTTATCTAGAACTTTCAGTCCAGCAACCAAAATTTGAAACCTTGAGAGCATTGTTTCAATTGTTTCATCTTCTTCCATTTTTGAAGGCGTCATACTTCTGAGTGAGTGTAAGAGCTTTTGTTTCTTTGACTTGTGTGTTACCTTCATGCGTCATTCTCAAAGAGTCAAACATGTTTTTAGCTGATTCTCTGTTTGGGATTTTCTCATACTCGTTGTACGAGATAGAACTCAAGAGGATTGTTCTGGATTTGTGATGATTTCTAAATTCTTTCTTTTGTTGATCTGTCATTCTCTTTCTGTCAATCTTTTGACCTCTTTCGTCAAGTGGATGATTGTATCTATCAGTTACCATATCCCAAAGATCAGCGTCATGAGCTAGAAAGAAACTTTCGAAACTGTCTTTCCAGTAATCGAAGTTCTCACCATCAAAGATTAGAGATTTTTCGCCGATTCTGTCTTTATCATCATGATTATCATTGTTGATGATCTGACTTGGTCCCACCATAGTGTTTTTCTAGCTAGGATCTTTTTCTGACACGGTTAAGTGTTTGCACCCAGAACCAGACGCTCTGATCCCAATTGAAGAATAGAAAACACAAGAAATGGGGGTTGAATTGAGGTTTTTAAAAATAAGACAATAGACTTGTTGGTTATCCTGGTTTGTTTGAACTCAAACTACTCAAGTCCACCCACCAAGGTGATTTCGCCTCTCTTAAACGAGGTCTTAATCCACTAATCAAAACTTGATTACATAGATACAATGACTATTCTTAATGTCTTTTTGATTTTAAACCACAACTCAGGTTTCTTAATGTATTACAAGATAAAGCAATTAAAAGTGTGTACAAAGATGTTTTCTAAACAAAACTATATCACAAACAGTGATCTATACACAATTGAAAAGCACAAGATAGAACTGGGTAAGAATATTTCTCTTTCGGTGCGCAGTAGAGTTGTGTGGTATTTCTTCTTCAAGTTTTCATTATATAGGCGATACATGAGAGACATGAGAATATGTTTTTGGAAGGTTGATAAAGTGTAGTTAATGTACTTTCCAAAAATATAGATCTTGTCTTGTTTCAACCGTTACTTTTGATTTGTAATAAGTGAGTTGTAACGCTTCAGAATATTGCTTTCTTGGGATCATATCAGAAGATGAATATTATCGTTGAGACTTCTTTCGATCTTCTAGAACTTTAATTTATCAGAATATCATAGTTTGGCTTGCAGCATTAGTGCAATCAGAAGTTATAACATCAGAACTTCTTCCTTTAAGCATGTTACAGTGATTTTCTTCTAAGTATGATGTGTCACAATAGAGCTTTAAAAACGTAACTCTCCTCTTCTATGCTTATTACATCAAAATTTCCCTCCATATTAAAATACATTATTAGAGAGAATATTTGTTCTTTATATATATCATGTATTTGTTATCATCAAAACTCATACAAGGATGTAGAACCAAACTATGTTCTAACAAAACAGATCCTTACCTTGGATGTAGACTCTTTCTAGGGTTCTTCTTCTTTCTTCCTTTTTTCTCCCTTTTCTCCTTTTTCCTCTTCTCTTATTATTTTTTTCTCTTCCTACTTTCTATTTTCTCCTTTGTCTTACAACTCTTATTAACTAGTGTTTTCTCTAATGGGGTTATCTCATTTCTCATACTAACTTATCAACTAAAGGCCCAATTAGTTAATATTTCTATTTTCACACCCAATATCCCAATTACTCATATAACACATATTCTTTAATTAATAAAATAAATCATATATCACACATCTTACCAATCAAATCAATTATTCACATAATCACACAATTTAATCAACCAATCACATATTCACTGAAATCAAATAATTAGATAATTATCAAACCAAATAATAATTAACATAGCAAATAAATAATAAAATAATAAATAAATAAAACCAGGGTGATGTCTCAGGGTGAAGGTATCCACCCGCCGGTCCTCCCCAAGATACCTTCACCAAACCAATCTCTTTACCATGAAGTTGCTTCAACTCCCGATCCTCTATCTGCATAGGTGATGTCTCCATATTCAGGTTATCTCTTTCATGTACATCATCTAATTGGATCACAGGAGAAGGATATGCAATGTATCTCCTCAACTGAGACACATGAAACACATCATGGAGATTATCAAGCGACAGTGGCAAAGAAATTTGATAAGCCACTTCACCTACTTACTTGGAAATATGATAAGGACCAATAAAATTTAGCATCAACTTACGCGACTTCAACGCAGGACCAACACCTGTTACTAGAGTAACTCAAAGAAACACATGATATCCCTTCTTAAACTCAAGTGCTTTCCTCCTCTTATCATGATAACTCTTCTGATGACTTTGAGAAGCCTTCATCTTCTCCTGAATCATCTTAATCTTATCGATAGTCTTCTAAACTATCTCAGGTCCAACCACAACACTCACTCCCTAATCATACCAACACAAAGGCGTCCAACACTTTCTACCATACAAAGCCTCAAATGGTGCCATTCCAATAATCGAATGGAAACTATTATTATAAGTAAACTCAATCAAAGGCCAGTAACTATTCCAAGCACCTTATATGGAGATGAGATAATAACCCTTACAAATGGAGCATTGTGCCTCGGGTAAGACACAAGGTTTTAATAGTTTGAAGTATTTTAGTATTACATATCTAAAAAAATGTAAAGACAAATTACTGTGGGAAGACCCAATTACTGAGCCCTCCTCTGACAGTTGGGAAGATCCAATCCTCCAGGTTGTAGCAATCTTCATCATCCTTTACCGCGTTGACCTCACGATTACTGATCTTCAAGGGTGGTCCTCCAGCACGAGCGTGACGTACAACCTTCTGAGCACTTGAAGTGAAACCTAGGCGAAACTTGTCAGATTTGAATGCGATATCAGGGAGTTGTCCCTAGATACTGCACCCACCTTCTTCTGTTACTTATTTTGCATCCTTCAAAGACGACATCTTGAGTGGAGGCCTTATGATCTTGGGAACAACCCTGATTACTGCTACATCTTGCGGGACTTCTTCAAAGTGTTGGAATGGAGTTTCAATAAATTCACCATCTAAATCCACATATCTGAAGGAATTGAGATGGCTGATCATATACTCTTCTTCTCCATGAACGGTGATAATCTTCCCTTGAATCAGATATTTCAGCATTTGGTGCAACATAGAAGTAACAGCGCCAGCATTGTGAATCTATGGTCGGCCTAACAAGCAGGAATATGAAGGGCGGATATCCATTACAAAAAAATTTGAATCAAACATTTGGGTTCCAACCTTTATGGGGATATCCACTTCTCCATGCACCATACATTTCGAGCCGTCAAAATCCCTCACTACTATATTTCTTGGCTTCAATTTCATTCCTTTGTAGTCAATTCTATCAAGAGCCTTTTTAGGCAATACATTCAGAGATGACCCGGTGTCCACCAAAACATGAGCCAAGTTTGTGCCCCTGCATTCCACTGAGACATGTAATTCCTCATTATGCTTTCTTCCTCTTGGCGTCAAATCAGCATCCGAAAAACCTAGACCATTATCTGTAGTCAAGCTGGCTACGTAGTCTTGGAATTGATCGGCAGATGTTTCTTGGGGTACATGAGAAGTTTTTAGGAATTTTACCAAGGCCTTTGCATGCGCCTCAGAACATAGTAGTAAAGCCAGCATGGAAATTTTGGATGGTGTTTTCCCCAGTTGTTCAACTACATTGTAGTCACTTCTTTTTATGATCTTTAGGATTTCCTCTATCTCTTTCCGGGAGGTCTCAGGGATAGCCAATGATTGTGTCTTCGTCTTGACAGACTCAACCAGAACACCTTTTCCTCGAGTCTCGGTTAACTTAGCCGCGGGAGTGTCAGTAGGAGTGGTAACAGGAGTTGTAACAGCTTTGTCAATTGGAGTATTGGTGGAGATGATTATGGGACTGGGGATAGCCTTCGGAGGAGCAACAACAACAGGAATGCTTACGGGTCCAGAAACTGCTTTTGGGGGAGAAATTTCTAGAGAGAATATCCTTACGCTTCGGGTAATCTTGCTAGTCCCGGCAATATTACTGATATCAGAGTTATCTTTCTCGGAACTTGAATCTTCGGCAGCTGGCCAATCTTACTTGATACCGTGGTAATAGACATCCCCTCCATAATTCCATGGTACGGTTTTGTCTGAAAAATACGTGATTGGTCCAGGCATTGTAATTATCAAAGGAGCTACTTTTGGAACTGATGTAATTCTAACGGGTCTTTTGGTGGAGACCCTAGAAGAATTGTCGAAAATAGTCACACTGGAAATATCATTATAAGAAACAGGTGGAACAAAAGTCTTTTCGAACAAAATATCCTTATTATCTATTAGGCATTGAGCGCCTGCTTTCAACAAAGCACAACTGGTTGGTGAGGACAAACAGAAATGACAGCTTTCATCACAGCCCAGGAAAACACTGGCATTCAATAAGTTCTTTTTGATGGTCAGGAGTGGGGTCATAAGTTCATCAACTAAAGTAACAAACATATCATCTTCTGTGGCGTTGGCATTATGGCCGTTCTTGGGCATAGGGGCAGAAATGACATTGGGATTTTCTGGCGCATCGAATTCAATCTCTTTGGCTTCAAGGAGGTCTTGTACTTTGTTATTTAAAGCACAACAGTTGTTAGTGTCATGGCCGGGACTCTCAGAGTGGTATGCACAACGGGCGTTAGGATGATAGTGAGGAGATGTTGTGTTAGGATTCTTTGGAGCTTCTTTCAAAGTCACCAGGTTGGATCTTAACAGATGCGGAAATATTTGAGATAGGGCCATGTTAATTCTGGTGAATTTTCTGACTGGTCTTTCCATTCTTGGTTGGTTGTTTCTTTGCTGACCAGGCGCGAGTTTAGGAATCATAACGGCCCCCACCATTGGACGGAGTTCAGCCCTATCTTGATTTCTCTGAGGATAAACAGTAACCACTTCCTTCTTTCCGGTGAATGTTTTCCTTATAGCGGAAGAGGATTCATCTTTTTGAATATTTCCATTCTTTATCCCGGCTTCTACCCTTTCTCCGGTCAATATCAATTCAGTAAAACTCGTCGATGAACTCCCAATTAAGTGATTGAAAAAGGGACCAGACAAGGTACCCAAAAACATGTCTACCAACTCTGTTTCAAATAGAGGAGGTCGAACTTTTCCGGCCAAATCTCTCCATTTTTGTGCATAGTCCTTGAAGCCTTTATTTGAAACCATGGCCATACTCTGGAGTTGAGTACGGGTAGGCGCAAGATCAACATTGTATTGGTATTGTTTGTAAAAGGCTGCAGCAAGATCTTCCCAGTTATGAATATTGGCTCTTTCTAACTGATAAAACAATCAAGTTGAGTTTCAGACAAACTGTCTTGGAAGAAGTGTATCCATAAATCCTTGTCAGCGGTGTGGGGCTGGATTTTCCTTACATAGGACCGGAGATGCATTTTGGGGCATGAAATTATGTCAAATTTGGAGAACAAAGGTTCTTTGAATTTTTGAGGAATGACAATTCCTGATACCAGTCCCAACTCCTCAAAGTCCAATCCAGGAACTTTTTGGATTTCCATTGCACTCAACCGTTCTTCTAGATGCTTATACTTGTCGTCGGCTGGGGGGTATTGTACTTCAGAATAGTATTCTTCTTCCTCTTCCTCTTCTGAATCAGACTGAACAACTGTTTCCTTTCCTTTCTGATCTTGATTGTCTTTCTCACCAGATGTCATAGCAAAGTCTAAGGCCCTTCTTGTCTGCCCTTGGAATCTTCTTCCCATGTTCAGAATTTCGATTATTTTCTTCGTCTTCTTTTTCTTCTCCTCATCCAGCAAGATCTTCAACTCTTCTTTTCCTTTGGCTAGGGTTAAGAACAACTATTGAAACTGTGCATTCTGAGCTTGGAGTTCCTTCACCATTTGCTCGAGATCCATCTTACTGAAATAAACAGTAGAGAAATGAGGAGACTTATTGCAAGAAACCTGCTTATGTTATGATGAATGATAAATGCGTATGCAATGATTTCAAGGATTTTAAGATTCAAATTTGTTTTAGACAAAAAGGAAACACATGTTATATTAATAAGTTAAAGCTTTGAGTACATTAATACCTTCTTGGGCAAAACAAATACAATAAACTCTAAGATAGAAAGGTAGTACGCATCCTCTTTGGTGCAATGTAGCCATTCAGAGTCTGCTCCTCATGAAGTGGTCTAGTGAGTTCCAAAACCTTCTTCTCGCTTGCATAGAATTGGGCTTCAAAAGTATCTCGCTACCCCTTGAGTTATATCCAATCTCTTTATAGGTCTTCAAGAGAGGTGGGCATGTCAGGATGTAGGATAGTGTATGGAACATCTCCTTCTATGATAGGCTCAATGATTACCGGGAGAATGGAGGGGTAAGGCATCATAAGACTCTAAGCACGAGTTCGTACCCGTTTGAGGTAAGGCTCAAGAGGGATGGAATTCTTGTGCCCCAAAGTCTTGTTATCTACCTTGTTTAACATCCCCCAAGCTCGGATAAATCTTTGGCGAAGACCTTGATCGTCGTTGTCGTAGTCAAATATCAAACCTTGAATCAACATCTCATGCGGGCCATCCCTTTGGGCGTAACCAAACTGTCTTAAAGCTAAGAAGGGGTTATAGGTGATACATCCCCTAATGCCAAGTAAGGGGACATTAGGGAACTCTCCACAATGGTCGACAATAGTAACATTCTCTATGGATCGGGAGCACCAATGAATGTCTGAATGTTCGAGCGTCATCAACCTTTGTGACCACCTTGAACCTTGCTCATTCTTTAATATAGATTGGGGAAGATGTGAAATAAACAATCTTGCCAAGAGAGGAGTGAAACACACAAGAACACCTATTTTCCTCATTGTGCGAGTGTGAAAAGAGTGTAGGATATTCCCTACCGGGTTGCGGGACAAGAAGATTTTGACGGTGTTCATATCTATGAGTTGGTCAGGATTTGGAAAAAAAACCATCCCATAGATGAGGAGAGCCACAATTTCCTCAATGACTTGCAAATCCAAGGAATTCTAACAGTTTTGGGCTTTCTCAAACAAGAACTTTGATAGGAAACCTTTGACACCACTCCTTGTTTCCCAATGAGTTGTGACATCAGATGAGTGCAAGTGTAGAGCTTGAGAAATCTCTTCTGGATTTGGATATATTTCCGTACTGTTAAAAGGTAGTTGATTGAGAATGGGAATTCTCAAGAGTCGGGAGAATTCTTCCAAAGTAGGTACAAGTTGATAGTCGGGAAATATGAAGCAATGATGCAAAGGATCAAAGAACTGAAAGAGAACCTTCATCATGTCCTTATCTGTGTTGGAGGTGACCAAGTTGAGTAGGAAACTATGTGTCTCGGTGAATGGAGAGTTTTCAGGAATCCTTGAAGCTAGCTCTTTAAGTTGTGGAGGGATCCTTACAAGGTTGCCCTGAATAGTTTTCCTGCGAAGAGAATCCATATCCTACAAAACAAGAACAAATATGAATCCCAAAATCCATGAAATGGTTAGTGAATGTGTATGATGTTATGATTTTCAGGATGTTATATACAAGTATGTATATACAAATAAAACAAACAAGTCCCTAGGTTTAGGCTTGCATGGAGTTTTATAGGTAAGTACCCTCTTGAAGTTTAGTTGGCTAAAACCTGTCCTAGTAATAGTAATCGGGTTCTAAGGAGCTCAATATCACTGGCTTGTTTCCTTGGTCATTGTTTCAGCACAAGCCTCTTTAATGGAGACCGAAATATCCCAAGAAACTAAACCTCAATGAGTGTAGTATCAGGTATCTACCAACTTTGGACTGCACCAAAGCCGGTCATCTCACTATATCCTAAAGGCCAAGTTGGTCAAGTAAAGGTTCTAGAAGTTCATTAGTGCTTTATGACATCTCTCAGCGGCCTCGTATTCTCTTTGATTAAGTAAAAGGCTACCGGTACCCACAAATATGCCGCACTAACATAGCTATTGCTTAGACCATGTCGGTATACCCCGCATAATTTCCACAACGTATTGCTACATACCTATAATGTATCCCAAATCTGGGTAGAGGATTCAAACCCAAACAAAGAACCAAAATGTAAAGCATACAAGTCAATCAATGAAAGAAAATAAATGTGATATATCCCTAAGGTATCCCCACTTTAAAACATTCCCCAGCGGAGTCGCCAGTTCTGTGATACGGAGGGAGAACTGACTTGAAGGTTTTGCGTTTGATTGCAAATGTTGAGGTTAGCAAGAGTCTCTACCGACTTTTCTTTTATCCAAAAGGAAAGGTGAAAAAGCACAGGAAAGACCTTTGAGATTGTTTCTTGAGTTCGGGGGGTAGTTTATGAAAAGGGAAGGTAGTAGCACCCTTTTCAGCCATGGTTATCCATGAGCTCTTAGTTACTTGCTAGATCACTTGCTTTTGTTTGAAATTGTGCTTTGTGTGGTTTTTGAAACTATTTTGAAAAGAGGCCATTGTTAAGGCAATCTTTGTAATGATTCTTATTTGTAATAATGTATACAAAGATGTTGATCTTTTGAAAATGTTTTCAAGTTTTGTAAGATGTTTTGAAAGTGTGAGTGTTTGTTTTTGAAAATAGCAAGGATGTTTGTTTTGAAATGGAGCAAGTAATTAGGAACAATCTACCTACTCAAATGTCTTTCTTGTTCATTTTCTTTTCCTTTGACATTGTTGTCTTACCATTGATTTGGTAAGCAACCCTATCTTTGGATGTAAACGGGACGGGCGTGGGTCATTGTATAACCATGATTAGCAATGTTGCAAGGTATCTTAGCATTCTTTTTTAGGGACTAAGATCATTTGAAAGACAACTTAGATAGCGTCATCGAGGGACTATGATCTTGTATTTGCTTTGTTTTTTCTAAGATACCTTACATGCGTAATATGGCCATTTTGTAAAGGCAACCAAGTGAATTTACCCTAGGGGTGCTTGTGTGCAAGTGTATTGTTGTCATGCTTGTTTTTTAATCTTGAATTAGGGTTTTCTAAGTATTGGTTTTAGTCTTTCCATACAAACCGTGATTACTAGCATGTTATATAAAAGCGATAAATTACGAAAAAAAAGTAAAATTACTACGCTATTACAATACTTGTGGGAGGGGTGTACAAATTACAAATTGGGATTGCAAGAAAGTTAAACCTAATTAGCTATTACAATCACATTGAATATTATACAAGAATTGAATAAATAATGTACAAGTGCAAATGAAAAAAGAAATGATTTTTTCTTGTTATTATGAAATGGTTTTATCTTGACCTAAATAAAGGGGATGATTAATTAAAATTAAATTAAATTAAATCAAACTATTTAAGAAAAGAAATTAATTTTAAAAAGGATTTTTAGGGTTTTTTATGAAAAGGTTTTAAATTAATGAAAATAAAATGAATATTAATTAATTAAAATAGATCTAAGTCCTAAATTAATTCTAAATAAAAAAATAAAACAATACACTAATTTATCCTAAGTCTAAAAATTAATTATTTAAGAAAAGAAAGGAAATTTATTTATTAAGAAAAAAGTTTTTTTTATCTTTTTGTTTTATGGAAAATAAAATACATGAGTACAAAAAATAAATAAAAATAAATTTGGATTTTTTTTATGATTTTATGAAAATAATAATAATTATAAAAATATTAATATTAATAATAATAATGATAATAATAATAAAGAAAAATAAAATATAAATATAAAGAAATAAAGAAAAGTCAGGGAGTTAATCAGTAATGTAAGGATTATTATGAGAAAAAAACTAGGCCCATATGAAGAGCCCAAGCGCTGCAAAAAAACACAAAAAAAAGTCAGAAAATTGTAAAAATAGCAAAAGGTCACGCTGGGGCTTGAACCCAGGACCTAAGGGTGAGAAGGCGCGCGCTTTACCACTAGGGTGGCCATACATCCGTTAATATAACTAAAACAATAAATACATAACACAAAACGTGCCCTGAATACACTTCATCTTCAACCTCCAGCCAAATGACCTGTATCTTCTTCATTTCTCAACAAAAATGAAAAGTTCAAACATGAAAGTTGTAGCATTTCTTCCCACGAATCCAAACAAATAAGTAACTTAAGCTAACAGTCAAAGATGAATGAGAATTTTTCTGTCCCTAATTTAAAACCTTAAAATTTCAGAAAACTTCAAATCTAAAATTCTCTAAGCTCAGGCCATATAAATGCAAACTATGGATATGTACAGCTTTATGGCAATGTTAACTACACTTTATCTTCACAAATCAAAGCTTAACAATGCCTAAATATGAAGATAGAAGTTCAAGAAAAATACCTCAAAAATGGAAATTGTGAAATGGATTTGAGCTTGTTTCAGGCAGTGGTGATGATCAGGTTATCTTCCTTGGACCTCTAGGAAGCTAATGCAATGCTTAGCTTGAGTTGAGGGTAGCTGAAATGGCCTGGAGAAGTCCAACTACAATGCCCTGTTTTTGAAAATGTAGAATGGTGTAAATGGTTTTACAGTTTGAAAACAGGGGTTGGGATAGTTTCTATATGTGTATTAGAATCTTTGTGGATGGTTTGGCCAAGAAACGCACGAGGGGATTTGAAGTTGGGTTCCAAAAATCAGAAATGACAAGTTTTAGTGCTTGTATGGCAGTTTCTGGTTTTGGGGAGTTTTAGGACCTATTTTCTCCTGTGTTAGCTTGCAATGCACTTGTATAAATATATGGAAAATGTTAGAGGACTTGAGGAGGTCAGAAAACAAAGATCACATGTTATGAGTTTTTGACTTGTTTTTGAAGTTATCTTCAAAAACATGGTTTCAATGCAAGGTACATGTCTTGTAGGGTGGCTTGCAACTTTAAACGTGTTTGTTCTGAGTTTATAGAGCATGCTTGTGCATAAAGAATAGGTGCAAAGCTCCATACAAGTTGACTTTGTGATTAAAGTCAATTTTCCAAAATGGAAGTGTGAACTTTGTTCCATTAATGGAAAATTTACTTGGACAAAGCTTGAATCAAGTGGATAATAGCTCAAAAGTAAGTGTAATATTCTGATTATGGATAGACCTTGAGGTTTAGAGGCCTGCAAAATAAAATTGTGCAACATAGGTTTGAAATTGAATTCTTGTTCATCACAAAATGACTTGTAATTCAAGTGTGAAAACCCTAACTTCATTTCTTCGATTCTCCCTACTCAAGAATGATCTCAATGAGTTCTTGGACATTTTGGAAAGCTTGTAATTTTCTATACAACCCATATTTGAATTTCTTTTAAATATTCCCCTTTGAAGTATATGAAAAAGTTCCATGAAGTTGGGTCAAAATCCTGACCAAATTAGGGAAAAAATTTCACTAAGTGTTTTGTTTCATGACCACGTGTTCTTAAAATTATAACTTGAGGTCAAAGCACTTTTGGAAGGAGTTGTGAAAATCAAAGTTTTATATTTCATGGATATCTACAACTTTCATGTTGGAAGTTTCTCTTGAATTATCTTGCATCATGGTGAAAATTTTGTTCAAAGTTATGAAAAAACATGAAATTTCCAACACTTAAAAAATTTCTAAGTTTAGAAATTTTGACTTTTCAAAATGAAATCTTGACTTTTTGATTTCTTAATGAATAAGTTTCATATTTTTACATGTTTTGATGAATTATGATCTTTGGCACTTGAATTTGACCAAAAAATCAAAGTTTGACTTTTCAGTATACAGTTGACTTTTGATCAGTTGAATGAAAAATTCATCTGTCAATCCAATGGACTTGCAATGTTTTGAACCATGTCATTAATTCAAAATGATTCAATTGCCCTATTGAGATCATTCCTTAAACCAATTGACCATTTGCTAGGTAAAAAATCAGAAATTGCCCTTTCTCAATCAAAACCCTAATTTTGACCATTTTGCCCTTTTGGAGATTTGATCAAATTTCTTGAGGAGTTGTGGTCCAAACTTGATCAAATGATACATATAAGTTTAAAATGTTGGTATGGATCAAAAATTATGAAGTTTGATTGTAAATTGGCCATGGTTGACTTTTTCCCCAATACAACTGATTTTTAGGTCAATTGCTCAATTGACTGAGCAAAAATGTGATTTAAAGCTTGAAACTTGACATGAGTAAGCTTGAGGGTCCATAATGATCCATGAAAGTCATATGGGGCATTGTAATCTCAAATATCCTTGTGCAAACTCAAACCCTAATTTTGGTCATCAGTGCCTAAGGAGGTTTCTTAAGCTGATCAACCATAGTGCAGTCTTGAGCCAAAGGAGATCTTGTGAGAAAATTCTTGATAAGTGAAAGGGAAATTTGGGGTACAACATGATCATTGGTTATTAATAACAGGGGGAGTCATGTATTTTTCCGTGGATTGTTGCTGCAATGGTACATATATTGTTTGGGTGTTGTTCAAGCTTGTGGAGATCTTATGCCTCTTATAAGAGTATGATGTCAGACAACATGTTATGATATTATGAAGTTATTGGATATATTAACAAGGCATGGTGGGTTATAGCCATGTGAAGCTGGATGATCAATCAGAAGTTCACATATCTCTCGAGTAATTAATGGTTTAGTCTAGGAGAATTTATTTTTCTCTGCAGAGTTTTTATAGAGATGTCACAAATATGATATTATGATGTCTTGGTGTGTTTCACTAAGTATAAGTGAAAGGATAACACATAGAATCAAGAGGAAGATAGTATGGTTAAAGATGTGTTGGTCAATGTTTGTGCTTGCAATGTGTGACTGGATGTCAGGACATTATTCAGGATATGGTATCCTGTATGATCAATGGAGGAATTTTGGGGGACATATTGATCAAACACGTGTAAGTAAGCGTGTTTAATTATGCATGTGCATATATTAGGACCTATTTTTCTCATAAGAAACAATCCAGAGCTGATAAGACGTTCAAAGTTGTTTTTGGACGGTGCACATTGATGTTGGTGGAAGTTTCTCCTCAAATAACGTTTCCTTTTGATCAAGATTATTGCTACATTCAAGGATCGTTATTTCCCAAGTAAATCGACCAGTTATTTATAGAGGATTCTCCTTTCCTCTTTCACCCTTTAAGTATTTGTTGTGTCCATAATTCTTATGGCTTTTGTTCGGATTTGGGTAAGTTGTGCTTGGGTCTGGTTTTGTGAAGGGCTTCTTTGTCAATTTTAGGCAAAAAAAAGGGGAGAAAGAGTTTAAGTTTTCTCAGATGTTCTATCCATAGTTTTTCCAAAAGTTACAGAAACATGTGGCATGGAATGTTCTATCCTATGTCTATTTGAGTTTGAGACTTTTGATCTGAGTTATAAATACAGTTGTGACATGTGCTATGAGTTAGCCAGGGTGGTGGTTGGATGCTTTATGATCCTCTTTTTCCACCAGTTGAAAGGAATATATATTCATCTGTAACAAGAATAGGTTTTTAGGTTGATGGGGGGTGAACACCTATCATCTTCCTCGCATGGATTGGTTGCATCAAATATCTTCAGGACTTTCCTTCCTTTTATCCTGGGATTGCTGCTCCTTGATGCTGAAGTTTGTACTGCAATGAATCTCATTCAAAATGCTGGAAAGAAGATTTTGAACAAAGATGTCCCAACATCTTTGCTAAAGACTGACTCCATGTTGATGTGTTGTTGTGTTCAGTAGTTTCTAAGGATTACTATTGGTGGATGTTTCTATTTATTGTTGTAATCTAAATTGTAATGTTTATTATTTGTTTTAGCCAAAATTTTCCAAAGGGGGAGATTGTAATTTCCTTAGTTTTAAGGATTGACATTAATTTTTGTAAAACAAATATAGCAGCAATATGTTAGATAGGATGTGTTAACTTGCTAACAGGAACATGTTGAGCAAGTAGTCTTATATTATGTTAGGACTTGGTTGAGTTGAAGTGTTTCAACATCTGGAACAACATGTCGGATAAGATGTCATATGAAGGAGAATACGATGTCGCGCTTGAGCTGAAGTGGATAGTTAGATTCTGTTATGATTTAACTGATGCAAAATATTATGGGAATATTATGCAATCCTATGTGGCGCTGATTTAAAGGTCAAGAAGAATCAAGTAAGAATATTGAAGAATATACAATTTCTAAATTTGGAGATATTTTAGGAAATTAATAATCAGAGAACTTGTTTGTAGCAGAAGTTACTGCTGGTTGTTACAGCTGATATGTTGTATTTTGTAGGCCCAAATCCAGTTGGGTATAAGTTATAAATAGAAGTCTTTGTAACCTAGGAAAGGCACGAGTTCCAGATGTAGAATTCTAAGGCTTTGTGTTTTTTCTGCACTCTAAGAATGTTGGTGTAAGTGAACCACTCGGGTTGTGAGATGATCATTATGTTCTCACTCAGAAACCTGTAGGTAATGACTTTAGTATTTTTCTTGGAGGAATCTTTGAAGCAACTCCAAGTTGTGTTCTTAGTCAAGAGTCTTGGCTAGAGATTATCATGGAAGTATGTCTTCCTGTTTGTTCAGAATTGTTGTTGTCCAATCGTTGTCTGTGATTGAAGGGAGATTGAGGAGGGCCTCATTTCTAGGTGAGTCTTATATAGAAATATAGCACGTGTAGTGATTAAGTGATAAGTTGTAAACCTGGGAGTTTAACTTTGAATTGATACTATTGTAACGCGGTGGGAGAACTGACTTGGTTGTTTTGCATTTTATCGCAATTATTGCGGTTAGCAAGAGTCGCCACCGACTTTTCTTTTATCCAAAAGGAAAGGATGAAAATAACAGAAAGGACCTTTAGAGATGTTTTCTTGAGTTCGGGGGGTAGATTATGAAAAGGGAAGGTATTAGCACCCTTTTCATCCGTAGTTATCTACGGGCTCTTAGTTTCTTACTAGATCACTTGCTTTTGTTTGAAAATGTGCTTTGTATGGTTTTTGGAAGTATTTTAAAAAGGTTCCATCGTTTAGGAAAACTTTATAATAATTCGCGTTCGTAAGAATGTATAAAAAGTGTTGATCTTTTGAAAATGTTTCAATTTTGAAAGATGTTTTGAAAGTGTTGGTGTTTGTTTTGAAAATAACAAGGATGTTTTGGTTTGAAAATGAGCAAGCAACTAGGAACATTCTACCTACTCAAAAGTCTTTCTTGTTTATTTCCTCTTTCCGTTGACATTGTTATCTTACCATTTATTTGGTAAAAAACCCTATCTTTGGATGTAAAAGGGACAAGCAGGGTCATCGTATAGTCATGAATAGCAATGTTGTAAGATATCTTAGCAATTTCTTTAAGGGACTAAGATCATTCGTAAGGCAGCATTTGTAGCGTCATCGAGGGACTATGATCTTGTATTTTTGTTTGTTTTTTCTAAAACATCTTACATGCATATTATGACCATTTATTTCTTAAGGCAACAAGTGGATTTACCCTAAGGGGGTAAGATTGCAAGTGTGTCTTTTTCATGCTTGATTTGTCTTGTATTAGGGTTTGATAACTTGTTGATTTTAATCTTTCCATACAAATCTTAATTTACTAGCATTTATATAAAGAATTAAATTATGGAAAATAAAAATACTAAACTATTACATCAACAGGGGAGGGGGTGTACAGATTTACAAATGAGGATTTTGCAAGAAAATTAAATCTAATTAACTATTACAACCATATTAAATAAATGCACAGGAATTGAATAAAAGTATAAGAATGCAAAATGGAAAAAGAAATTATTTTTATTTGGTTTTATGGAAGGTTTTAATCTTAACCAAATTTAGAAAATAATTAATGGAAATTAACTAAAATTAAAACCTAATTAACAAAGAAAAATAAGTTAAAAATGGTTTTCTAGGGTTTTTTATGAAAAGGTTTTAAATAATAGAAATAATAGGAAAATTAATTAATTAAAATAAACCTAATTTCTAAATTAATTTTAATTTACAAGAAAATATTATAATATAATAATTAAACCTAATTATCTAAATATTAATCAAGAAAGAGAAATTAATTTATTAAGAAAATTGTTTTTGTTCTTTTTAGTTTTTTATAATGAAAAATAAAATATGAGTGCAAAAATAATAAAATAAATATTTTTTGGATTTTTTTTATTAATAATAAAAAAGCTAATAAAATATGAGTGCAAAAATAATAAAATAAAATATGATAGGTACGCGCTTTAACCACTGGGGTGGTGATACATCTATTAACATTGGCACAACAATAAATACATAACACATATTTTTCCCTGACTGTACTTCATCTTCAACCTCCAGCCAAAGGATTTCAAACTTGCTCATTCCTCAACCATTTTTAAAAATGTAAACATGAAACTTGTGCATTTTTCCAACACGAATTCAACCATGTAACTAATTTAAACTAACATTCAAAGATAAGGATGAATTTATGAAAGTACCAAATTCGGACCTAAACATTTCAGCAAGTTCAAACTCAAAAATCTCCATGCTTAAGAAACATAAATGAAATCTATGGACATGTATAGTTTCAGGGAAATGATATCTATATTCTATCTTCACAAATGCAAGCCTAACAATGCCTAAATAATGAGATAGAATTTCAAGAAAAATACCTCAAAACTAGAAATTGTGAAATGAGTTTGAGCTTGTTTCAAGTGATGGTGATGATCAGGTTAGCTTCCTTAGACCTCTAGGAAGCTAATGCAATGGCTGGCTTGAGCTGAATGTGGTTGGAATGGTCTGGAGAAGTCCAACTATGATGCTCTGTTTTTTAATTTGAAATGGGTGAAGATGGTGTTACAGTCGTGTAACAGGGACATGGATGGCTTATGTATGATGTTTAGAAGCTTTTGGAAGCAAAAAGCCAAGAAACGCACGAGTAATTTTTTATTTTTGGATTTCTTGCCAGAATATGCAACAATGGAAGTCTGAGATGCAACTTTGAGTTTTGGTGAGTTTTGGAGCTTGTGTATTCGTGTGTTAGCTTGCAATCAACTTGTGCATAAGTAAGGAAAAGGTTCTAGCACTTGAGAGGGACAGAAGTGCAAGATTTAGAGTTATGGCTATCTTACTTGATTTTGAAGAAAAGTGAAAATATAGTTTCAAGGCAAAGTACAAGCATGGGCTGAGTTATTAGACGCTTTATACAAGTTTCTTTTGGGTTAGAGGTTATGTTTGATCAGAAGCAAACAAGTGCAAAGCTCAAGAACTGATTTTATGAATAAAAGCTACTTTTCCAAAATGGCAATGTGCACTTTCTTCCCAAAATGGCATTAAGCATGAGCAATGCATTGAATGCTTATATTAAAGCCTCAAACAATTGTGAAAACATTTAATTATGGAGTGCCAAACAAGTTTGAGGCCTGCAAAGCAAATATTGTGCAGCCTAGTGTGGATTTTCATTCTTGTTCATCATGAAATTTTGCCTTGTAAAACAACTTGAAACCCTTACTTCTGGCCTTCGATTCTCCTTGCTCAAAAATGATATCAAGGAGTTCTTGGACATTTTAGAAAGATTGTAATATGCTCCACAACCCCACTTTGAATAACTTTTGAAAATTCCCCTTGGAACTATGTGAAAAATTGCCATGAAGTTAGGTCAAAATCCTGCCTAAGCTAGGGCAAAATTTCACTAAGTTTCCAACTTTCATGAACATATATTCACAAAATCATAACTTGAAATCCATGAATTTATAGGAGAAATTGTGTAAATAAATGTTTTATATCCCATTGATATCTACAACTTTCATGTTGAAAGTTTCCTTTGAATCATCTTGCATCATAGTGAAAAATTGGCTCAAAGTTGTGAAAAAAATATGAAGTTTTTAACACTTAGAAAAATTTCTAAGTTTGGAAATTTTGACTTTTCAAAATGAAATCTTGACTTTTTGATTTCTTGATGAAAAAGTTTCATATTTTGACATGTTTTGATGAATTGTGATCTTTGACACTTGATTTTGACCAAAAAGTCAAAGTTTGACTTTTTGGTGTACAGTTGACTTTTGATCAGTTGACTGAAAATCAACTATCAATCAATTGATCTTGTGGGAAGTTTTGAGTCATACCATTAGGTCAAAATTATTCATTTGAAACATTGAGATCATGTCTTAAACCAATTAACCAATTGCTAGGTCAAAAATCAGAAATTTCCCTTTCTCAATCAAAACCCTAATTTTGACCATTTTGCCCTTTTGATGATCTGATCAAATTTCTTGAGGAATTATGGTCCAAACTTGATCAAATGACATATAGTAGTTCACAATGTTGATATGGATCAAAAATCATGAAGTTTGACTGTAAATTGACCACAGTTGACTTTTTCCCCAATATAGTTGATTTTTAGGTCAATTGATCAATTGACTGAGCAAAAATGTGATCCAAGACTTGAAACTTGACATGAGCAATCTTGAGGGCCCATAAAGATCCATGAAAGTCATATGAGACATTAAAAGTTCAAACATCCTTGTGCAATCTCAAACCCTAATTTCAGTCAGCTATGCTTAAGGAGGTGTCTTGAGCTAATCAACCCTAGTGCAGTCTTGAACCAAAGGAGATCTTGTGAGAAATTACTTGATAAATGAGAGTGCGAATTTTTGGGTACAACATATGCCCATGTTCAATCTTCTTAAACTTGAAGAGTTAGATTGGCAGATCCGCCATTCGTGACTTGAACGTGGAAAATGATTGAACACTAGAGTGCCCAGAAATTTACACTCGAAGATGAATCACTATGCCAGAAATAACCTACGAAAGCGCTTTTTTGGGCTTTAAAAGTGCTTAAAAGCGCTCTCGTAGGTGGCGCTGCTAAAGGTTTTAGCAGCGCTTTTTTCTGAAAAAGCGCTTTCATAGGTGTATTCAGAATGCGTGTCAGGCAATCTAAAGTAGGCCTATAAGAGCGCTTTTTGTTCAGAAAAAAGCGCTCTCGTAGGCCTACCTATGAAAGCGCTTTTAATCAAAAAGCGCTTTCATAGGTAGGCCTACGAGAGCGCTTTTTTCTTAAAAGCGCTTTCATAGGTTTTCTACTGAAAAATCTAAAATTTAAAAAATTTCTAAACCTGCATTTTTTTGCAGCAAACCTGTAATTCTTAAACCGGTATTTTACAATCTAATCTAGAAATACCAATATATATTAGTTTTAATCCAAATACCAAATGTAATTCAAATACCAAATATTATATATATATATATATATATATATATATATATATATATATATATATATATATATATATATATATATATATATATATATATATATATATATATATATATATATATATATATATATATATATATATATATATACCATTATAATCAATTCATATCCAAAATATATATACACCATGGTAATTCAATATTAACATGTTTTGAAACGTAACAAAATACACCCTAAGAAATCAGCTATATAACACTAAGTAAATCAATCCTAATCTACATATATATCCAAGGTCCTGATCCTGCAATATGAACATAATAACACGGTCAGTGTTGTATACACAAAACAATATATTCATAATTAACCAATTTTCACACAACAATGTATTCGTACCTTATTATAAGATTCTTAGCTCAATAAAATATTGGCACAACTCCTCTTTGAGTTCTTCCAATTGACGTGGCGAGTAATATGGACAATTGTATTGATCAAAATACTACATTACAAAACAAAATATATGCATGATTTAGTTTAATGTAATAAATTATATGCAAAATCCGATAAGTAATAAAATAAAGTATAAATCCATACCGTGATTGGAATCTCGATTTCATTCATTTGAATGATTTCTATGATAAACTTCAAAACGAAGTATCCGCAATCTATGCCGTTTTGTTGTTGAGGGCACTACATAGAAAAAGAAATAAGATTATACACATCTATTGATTATACTATAATGAAAAAAATGAAATGGCATATATATACATTTTATTGAATGACATTGTCTATAATTATATATACTATTACCTTTTTCACTAACATCTCTTTCTTTTCTTGGTAGGAATATGTTCTACTCGTCTCTTAACAACGCGGACGGTTGGATTGATCCAAATACCCTCATTATGATCATTTCTAATGCATGATTCATTCTCATTTTGATCATTTCTAGTAAAAGATTCAATGTCAACACCAGTATCGCCTTGGTCTCCAATCTTTTCATCAATTACTTTGTTAGAGAAAAGCACTATAGATCATTTCGTACTTGTCGGATCAGTGACATAGAACACTTGTTTAGCTTGGGAGGCTAGAATGAAAGGCTCATCTTTGTACCCCGCCCTGTTAAGATCCACTTGCAAAAATCCTGACTTATCCATCCGTATACCATTATTATTTTCAACCCACTTGCAACCGAATATAGGAATCTGAAATTTCTCGTAATCAAAGACCCAAATGCGCTCGATAACCCCAAAATACGACAGATTTGCAAATTTCGGGTTTAAGTCCTTCACACTAGATATGTGCATTGCTTCAGCTACCAAGGTGACACCACTATTTTGCACAGTACTTTTATCATCTTGTTCTTTGGTATAAAATGTGTATCCATTAATTGCGTATGCGCTATAAGAAAACGCAACCAAACTTGGACCATATGCTAAACATCTCAACCTTTCTGTCACTGAGGCGGGATCTGAACGATACTTTGAATAAATATGTTCCTTAAACCATGGTATGAAACTTCGATTGTGCTCTCATACAATCCAATTCTCATTTCTATTCGAATTTAAACCTCGAAGAACACCCTTGTGTATTTCAACATACGGCTCAACCTCAATCTCATTGTGCAGAACATACAAATGCACTTGATCCCGTTCGACCCTTGATACTGTCACAACTTTATTTCCAATTAGCTTCTTACCTTCTTTTTTTTCAACAACATGAGATTTGGGAAGTCCAATTGATTGAACATTTGACAAATATTCAGTACAAAACTCAACTGCTTTTCAACAATGTATCTTTCGGCAATACAACCCTCTGGTCGACTCCGATTTTTCACATACCCTTTTAATATTTTCATATAACGTTTAGTAGGGTACATCCATCTCATATAAGCTGGTCCGCACAATTGTGTCTCTTTCACAAGATGAACGACAAGATGAACCATTATGTCAAAAAACGAGGGAGGAAAATACATTTCAAGCTCACACAAAGTAACAACTATTTCTTTTTGCAATGTTGGCAAGATCTCAAGATCGATCACCTTACTGCAAATTGACTTGAAGAAAAAACACAATTTAGTTATTGCACTTCTTACCTTTTCTGGCAGAATAGAACGTATACCTATCGGTAGAAAATGTTCCATTATAACATGGCAATCATGCGTCTTTAAACTCTTTAACTTGAGGTCTTTCATAGACACAAGTCTTCTAATATCTGATGAGTAGCCTTCTGGAACTTTAACTTCACTCAGAAACTTACACAATATTTTTTTCTCCTTTCTAGATAGAGTGTAAACAGCAGGTGGTAGGTATGTCCGTCTTCCCTTCTTCACGGGTCCCAGTTCAGTTCTTATTCCCATGTCTACCATGTCCTCCCTTGATTTAAGGCCATCCTTAGACTTCCCTTTTATATTGAGTAACGTACCAATAACACTGTCAAATACATTTTCTTCAATATGCATCACATCAAGAAAATGTCTTACGTACAAAGATTTCCAATATGGCAATTCAAAAAAAATCGACCTCTTCTTCCACCCACCTGTGGCAACTTTATGTGCAAAAGGCTTGCCAAACTGAATATTCACATCTTTCACCTTTTCAAAAATTTGATCACCTGTCAAACCAGGCGGAGCTCTACGTTGTTCGGTATCTCCGTTGAACGCTTTTCTCCATCCACGATACTGATGTTTAGAAGTTAAGAATCTACGATAACCGAGAAAGACATTCTTCTGACAAAGTTTCAATCGCATGGTATCGGTTCCGTCTTCACAAACAGGACACGCTTTTTCACCTTTAATGCTATACCCGAATAGATTGTCGTATGCTGGAAAATCATTAATTGTTCCAAACAACATCGCCCTCAAGTTGAAACTTTCTTTCCTATAACCATCATAAACCTCCACACCGTTCTCCCACAAAATCTTCAAATCTTCGATTAATGGTTCCAAGTATATGTCTATGTCATTTCCTGGTTGTTTAGTCCCGGAAATTAACATAGACAGCATCATGTACTTACGCTTCATACATAGCCATGGAGGTAGGTTATAAATCATAAGAATCACAGGCCATGTGCTATGCAAGATACTTTGAATACCGTGTGGGTTCATTCCATCAGTAGACAATGCCAAGCGAAGGTTTCTTGCTTCTTTTCCAAATTCAGGATAATCATTATCAATTTTCATCCACTGTGGAGAATCTGCCGGATGTCGAAATTTTCCATCAATAATTCTTTCATCTGAATGCCAAGTCAAGTGTCTTGAATCGGTTTCACTATGATACATCCGTCTAAATCTCGGGATTATAGGAAAATACCATAAGACTTTTGCCGGAGACAACTTTTTCTTATATCGAGGGGCACCGCATTTAGGACACTCATTTAACGATGCATACTCGTTTCGAAACAAAACGCAATCTTTTGGACACGCATGTATCTTATCATAGCTCATGCCAATGGAGTACAACATCTTTTTGGCCTCATACGTTCGATTGGGAAGAACATTATCCTCTGGTAGCATATCTTTCATAAGGGCTAATAACTCTGTGAAACTTTTATCCGACCATCCATTGCCGGCTTTTAAGTTGTACAACTTTAACACCGCAGACAATCTTGTGAATTTTGTACAACCATTATACAACGGTTTCTCTGCATCGCTTACCAACCTCTCGAATATTTTGGGACAATCGTTAAGATCTTCTTCAAGCGCTTCTGCAATTTCTTCGACTCGATCATAATCGTATGTATCTGTGCAATCATCATTTGAAACATAGGTCCTTGCATACCCCGATTCAACATTCCCGTTACTTTTCTCACCATGCATATTCCAACATGTATAACTCCTATCAATTCCATACCGAATTAAATGCGATGCCAACTGAACTGCGTCAACCCGATTCCCATAACAGCAATACAAACAGGGACATGTCATACGACTGGGGTCTTTGGCGTGCACAACAGCAAAATTAACAAACTCGGAAACACCATTCTCGTAGTCTTTCGACAATCGATTGGAATACATCCATGTCTTATCCATATCAACTAATTAGTGCACAAAACAGTAGTATACTGCGTTTCTGTCAAAACGTAAAGTATACACGGAATGAATCCGTATCAAGAAAATGCAACATACGAAAGACAATTTAAGACAAATTCATCACAATATATACCAGTAATTTGAGGAAGAAAGTTACCTCTCAGATGTTTCGAACTCTAAGAAATGCGGAGAATGAGCGTCGTGCGTCGAACTAGGCCGGGAAACGCTACGAGGAAGAAGAATGGAAATTCTTAGTTTAATTCACAAAAAATGTAGTGGTTATAGTTTTACACATTAGGTGAGTTGTGAACTCATTCTCATATATATTATTTGACGCCATTCGGTTTTTGTAGGTGAATCTCATACATAGGTAGAATAACTCATTCTTATTTCTTATTAACAGTCCAGCTACTAACAGTCCAGCTATTTATTATTAACAATCCAACTACTAACAATCCAACTATTAACAGTCCAACTATTTAACTACTAACAAAGTTTTAACTTATTGCCAAAGCCAATTTAACTACTAACAGCCCAACTATTCACTCTAACAGAAAATTAACTAATTGTTCTCAATTTCATAACTAACATCAACACTTCAACATAATTTGAACACCGATATTAGCCAAACTCTATTATTCAAAATCAATACGGATAAAGTGACATCGACATCAAAATATCACTCGAGTTAAACTCAAACTTTATGGTATTGAAACAAAAAACTCACTCAAATTAATTCAAATCAAGTAGTATTTCTCACAAGAAAAATAGCATACAAAATACTCCTAAGAATGGTGTTGACATCATAAGATATCACCTAAAGCCCGCATTCTAATAGGAAACAAACTTCCATACACAGATGGAGATTATTTCAAAAACAATTTGAAATCAGATTAACACAATTACTATTCAGAATCTCATTCATATTCACACAACCATAAAAGAAAATACTAACACCGATATGAGTATCAATCATATTTAACACCAATAACAACAATGTTAGCAACAAGTCCTCATTCAGGAAAATAACATGGCTTACATTAAACTATTAACCTAATTTCATTATTTCTAATTCAACATTAACACCTTAAAACAAAATCAGCACCAACAGTATCATGAAAATACCAAAAGAAACTCAAAAGAAAGATGATAGTGATGCTTACAACGACTGGTGTCACGGTGAAGATTGTTGGCTGGAGCAGGAAGCCAGGATGGAGCTAGTTGTATGTTGTGACGAAAGAAGCACGGAGGGAGTACGTCGTCGCTGAATGGTGTGTTGGTTGTTGTTCGTGAACAGATAATGGAAGAAGAAACGAACGAACAGGAACAGGAACGGCGGCAGGAATGAGAGAACGGCGGCAGGAACAGGAACAGGAACGGCGGCAAGAAACGAACGAACAGGAACAGGAAGACGAAGAAATGAACAAGTGAGGGCAAATTTCGTATTTAGGGAAACAACCTACGAAAGAGCTTCTAAAAGCGCTTTCTAAGACCCATATATGAGAGCGTTTCTGAGGTAAAAAGCGCTTTCGTATGTTCCCCATATAAGAGCGCTTTAGAAAGCGCTTTCGTAGGTCCCCCTTTCAGAGCGCTTTTCAAAAGCGCTTTTATAGGGCCACCTATAAGAGCGCTTTTCAAAAGCGCTTTCGTAGGTTAGATATTTCAAATACCTATGAAAGCGCTTTCTGAAAAGCGCTTTCGTAGGAAACCCTATAAAAGTGCTTTTTTTAAGCGAATTTTCTTTAAAGGCTACGAAAGCGCTTTCTCTTAAAAGCGCTTTCGTAGATGCGCTGCCAAAAATTGTTTTTTTCGTAGTGAATTTATAAATGCCATTTAAAGGTGACTATTGACCAAAAATGGACTAAGTCTAAACTTGATTTCAACTAGAAAAGAATCAGAATAAATCTTTGGAGCGATTTATCTGAAACTAGCAGAAGTCCTGTATGTTATTTGACTGGGAAGAATCAGAATAAATCTTGGAGCAATTTATCTGAACCAGAAGTGTTCCTTTGGAAAGTATCAGGATAAAGCGTTGAGAGGTTTAAACTGAACCAAAAGAGGTTTTTCATATTCTTTAACTGGAGAGAATCAGAGTAGATCTTTGAGCGATTTATCTGAACCAGAGAAAGTGCCTACTAGGAAAGAATCAGAATAAATCGTTGAGAGATTTATCTGAACCAGAGAAAGTTCCTACTAGGAAAGAATCTGAATAAATCATTGAGAGATTCATCTAAACCAGCAGGGGTTTGGAGAAGAATCAGAATAAATCATTGAGAGATTCATCTGAACTGGAGAAATGTTCATTTGGAAAGTATCAGGATAAACCGTTGAGAGTTTTAAACTGAACCAAAAGAGGTCTTGAATATTCTTTAACTGGAGAGAATCAGAGTAAATCTTTGAGTGATTTATCTGAACCAGAGAAAGTGCCTACTAGGAAAGAATCGGAATAAATCATTGAGAAGTTTATCTGAACCAGCAAGGGTTTGGAGAAGAATCAAAATAAATTGTTGAGAGATTTATCTGACCCAGAGAAATGTTCATTTGGAAAGTATCAGGATAAACCATTGAGAGATTTAAATTGAACTAAAAGAGGTCTTGAATATTATTTAATTGGAGAGAATCAGAGTAAATCTTTGAGCGATTTATCTGAACCAGAGAAAGTGCCTACTAGGAAAGAATCAGAATAAATCATTCAGAGATTTATCTGAACCAGCAGGGGTTTGGAGAAGAATCATAATAAATCATTGAGAGATTTATCTGAACCGGAGAAATGTTCATTTGGAAAGTATCAGGATAAACCGTTGAGAGATTTAAACTGAACCAAAAGAGGTCTTGAATATTCTTTAACTGGAGAAAATCAGAGTAAATCTTTGAGCGATTTATATGAACCAAAGAAAGTTCCTACTAGGAAAGAATCGGAATAAATCGCTGAGAGATTTATGTGAACCAGCAGGGATTTGGAGAAGAATCAGAACAAATTATTGAGAGATTTATCTGAACCAGCAGGGATCTGGAGAAGAATCAGAACAAATTATTGAGAGATTTATCTGAACCAGAGAAAGTGTCTGCAGGAAAGAATCATAATAAACCGTTGAGAGATTTATCTGAACCAGCAGGGATCTGGAGAAGAATCATAACAAATCATTGAGAGATTTATCTGAGCGAGAGAAAGTGTCTGCAGGAAAGAACCAGAATAAATCGTTGAGGGATTTAAACTGAACCGACAGGGATCTGGAGGAAATATCTATTACATAGATAGTCGACCAGTCCTTTCTCGGTAATTGATCTATAATTGACTTGTTGAAAATTTGACAATAATTTTTTGTTGATTGATCTTTCCTGAAAAGGTGAACAGTTAGTTGCATGCAATGCCATGATGTATGAAATGCATGGTATAATGTCGTTTCTCAAAATAAATGAGATCGCGTTGTATGCATTTATGTTGTCAATGCTATGACGTTTGGATGTAATGTATGGACACATTAATTGTTATGCCGCAGTGCAGCTGGAGTCGGGGAAAATAAATCCCTGAGTACTGCTGGGAATGAGGAGTGTAAGTCTTCATATTTTGAAGTTGAAGCGTTGATGGATGAGTTTCCATTTATTAGAGAAATAAACTCTGTTGTGGAAGGAAAGCATCGTGCATTGCTTGTGGACCTCGTGAAATCCTGCTGGGGAATTCTGAGAAACTAGGCGACTTTCACTAGGGAATCTTCGGAGCGCTAACCGGAAGTTTTGTTCCGTCGGGGATGTGAGAGCACTTGATACCATTAGGCTGCACACTAGAGTTATGTTAACGATCCTGTAGTAGGATGTCCTGGTTTCCGCTCTTGCTGGAAAAGTACTTGCGGGGAATTTTATGGAATGGTCTAAAGATATTATCTTATTTCTTAAAGCCATTAGTGACTGTCTTTCTATTTTTTGTTCCCCTTTTTTTTGCTCATTTGTAAACAGTAATCACGTTCAAATGCATATGTTCAAAAAAAATCATTGGACATTTTTTGCAAACAAAACAACGGAAATAAAAGAAAAAACGATAGTTTAGTACTTTCAAAGGAATATCTTTGTATTAACTTGAATAAGTATTTTTTTTGTACAACGAGACAAACATCCTAGTAAGGGAATGTCATCGTAGAAAATGAAAATTGATACAAAGAAAAGATAGCTATGTGAAATAATCCCATGGGGTTCTCGTTCTGCTATAGCCTTCATGTCTCTGAGTGTCTCGTCCACTTGATGCTTTGTCCGAAGCTAATTGGATTGATTAGAACCGTTTGAGTTTGTCAGTCGATACTAAAGGTTTTATGTAAGGTGATTCAACGGGACATAGTCATACGCTTTAATTCCCTAACTTTTTCCAGGACCGCCCTTTCAGGTTTTCAGTCCACCAGGATACCCTTTTTTTCCCAAGTCGCCCTTTCGAGTTTTCAGCTTGTCGGGTGTACGGATTTTTTTTGTATTTTATCTCTAATTTTTTCCCAAACCTTTTTGGTTCGCTGGGATGCCCTAATTTTTGCCTAGGCCAATCGACCTAGCGGATCTTTATTCAAGTGTAGTATATTTTGACTATGTCCGCGTTTATAGGGTGCGGAAGTTCGTCGCCATCCATAGTAGTTAAGATCATTGCTCCACCAGAGAATATGCTTTTGATCATAAATGGACCTTCGTATGTAGCAATCTGTTGTACCCCAAAATTTTCCCTCCCATTTCATCAATATTTTCTCACCACAAGACCTTTGGAGCTCAAGATCCAGTTAGGGTTTACTCTGCTCAAGACTCCTCCTTGCACTGTTGACCCAAATTAGGGTTTGAGTTTGCACAAAGATGTTTTGACCTAAAATGCCCAAGATGACTTTCATGCTTCATGTTGGACTTACAAGTTTATCCATACCAAGTTTCAAGCCTTGATTCCAATCTTTGCCCAGTCAATTGGACAGTTGACCTAGAAATCAACTGTATTGGGGAAAAACTCAACTATGGTCAATTGACAGTCAAACCTAATGATTTTTGGCCCACATCAACATTATGAACTCATTTGAACCATTTGATCAAGTTTGAATCACAAATCCATAGGAAATTTGATCAGATCACCAAAAGGGCAAAATGGTCATTTTTAGGGTTTTGACTGCACAAAGGCAATTTTTGACTGTTTGACCTGACCAATGGCAAACCAAACTCACATATAGACTCAAGGACTCAATGGCATTGTCTTAATTTGTTCAACAAATTCAAAAGATCCCAAATGCACAAGATTGGCAGATGAATTTTCCAGTCAACTAAGCAAAATTTGACTGTATACTGAAAAGTCAAACTTTGACTTTTTGGTCAAAATCAAGTGTCAAGATTCATTTTTCATCAAGACATGTCAAATTATGAAACTTGTTCATCAAGAAACCAAGAATTACAAATTAGGGTTTGAAATGAAGAAATTTCATAACAGAAATTTTCTAAGTTATGAAATTTCCTAATTTTTTCCTAACTTTGTCCCATTTTTTCATCAAGATACATTTGGATTCAAACAAAACTCAAAACATGCAAGTTGTATTCCATTGCAAAATCTACAACTTTGATTCACAAAGTTTCCTCAAAAGAAGCTTGTAGCTCAAGTTATGATTTTTGGAATAGGGTTGCAAAACATTCTTAACTTAGAAATTTTTTGACCTATTTTAGGCAGGATTTTTGTCCAACTTCATGGCCACTTTTCACATGCTTCCACTTGGAATTTCAACTTTCATTACAAAGATGGATTGTAGTACACATTCCAAGCTTTCCAAATTGTCCAAGAACTTCTCAAACACCCTTGTGGTTAGGGAGAATCGAATTTGTGAAGATGGGCAAAAGTCACTTTGTTCATGGCCAATTTCATGTTCATAACACTTTGCATTTTTCAAGTCAGCTTGCACAAGCTAGGTTACAGGCCTCTAATCCCATTTGCACTCAATAATTCAATGTTAAACCTTTGTGCCAAGATGTTATTTTTCTCATTTGGTCATTACATGGAAGTTTAATCCATAATTAGAAAAAGTAACTTATCTATTCTTGTAAAGATCAACTTTATGTCAAACACAAATCTAAGAAGTACCAAAGCAGATCTTTTGGGCACAGGTTCAGGAACCAATTCCACTGATCAAGAGTGATTTGTGCAGCATGCTTGAGGGGCCTGTATGAGCCTATAATCTAAGTTGACAACTCTTGCTTAGATAAGAAGAAACATTACAAAAGATATCCAAGATTGAGCTCCTGTGAACACAAGCCTAAACAAACTTCCTGAACACTTTCCAAACATCAAATCAAACCTAAAGCATGACCAAACCACCTTCAATACTTCTCATTCCCAGAAACACCATCCTACTGCAAAAAACAGAGTCCCTTCTGCAACTTGACTTCTATAAACCTTTCCACTCGTGCACTTTGGCCAAAGGGAGTTCAAACATGTTCCATATCACCCACTGAAGCTATCCCAAGCATTGAACACAGACTGTAACATCCCTAACATCATTTGCCATTTTCAGTTTTCAACTTTGCAGGTGAATTTCCATAGCTCGATTCAGCTAGTTTTAGAGCAAGCTAAGCATTGGAGGAGCATCCTTGGACCTCAAGCAAGCTGTACAAGTCCTCGCACTGCATTGAAAGTGCCCCCATTGTTGCACACGATTCAAGCTGAACAAGTAAAAGTTTGAACTTCTATCTCTCTATCCAAGCATATCTAGGCTTAGGTTTGTGAAGAAGTTATGTCCTACTCATGGCCCTGAAGCTACTTGTATCCTCACTTTTCATTTATATTGTGTGTGTTAAGAGAATTTGGAACCTGAACATTAGAAAAAAGTTAGGTCAGGAATTGGGGGAGAAGAAACTCTCTCTCATTTCTGAGAGTTAGATCAAGTTCTTTATATGTATGAATTCATGGTTTGATGCTCTACATTTTTGATGTTATAAGTTTTTGTTAAAATTCAAAGGATCAAGAGATAGCAGGTTGAGAAGGAAACGCGCGTTTTCTTTGTTTCAAAGTTGCTGGAGGTTGAAGACAACTCCTTTTGGGCTGGGCTTGGTTCATTTTTCTGTTTGCACCTCATTTTTCCACATACACCCCCTTGGCCCATTGTGTTTATTTTTATCATTTTTGATCTTTTCTCTTTTGTTTCTGACTTATTATTTTTAGTCAAAATATAAAAAAATATTAAAAATATTTTTTCAATCATTTTTTCATTTTTATTTGGATTTTATTTGTTTTATTTGAATTTATACATTATAAATAACATATATCCTTTTATTTAAAAAACTAAAAAATAATACAAATACATTTTATTTTCTGATTTTATTTTTATTTTATCTTTTGAAAACACTTTCTAAAAAATATACTTTTTTTGTAAATAACAAATATTTCTTATTTTTGTATATGTTTAATGTATTTAATAAATAATATAAATACTTATCTTTCTTTTATTAAATATTTAGGATAAATATAAAAATAATACATTTTTTTATTTTATTAATATTTAACCTCAAAAAATACTTTTTTACAATATACTTCCTTTTTATTTATTTTTTTGTATATAATTAATAAATATTGTATATAATACATAATAAATACTTTTTATTTAGCAAATTAGGGTTTTGCCCTAAACCATGAAAATACCCAAAAATTAACCTTTTTATTTTTGTTTATTTGTCACATGAAAAATTCTTTTACATACATATAAAAATCATTTTTGTGCATCTTGCATATTTATTGTATTTTATTTAATTATTGTACAATAAAATAACTTGTATATTCAATTTGGATGTAATAGTTTAGATTTAAATTTCTTGCTAAATATCCCCATTTGAACATTTGTACCCCCCATCCCATAATTATGTTGTAATAATTTAGGATTTTATTTTCCGGACTTTAAAGCTTTCTAAATATGCCATGATAGACTTAGGGTTTTGTATGCAAATCAAAAATAACAAATAGCTTGACCTAATTCAAAGACAAAAAAGCATGAAAATGGACAACACCAATCACACTTGCACCCCTAGGGTTACTCCACTTGTTGCCTTCAATAATGGGCCATGTTGCATGTTGAGTTTCTTTGGCTAAACAAAACAATATCAAATGATCATAGTCCCTCGATGACACTTTCGAAAGTTGCCTAAGAATGATCAAGTCCCTTAAAGGAAAAATTGCCAAAGACACTTGGAACCATTGCAATCATGGTCTAAACAATGACCCGCGCCCGTCCCGTTAACATTCTAACACAAGATTATCCACCAAATACAATGATGGAACAAAATTGTTAAAAGGGTTAAAACATAGAAAAAACCTTTGAGTAAATTTAGGGGTAGACAACTCTTAGTTACTTGATCAAACTTGCAAAAACACTTGCCAACTTTTCAAACCACACATCACAACACACTTTCAAAACAACTTTCAAAAAACATTGAAAACTTTTCAAAAGATAAGTACACCTTTGTATACATTAAAACATGGGTCATTACAAAGGTTGCCACAACAAATGGCCTCTTTTCAAAACATTTTCAAACCCACACATAAAGCACCATTTCAAACAATTGAAAACACAAGGCAAGTGATCTAAGCAAGGAACTAAGAGCCCATGGATAACCATGGATAGAAAGGGTGCTAATACCTTCCCTTTCTATAATCTACTCCCCGAACCCAAGAAAACATCTCGAAGGTTTTTGCTGTGCTTTTTAACCTTTCCTTAGGATAAAATAAAAAGTCGGTGGCGACTCTTGCTCAACCGAAGCATTTGCGAAAACAAACGCAAAAACCCAAGTCAGTTCTCCCACCGTATCACAGAACTGGCGACTCTGCTGGGGAAATTCTTTAAAGTGGAGTAACCTTAGGGCTTAGATCACCCTCTTGCATGACTAATTGTTTGCTTTGATTGCTCTATATCTTGGCTCTCTTGTTTGGGCTTGAAATCCTACACCCGGATTTGGGGAAACATTCATAGATAGCAATACGTTGTGGAAACTGTGCGGGGTATACCGACACGGTTGAAGCAATAGCTATATTAGTGTGACATATTTGTGAGTACCGGTAACCCTTGAGTTCAATCAAGGAGAGTACGGGGCCGCTGAGTGATGTCACTAAGCACTAATGACCTAGAACCTTACTTGACCATCTTGGCCTTTCATTAGGGGTAGTGAGATGACCGGCTTTGGTGCAGTCCGAAGTTGGTAGATACTCGATACTACACTCATTGAGGGTTGTTTTCTTGGAATATTTTGGTCGCTAGTTAAGTGGCTAAACCAAAACAATGAACATGGAAAACAATCCAATGATATTGAGCTCCTTAGAACCCGATTACTATTTATAGGACAGGTTTTTAAGCCAACTACACTCAAGAGGGTACTTACCTATGAAACCCCATGCAAGCCTGAAACTAGGGTTTTGTGTGAATTGCTTGTACATGTGTGTTGTGCATACATCATAAACATCATAAAGCATCATATGCATACACTAACCATTTCAAGGGTTTGGATCTTCATCTTTGTTCTGGTTTTGTAGGTCATGGAAATTCTTCGCAGGAAAACTATCCAAGTCAACCTTGTGAGAATCCCTCCTCAACTCAAAGAGCTCACATCCAGAATTCCAGAAAGCTCTCCCTTCAGTGAAAGACATGGTAGACTGCTCAGCCTAGTCAACACCAGCATTGAAGAGGACATGGTAAAGGTGTTGTTCCAGTTCTTTGACCCCCTTCACCACTGTTTCACATTCCCCGACTACCAGTTGGTGCCCACTTTGGAGGAATTTTCTCAACTCTTGAGAATTCTTATTCTTAATCAACTACCCTAGAACGGTACGGAAAAAGAACCAAAGTCTGAAGATGTTGCTCAAGCACTACACTTGCAACCATTTGACATCAAGGGGCATTGGGAAACTAGAAGCGGTGTCAAAGTCTTCTTGGCAAAATTCTTGTTTGAGAAGGCACAAGAGTGTTGGAATTCATTGGATCTACAAGCCTTTGAAGAAATTGTGGCACTCCTCATTTATGGGTTGGTCCTGTTCCTAAATCCTGACCAGCTTGTGGATGTCAACGCCGTCAAGATCTTCTTATCCAGAAATCCAATACCAACATTGCTTGGGGACATCCTTCACTCATTTTACACACGAACAATGAGAAAGAGGGGTGTTCTCATGTGCTGTACTCCTCTCCTTGCAAGGTGGTTTATTTCGCACCTTCCACAATCTGTTTTGAAGAATGACCAAGGCTTAAGGTGGTCACAACGGTTGATGACCCTCACTCACTCTGATGTACATTGGTGTTCTCGGTCCAGAGAAAATGTCATCATCGTCGATCGTTGTGGAGAGTTCCCTAATGTTACATTGCTTGGCATTAGAGGGGGTATTACCTACAACCCTTGTCTAGCTTTGAGACAATTTGGATATGCACGGAGGGATGGCCCTCATGACATGTTGATTCCTGACCTAGTTTTTGACTTCGACAACGATGCGCAAGGACTTCGCCAAAGATTCATCAGAGCTTGGAGGATGCCTAACAAGGTAGACAACAAGACACTGGGGCACAAGAACTCCATCCCTCTTGAGCCTTATCTCAAGTGGGTACGAACCCGAGCCCAGAGTCTAATGATGCCTTACCCTCATGTTCTCCCTGTGATCAAAGAGCCCGTTAAGGAAGGAGAGGTTCCCTAAAACATCCTATATCCTGACATGCCAACATCATGGGAGGAGATGCAGAAGAGTTGGATCCAACTCAGGGAGGAACGGAATACTTTTGAGGCCAGCTTCTACGCCAGTGAGAAGAAGGTTTTGGAGCTTACCCGCCGACTCCATGAGGAAGAGACCCTCAACACCTACATCGCACCAAAGAGGATGCGCAACGTCTTTTTACCTTGAGAAGTTTTTTTGTAATATTTGGCCCATGGGGCATTTATGTACTAACAAAATTTCTTCTTATTAATAAGACGTGTGTTCTTTTTGTTTGCAACAATTTTGAATTTTCTAAATCCTTGAATGCATTGCATAAACAAACATATCATTCATCATATGCATAACAGGTACCCTTCTTCTACAGGTTACTTAATCTTCTTCGCTGTTTATTTCAGCACTCAATCATCATGTCTTCCGAGCCTACTACCGAACAAGCTATCAAGGCTCTCCAGGCCCAGAACGCCCAGTTTCAGGAGCTGGTCATGAGCTTAGCCCAGGGTCAACAGGAGTTGAAGACTTTGCTCTTGAAAAAGAAGAAGAAGAAGAGGACTGCGTTGTTTAACACTGGACGAAGGTTTGGGAATACACTGCAGAATGAGGCTGATCAGGCTACTTCCTCTGCAGAAAAAGACAGTCCCCAAGGGGGAAGGGCTCCTAGTCCTGTGGTCTCCGACAACGAGACGGATTAAAATGATGAACAGTACCCTCCTGCTGAAGACAGGTACAAGCAAATAGAGAACCGTTTAAGTGCCATGGAGATCCAACACGTGCCGGGGATGGATTTTGGAGATCTAGGTTTATCTTCTGGGGTGGTGATCCCACACAAGTTCAAGGCACCTGCCTTTGCGAAGTACGACGGGGCTTCCTGTCCTAAGTTGCATCTCAGATCATATGTGAGGAAGATCCAACCTTACACTGCAGACAAGAACCTATGGATCCATTTCTTTCAGGATAGGCTTTCAGGGGCTCAACTAGAATGGTTCTATCAGCTGGATGGAGCCAGTATTCGAAACTGGGAGGACTTGGCTACCGCATTTTATAAACAGTATCAGTATAATTCCGACCTCGCTCCCACGCGTACCCAACTCCAGGGTATGTCACTGGGGACGGGCGAAGGATTCAAGGAGTATGCGCAAAAGTGGAGAGACCTGGCTGGTAGGGTGCAGCCACCGCTGACTGACCGTGAACTTGTGGACATGTTCTTAGGGACCCTGTCTGGTCCGTTCTTCAACCACCTGATTGGTAATTCTTCTGCTGGGTTCACAGATCTGATCTTAACCGGTGAGAGGATATAAGCTGGTATCAAGTCGGGGAAGATACAGAAAGGTGCCTCCGCGAGTACTGAAAAGAAACCCTTCAAGAAGGAAGCCAGTGCTGTTTATGGTCCCAGAAGACAAATTAAACCGGAATGCCGCCAAGCTGTCAATGCGGTGGTAATTTCAAAGCCTGCTGCTGCTCCTCAGCAGTATAACAAACCAAGGGGTGAGAGACCCAAAAGGCAGTACACTCGGCTCAGCATGACCCTGTCTCAGATTTTGCCGCAACTACTGTCAACCAATCTGGTAACCGTCAAAGAAGATCCGAAGGTAGTGAACACAGCCTCTCTAAAGTACAACCCCAACGCTCGTTGCGCTTATCACTCTGATAGCCCGGGGCATACTACGGATGATTTCTGGGCTCTGAGGAATAAGGTTCAGGACCTTATTGATGCTAAGGAAATACAGTTTGAGGCGCCCGAAAGACCCAATGTTGTGACCGCTCTCATGCCCCAGCATGGAGTGAATGCTGTGGAAGAAGACCTGTTTGTGGCCTCCGTGGATGATATTGTTACTCCGTTGTCGACTGTCAAAAGGAACCTGTTGCTAGCCGGTTTATTTCTTGGATGTATTAAAGGTTGCCATCTATGTGCTGTTTCACCTGCTGGTTGTCCCTTGTTGAAATCAGGTATCCAAAGCCTGATGGATAGCAAAGAAATCTTGTTCGAGAAGATTGTTGTTCCTGCTGAAGAAGTGTCTATTGTTACTATTTTCAACAACCCTCCTAAGGCTCCTTCAAAAAAGCCTGTCAAAATCATGTCTACTCAGAAGATTGCTCCTATCATCATCACTGTTTCAGGGCCCCTCCCTTATACATCCAACAAAGTTGTCCCATGGCACTATGGGGCAGATGTTTATGTTCTTAGAGTAAAGCAAGAGTTTGATACTAGTACCGGCGTCAGTAACATCACCGGGCCTGCCAAAGTTACTCGCAGTGGTAGGCTGTTCTCACCAGATATTGCGCCACCAGCTATTCAGAGACCTCTTGTCATCACACCTACAAGGGTGCCTGCTCCCCTTCCTGATCAGGTTCCTGTTTCTACCCCTGCTGCTGAGTCATCTGACGCTCGGGGCAAAGGGATTGCTACTGATTTGCCTGCCCTGACGGAGGCACCAAAGACAATCAATGTTGAAGCTTCCCAACAAGAGATGGAAGAGATTCTCAAGATCATTAAGAAGAGTGATTTCAACGTAGTTGAGCAGCTGGGGCACACCCCATCAAAGATTTCTATGCTATCACTGTTGTTGTGTTCAGAGGCCCATGCCAAGGCCCTGATTTCCTTCTTGAAGAAGGCCCATGTGCCACAAGAAACATCTGCTAATCAATTTACTGATTGTGTGGCCAAGTTGACTGCCTATAATGGGTTGGGCTTCTCTAACGCCGATCTGACTGCCAAAGGAAAAAACCATAACGACGCCATGCATGTCTCCATTGAATGCAGGGGCACTACTCTTGCCCATGTGTTGGTAGACACCGGTTCTTCATTGAACGTATTACCCAAGAAGGCCCTAGACAGGTTGGATTGTGAGGGTTTGGAGCTCAAGCCTAGTAACATTGTTGTCCGGGCCTTTGACGGTTCGAAGAGGATGGTACATGGGGAAGTTGACATTCCAATCAGGGTTGGTTCGCAGGTCTTTGATTCAACGTTCTATGTGATGGACATCCGACCATCCTATTCTTGTTTGTTGGGTCGTCCATGGATCCACAAGGCTGGAGCTGTAACCTCCACACTACATCAGAAGCTTAAGTACCCGGTCAGAGGGAAGATTGTGACAGTTCAGGGGGAGGAAGAGTATATGGTCAGCCACATCAACTCGTTCCGGTACATAGAGATGGATGGGGAATTCATTGAGACTCCATTCCAACACTTTGAAGAAGTGCCTCAAACACTGGCAGAGACTGTGACTGTAGAAGACTCTCCTTTGAAGATGGCTTCCTTAAAGGATGCCCGGGTTGTGATTGAGAAGGGTGAATGTGCAAACTGGGGCCGACTTCCTGATTTCACTCCAAAGACTGACAAGTTTGATCTGGGTTTCACCGCAGAAGCTCAGAAGGTTGTTCGTAAGGCAAGGATTGGAAGACCTCCTGTGTTCATCACCAACCCGGGAGTAAATGCTATTGAAGACGACGTGGAGGAATCTGAATTGGACAGCTGGATCTACCCAACAACCGACGGTGGACCAAGCAACTGGACTTCCAAAGACTTCACACCTATTACTTTTGTCACTCAGTAATGAACTCTTTTGTTTTGAATTTGTAACAGACAATATTTTGAAACTTTTATGGCTCGGTGTCTTACCCGGGGCACTGTGGCTTCATTTGTGAGGGCTTTTGTGTGTCATTTTCATATATCATCAATAAAAACATTGGACGTTTGTTGCATTTCAAAATCTTGCGTTCCTTTTCTTTCTTTATTATATATTGCAAAACAGCTATATTTACACACACTCACCTATACAGGTTCCAATCCATTATGGATCTCACTGGTAACGACTCTGCTACTGCCAGTTATGACTTCGAAAATCCGATCAACTTAGCCAAAAACGAAGGTGAAGATGATTGCGAAGTGCCTGGTGAACTTGCAAGACTGTTACTCCAGGAAGAGAGGGCCATTCAGCCACATGAAGAGCCAGTGGAAACGGTAAATCTGGGTACTGAGACAGACAGAAAGGAAGTTAAGATTGGTGCCAATCTAGAGCTCAGTGTGAAACAATAGTTGATTCAGATGCTACATGACTATGTGGAAATCTTTGCCTGGTCTTTCGAAGACATGCCTGGGTTGGATACCGACATTGTGGTTCATCACCTGCCTACCAAGGAAGATTGCCCTCCGGTAAAACAGAAGGTCCGCCGTATGCGTCCGGAAATGTCCGAGAAAATCAAAGCCGAGGTTATGAAACAATTTGATGTCGGGTTTCTAGCAGTGACTTATTACCCTCAGTGGGTTGCCAACGTGGTTCCAGTGCCGAAGAAGGATGGTAAGGTCCGAATGTGTGTGGATTACAGGGATTTGAACAGGGCGAGCCCTAAGGATGATTTCCCTCTGCCTCATATTGATGTTCTGGTTGACAATACTGCTCAGCATAAAGTATTCTCCTTCATGGACGGTTTCTCCGGTTATAATCAGATCAAGATGGCTCCTGAAGACATGGAGAAGACCACTTTTGTTACTCAGTGGGGCACCTTTTGCTACAAGGTCATGCCTTTTGGGTTGAAAAATGATGGGGCAACCTACCAACGTGCCATGGTTGCTTTATTTCATGACATGATCCATCATGAGATAGAAGTATATGCTGATGATATGATTGCAAGGTCCCAAACTGAGGAGGAACACCTTGACCATCTACAGAAGCTGTTTGACCGTCTGAAGTTGTACAAGCTGAGGTTGAACCCAAACAAGTGCACCTTTGGGGTGAGATCTGGAAAATTGCTAGGCTTCGTCGTAAGCGACAAAGGCATTCAAGTGGACCCTGCCAAAGTGAAAGCCATACAAGAGATGCCAACTCCCAAGACAGAGAAAGAGGTCAGAGGCTTTCTAGGACGGTTGAACTACATTGCCCGATTCATCTCACATCTAACTGCTACCTGTGAACCAATCTTCAAGCTGCTGAAGAAAGATCAAGTAGTACGTTGGAACGATGAATGTCAGGCCGCTTTCGAAAGAATCAAAGAGTATCTCCAAGAACCACCCATTCTTATGCCGCCGGTTGAAGGGAGACCTCTAATCTTATACTTGACTGTACTGGACAACTCAATGGGGTGTGTGCTGTGGCAGCATGACGAGTCTGGCCGAAAAGAACACGCCATTTATTACCTTAGCAAAAAGTTTACCGACTGTGAGACCCGATACTCACTGCTCGAGAAAACTTGTTGCACTTTGGTATGGGCTGCTCGCTGGCTGAGACAATATATGGGAGGATTTAGCTACTGCCTTTTACCATCAGTCTCAGTATAACACCGACTTGGGGCCAACGAGGGTTCAGTTGCAAGATATGACCATGGGGAAGAATGAAGGATTTAAGGAATATGCGTAAAAGTGGAGAGACCTTGCTAGTAGGGTCCAACCTCCTTTAACTAATAGTTAGCACATCGACATGTTCATGGGCACTTTGTCTGGTCCTTTCTTTAATCTGTTTGTTGGCTGCTCTTCTTCTGGTTTCACCGAATTAATCTTAATCGGTGAAAAATTTGAAAGTGGCATCAAAAGTGGAAAGATCTTTGTGGCGTCTACCTCCACTTCCAATCCTATCAAGAAACCTTTTGCTGAAAAGAAGGAAGTCAATGTTGTGTACGGGGAAAGGGCATGTATCAATAAGAATGATCGTCAGTCTATTAATGTCGTCTGAATCTCTAATCCAACTCCTACTCCAAGACCATCTACAAATCATCAACATTTTGAAACTCCAAGAAGACAATTTACGAGGTTAGGCATGTCACTATCTCAATCCCTTCAACATTTTCTCAAGGCTAATTTAGTGACATTGCACGATCTTCTCGCCAACCCTGACACCTCGTCACCAAAGTATAGTCTGAATGCTAAGTGTGCTTACCATTCAAGCAGCCCCGGGCACGAGACTGACAAGTGTTGGGCCTTGAAGAACAAAATCCAGGATTTGATTGACAACAAGACTATTAAGTTTGATCCTCCTCCAACTCCGAATGTAATTATTGCTTCAATGCCGAAGCATGACAAAAGTGTTAATGTTGTCGAAGATACAATTTTTGTAGCTTCTGTTAAAGAATTTACTACTCTGTTGAATGTAATCAAGAACAATCTGTTAAAAGATGGGATCTTTTCCTGGCTGTGAAAAAGAATGTGTGTGCTGTATAATATAACTCAATGGATGTGAAGGGCTGAAGAAAGGCATTCAACGTCTGATGGATAGCCATCGAATTCTATTTGAGAGTACCCCACCTGCCAAAAGTTTGACTAACAAGTGTGAATACCTCTCCATTATTACCATCTCAAACAAGCCTCTTAGGATCACCTCCAAAGGTCCTATTAGGATTTCGAATGAACCCACTGTGGCTCCCCTAATAATTACCAATCCCTGACCAATTCCTTATTCTTCAAATAAAGCAGTACCGTGGAATTACAGCGCTAAGGTGTTCTATCATGGGATTAAACAAGATGCTTGGATCGAGGAAGGAAAAGATGACAATGTTGGAAACATAGCTGGCTCAAGCAAAGTAACTAGAACTGGGAGAATATTTTCACCCAATATCTCGCCTCCAGTGGTTACAAAGGCGCCCATCTGCATTACTGCTGCCAAGCCAAGTACCGAGACGATAGGGAAAGAGAAGGTTGTTGAGCCTGGTATGATTGAAGTACCCTCCAAGGACGTAGCTAATAAAGAACCGTCCTCTCGTGAGGTGGACAAGATTTTAGAGATCATAAAAAGAAGCGACTTCAAGATTGTAAAACAGTTGGGGAAAACCCCTTCTAAGATTTAAATGTTGTCATTGCTGCTTTTCTCTGATGCCCATGCTCAAACATTAATCAAGTTCCTGAAAAAGTCTCATGTCCCGCATGAGACGACAACAGACCAATTTGAGAATTGTGTGGCTAGCCTGACAGCTGATAATGGCTTGGAATTTTTAGATGCTGGCTTAACACCTCTCGGGAAGAATCATAATAAAGCTTTACATGTGTCAATCGAGTGCAAAGGGACTATGTTAGCACATGTGTTAGTCGATACTGGTTCTTCTCTGAATGTATTACCCAAGGGGGCATTAGACCGTCTAGATTGTGAGGGTTTAGTCTTGAAGCCAAGCGATATCATTGTAAGGGAATTTGACGGATAAAAGAGGACTGTTCATGGGGAGGTAGATCTTTCAATCAAAGTGGGCTCCCAAATCTTCAACTCCACGTTCTATATTATGGATATTCGTCCTGCATATTCTTGTCTGTTAGGTCGCCCGTGGATCCATAAAGCTGGGGCAGTGACCTCAAATCTCCATCCGAAACTGAAATATCCAGTCAAGGGCAGAATAGTCACCATCTGTGGAGAAGTAGAGTTTATGGTGAACCACCTTAACTCTTTCAAGAACGTAGAGATGGGGAGAATTCATTGAAACACCATGTCAAGACTTTGAGGTTATACCACTAATGATTGCTGCTACTAAATGTTCTTCTAATGAGTCTAAAGCTATTAAGGCCATGCAAAAGATGGTTTCAATCAAGGATGCCCGCGCGGCAATTAAAGAAGGAAATTGTGATGCTTGGGGGAAACTCCTCGATATCCCATTTAAAGCGGACAAGTTTGGTTTGGGCTTCACTATCAAAGCTCAGAAGAAAATGAGGCGTGCTCGTGCTGAAAAGCCACCTCTCCGCATTGGAAGCCATGAAGTCAACGTCGTAGGTGATTATGAAGAAGAAGTTGCATTTGAAGAGTGAGTGTACCCAAATACAACAGATCTGAAGAATTGGCATGCGAAGCACTTTGTGCCCATCTCCTTCATTGAGGAGTAATCTACTTATTATTTCTTTTCTTTCAATTCAAGAACATGTTGTCTGTAATATTTTAACAATGACTTTTAAGCCATGTGCCTGGCCCAGGGCATTTTGGTCCATTTGTCAAGGGTTTTATTTATATTCATCTAATCATATGATCATTCACTACATTGGACTCTTTTGCATTCAAATATTTGTGCTCATTGTATTTACTTTCTTTCAAATACATTTTTCAAAAAAAAAATAGCCATGTATCTTACATGCACACACACACTCTTGCAGGTCCACATCCACTCTGGATCCTATTGCCAATGACTCTACTATTTCCGACTATGACTTTGAATGTCCTATAAACCAAGCCGAAGATGAAGGCGGGGAAGATTATGACATACCGGGAGAACTAGCCAGACTTCTATTACAAGCGGAAAAAGCTATTCAACCGCACAAAGAGTCAGTTGAAGTTATCAACCTGGGTACTGAGTCAGACAAGAAGGAAATTAGGATCGACGCTAACTTGGAAAGCAGTGTCAAGATCAGGTTGGTTCAGATGTTGCATGATTATGTAGAAGTATTTTATTGGTCTTATGAAGATATGCCTGGGTTGGATACTGACATCGTAGTTCATCGTCTGCCGACGAGAGAAGACTGCCCTCCTGTTAAACAAAAGGTTCGTCGCATGAGGCCTGATATGTCTGAAAAGATCAAAGCTGAAGTGATGAAACAATTTGATGCAGGGTTCCTAGTTGTGACATCCTATCCTCAATGGTTTGCCAATGTGGTTCCAGTGTCAAAGAAAGACGGGAAAGTTCGCATGTGCGTAGACTATAGGGATCTGAATAGGGCGAGCCCCAAGGATGACTTCCCTCTACAATACATTGACGTCTTAGTTGATAATACTGCTCAGCATAAAGTCTTCTCTTTCATGGATGGCTTCTCAGGCTATAATTAAATAAGGATGGCTCCCGAAGACATGGAAAAGACTACTTTAATTACGCAATGGGGCACCTTCTGCTACAAGGTTATGTCGTTCGGGTTAAAGAATGGAGGGGCAACATATCAAAAGGCTATGGTAGCTTTATTTCATGACATGATTCATCATGAGATAGAGGTATATGTGGATGATATGATTTCCAGATCACAAATCGAAGAAGAACATCTCAATCACCTGCACAAATTATTCGAGAGGCTGAAGAAGTACAAGTTGAGGTTAAACCCTAACAAGTGCACGTTTGGAGTACAATATGGAAAGCTTCTAGGTTTTGTTGTTAGCAATAAAGGAATTAAAGTTGATCCTACCAAGGTAAAGGCCATCCAAGAAATGTCAGTCCCTCATTATGAAAAATAAGTCAGAGGATTCTTGGGTCGTCTCAATTACATTGCATGTTTCATATCTCACTTGACTGCTACTTGTGAGCCACTCTTCAAACTCTTGAAGAAAGATCAGGTAGTCAGATGGAATGATGAATGCCATATTGCCTTTGACAAAATCAAAGAATACCTACAAGAACCTCCTATTCTCATGCCTCCAGTTGAAGGAAGACCCTTGATCATGTACTTGACAATATTAGAGAACTCTATGGGGTGTGTTTTGGGCCAACATGACGAGTCTGGCCGAAAAGAGCATGTTATTTATCACTTGAGCAAAAAATTTACCGACTGTGAAACTAGATATTCATTACTCGAGAAAACTTGTTGCGCTCTGGCATGGGCTACTCACCGGCTAAGATAGTATATGTTGACTCATACCACTCTGTTGATTTCTAAGATGGACCCAATCAAGTACATCTTTGAGAAACCTGCCCTTTCTGGACGGATAGCTAGATGGCAAATGATCTTGACTGAGTACGACATTCAATACACGACTCAAAAGGCCATCAAAGGAAGTGTACTAGCATATCATTTGGCCCATCAAGATGTGGATGATTATCAGTCAATGAACTTCGACTTCCCTTATGAGAACATCATACTGGTAACCGACTGTGCGAAACCCGGACTGTATGATAGACCTGAACAAGGATACCGATGGACTATGGTATTCAATGGGGCTTCCAATGCCTTAGGTAACGGAATTGGTGTTATGATCATCTCTCCTAAAGGTTTCCACACTCCTTTCACTGCCAGACTATGCTTCGATTGCACAAACAATATGGCCGAGTATGAAGCATGCATCTTAGGTCTAAAAGCTGCTATTGACTTAAGGATCAAGCATTTGGATGTGTTTGGGGATTCCGCTCTAGTGATCAGCCAAGTAAAAGAAGATTAGGACACTAAACACCTTAATCTTATCCCTTATAAGGAACTTGTGCTATCCCTAATTCCTTATTTTGAAGAGGTCACTTTTGAGCACTTCCCTAGGGAAGAAAACCAATTGGCTGACGCTTTGGCAACCATGTCTTCAATGTTCAAGGTCATATGGGACAACGAATCCCCTATGATAACAATTGAAAGATTCGATGAAACTGCACATTGCTATGAGCTTGACACCGACGTGGAAAAGCCATGGTACCATGAGGTGATGAGGTATCTTGAAGCACAAGAGTATCTAGAGGGGGCATCTACCAATGACAGAAATTTCATGTGAAGATTTACAGCCAAATTCTTCCTAAGTAACGGGATATTGTACAAGCGCAACCATGATTCAACTCTACTCTGATGTGTGGACAAGAAGGAGGCGGAGGAGATCATGAAAGATAGGCATGATGGTCTCTTTGGTACTCACTCAAGTGGACATACAATGGCTAAGAAAATCTTAAGAGTCGGGTACTATTGGTCAACGATGGAGACTGATTGCCATCAACATTCAAGAACTTGTCACAAATGCCAAATCTATGCTGACAAGGCCCATGTGCCTCATATCCCTCTGAATGTCATGACCGCTCCATGGCCATTTTCAATGTGTGGAGTTGACATGATTGGACAGATCAAGCCCACCGCTTCCAATGGACATCACTTCATTCTTGTTTCTATCGACTATTTTACCAAATGGGTCAAAGCTGCCTCATTTACCTCAGTCACCAAGAATGTGGTAGACAGATTCATCAGACACAACCTCATATGTCGTTATGGTATCCCCAAAAGGATCATCATCGACAATGGGACTAACCTCAAAAATGTTATGATCACTGAGCTTTGCACTCAGTTTAAGATCAAGCATCACAATTCTTCTCCGTATAGACCGAAAATGAATGGCGCAGTCGAAGCGGCCAACAAAAATATCAAGAAGATTGTGCAGAAAATGGTAGTAACCTATAAGGATTAGCATGAGATGTTGCCGTTTGATCTACATGGTTACCGTGCTTCAGCTAGAACATCAACTAGGACAACTCCCTGTTCTCTAGTCTATGGCATGGAAGCTGTTTTGCCAGTAGAAGTTCAGATTCCCTCGCTGAGAATTATGAATGAGGTAGGCCTAGGCGAAGACGAGTGGACTCAAACGAGATTGATTCATCTGAACTTGATTGACGAAAAACGGGTAGTTGTTGTTTGCCATGGTCAGACGTACCAAAAGTAGATGATCAAGGCTTTCAACAAAAAGATCAAGCCTCGAGTTTATCAAGTTAGTGACTTGGTGATAAAACGCATCATTCTACCATAAGGCGACCCCAGAGGCAAATGGACTCCCACCTATGAAGGGCCATTTGTTGTCAAGAGAGTTTTCTCTGGCTGTGCCATGATGCTGACTACCATGGACGGTGAGGATTTCCCACATCCTATAAACACGTACATAGTTAAAAAATACTACGCATAAGAGACCCGTTAGGATGACACACCTAAGCAAAATAAGGGAATCCCGGTAAACCAAAAGGTTTGGGAAAAAATTAGGGATATATGCAAAAGATTGTACACCTGGCAAGTTGAAAACCCGAAAGGGAGAATTGGGCAAAAAAGGGTATCCTGGTGGGCTGAAAACCAGAAAGGGCGGTCCAGGCAAAAGTTAAGGATTAAAAGCGTATGACTATATCCCGTGAAATCAACACAGTCACTTTTATCACCAAGGTCCAAGTTCAAACGGTCCAAGATCAATCCAATCAAATTCTATCAACGACAATTGACATTCGAAGACATTGGGGCAATAGTAGAGTTGGAAGGTAATGAGATCATTTCACATGGCTATTTGTTTTCCTTCTCAATTTTGTTATCTTTTCAACGATTTCCTCTTACTAGGATCTTCGTCTCTCTGTACAAAAATGTCTATTCATGGGTAAAATATCAATACAAATATACTTTGAAGTGCAAAATTTATGTCTTTGTTTTAAATGCAAATTTGTCCAAAGACTAAAATTGAATGAACATATGCATATGAACATAATTAAAACTATTTGGCACATGTGTCCTGCTAAGCAGCAACAATCATCTCTTTAATGTATATGAAATATCCCCACAAGGACGGCTACAATAAACTTTTCCTCAACAGAGTTTCCCACAAAGTCTTTTTGCATAGGATAATCCCCGATCAGAGCCCCAATCTCTTGGAAGCTCCCTCTCCAGCTAAGTCGAATTTATAAGTTGAAGCCTTGTGAACTCTTCCTAAGATAAATTCACCTCCTCAATAGGATTTATTTCCCCAACAAGTTTTATTTCCCTAACAATCATCGAGAAATCACAAAACTCCCAAGCCGAGTTCAAAATTCCCCAACATACAATAATCGAGGAACCACATAATTCTCCAGTTGAGCCTGTCTTCCCCAGCTGAGTATATCTTCCCCAGCCAAGGCTATCATCCCCAAACGGAGTCTGTCCTCCCCAATTGGGTGTATTCTACCCAAGCTTGAGTCTATCCTATCTGACTGAGTCTACACTCTCCAGTTTAAATTTTCCTTTCAGATTATTGCAAATCATAAGGACACAACCCCTGATCCCCAGTAAAGCCGTCAGCAAAACCTTTACTATTTCAAAAAAGGTACTATGAATCCTGGACCCGACCAGATATTAGCATAATTTTCAAGTTATTATTGAAGCCTGGACCCGACCAGATAACAGTTGATCTCAATTTCAAGATACTATAAAACCTGGACCCGACCAGATAATAGTCTAACTCTTCAAAGATATAGAAGAACATGGACTAAACCTGACCAAGGTTTAACTTCTTTTCCCCAGTAGAGTTTGCCTCTGCCCCAACAAATTACTCAGAAACCTGGATCCGACCAGATATCAGTTTTCAATTCCATCTTTTCAAGCAAGTTGTTGTGAAGCCTAGATCCGACCAGATAGCAATTGACCTCATCAACCTCAGAAATCTGCAAAGCCTGGACCCGACAAGATAACAGTTTTTCAAACAGTTTTTTGTGAAACTTGGAGCCCGACCAAATAACAATTAACTGTGATCCCCAGAGAGACACTATGAAGCCTGGACTCGACCAGATAATAGTACAACTTTCCAAAAAAACTATGAAACCTAAACCCGACCAGATAGTAGTTACCACTTCAAGTTACTATGAAGCCTGGATCCGGCCAGATAACAGTTAACTTCCGTATCCCCAGCAAGTTGTTGTGAAGCCTGGATCTGACCAGATAACTATTCAATCTAAAGAAAATTTTTTGCAAAGCCTGGAATCCGACCAGATAAGAGTTAATTCATCTCTTTCCTTAGTAAGTTGTCGTGAAGCCTGGATCTGACCAGATAGCAGTTGACTACTTCCTCCTCAGCAAATTGTGAAGCCTGGATTCGACCAGATAACAGTTGACATTCAAGAGATAATCTCCAGTGAGAGCATCTTTTCAAAAACGTTTGAAGATATGCATATTCTTCATCACCAACGGCAATCAGGGAATCAACCCCTCAGAATTTCCTCAGCAGCAGTCAGGGATTTATTTTCACGGAAAAAAAACATACATCTCACATTCATACATCATAGCATGTACATACCATATGCATTTAACATAATACCACATCTGGTGAACCTCATGTAGACATCTGCATTTTACTAACTCTTTCTCTCACAGGTAAAATATTAAGTTTTAGTATAAATCAACAAGAGATTTGTGTTGATACTTCTTCCAGTGTTTACCAGCATTCCTCCAAATGGCATCTATAAGCCCATTCACAATCCATCTTCGAGTGCAAATTTCTGGGCACTCTAGTGCTCAATTATCTTTCACCTTCAAGTCACGAATGGCAGATCCGCCAATCTAACTCCTCAGGTCTAAGAAGATTGAACAGGGGCAGCTGTTGTACCCCAAAATTTTCCCTCTCATTGATCAAATATTTTCTCACAAAGATCTCTCTTGGTTCAAGACTGCACTAGGATTGATCAGCTCAAGACACCTCCTTAAGCACGGATGACCAAATTAGGGTTTGAGATTGCACAAGGATAATTGAACTTTAAATTCCCCATATGACTTTCATGGATCATTATATACCCCCAAGATCACTCATGTCAATTTTCAAGCCTTGGATCACACTTTTCCTCAGTCTGAGTAGTTGACCTAAAAATCAACTATATTAGGGAAAAGTCAACTATGGCCAATTTACAGTCAAACTTCATAATTTTTTATCCACATCAACATTATAAACTCATATGTATCATTTGATCAAGTTTGGACCATAATTCCTCAAGAAATTTAATTAAATCATCAAAAGGGCAATATGGTCAAAATTAGGGTTTTGACTGAGAAAGGGCAATTTCTGATTTTTTGACCTAGAAAATGGTCAATTGGTTTGAAGCATGATTTCAAGAGTTCAATTGAATCATTTTGACCTAATGGAATGACCTAAAACATTGCTCAAGATCAATTGTATTGATAGTGAATTTTCAGTCAACTGATCAAAAAGTAAATTGTACACTGAAAAGTCAAACTTTGACTTTTTGGTCAAAATTCAATGTCAAAGATCACAATTCATCAAAAGTCAAAATATGAAACTTATTCATCAAGAAATCAAAAAGTAAAGATTTCATTTTGAAAAGTCAAAGTTTTCTAACTTAGAAATTTTTCTAAGTGTTTAAACTTCATGTTTTTTCATAACTTTGAGCCAATTTTTCACCATGATGCAAGAGGATTCAAAAGAAACTTTCAACATGAAAGTTGTAGATCTCCATGATATCTCAAACATTTATTTACACAACTTCTTATAAAAATGCTTGGATCTCAAGTTATTAATTCACAAATTCATGGTCTTGAAATTGGACACTTAGTGAAATTTTGCCCTAGTTTTGGTCAGGATTTTGACCTAACTTCATGGAACTTTTTCATATAGTTCCAAGGGGAATTTTAAAAAGTGATTCAAAGAGGGTTTGTAAAGCACAGTACAAGCTTTCCAAAATATCAAAGAAATCCTTGAGATCATTTGTGAGCAAGGAGAATCGAAGAGATGAAGTTAGGGTTTTCACACTTGAACTACAAGTCATTTTGTGATGAACAAGAATTCAATTTCAAACCTATGCTGCACAATCTTGCTTTGCAGGCCTCTAAACCTCAAGATCTCTCTATAATCAGAATATTACACTTGCTTTTGAGCTATTATCCACTTGATTCAAGCTTTATCCAAGGAAATTTTCCATTTGTGGCACAAAGTAACCATTCCATTCTTGTAAAGAAGATTTAATCACAAAGTCAATGCATAGAGCTATGCACTTGTTCCTTATGATCACAAGCAATGTCAAAGGAAAAAGCAACATGTCTAGAGCCTCCCCTAAACTCAGGCCATGCTTGTACTTCATCTTGGAACCATATTGTCACTTTTCTTCAAAATTAAGTAACATAGCCATAAGTATATATCTTGCTTTTCTGACCTCCTCAAGTCCTAAAATCTTTTTCATATAACCATACAAGTGTAATGCAACACAGCACACGATTGAACAGGCCCTCAAACTCCCGAAAACCAGAAATTGCCATACAAGCACAAAAACTTGTCATTTCTGATTTTTGAATCCAATCTCCAAATCCCCTCGTGCGTTTCTTTGTCAAACCATCCACAAAGCTTCTAATACACATATAGAAGCTATTTCAACCCCTGTTTTCAAACTATAATACCATTTGCACCATCCTCCATTTTCAAAAACAAGGCATTGCACATTGACTTCTTCAGCTTGATTCAAGAACTCTCAGTATAAAGTAAGCTTTGCAATAGCTTCCTGGAGGTTCAAGGAAGCTAACCCAATCATAAAAACACTTTGAAAGCATATCTAACTCAAAACACGATCTCCAGATGCAAGGTGAGTTTTCTGACTTTTCATCTCATTATTTAGGCATTGTTAGGCTTGCATTTTCAAAGACAAAATGTAGATATCATTATCCTGAAACTGTACATATCTATAGATTTCATTTATATGGCCTGAGTAGAGAGAATTTTGGACCTGAAATTTCTAGAAAATTTAGGTTAAATTTGGTACTGTTCAAAATTCATGCATGTCTTAGATTCATAGTTTTAATACTTTACATTTCTGGAATCGTGATGGAATTTGCCACAAGTTTCATGTTCACATTTTTCAGTTTGGTTGAGAGATGAATGAGATGCAGGAGTTCAGGCAGGCGTGAGGTTAAAGATGAAGTTGTCTTCAGGAAGTGTCTTAAAATATAAGACATTGGTTTGGTATTAAACACTGGATGTATAGCCACCCCAGTGGTAAGGCAGCGCACGTATTATGCAGAGGGCGTGGGTTCGAGCCTCAGCGCTGCCGTTTTGCAATTTTCACATACTTTTCTCATTTTTTGTTTGTTTCAGCCAGCTCTTGGGCCTCCTTTGTTGGGCTTTTTGTTTTTGCTAACCTTCCAATCCCTGACTTACATCACCACCCCCTGGCCCAATCACATTATTATTTTCTTTTTTTTATTTTCTTTTTTTTCCTTTATTATTATTATTAATATTATTTTTTGTTATTAGTAAAAAAATCCAAAAATATTTATTTTATTATTTTACACTCATTTATATTTTATTTTTCATTATAAAAAAAAACTAAAAAGAACAAAAACAATTTTCTTAATAAATTAATTTCCATTTCTTGATTAATATTTAGATAATTAGGTTTAATTATTATATTATATTATTTTCTTGTAAATTAAAATTAATTTAGAACTTAGGTTTATTTTAATTAAATTTCCTATTATTTCTATTTATTTAAAACCTTTTCATAAAAAACCCCAAAAATCCTTTTCAAATTAACTTCTTTTCTTAAATAGTTTAAGATAATTTTATTTAATTTTAAGTAATCATTTCCTTTATTTAGGTCAAAACTAAACCCTTTCATAAAAACAACAAAAAATCATTTCTTTTTACATTTATATTCTTGCATTTTATTCTCATTTTTGTACAATATTCAATATGGTTGTAATACATAATTAGGTTTAATTTTCTTGCAATCCCCATTTGTAAATTTGTACATCCCCCTCCCCTAATGATGTAATAGCGTAGTAATTTTACTTTTCGCAATTTATCGCTTTATATAAATGCTAGTAATTAGGGTTTGTATAGAAAGATAAAATCAACAAGTAGCAAACCCTAATACAAGACAAAACAAAGCATGAAAATCATTGCACTTGCACACAAGCACCCCTAGGGTAAAATCCACTTGGTTGCCTTATAAAAATGGCCATATTATGCATGTGAGGTGTCTTAGTAAAAACAAATAAAATACAAGATCATAGTCCCTCGATGACGCTATCAAAAGTTTCCTTTCAAAATAATCTTAGTCCCTTAGGAAAAATGCTAAGATACCTCGTAACATTGCTAATCATGGATGTACGATGACCCACGCCCATCTCGTTTACATCTAAAGATAGGGTTACTTGCCAAATCAATGGTAAGATAACAATGTCAAAGGAAAAAGGAAATGAACATGAAAGACTTTTGAGTAGGTAGAATGTTCCTAGTTACTTTCTCAATTTCAAACCAAAACATCCTTGCTATTTTCAAAACAAACACCAACAGTTTCAAAAACACCTTTCAAACTTGAAAACATTTTCAAAAGATAAACACTTTGTATACATTCTTACGAACGAGAATCATTACTCATGTCAAGTTTCAAGCTTTAAATCACACTTTTGATCAGTCAATGGAGTAGTTGACCTAAAAATTTGTTGTATTAGGGAAAAAGTCAACTATGGCCAATTCACAGTCAAATTCATAATTTTTGGTCCGCATCAACATTTTAAGCTCATGTGTATCATTTGATAAGTTTTGTACCACAACTCCTCAATAAATTTGATCAAATCTCCAAAAAGGCAAAATGGTCAAAATTAGGGTTTTGACTGGGAAAAGGCAATTTCTGATTTTTGACCTAGAAAATGGTCAATTGGTTTAAGGCATGATCTCAAGAGTCTAATTTCATAATTTTGACCTAATGACATTGTTCAAAACATTGCAAGTCCATTGGGTTGACAGATGAATTTTTCAGTCAACTGATCAAATGTCAACTGTATACTGAAAAGTCAAACTTTGACTTTTTGGTCAAATTCAAGTACGAAAGATCACAATTCATCAAAAAATGTCAAAATATGAAACTTGTTCATCAAGAAATCAAGAATTCAAGATTTCACCATGATGCAAGATGATTCAAGAGAAAGTTCCAACATGAAAGTTGTAGATCTCCATGAAATCTACAACTTTCCTTTACAAAAATTCTTCCAAAAATTCTTGGATCTCAAGTTACAATTTTATGAACATATGGTCATGAAACAAAACACTTAGTGAAATTTTGCCCTAATTTGGACAGGATTTTAACCTAACTTCATGACACTTTTTCACATAGTTCCAATGGGAATCTTCAAAAGAAATTCAAAAATGGGTTATAGAGAACATTGCAAGCTTTCCAAAATATCCAAGAACTCCTTGAGATCATTCTTGAGGAGGGAGAATCGAAGAGATGAAGTTAGGGTTTTGTCACTTGAATTACAAGTCATTTTTTATGAACACATGAACCAAATCCATGCTAGACTGCATAATCCTTTCTTTGTAGGCCTCAAAATTGTTTGTCACTCCATAATTAATGGTTTACACAACTTATTATGCCCTTATCCAAGTGTTTTAAGTTTTGTCCAAATCAATTTGCCATTTTTGGGAGAAAGTAACATATCCATTCTTGTAAAGCAAGCTTTATGCACAAAGTCAGCTTCTTGAGCTCCCAACTTGTTTTCCTTGATTACAATCCATCCACAAAGTCAAAAGGATTGTGTTTAAAGTAGTTAAAAACTCTATGAACCAATTAAAAAGCATTGACACTTGGTTTCTCAAAAAATCACATGTTATACATAAACTTGTGATTTCGAATTCTGATCAACTAGAGCATTCCAAACTTGTTGCTTATAAATAGAGTCACTATTTGTGAGATAGAGGACGAGCTTAAACACCCTGAAATACACCAAAACTCTCCCAAATCAGAAATTGCACAAAAACTCCATTGTTGCAAAGTTTCTGACCTTGAACATCAAACTCCCATTTCCCTCGTGTGTTTCTTGGCCTTTTAGTTTCTAAAGCTTCCTTACATAAAATACAACTCATCCCCATCCTTATTCCAGAACTGTAACACCATTTACCATAACTTCCATAACCAAAAAAAGAGTCTGCAACTTGACTTCTCCAAGCCATTTCAACCATCCATTGTTCAAGCTAAACATTGCATTAGCTTCCTAGGACCTCAAGGAAGATAATTTGATCATCACCATCAATTGAAACAAACTCAAACTCAAAACACGATTTCCAGTTTTGAGGTAAGTTTTCTCAACTTAGAACTCTTCATACAGGCATCATCAATAGTTTATTTGTGAATAAAAAATGTAGATATCATTTCCTTGAAGCTAACCATGTCCTTAGTTTCCATTGATTTTGCTTGAGCTTAGAGAATTTTGAAACTGAAATTTCTGAAATTTTTAGGGTTCAGATTAGGGCCATTAAAATTCTTGCTTATCTTTGATCCATAGTTTTAATACTTTACATTTCTGGAATCGTGAGAAAATTTGCTACAAGTTTCATGTTTGCAGTTTTCATTTTTAATGAGAAATGAACAAGTTACAGTAGGTCTGGCTGGAGGTTGAAGATGAAGTCTTCAGGGGGCGTTTTGCCTTACATATTTATTGTTTCATTTGTATTAACGGATGTATAGCCACCCCAGTTGTAGAAGCGCGCGCCTGTAACCTATGGGACCTGGGTTCAAGCCCCAGTGGTACCCTTTTTCATTTTTTCATTTTTTTTGCAATTCTGACCTTTTTTTTTGTTTGGCAGGCGCTGGGCCCTTTGGGCCTGGTTCATTTTTATTTTTTCTAGTTGACTCCCATACTGACTTTTGGCACCCCCTGGCCCAAATTATTTTATTTATTCATTTATTTCTTTTTTTTATTTTTCTTTTCTTAAAAATATTTCCTAAATACTAAAAATCATAAAAGTATAAGAAAATGATATATGTTTATATTTTGACTTATTTTATTTTATTTTTCCATAAATAAAAATATTTTTATTTACTATACCTTATTTATTTTATTAAATAAATCTTATAAACTTAATTAATATTACTTTAGTTATTTATTTTTCTTCACACCATTTAAAATACATTATTTTAATATAAAAAAGACTAAAAAATATTTTATAATGCTACAAATATTTTCAAGATAAAAAAATACCAAAGAATATATACTTTTCTTAAACTTATTTTCTTTTGATTAATTAATAGAATTAGGGTTTTCTTTTAAAAAAATTTCCTTAATAAATTCAAACTTAATTAACTATTTTCTTTATTTAAATTAGGTTAAGACAAAATCTTTTTTCATGAAAACCAAACAAAATTCCTTTTCTTTACATTTTGCATCCTTGTACATTTATTCATTTTTATACTTTGTATTTATTTATTTCCTTGTATATTCATACCAATTCAATATGGTTGTAATAGATTAATTAGGGTTTAAATTCTTGCAATCCCCATTTAACTTGTAGACCCCTCTCCACAAATGTTGTGATAGCGTAGTAACTTTAAATTTCGCAATTTATCGCTTTTATATAACATGCTAGTAATTAGGGTTTGTATGGAAAGACTAAAACCAATGATTAGAAAACCCTAATTCAAGACAAAAACAAGCATGAAAATTATACACTTGCACACAAACACCCCTAGGGTTATTCCACTTGGTTTCCTTATACAAAATAGTCGTATTACGCATGTAAGGTATCTTATCCAAAACAAGAAAATACAAGATCGTAGACCCTCGATGACGCTATCTAAGTTGTCTTACAAATGATCTTAGTCCCTCAAAAAGAATTCTAAGATACCTTGAAACATTGTTAATCAAGTTTATACGATGACCCACACCCTTCCCGTTTACATCCAAAGATAGAGTTGCTTACCAAATCAATGGTAAGACAACAATGTCAAAGGAAAAGAAAAATGAACAAGAAAGACATTTGAGTAGGTAGATTGCTCCTAATTACTTGCTAAATTTCAAACCAAAACATCCTTCATATTTTCAAAACAAACACCTACACTTTCAAACATCTTACAAGATTGAAAACATTTTCAAAATATCAAACATCTTTGTATACATTCTTACAAACAAGAATCATTACAAAGATTGCCTAAACAATGGCCTCTTTACAAAATACTTTCAAAAAACCACATCAAGCACAATTTCAAACAAAAAGCAAGTAATCTAGAAAGTAACTAAGTGCCCATGGAAAAACATGGATGAAGAGGGTGTTAATACCTTCCCTTTTCATAATCTACCCCCCGAACTCAAGAAACAATCTCAAAGGTTTTTCCTGTGTTTTTTCACCTTTCCTTTTGGATAAAAGAAAAGTCGGTGGCGACTCTTGCTAACCGCAACATTTGCGATCAAACGCAAAACCTTCAAGTCAGTTCTCCCACCATATCACAGAACTGGCGACTCTGTTGGGAAACATTTTAAAAGTGGGGTTACCTTAGGGTTAGATCACATTTACTTGCTTACATTGTTTGATTTGTTTGCTTTACATTATGGTTCTTTGTTTGGATTTGAATCCTCTACCCGGATTTGGGATACATTATAGGTAAGTAGCAATACATTGTGGAAACTGTGTGGGGTATACCGACATGGTCTAAGCAATAGCTACGTTAGTGCATCATATTTGTGGGTACCGGTAGCCTTTGAGTTAATCAAAGATAATATGTGGCCGCTGAGTGATGTCAGGAAGCACTAATGAACATTTAGAACCTTTACTTGACCAACTTGGCCTTTAGGATGTAGTGAGATGACCGGCTTTGGTACAGTCCGAAGTTGATAGATACTCGATACTACACTCATTGAGGTTTGGTTTCTTGGGATATTTCGGTCGCCATTAAAGAGGCTTGTGCTGAAACAATGACAAAGGAAACAAACCAGTGATATTGAGCTCCTTAGAACCCGATTACTATTACTAGGACAAGTTGAGCCATCTAAACTTCAAGAGGGTACTTACCTATAAAACTCCACACAAGCCTAAACCTAGGGACTTGTTTGTTTTGTTCGTATATACATACATGTACATAACATCATGAACATCATAAAATCATACACATTCACTAACCATTTCAAGGATTTCGGGATTCATCTTTGTTCTTGTTTTCTAGGATATGGATTCTCTTCGCATGAAAGCTATTCAAGTCAACCTTGTAAGGATCCCTCCACAACTTAAGGACCTAGCTTCAAGGATTCCTGAAAACTCTCCATTCACCGAGAGACATGGTCGCCTACTCAACCTGTTCACCTCCAACACAGATGATGACATGGTGAAGGTGCTCTTTCAGTTCTTTGATCCTTTACACCATTGCTTCACATTTCCCGACTATCAACTTGTGCCAACTTTGGAAGAATTCTCCCGACTCTTGAGGATTCCCATTCTCAACCAACTACCTTTCAACGGTACGGAAAGAGACCCAAAGCAAGAAGAGATTTCTCAAGTTCTACACTTGCACTCATCTGATGTCACAACTCATTGGGAAACAAGGAGTGGTGTCAAAGGTTTCCTAGAAAAGTTCTTGTTTGAGAAAGCCCAAAACTGTTGGAATTATTTGGACCTGCAAGCTTTTGAGAAAATTGTGGCTCTCCTCATCTATGGGATGGTTTTGTTTCCAAATCCTGATCAACTCATATATGTGAACGTGGTCAAAATCTTCATATCTCGCAACCTGGTGCCTACATTTCTAGGAGATATCCTACACTCTTTTCACACTCGCACAAAGAGGAAAAGAGGTTTCCTTATGTGTTGCATTCCTCTCTTGGAAAGATGGTTTATTTCGCATCTTCCCAAATCTGTATTAAGGAACGAGCAAGGTTCAAGGTGGTCACAAAGGTTGATGACGCTTAAACATTCAGATATTCATTGGTGCTCCCGATCCATAGAGAATGTTACTATTGTCGACCGTTATGGAGAATTTCCTAATGTCCCTTTACTTGGCATTAGGGGAGGTATCACCTACAACCCTTGCTTAGCCTTAAGACAGTTTGGTTACGCCCGAAGGGATGGCCCGTACGAGATGCTAATTCAAGGTTTAGTATTTGACTACGACAACAACGGTCAAGGTCTTCGCCATAGATTTATCTGAGCTTGGAGGATGTTAAATAAGGTAGATAGCAAGACTTTAGGGCACACGAATTCCATCCCTCTTGAGCCTTACCTCAAATGGGTACGAGCTCGTGCTCAGAGTCTTATAAAGCCTTGCCCTTCCATTCTCCTGGTAATCATTGAGCCTGTCATAGAGGGAGATGTTCCATATACTATCCTACATCCTAACATGCCTACCTCTCTTGAAAACCTACAAAGGGATTGGATACAACTCAAGGGGGAGCGAGAGACCTTCGAAACCCAATTCTACGCAAGCGAGAAGAAGGTTTTGGAACTCACTAGGCTACTTCATAAGGAACAGACTTTGAATTCCTACATTGCACCAAAGAGGATGCGTACTACCTTTTTATCTTAGAGTTTTTGTATTATTTTGCCCAAGAAGGCATTGATGTACTCAAGCTTTAATCTATTAATATGACGTGTGTTTCCTTTTTGTCTAAAACAAATTTGAATCTTAAAATCCTTGAAAACATTTGCATATGCATTTATCATTCATCATAACATAAGCAGGTTTCTAGAAATAAGTCTCCTCATCTCTCTACTGTTTATTTGAGTAAGATGGATCTCGATCAAACGGTGAAGGAACTCCAAGCTCAGAATACACAGTTTCAACAGTTATTCTTGACCCTAGCCAAAGGACAAGAAGAGTTGAATACTTTGCTGGCTGAGGAGAAGAAAAATATCACAAAGAAGATATCTGGAGTTCTGAACATGGAAAGAAGGTTCCAAGGACAGACAAGAAGAGTCATAGACTTTGCAATAACATCCGGTAAGAAACACAACCAAGATGGGAAGGGCAAGGAAACATTTGTCCAGTCAAAATCAGAAGAGGAAGAGGAAGAAGAAGACTATTCTGAAGAACAATACCCTCTAGTGGATGACAAGTATAAACATCTCGAAGAGCGATTGAGCGTAATGGAAATCCAAAAAGTGCCTGGATTGGACTTTGAGGAATTGGGTCTAGTATTGGGGATTGTCATTCCTCCAAAATTCAAAGCACCTGTGTTCGCCAAATATGACGGAGTTTCATGCCCTAAAATGCATCTCCAGTCCTATGTGAGGAAAATCCAGCCACATATCATTGACAAAGACTTATGGGTACACTTATTCCAAGATAGTCTGTCTGGAACTCAACTTGATTTGTTTTATCAGTTAGAAAGATCCAATGTTCATAACTGGGAAGATCTTGTTGCAGCCTTTTACAAACAATACCAATACAATGCTGATCTTGCACCTACCCGTACTCAACTCCAGAGTATGGCCATGATTTCCAATAAAGGTTTCAAAGACTATGCGCAAAAATGAAGAGACTTGGCTGGAAGAGTTCAACCTCCTCTATCTGAAAGAGAATTAGTAGACATGTTTTTGGGCACCTTTTCTGGTCATTTCTTCAATCACCTAATTGGCAGTTCATCGGCAGGTTTTACTGAAATGATATTGACCGGAGAGAGGATAGAAGTCGGGATAAAGAGTGGAAAGATTCAAAAAGATACATCCTCTGCTGCTATAAGGAAGCCATTTATCAGAAAGAAATAAGTGGTTGTTGTTTATCCTTGGAGAAATCAAGATAGGGCTGAACACCGTCCAATAATGGGGGCTGTTATGATTCCTAAACCTGCACCTGATCAGCAAAGAAACAACCAACCAAGGATGGAAAGACCAGACAGACAATTCACCAGAATTAACATGACCTTATCTCAAGTAATGCCACATCTATTAAGATCCAACTTAGTGACCTTGAAAGAAGCTCCAAAGAACCCTAACACAACATCTCCTCACTACCATCTGAATGCCCGTTGTGCATACCACTCTGAGAGTCCCAGCCATGACACTAACAATTGTTGGGCTCTAAAGAATAAGGTACAAGACCTTATTATAGCCAAAGAGATTGAATTCGATGCGCCCAAAAATCCAAATGTCATTTTTGCCCCTATGCCCAAACACGGCCATACTACCAACGCCATTGAAGAAGATATGTTTGTTACTTCAGTTGATGAACTTGTGACCCCACTCCTGATTATCAAAAAGAATTTGTTGATTGTCGGTGTATTCCCAAGTTGCGATAAAGGCTGTCATTTCTGTTTGTCTTCACCAACCAACTGTCCTTTGTTGAAAGCAGGTGTTCAGTGCCTAATAGATAATAAGGAAATTTTGTTTGAAAAGACTTTTGTTCCACCCGTTCCTCTTAATGATTTGTCTATCATTAACATTTTCGCCTATTCTTCCAGGGTCTCCACCAAAAGACCCGTTAGAATTGCATCAGTTCTAAAAGCAGCTCCTTTGATAATTACAATGCATGGACCAGTCCCGTATTCGTCAGACAAAACCATAACATGGAATTATAGAGGGGATGTCTACTACCACAGTATCAAGCAAGATTGGCAAGTTACCGAATATTCAATTTTTGAGAAAGTTAACTCCGATATGAGTAATATTGCAGGGACTAGCAAGATTACCCGAAGCAGAAGGATAGTCTGTCCAGAAATTACTCCCCCAAAAGCAGTTTCTGGACCCGTAATCATTCCTGTTGTTGTAGCTCCCTCGAAGGCTATTCCTAGTCCTACAATCATCTCCACCAATACTCCAACTGACAAAGCTGTTACAATCCTTGCTAATACTCCTACTGACATCCCTACTGCCGATTTAACCAAGACTCGAGGTAAAAGTATTCTGATTGAGCCTGTCCGAACGAAGGCACAGTCATTGGCTATCCCTAAAACCTCCCGGAAAGAGATGGAGGAAATTCTAAAGATCATAAAAAGAAGCGACTACGATATAGTTGAACAACTAGGGAAAACTCCATCTAAAATTCCCATGCTGGCTTTACTACTATGCTCTGAGGTGCATGCAAAGGCCTTGGTAAAATTCCTGAAAACTGCCCATGTACCCCAAGAAACATCTGTCGATCAGTTCCAAGACTGTGTAGCCAGCTTAACTGCAGATAATGGTCTAGTTTTTTCGGATGTTAGTTTAACGCCAAGAGGAAGGAAGCATAATGAGGAATTGCATGTCTCAGTGGAATGCAGGGGCACAACCTTGGCTTATGTTTTGGTGGACACTGGCTCATCTCTGAATGTATTGCCTAAAAAGGCTATTGATAGGCTTGATTGTGAGGGATTAACATTGAAGCCAAGTAACATAGTAGTGAGGGCCTTAAACAGCTCAAAAAGGATGGTGCATGGGGAAGTGGATATCCCCATAAAGGTTGGAACCCAAACATTTGATTCAACTTTTTCTGTAATGGATATTCTCCCTTCATATTCCTGCTTGCTAGGCCGACCATGGATTCACAATGCTGGTGTTGTTACTTCTACGCTTCACCAAATGCTGAAGTATCCAATTCAAGGGAAGATTATCACCGTTCATGGAGAAGAAGAGTATATGATCAGCCATCTCAATTCCTTCAGATACATGGAATTAGATGGTGAATTTATTAAAACTCCATTCTAACACTTTGAGGAAGTCCCACAAGATGTGGCAGTAACCATGGTTGTTCCTAAAATTACAAGGCCTCCACTCAGAATGTCATCGTTGAAGGATGCAAAGGCAGTGATAGAAGAAGGTGGGTGCACTATTTGGGGACAACTCCTAGATATCCCATACAAGTCTGACAAATTTGGTCTGGGTTTCACTTCAAATGCTCAGAAGGCTGTACGCCGCACTCGTGTTGGAAGACCACCCCTGAAGATCAGCAACCGTGAAGTCAACGCGGTAGAGGATGATGAAGATGTTTGCAATTTGGAAGATTGGATCTTCCCAACTGTCAATGGAGGGCTCAACAATTGGGAGGCTATAGATTTCGTCCCGATCACTTTTATCCCACAGTAATTTGTCTTTACATTTTGTTGGATCTGTAATATTAAAACAATTCAAACTCTTAAAACCTTGTGTCTTACCCGAGGCACAATGGTCCATTTGTAAGGGTTATTATCTCATTTACATATGACATCAATGAATCATGGACGTTTTGCATACAAACTTTACGCTCATTGTTTTTATTTTTACATTTTTCTTTTAAAGATAGATATACCCTTACACACTCACACTCACAATACAGGTCTACATCCATTCAGGATCCCATGGATAACGGTTCTGCTATGGCTTTTTGTTACTCTGAAAATCTAATCTACCAAGCCGAAGACGAAGGTGAGGAAGATTGTGAAGTACCAGGGGAATTTTCCAGATTACTACTACAAGAAGAGAGAACCATTTAGCCCCACGAGGAACCCGTGGATACAATCAACCTAGGTACGGAAGAAGATAAAAGAGAGGTCAAGGTGGGTTCCAATCTAGAACCTAATTTCAAGGAGCGGTTGATTCAGTTGCTACATGAGTATGTTGAGGTCTTTTCCTGGTCGTATGAAGACATGCCAGGACTTGATGCAGATATTGTGGTACATCGTCTACCTACAAAAGAGGATTGCCCACCAGTAAAACAAAATTTCCGTCGAATGCGACTAGACATGTTGGAGAAGATTAAAGCATAAGTCATGAAACAATTCAACACTGGATTCTTGGTCGTCACCTCCTATCCGCAATGGGTTTCCAATGTTGTTCCCGTGCCCAAAAAGGATGGCAAGGTATGAATGTGCGTGGACTATAGAGATTTGAATAGGTCAAGACCTAAGGATGATTTCCCACTTCCCCATATTGATATTCTAGTTGACAATACGGCACAGCACAAAGTGTTTTCCTTCATCGACGGTTTCTCAGGCTACAACCAAATCAAAATGGCACCTGAGGACATGGAGAAGACAACTTTTGTAACACAATAGGGCACATTCTGCTACAAGGTAATGCCATTCGGACTGAAGAATGCTGGGGCAACCTATCAGCGTGCCATGGTAGCTTTATTTCACGATATAATACATCACGAAATAGAAGTCTATGTGGACGACATGATAGCTAGATCTCAAATAGAAGAAGAGCATCTTGACCATCTACAAAAACTCTTTGAGAGACTAAAGAAGTACAAGCCGAGGTTGAACCCAAATAAATGCACATTTGGGGTAAGGTCTGGAAAGCTCCTAGGCTTTGTCGTCTGCAATAAGGGTATTGAAGTAGATCCTGCTAAGGTGAAAACGATACAAGAGATGCCTACTCCTTGTACTGAGAATGAAGTCATAGGGTTCTTGGGACGTTTGAACTACATTTCTAAATTCATTTCTCACCTGACAGCTACTTGTGAACCAATCTTCAAACTACTGAAGAAAGATCAATTAGTCAAATGGAATGGTGAATGCCAAACTTCTTTCAACAAGATTAAAGAGTACCTACAAGAGCCTCCTGTGTTGATTCCACCAGTCAAGGGAAGACAATTGATCATGTATCCGACTGTTTTAGAAAATTCAATGTGGTGTTGTGATACGGTGGCAGAACCGACTGTTTAATACTGGTTTGCGTTTTGCGTTTTTTTTTTCGCAAAATGTCGCGGTAAGCAAGAGTCGCCACCGACTTTTATTTCATCCAATCACGAAAAAGGAAAAAGAACAGAAAAAACCTTTTTTCGAGATGTTTATGAATACAGGGGGTAGATTATAGAAAGGGAATGTGTTAGCACCCTTTCCATCCATGGTTTTTCATGGGCTCTTAAGTACTTGCTGATTTTGAAATTTCTTGTGTGTGCTTTTCTTTGAAAAGTTTTATTTTACTTCGTTTTAACCCTTGTTTTTGTCCTCAAGAGTGTTACGAAGTGTTTTGAAAAATGTTTTTTGAAAGGTGTTTGTGTGAAAAGTTTTATTTTGAGCAAGTACCTATTAGCATCTACCTACTCGAAAAAAGATCGTTTATGTTCTATTTCCTTTAGACGGCACTATTCCACTATTAAGGAGTAGGTAGCACCGTCGTTGGGGTTTGTAAGGGACGTTCGAAAGGGACAAATACAATCACTAAAGCAATAGTTAGAAAACTTTAGTAGTAACCCTAGAGTCTTAAGATCTTTTCGAGGCAACGTTTCCGAGGCAACATTTATGAGGTAACATTTACGAGGCAACATTTGAATGGGACACTTTATCTTTTAGACAGGAGGGCGGCCATTAAAATTTCCTATGCTTAATGACTGTTTACCGAAGGCAACCGAAGTGAGGTAAGCCCTAGGAGTGAATATGTGTGAGTGATTTGTTTCAGTTATTTTAATCTTTGCACATTAGAGTTTTCTAACTGTTTTAATTTTCATGCATTCTTGCCATACAATCCTATTAGCCATACATCTAGACAGTTAATAATTTGCAGGAATTTAAAGTGCGAAAAAAATAAACCTAGATATTACAAGGCTTTGACAGTTACATAATTATCTCGACAGAGAATTAAAGTATGGAATTTAAAACCCTAATTAAAACTATTACAAACTCGAAACAGTTACAAAATAACAAAAAAGGGTAAATAAAATACGCGCGACGAATTAAATGCGAGAAGAAATTGAAAACCCTAAAAATCTAATTGGAAAATATTTAAGTTATTTTTTGAGAAAAGAATTAATTAAGTTATGTACAATTAAAACCCTAATTCTATTTAATTTTAATTATGAAAAAGAAATTAAATTTTCTTAACTTACTAATTATATTAAATAAATATTTTATATTAAAAAAAACTTTTTTTTTATTTGTTGATTTTTTTTAGTTTTTTTATAAAAATAATAATTTTTGAGTTAATTAATTAAAACAAAAATGAAAAAATTAATTCAAGAAATTAAAAAAAGGAAATAGAAAGAAAATGCAAACTGGGCCTGTATGCTAGCAAATGGGGGGGTGTTGAACTTCTAAAACCCATAAGGATGGCCCAAAGTATGGCGCCTGATCCAATGAGACCATCTTCTGGGGACTCATGGTAGACCTGCGCATGCTGGTGCTGGATCTGGCTGGAGATGGATCCAGAGGATGAGATCAGAGGGCGCGTGATGATCCTTAGAAGGAGAGGTGTGTTGGATCTGGCGGGAGATGGATCCAGAGGATGAGATCAGAGGGTGCGTGATGATCTTTAGAAGGTGAAGTGTGTTGGATCTGGCTGGAGATGGATCCATAGGATGAGATCAGAGGGCGCGTGATGATCCTCAAAAGGTGAGGTGTGCTGGATCTGGCTAGAGATGGATTCAGAGGATGAGACCAGAGGGCGTGTGATGATCCTCAGAAGATGAGGTGTGCTGGATCTGGCTGGAGATGGATCCAGAGGATGAGATCAGAGGGCGCGTAATGATCCTCAGAAGGTGAGGTATGCTGGATCTGGCTGGAGATAATGGAGAAAATGCCAAAAGCTCACGCCTGGGATCGAACCCAGGACATGAGCTTTTGTCTTCCTTCCTCTGACCAACTGCGCTGGATGTTAACTCATACATATAATCAAATAAAAATAATATATATCAAACAAGCCATTAGATCCTAGTCAGCAAGACATAAACGCGTCAACATTTCCAGAACCAATCACATTATAAAGAAATGCCACGCCTGCAGTTAGAATGTCTTCGCTAGAGGGAGACGAGTCAACGACGCCGGAGCTACGCTCCGGTCGCCTTCTCCGGGAGGGTAAAAACCCCAAAACCTGCAAAAATATGGAATTTAAAGGGCGTAAAAGACCCTAACCCCCATGAAATTTTCCCAGGAATCCAAATATGGCTTTTGCTTTGCTTGGAAGTGCTTGTATCATCATTGCTGTTTCAAAGCCCTAACAATGGAAACCTCTTAAATCTGCATCCATACACTCATGCTTCATGTTAGAATGGATCAAAACAATGATATGAGCAAGAATATATAATAAAAGATAATTTATATTTTGTTTTTGCAAATTTTTGTATCCCAACCTTACCACAAACCGAAGATGCTTAGACTGAGTGTTTGAGAGGGTTGCAAGCCTGGAGATTGACAGGGATGGATTCCTGGAACCTTCAGGAGTATGATAGAAGGCTTAGGTTGGACTGAAAGAGGCTAGAACATGTTCTTTGGATTTTCACGATTTTAGGTGATTTTTTCAATTTTGGCTTGAGTGCTTAGGGTTGTCTATCTGTCCCCTTGTGCTTCTGAGTGGGCATACATATATAGTGAATCAAATTTAGGTTAACAAAGTTGGAAGAAATCTTTGCTTTCAATGAAAAAATAATGGCTTTCAATAACATGATTTCTTGCACATTTGGACCAAATCAAATCTTGCTCTCTTCACGAATTTTCCTTTCCATGCCAGCATATCTTGCTCCTTACTTTGATGAGAAAAAGATTTGAAATCAATATCTTACATTATTCCTTTTATTCATTTTATATAATTTTGCATTTTATTGGATAAAATATCAAAAATAAATAGTATAAATAATAAAATAATGTAAGAATGGACTCAAAGGTCGTGGGCCATGTTGGAAGTTGGATGCAAGCACAAAAAGTTAGGCCCATTTGGCAAAAAATGCAATTTTGAGCCCATTTGACTTTTGGCAATTTTGCAAAAACGGTCAACTTTGACAAGTCATATCTCCTCCAATTTTAACCCTAGAGAGGTGTTCTTGGACTTTTTAGAAAGCTTAGGATGTACCCTAAGCATCCCTTTTAGTCCCATCTCAATTGAGTCTTCCATGTTCATTTATGAAGCTTTGACCCAAAAGGTGTTTTTGTTGACTTTTCAAAATGACCTATAATGTCAAAATTTATATCTTTTTATGAGTGCATGTTTTGAACTTGGGAGATGAATATGAGTTCTAGGGACTTGCATCCTCTTCAAAATGAGATTTGGATGGAAAATTTCTGATAAAGTAAGAAGAAGTTATGCTTGGTCAAAGTTGGGTGGACTTTTTCTACAAAACCCTAATTTAGCAACTTTTGGGTTTTGATGAATTTAGAGCATCCCTTGAGGAATCATGATCTACCCTTGATCAAATGATGGAAGTTACTTCAAAATGTTGATGTTGACCAAAAATCTTGAGGTTTGACTGTATGTGGGCCAAGTTGACTTTTGACCTAATACAGTCGATTCTCAAGCATCTGAGCAGTTGGCTGAGAAAACTTATTGTGCTAGGCATGAAACTTGACATGGATGATCTTGGGATCATATTAGGACCTTCTAAGGAATTTGGGATCCTTTGGACTTAAGCATCTTGATGAAAAATGAAACCTTAATTTGAGTTATACTGCCTTAAGAGAGAGTTGGTCTAGTCAAGTCTTGGACTTCCTTGAGCAACTTGGGGACCTGAATTGCCATTGGTTGAGTAAAATGGGAGGGAAAAGTTTGGGGTACAACAACTGCCCATGTTTAATCTTCTTAAACCCGAGTATGTAGATTGGCTGCTCTGCCTTTCGTGATCTGAAGGTGGAAGATGATTGAACACTAGAGTGCCTAGAAATTTGCACTCGCATGAAGTGGCGCTTGATTTGTGATATCGGGAATGGGCTTACAGATGACATTTGGAGTTCGAGGATTGAATATTGTCGGAGATGGGCTTAAAGATTCCATCCTGGATGCGACGGAGTATTGCAGGAGATGGGCTTAAAGATGCCATCTAGAGGATATTGATTTCCTGTCTTGGGAGAACTAGAGTTTTAGGAGCTTCAGTTGTCCGTTACTCTACTGGGGAATAACTCCGGCTTGAGGAAGCGGAAGTGTACTGCGTATCTGGTCGTGGTAAAAGTTGCACCGCAACTTACTGGGGAAATGCGAAACCAATTGTGTTTGATCAGGTTCTAGTCTTATAGTGTTGTGGCTCATTGTTTGGGGGTGAGAGAGAGAGAGAGAGAGAGAGAGAGAGAGAGAGAGAGAGAGAGAACCTGGATAGTAAGGTTATGATAAGGAACCTGGATAGTAGGGTTACTTCGATATGAAAGCCTGGATAGTAAGGCTGTGAGAAGGAACCTGGATAGTAGGGTTACTTCGATATGAAAGCCTGCATAGTAGGACTGTAAGAAGGAACCTAGTTAGTAGGATTAGTTCGATATGAAAGCCTGGATAGTAGGGTTGTAAGAAGGAACCTGGATAGTAGGGTTACTTCGATATGAAAGCCTGGATAGTAGGACTGCTTCGGTATGAAAGCCTGGATAGTAGGGCTATGAGAAGGAACCTGGATAGTAGGTTTACATCGATATGAAAGCCTAGATAGTAAGGCTGCTTCAAAGCGATAGTGTAGATTAGTTGACACGTTTGATTTCGGGAACTGAGTTTCCATTAGTCGTCTGTAGATGTGATCTGTGTAACTGCTGAATTTGCTGAAGCTAATCTTCTTTTCCTGAAAAGATATCAGGGTTAGTTATATGCGATGCATGAAATGCAGGGTGAGATGATGTTCTCAAAATAAATGAGATTATGTTGTATATGTCATGTGTGCGTATGTCATGATGTATGTTCATGAAATGCTATTGGGGTATGCTCGCGTCTGGGAAAATAAATCCCTGATTATTGCTTGAGAGTTGTGAATATTCTATCGGGAAGAAGATGTTGGAGAATAAACTTTGTGGGGACCAAACATTGAGGGAAGAGATACTCTGTTGGTAGACCTGTTTGAGGTGATGAGCTCTGTTGGAGATTGAGCTTCTGTATCCTTTAGAAATAAACTCCACTTGGAGGATGAATTTTACTGACTAGCCCATGATTATGATCCTCGGCTGGGGATAACTACGTCCTGCTTCGGGGAAACTGACATCAATGCCTTTGGGTACTTTTACTCTGTGGGGAGTGCGTATATCAATAATCATGTTCCAAATCTGGCTCTATCCCGATACCTGCTGGGCGGAGGAACCGTCGGGTTTGGCACTCCTTATTTTTCCCTGTTTCTGGAATTACGGGTAATTGTCTTTTGTTTCTTATGTAAATATTTAAGAGCAGCAATCATTTTCAAATGCATATATCAAAAATAAATCATTGGACGCTCTTGCAAAACAAAACAGAAAAAGAGAAAACAAATTGAAGTTCCTTGTGAAAATGATTTGTATTGATTTTTGAAGTTGGCCTGTAATAGGCGTTTTGTACAAGGAGGTTGACGTCCTAGTAAGAGAACGCCGCCAAAAGATAGAAATCATACAATTTTTTCAAAAGAAAGAAAGAAAAACAGCTATGTGAAACGACCCCATTGGGTTCCAACTTTGCTATTGCCTTTATATCTTCAAGCGTCTCATCACTTTGCTACTTGGCCGAAGGTTGATCGGATTGATTGGCAGCGTTTGAGCTTGATAGAGGATACCGAAGTCTGGTCGCAAGATGATCCAATGAGACATAGTGATACACTTTAATCCCTAACTTTTTCCTGGACTGCCCTTTCGGGTTTTCAGTCCACCGGGATACCCTTTTTTGCCCAAGCTGCCCTTTCGGGTTTTCAACTCGCTGGGTGTACAGATTTTTTCATTTTCATCCCTTACTTTTGCTCGAACCCTTTTGGTTCACCGGGAAGCCCTTATTTTTTCCTAGGACAGTCGACCTAGCGGGTCTTTGATTATGCGTAGTATATTTTCACTATGTATGCATTGATGGGGTGAGGGAGGTTGTCACCATCCATGTTGATTAGAATCATAGCTCCTCCCGAGAAAATGTTCTTAACCACAAATGGCCCTTCATATGTGGGAGTCCATTTGCCACTGGGATCACCTTGCGGCAGTATGATGCGTTTGATCACCAGATCTCCGACTTGATATTCTTGACACCTGACTTTCTTGTTAAAAGCCTTGATCATTCGCTTTTGGTATGTCTGACCATGGCAGATGGCAGTAAGTCTCTTTTCATCGATTAGATTTAGTTGATCAAGTCGGGTTTGCATCCAGTCGTCTTTGTTCAAACCCGCATCCTTCATAATTCTGAGAGAAGGTATCTGGACTTCTATGGGTAGGACTGCCTCCATGCCATATACCAGAGAGTAGGGTGTTGCCCCTGTCGACGTCCGTGCTGAGGAACGGTACCCATGAAGAGCGAATGGTAAAATCTCGTGCCAGTCTTTATATGTCACCGTCATCTTTTGTACAATCTTCTTGATGTTCTTGTTAGCTGCTTCAACAGCGCCATTCATCTTCGTCCGGTAGGGAGAAGAGTTATGATGTTGTATCTTGAACTATTTACAGATCTCGGTGATCATTGTGTTATTGAGATTTGTACCATTGTCAGTAATAATCCTCTCTGGTACACCATATCAACAGATCAGGTTGTGTCGAATAAACCGTGCTACGACATTCTTGGTTACTGTACCAAAGGAAGCTGCCTCAACCCACCTTGTGAAGTAATCAATTTCTACCAGAATTAAGCGATGCCCGTTAGATGCAGTAGGTCTGATCTCACCGATCATGTCGATGACCCACATTGCAAAGGGCCAAGGAGCTGTCAAGACATTCAGAGGAACTGGAGGCACATGCACCTTATCAGCATAGATTTGGCATTTATGACAGGTTCGAGAATGCTGATAGCAATCAGCTTCCATGGTGGACCAGTAATATCCTTCCCGTAGGATCTTCTTAGCCATGGAATGTCCACTAGAATGGGTTCCGAAGGTGCCTTCATGTAGATCTATCATGATCCTCTCTGCTTCGCTCTTGTCTACACACCGTAATAATGTGGAGTCATGGCTGTGTTTATAGAGGACTCAATTACTGAGGAAGAACTTTGTAGCAAACCTTCTCAGAAACTTCTTATCATTGACAGATTCCCCTTCGGGATACTCCTGAACCTCGAGATACCTTTTGAATTCGTGAAACCAGGGTTTGTCTGCAACTTCTTCGGTGTCGATCTCACAGCAGTGTGAGAGTTCATCCAACCTCTCAATGGTAATTTGGGGAGCTTCATTGTCCCACTTAACTTTGACCATAGAAGACATGGTAGCTAGCGCGTCCGCCAACTGGTTCTCTTCTCGTGGGAAATGTTCAAAGGTTACCTCCTCAAAGTGTGGGAGCAATGTCAGTACATACTCTCTGTAAGGAATGAGATTCGGGTGCTTCGTATCCCACTCACCTTTGATCTGACTTATCACCAGAGCAGAATCCCCTAATACACTTAAGAACTTAATCCTCAGGTCAATAGCATCTTGAAGACCCATAATACATGCTTCATACTCCGCCATGTTATTGGTGCAGTTAAAACATAATCGGGCAGTGAATGGAGTATGACAACCCTTGAGAGATATAATTACAGCGCCAATGCCATTATCCAGTGCGTTTGAGGATCCATCAAAATACATAGACCATCGGGATCCTTCCTCAGGTCCTTCATCCGGTCCAGGCTCTTCGTAGTCAGTCACTAACATAATATTCTCATCCGGGAACTCAAAATTCATGGACTGGTAATCATCCACGGACTCATGAGCCAAATGATCAGCCAATACACTACCCTTTATTTCTTTTTGGGTTGTATATTATATGACGTACTCAGTTAAGATCATTTTCCACCTTTCTATCCTTCCGGAGAGAGCGGGCTTCTCGAAAATATACTTGACCGGATCCATCTTTGATATCAACGAGGTAGTGTAAGTCAGCATATACTGTCTCAGTCGGCGGGCAGCCCATGCCAAAGCGCAGCAAGTTTTCTCGAGCAATGAGTATCGGGTCTCACAGTCGGTAAACTTTTTGCTAAGGTAATAAATGGCCTACTCTTTTCGACCAGACTCGTCATGCTGCCCCATCACACACCCCATTGAATTGTCTAGCACTGTCAAGTATAATATCAAAGGTCTTCCTTCAACTGGAGGCATCAAAATGGGAGGTTCTTGAAGGTATTCCTTGATTCTTTTGAAAGCAATCTGGCATTCATCATTCCACATTACCACTTGATCTTTCTTCAGCAGCTTGAAGATTGGCTCACAAGTAGCAATCAGATGTGAAATGAACCTGGCGATGTAATTCAGAAGTCCCAAGAAACCTCTAACCTCCTTCTCTGTGCAGGGAATCGTCATCTCTTGTATGCTTTTACCTTCGCAGGGTCTACCTGAATACCCTTGTCACTGACAAAAAAAACCAGAAGCTTGCCAGACCTCACCCCGAAGGTACACTTGTTCAGATTCAACCTTAGCTTGTATGTCTTCAACCTATCAAACAGTTTCTGGATATGATAGGTGCCCTTCCTCAGTCTGAGACCTGGCTATCATGTCATTAACATACACTTCGATCTCGTTGTGAATCATATCGTGAAACAAAGCAACCATGGCGCGCTGATAGGTTGCCCCATCATTCTTCAACCCAAAAGGCATCAGCTTATAGCAGAAGGTGCCCCACTGTGTAACGAAGGTTGTCTTCTCCATGTCTTCAGGAGCCATCTTGATCTGATTGTAGCCAGAGAAACCATCCATGAAGGAGAATTTAAATGTTGCACGGTGTTGTCAACCAGAACATCAATGTGAGGAAGTGGGAAGTCATCCTTGGGGCTTGCCCTGTTCAGATCTCTGTAATCAACACACATTCGTACCTTACCGTCTTTCTTGGGTATCGGAACAACATTAGCAACCCAATATGGATACGAAGTGACAGCTAAGAATCTTGCATCGAACTGTTTCATGACCTCTGCCTTGATTTTCTCTAACATTTCAGGATGCATACGGCGGACCTTCTGCTTGATCGGAGGACAGTCTTCTTTAGTCGGAAGGCGATGTACCACAATATCAGTGTCCAAACCAGGCATATCTTCATAGGACCAGGCGAAGATCTCAACATAATCATGTAACATCTGTATCAACCTCTGTTTGACGCTAAGCTCCAAATTTGCACCTATCTTAACCTTTTTTCTGTCTTCCTCAGTACCCAAGTTCAATGTCTCAACCGGCTCTTCATGAGGCTGTATGGCCTTTTCTTCCTGCTGTAGTAGTCTAGCAAGTTCTCCAGGCACCTCACAATCATCCTCATCTTCGTCCTCGACTTGGTTGATCGGATTTTTGAAGTCATAACTGGCAATAGTAGAGTTGTTATCAATGGGATCCAGAGTGGATATGGATCTGCATTGTGATACATGAGTGTGTGTAAGAGAATAGCTGTTTTTGATAAAGTGAAAGCAGGAAAGAAAAACAGAGAGCGCAAAATTTGTATGCAAGAAACGCCCAATGCTTTATTAATGATTATGAAATGACAAATAATAGCCCTCACAAGAAAAGCCAAGGTGCCTCGGGCAAAGCACTAAGCCGTAAAGTTTCAAATTGTTTATTACAAATCTTAACAAATAAGTCAATTACTGAGGAATAAAAGAAACAGGTATGAAGTCCCTAGCCGTCCAATTGCTCGGTCCACCATTGGTAGTCGGGTAGATCCAGCAGTCGATGTATGATTCCTCTTCACTGTCTTCAATGGCGTTAATCCCACGATAGCTGATGAGTAGGGGAGGTCCTCCAGCCCGAGCGCGTCTAACAGCCCTTTGAACCACTGTAGTAAAGCCCAAACCAAATTTGTGAGTTTCATGAGTGAAATCAGGGAGCTAACACCAATTGGTACACCCACCTTCTTCAACCACAACCCTGGCGTCTTTGAGAGAAGCCATCTTCAAAGGAGGTTTGTTTCTAGTAGTTTCTGTTGATGCCAAGATCTGAGGGACCTCTGCAAAATTCTGACAAGGAGTTTCGATGAATTCCCCGTCCATCTCTACGTAGCGGATGGAGTTGAGGTGACTCACCATGTATACTTCCTCGCCCCTCACTGTGACAATCTTTCCTTTCACCGGATACTTCGGCATTTGATGGAGTATGGAGGTGACTACCCCAGCCTCATGGATCCAAGGACGACCCAGCAAACAAGAATATGATGGCCTGATATCCATCACATAGAAGGTGGACCCAAAAGTCTGAGAACCTACTTTGACAGGGATGTCCACTTCCCCATGCACCATTCTCTTCGATCCGTAAAAAGCCCTTACCACAATGTTACTAGGCTTTAGAGTCAGACCCTCACAATCCAAACGGTCTAACGCCTTCTTCGGCAGAACATTCAAGTAAGACCCAGCATCTACCAGCACATGAGCCATAGTGGTGCCCATGCATTCAATCGAGACATGCAGAGCATCATTATGCTTTCTTCCTTTTGGAGTCAGACCGACATTTGAAAAACCCATCCCATTATCAGCAATCAGGCTGGCCACAAAATCTTTGAACTGGTCAGCTGAAGTTTCCTGCGGCACATGCGTAGTCTTGATAAATGCGATCAAAGCCTTTGCATGGGCCTCGGAGCATAACAGCAAAGATAACATGGATATCTTCGATGGGGTATGCCCCAGCTGCTCGACCATGTTTTAGTCGCTCATCTTGATGATTTTCAATATTTCCTCCATTTCTTGCTTAGAGGCTTCCACGAAAATTTTCTTAGGCGCCTCCATTCGGGAAGGCTCACCTAGAACTTCTTTTCCGCGGGTATCAGACGATTCGCCGACAGGGGTAACAATCAAAGTAAGAACATGAATAGTAGAAGATGTACTAGCAGGAACAGCAGATGGTATAATAATAGGCTTGCTGACAGTCTTAGGGGAAATCTCGGGAGAGAAAACCCTTCCACTTCGGGTAACTTTGCTGGTTCCGACAATGTTACCAATATCAAGATCAGCCTCTTCGTCTTTCAAGTCTTGTTTGATGCCATGATAGTATACATCGGCACCATAATGCCACGGGACAGCTTTATCCGAGACATACGGGACAGGACCAGGAACAGTAATTATTAGTGGAGCAATTCTTGGAGCGGATGTAATCCTAACAGGTCTTCTCGAGGAAACCTTGGAAGGATTGGCGGAAATGGTTATAATGAAAACGTCTTCATTTGGAACAACATGACTCATAGTCTTCTCAAACAGAATCTCTTTGCTATCTATCAGGTGTTGAACACCTAATTTCAGCAAACAGCAACCAGGCGGTAGATGCGAACACATGTGGAAACCTTCACCACAACCCGAAAATAAACCGGCCAATAGAAAATTCATCTTTACAGTCAAGATAGGAGTAGCAACTTCATCGACAAAGGTAACAAATAAATCAGTATCAATAGCATTAACTCCACGGTCGTGCTTAGGCATGGGAGAAGTTATGACATTCGGCTTCTCTGAAGCATCAAAACCTATCTCCTTAGCTTCAATCAAGTCTTGTATTTTGTTTCTCAGAGCCCATGAGTCATTTGTATCGTGGCCAGGACTCTCAGAATGATAGCCACATCGGACATTCGGCTTATATTGGGGAGATGTAGTATTTGGATTCTTGGGAGCCTCTCTCAAGGTTGCCAAGTTAGATCTCAGCAGATGAGGAAGAACTTCAGCCAATGTCATGTTGATGCAGGTAAACTGCCGTTGTGGTCTTTCCACCCTTTGTTGATTATTGCATTCTGGAGCAACTATAGGTCTAGGTATCATCACGACACTTACTGTTTAATGTTGTTCAGCCATGTTCTGACCCCTCGGGCTATAGATGGAACTGGCTTCCTTCTTACCAGCAAAAGGCTTCTTTACTGAACTTGAAGGGGCATCTTTCTGTATTTTTCCGCTTCGAATTCTAACTTCTATTCTTTCTCCAGTTAGAATCAGCTCGGTGAAACCAGTTGACGAGTTGTCGATCAAATGATTGAAAAATGGACCTGACAGCATCCCCAGAAACATATCAACCAACTACCTATCAGACAACGGGGGTTGAACTCTCCCAGCCAAGTCTCTCCATTTTTGCCCGTAATCTTTAAAACCTTCACCTGCACCCATGGACATACTTTGGAGTTGAGTACGAGTGGGAGCAAGGTCGGCATTGTACTGATACTGCTTGTAGAAAGCAGCAGCCAGATCTTCCCAGTTTTGGATGTTTGCTCCTTCTAGCTGGTAGAACCATTCAAGTTGAGTCCCTGATAGACTATCTTGAAAGAAGTGAACCCACATATTTCTATCAACTGTGTGGGGCTGGATCTTTCTAACATAAGAGCGGAGATGGAGTTTTGGGCAGGACACCCCATCATACTTGCCAAAAACTGGAGCTTTGAACTTTTGCGGGATAACTACTCCCGATACCAATCCCAGTTCTTCAAAATCTAGTCCAAGTATCCTCTGAACTTCCATGGCACTCAGACGGTCTTCTAGTTGTTTGTATTTATCCTCAGCAGGAGGATATTGTTCATCGTTGTAATCAGTATCATTATCAAAGACTTCAGGACTAGGGTCCCTCTCTCCTTCTTGATTCTCCCCTTCCTTGGATTAATAGGTCAGATTAGTCAAACGCTTCAATCGCTCTCCAAACCTTCGGCCCATATTCAGAATACCGACTGCCTTCTTCTTCTTCTTCTCTTTCAGAATGAGGGCTTTCGGGTCTTCCTGCCTTTTTTCCAGACTTATGAACATTTGTTGGAACTGGGCGTTCTGTGCCTGAAGATCCTTGATGCTTTGTTCGGAAGACATTTCTGCATGAAATAAACAGCGAGGAAGATGAGAAACCTGTAATGTTACCTGTTTATGCAATGTCATGGATGATATGCGTATGCAATGATTTCAAGGATTCTTAAAGGCTCAGATTTGTTTAACCAAAAAAAAACACACGTTAATTGCATTAATAAGTTCAAATTGTTACAAAGAATTCCTTTTAGGCTTACAATTAAACAAAACAAAACTGAAAGCAAAAAGAAACTAGGTCTCCCAGGAGCGCATCCTCTTTGGTGCGATGTAGTCATTTATGTTCCTTTCTCCATGAAGTAGCCTAGTGAGCTCCAGGACCTTCTTCTCGCTGGCATAGAACTGAGCTTCAAACGTGTCCCGCTCTTCTTTGAGTTGAACCCAAGACTTCTGTAAATCTTCATGAAAAATGAAACCTTTGGACTTAAGCATCTTGATGAAAACTGAAACCCTAATTTGAGGTATACTGCCTTAGGAGGGAGTTGGTCTAGTCAAGTCTTGGACTTCCTTGAGCAACTTGGGGACCTGAATTGCCATTTATTGAGTAAAATGGGAGGGCAAAATTTGGGGTACAATAGGTGTGTACTAGGGCAACATGATGAGTCTGGCCAAAAAGAGCACGCCATTTATTACCTGAGCAAAAATTTTACCGACTGTGAAACAAGATAATCACTGCTCGAGAAAAATTGTTGCGCTAAGGCATGGGTTTCTCGTCGGCTAAGACAGTATCTGCTGACCCATACTACCTTGCTGATATCTAAAATGGATCCAATAAAATACATCTTCGAAAAACCTACACTCTATGGGAGAATAGCAAGATGGTAGATGATCCTGACGGAATATGACTTACAATATACTACCCAGAAAGCTATAAAGGGCATCGTACTAGCTAATCACCTTGCTCACCAAGCTGTAGAAGACTACCAGTCCATGAAGTTAGAATTTCCAGCTGAAGACATCATGATGGTAAACAACTGTGAAGCACTCATGCCATATGACAGACCTGAACAAGGATCCCGATGGATCCTGGTTTTTGATGGGGCATCTAACGCACTTGGCAATGGTATTAGTGTTTTACTCATATCTCTTGAAGGATGTCATACTCCTTTTACGGCAAGACTCTGCTTTCAATTGTACAAATAACATGGCGGAATACGAAGCGTGCATCTTTGGTCTCAAACCTGCCACAGACTTGGGGATCAAATCTTTGAATGTATTCGAAGATTCAGCTTTGGTTATCAGCCAGATCAAATGGGAATGGGACACCAAACACCCTAACCTTATCCCTTACAAAGAACATGTTTTGACATTGCTCCCACATTTTGAAAATATTAACTTCGAGCATTTCCCGCGAGAAGAAAATCAGCTAGCAGACGCACTAGCCACAATGTCATCTATGTTTAAACTTAAATGGGATAATGAGGATCCCCATATTACCATTGAGCGAAGGGATGAACCAGCACACTGTCACGATATTAATACTGAAGAAATAGTGGACCGGCCTTGGTTTCACGAAGTCAAGAGGTATCTTGAGGCTCAAGAATACCCAAAAGGAGCTTCAATCAATGATAATAAGTTCTTAAGGATATTCTCTGCTAAATTCTTTCTTAGTAATGAGATTCTTTACAAACGCAACCATGACTCTGTATTACTTCGGTGCGTAGACAAGGTTGAAGTTGAAAGGATCATGGCTGAATTACATGAAGGCACTTTTGGCACCCATTCTAGAGGGCATACGATGGCAAAGAAAATCCTAAGGGCAGGCTATTACTGGTCTACCATGGAAGCAGATTGCTATCAACACTCTCGAACTTGCCATAAGTGTAAGATCTATGTTGACAAGGTGCACGTACCTCTGGTTCCTCTGAATATCTTGACAGTTCCTTGGCCCTTTGCTATATGGGGAATAGATATGATTGGGGAAATCAAGACGACAGCCTCTAGTGGACACCGCTTCATCTTAGTGGCCATTGATTATTTTACAAAGTGGGTGGAGGCAGCTTCCTTCGCTTTCGTTACCAAGAATGTTGTCGCCCGGTTCATCAAGCAAAATCTCATATGACGTTACGGTATCCCGGAGAGGATCATTACTGATAATGGTACAAAACTGAACAATACTATGATCACCACCTTGTACGAGCAATTCAAGATTCAGCATCACAATTCTTCCCCTTACCGGCCAAAGATGAACGGTGTTGTCGAAGCCGCGAATAAGAACATTGAAAAGATCATACCTAAAATGACAGTCACATACAAAGATTGGCATGAGATGCTACCATTCACTCTCCACGGGTATCGTACCACAGCTCGCACATCAACTGGGGCAACACCCTATTCTCTGGTATATCGCATGGAGGCCGTTTTTCCTATTGAGGTCCAGATCCCCTCTCTAAGAATTATGAAGGATGCAGGGTTGAGTGAAGAAGATTGGATCCTGACTCGACTTGATCAATTGAACTTAATTGATGAGAAAAGGCTTACTGCTGTTTTCCATGGTCAAATTTATCAAAAACAGGTGATCAAGGCTTTCAACAAAAAGGTCAGGCGCCAAGTGTATCAAGTTGGAGATCTGGTGATCAAACCTATCATACTGCCGCAAGGTGATCCCCGGGGCAAACGGACACCTACCTACGAAGGACCATTTGTAATAAAAAACATATTCTCTTGTGGAGCAATGATCTTGACCACCATGGATGGCGATGACCTGCCATACCCTGCAAACACAGACATTGTCAAAAGATACTACGCATAAGAGACCCGCTAGGTTGACACACCTAGGCAAAACAAGGGCATCCCAGAGAACCAAAAAAGGTTCGGGAAAAAATTAGGGATAAAAACAAAAAAAATTTGTACACCCGACAAGTTGAAAACCCGAAAGGGCAACTTGGGCAAAAAAGGGTATCCCGGTGGACTGAAAACTTGAAAGGGCGGTCCAGGAAAAAGTTAGGGAATTAAAGCTTATGACTATGTCCCTTTGGATCACCTTATGGAAAACTTGCAAATTCGACATTTCTGACCAATTAAATCATCTTCGGACAAGGCAACAAATGGACAAGATGCTCAGAGATACAAAGGCTATAGCAGAATGGGAACCCCATGGGATTATTGCACATAGCTATCTTTTCTTTGTATTAAAATTTTCATTTTTTACGACGGTGTTGTACCCTAAAATTTTCCCTCTCATTTTATCATTATTTTTTCATCACAAGACTCTTTGAACTCAAGATCAAGCTGGGGTTCACTCTGCTCAAGACATCTCCTTGCAATGTTGACCTAAACTAGGGTTTCAGTTTGCACAGGGATTTTTGGACTTTCAATGCTCAAAATGACTTTCATACTTCATGTTGGACTTACAAGATTACCTCTACCAAGTTTCAAGCCTTGAATCAAATTTTTGCCCAGTCAATTGGACAGTTGACCTAGAAATCAGCTGTATTAGGGAAAAAGTCAATTGTGACCAATTTAGAGTCAAACCTCATAAATTTTGACCCACATCAACATTATAAACTCATATGAACCATTTGATCAAGTTTGGACCACAACTCCACAAGAAATTTGATCAGATCACCAAAAGGGCAAAATGGTCATTTTTAGGGTTTTGACTACAGAAGGGAAAATTATGGCTTTTGACCTAGATAATGGCAAATTGGGTTCAAGCATGGATTCAAGGACTCAATGGCATCATATTGACCTATTCACAAGGTTCAAAAGATCTCAATTGCATTGGATTAGCAGATGAATTTTTCAGTCAACTGATCAAAATTTGACTATACACTAAAAAGTCAAACTTTGACTTTTTGGTCAAAATCAAGTGCCAAGGGTAATTTTTCATCAAGACTTGTTAAAACATGAAACTTGTTCATCAAGAAACCTAATTTTGCAAATTAGGGTTTAAAATTGAAAATTTTTCATACTTAGAATTTTTCTAAGTTATGAAATTTTCTTATTTCTTCCCAACTTTGCCCAAACTTTTCACCATGATGCAATTGGATTCAAACAAAACTTCCAAATTGAAAGTTGTATTCCTCCACAAAATCTACAACTTTGATTGACAAAGTTTTCCCAAAAGAAGCTTGGATCTCAAGTTATGATTTTTGGAACAAGGGTCCATGAAACTTTTAACTTAGTGAAATTTTGCCCTAGTTTAGGCAGGATTTTGACCTATCTTCTTGGAAATTTTTCACCTAGTTCCACTTGGAATCTAAAAATGCATTTCAAAGATGGATTGTAGAGCATGTTGCAAGCTTTCAAAAATTTCCAATAACTCTCCAAAATCATTTGTGGTTAGGGAGAATCGAAAGCTTGAAGTTGGCAAAAACTCACTTTTTATCCATGGCATGTTCATATTGATACAAGTTGCAAACTCTAATCAGCTTGCTTTGCACTAGATTACAGGCCTCAAAACCCTTCCATACTCAATAATTAAATGCAAATCCATTGGTCTAAGGCATTGTTTTGGTCATTAGAAGATTATACAATAGATTAATCCAAAAATGGTAAAAGGTACATTGCCATTTTTGCTTAAATCTTGCTTTATGTCAAAACCACATCCTTGAGCATTGAGCCATATCTTATGCAGCAAATTAAATCCACCAACTTGAGGGGCCAAGAGAATAGTATGCAAGCTGATAGATAGCCTGTACAAGCTGGTCTTCCATCACTTCTCATATGTTTCTTCATAACCAAGAAACTTGTCCAATATCACATAACTTGAACATCAGGAAAAAAAACATTTGCAAGCACTTGAGACAAGTTTCTCACATCCCTTTGAGCCAGAAACACGAGCCTTTGAGCCCTCAAACCTCCCATAGCATAAAATCATCTTCCATTGGCAAAACAGGGCACTCCCTACAGTTTGATTTCCACAGCACAAATCCCTCGTGCGTTTTGCCTCAAACTGGTTCAAACACCTTCCATATAACCTATCCAAGCTATCCCAGCCCCTAAACATTGACTGTAACTCCATTTACAGGGTTTGCCATTTTTGATTTCAGCTTGTGCAGGTTGAGTTCTACAGGCTTGTTCAAGCACATTCAAGGCAAGCTAGGCATTGGGGGAGGTCAGGGGAAGTTCAAGCAAGCTCCCAAACATCTCAGGCCTCATTGAAAAGCTCCACATTTCCATACACGAAGTCAACTGAAACAGGTTTTTTTCAACTTCCTATCTCTCTATTTAGGAATAATTAGACTTAGGTTTGTGAATAAAAAATGTAGTATTCATAGCCATGAAGTTATACATATGCTCAGTTTTCATTTTAGTTAAGCATGTTAAGAGAATTTGATCCATGAACATCCTGAAAAAATTAGATTAGGATTTAGGGCCTGAGAAATTCTCTCTGGTCTTTGAGAGTTAGAATGAGTTCTTTATATGGTTGGATTCGTCTTGAAAAATGCTACAACTTTGATGTTTTGAGTTTTTGCATTAGAGCACGTATGCAGGATCTAGCATTTTGTACAGGGCGCGTGTTTTGTTTGAACAAGAGGTTGAAGATGAAGTCTGACTTGGGCTGGGCTTTGGCTTTTTCTTTTTGACACTCCCCCTCATTACTGATTGCACCCCCCTGGGCCATTTCTTCATATTTTTATATTTTTTGTATTTATTTTTATTTCTTATTTTATTTTCTTATTTTCTAAACATAAAAAATACCAAAAATATTTTCATAAATTTACACTTTTATTTTTGTATTTTATTTTATTTTTTCTAACATAAAATCAATTTAGTGATTATATACTTTTATTTTATTTGATGAAAAACCTAAAAATATATATAAAAATATTATACTTTTATTTTTATTATTTATGCTTAAATGATATTTTTCTAATATACTTTTTATTTTTGTATATACATTATTTCATTTTTATTATACATAAATAATATATTTAATATATTTATTCTCTTAAAAGAAAAACTAGGGTTTTCACCCTTATTAAAAATAATATTTTTTTTAATATATTTTTTTTTACACTTGAATATATTTTTTATTTTTATTGTGCATAAATGAAAAATATTAATAAGTATGCTTTCTTAAAGAAAATTAGGGATTTTTACCCTTAATAATAAAAAAATAATAATCTTTTTTATTTCTTTCTTTTTACATTAAATATTTTTACATACATAAAAATAAACAAAAACATTTTACATATTCATGATATTTTGCATATATATTTAATTTATTTATTTAAATATTGTTCATTCATTATTTGTACCAATTATTCAATTTGGATGTAATAGTAAATATTAGGGTTTTAATTTCTTGTAAAATAATCCCCATTCAAAAATTGTATCCCCCTTCCCATATCAAATGTTGTAATAGTGTAGATTTATTTTATGCATTTATGCTTTCAATTATGCCATGATTAGATTAGGGTTTGTATATAAAAATCCAAAATCAAACAAATAGCTTGACTAATACAAAGACAAAAATGCATGAAAATAATAACACAATGCACACTTGCACCCCTAGGGTTTCATCCACTTGTTGCCTTTAAAAAGGGCCTTGTTATGCATGTTGAGTACTTTGGAAAAACAAAAACAAAACAAAAGATCATAGTCCCTCGATGACGCTATCTTGGTTGCCTATACAAAATGATCTAGTCCCTCGGAAAATTTGCTAAAGATACTTAGCACAATTGCTATCATGTTCCATACAATGACCCACGCCTGTCCCATTTAACATCCTAATACAAGGTTGTTTACCAAATGCAATGGTAAAACAACACTGTCAAAAGGGTTAAAAACATATAGGAAATATCTTTGAGTAAAATAGGGTAGACAACTCTTAGTTACTTGATCAAAACTTGCAAAAACATCCTTGCTATTTTCAAACACACCTCACAACACAATTTCAAATCATTTCCCAAAAATAAACTTTCAAAAATTGAAATATCTTTTCAAAATACAAACACCTTTGTATATATTCAAACAAGAATCATTACAAAGGTTTCCTAGACAAGGCCTCTTTTTCAAAGCATTTTCAAAAACCACACACAAAGCACCATTTCAAACAATTGAAAAGAAAAAGCAAGTGATCTAAACAAGTAACTAAGAGCCCATGGAAAACCATGGATGAAAAGGGTGCTAGCACCTTCCCTTTTCATAATCTACCCCCCGAACCCAAGAAAACATCTCAAAGGTATTTCCTGTGCTTTTTGACCTTTCCTTTGGATAAAATAAAAAGTCGGTGGCGACTCTTGCTAAACCGAAACATTTGCGAACACAAACGCAAAACCTCAAGTCAGTTCTCCCACCGTATCACAGAACTGGCGACTCTGCTGGGGAATATTTGAAAAGTGGAGTAACCTTAGGGTTTAGATCACCTTTACATGCTTATCTTGTTTGCTTTGATTGCTTTACATTTGGTTCTTTTGTTTGGGTTTGAATCCTCTACCCGGATTTGGGAAACATTCATAGGTAAATAGCAATACATTATGGAAACTATGCGGGGTATACCGACATGGTTGAAGCAATATATATATATTAGTGCGACATATTTGTGGGTACCGGTAGCCTTTGAGTCAATCAAAGAGAATACGGGGCCGCTGAGTGATGTCTTGAAGCACTAATGAACTCTTAGAACCTTTACTTGACCATCTTGGCCTTTTTAGGGGTAGTAAGATGACCAGCTTTGGTGCAGTCCAAAGTTGGTAGATACTCGATACTACACTCATTGAGGTTATTTTCTTGGAATATTTCGATCGCCAGTAAAGTGGCTAAACTGAAACAATGAACACAGCAAATAATCCAGTGATATTGAACTCCTTAGAACCCGGTTACCATTTATAGGACAGGTTGAGCCAACTAACTTCAAGAGGGTACTTACCTATGAAACCCCATGCAAGCCTGAAACTAGGATCTTGTGTGATTTGCTTGTACATATGCTTGTTCGTACATCATGAACATCATAAAGCATCATATGCATCCACTAACCATTTCAAGGGTTTGGATCTTCATCTTTGTTCTTGTTTTGTAGGTAATGGAATCTCTTCGCAGGAAAACAATTCAATTCAACCTTGTGAGAATCCCTCCTCAACTCAAGGAGCTTACTTCCAAGATTCCAGAGAATTCTCCTTTCAGTGAAAGACATGGTAGACTTCTCAACTTGGTCAACTCCAACATTGAACAAGACATGGTGAAAGTTCTCTTCCAGTTCTTTGACCCCATTCACCACTGCTTTACATTTCCTGATTACCAACTAGTACCTATTATGGAGGAATTTTCTCAACTCCTGAGGATTCCTATTCTCCATCAACTACCCTACAACAGTACGTAAAGAGAGATAAAGCCTGAAGATGTTGCTCATGCTTTACACTTGCAACCATCTGATATCAAAGGTCATTGGGAAACAAGAAGTGGTGTCAAGGGTTTCTTTGAAAAGTTTCTATTTGAGAAGGCACAAGATTGTTATAATTCTTTAGATCTGCAAGCTTTTGAGGAGATTGTAGCACTTCTCATCTATGGGTTGGTCTTATTCCCAAATCCTGATCAACTTATAGATGTGAATGCTGTCAAGATTTTCATATCTCGGAATCCTGTGCCTACATTGCTTGGGGACATCCTACACTCATTTCACACACGAACAATGAGGAAAAGAGGTGTTCTCATATGCTGTATTCCTCTTCTAGCAAGGTGGTTTATTTCTCACCTTCCCCAGTCAGTCTTTAAGAATGAGCAAGGCTTGAGGTGGTCACAACAATTGATGACTCTTACACATTCTGATGTTCATCGGTGTTCTCGGTCCAGAGAAAATGTCATCATCATTGATAGTTGTGGGGAATTCCCTAATGTCCCACTACTTGGCATTAGGGGAGGCATTACCTACAACCCCTATTTGGCTTTGAGACAGTTTGTATATGCTCGAAGGGATGGCCCTCATGATATGCTAATTCCATATTTTGTTTTTGACTTCGACAACGACGCTCAAGGACTTCAACAATGGTTTATCCGAGCTTGGAGGATGCCCAACAAAGTGGACAGTAAGACACTGGAACACAAGAATTCCATCCCCCTTGAGCCTTACCTCAAATGGGTGCGAACCCGCGCCCAGAGTCTTATGATGCCTTACCCCTACATTCTCCCCGTAATCAAAGAGCCTATTATGGAAGGAGAGGTTCCATACACCCTCCTACATCCTGTCATGCCAACATCATTGGAAAAATTGCAGAAGAGTTGGATACAGCTCAAGGAAGAACGGAACACTTTTGAAGCTAGCTTCTATGCCAGTGAGAAGAAGGTTTTGGAACGTACCCGCTGACTTCACGAAGAGGAGACTCTTAACACCTACATCGCACCAAAGAGGATGCGTAACGTCTTTTTACATTAAGAATTTTGTAATATTTTGCCCATGGGGCATTTATGTACTAACAAATTTCTTCTTATTAATATGACGTGTGTTCTTTTTGTTTGCAACAACTTTGAATTTCTGAATCCTTGAATGCATTACATGAATACATATCATTCATCATATGCATAAACAGGTCTTCACACCAGGTTTCCTTATCTTTGTGCTGTTTATTTCAGCAAGATGGATATAGAGCAGACGGTCAAAGATCTGCAAGCACAGAATTCCCAGTTCCAGCAACTCCTCATGACCTTGGCAAAGGGTCAGAAGGACCTTAAAGCACTGTTAGATAAAGAGAAGGAAAAAAGAAAAGGAGAAAAAGAAGAAAAGGGTTGGTGTGGCCACTCTGGGTAGAAGATTTGAGAACCAAGCTAGAAGGGTCTTGGACTTCCCTTCAACTTCTAACGAAGGGGTTGGCAAAGGAAAGGGAGTTGCAGTACCATTCGAGTTTGAGGCTGAAGAAGAAGAAGAAGAAGAGGATGAAAATTATTCTGAGCAGCAATACCCTCCTGCAAACGACAAGTATAAAAATCTGGAAGAGCGGTTGGTAGCTATGGAGGTACAAAGAGTGCTTGGGTTGTGTGATTGGTGGGAATGAGAACTGACTGTTTTGGAATGCTGGTTCGTGTTTACGTTTGTTTTCGCAAAATGTCGCGGTAAGCAAGAGTCGCCACCGTCTTTTATTTTATCCAACGAGGAATGGACAAAAGCACATAAAAATTCCTTTTCGATATGTCTCTCGGGTTCGGGAGGTAGATTATAGAAAGGGAAGGTGTTAGCACCCTTTCTATCCGTGGTTATCCACGGGCTCTAAGGTACTTGCTCACTATGTTTTCAAAAGTTTGCTTTTCTTTGTGTTTATGGGTTTTGAAAAGAGTTTTGTTTTTGAAGAGAGTGTAAGTGCGAAAAGTTTTGTTTTGTTTTTAAAATGAGCAAGTACTTAAGAACCTCTACCTACTCGAAAAGGAATTAAACTGTGCAAATGTCCTTTAGACAGTGCCATCCCATTATTGAGGAGTAGGTAGCACCGTTGTTGGAGTTTTCGGGTCAATTCGATTTAAGGGACGTGTGGTCACTAAAGCAATGTTAGGATGCTTTAGCGGTAACCCTAATGTCTTAGATCATTTTTATCGAGGCAACCGTTTCGAGGCAACTTTGATCTTTAGACAGGAGGGCGACCTCTAAGACTTCCTATACTCAATGACCACACTTGAGGCAGCCAAGTGAGGTATACCCTAAGAGTGGCATGTGCGAGTGTATTGTTTTTTCAGTTATATTATCTTTGCATGTCATGGTGAGCTACTGTTGATTTTAAGCTTAAGAGTTAATCTTGTCATATAATCTTGTTAGCATACATCTAAGCAGTTAATATATGTACAGGAATTTAAAGTGCAGAAATTGTAAATCCTACGCTATTACAAGGCTTCGGGGGATTATTTACATGTCCAAAAATTGGGGAAATAAAAGCAGTAAAGTAAAAGTCTTAATTTAAGCTACAACAAACCAGTAAGCAGTTACAATAAAATAAACGCGCGCGAGTCTGAAAAATCCTAAGAATAAGAACTTTTGTTGTTTTATTTTATTTTTGGGAAAATGCTAAATGTTCAATTAAGTCAAATTTAATTAATTAAAAAAACTGATTAAAATTAACTCCAAAACATACTTAATATTTTTTGCATTTTTTTGTTTATGAAAAGGATTGAATTTAAATAAATCCTAAGTCTACTGATTTTAAAATTGGAGAAAATAAGTTAAAATAATTAACTAAATTAAATCCTAATTCTAAGTTACTTATTTTTATGATTTTTATGTTGATTAAAAAAACAAATAAAATGGTCCAAACGAAAATGAAATCAGGCAGTAAATCAAGAAAAACAAAATAATTCTGGAGGCCTGGATCGAAAGAAGTGTGGGCTGTCTTTCGACCCAGTGAAGAGGCTGGGTCGAAGGTGCATGAGGGGCTGCACTCTGAGGGTGTTCGATCTGGATATGTCATCCTTCGATCTGGAAGTCCTGGGTCCAGTTCGAAGCTAAGCTGCTAAGCTTCGAAGCTCTGAACAGGATTCTGAGAATATATTTTCTGCAAAATGAAACAAATGTTAAAAGGTCCAAGGGGGACTTTTACCCCCATGATTCGAATCTCCTCCCAATTCGAACCTGCTGAATCTAGGTCTGGGTTTTTATTAACCTGGGATTCGAAGGAGAAACTCAGATTGTGCCCAAGCAATGGCACAATCTCATCTTTGCGTTGTAGCTCATATGTAGCACATTAAATCATTCACAAACAACAGTAATAACGTGAATATGCAATCAGAGATCGAAATGAGTTTGAGATTAGATTTCTTTTTACCAAACAGAAGTGCTTCGATCTATGATTCTGAGTGTGGAATGGCTTGTGCACGGATTGGGTATGGCTTCTTGGAAGTGTTGATGATTTTTTGGCAGGGTATCTCCAAGTTTTCCCTGTTTCTTTTCTCTATTTATTTTTTTGTTTTTTTTCGTTCTCCCCCCTTTTGCAACACTTGTGATCTCTTTATATAGAGGGGATAGAGGGGACAGGAAGACAAAGGTTTAAATGACCTTGATTATGTGTTTGACAACCATGAATGAGAATTTGTAACGTTGATTATGTGTTTGAAAGCCATGATGAGAGTTCGTAACGTTGGCTAAACACATGGGATCTTGTCCCTTTTTGAATTTTGAATGATATGTAACTGGCCTTCGAGTGCTCCCTTTCGAATGGGCTGATGGCATCCTTCGAATTCTTTTTGAAAGCTTCTTCGAATGTACCCTTTGAATGCCTCTTCGAATGGACCTTTTGGAATTCCAATCGAAGGACACTGTTATAATGCCAATCGAAGTATTTGTCCATAATGCCAATCGAAAGGCTCCTTCAGAACACCAATCGAAGGGTCTTTCAGAATCCCAATCGAAGTTCTTAGCCATAATGCCAATCGAAAGGCTCCTTCAGAACACCAATCAAAGGGTCTTTCAGAATGCCAATTGAAGTGCTTGTCCATAATGCCAATCGAAAGGCTCTTTCAGAATACCAATCGAAGGATCTTTCAGAATGCCAATCGAAATGCTTGTCCATAATGCCAATCGAAAGGCTCATTCAGAATACCAATCGAAGGGTCTTTCAGAATGCCAATCGAAATGCTCCTTCAGAATGTCAATCGAAGGGTCTTTCAGAATGCCAATCGAAGTGCTCCTTCAGAATGCCAATCGAAATGCTCCTTCAGAATGCCAACCGAAGGGTCTTTCAGAATGCCAATCGAAGGGTCTTAAAGCACCACTCAAAAATTTTCTTTTTCCTTAGGCAAAAGTTTGTGATCAACCATGCAGGGGGAAGACTTTGGAAAAACATGAGAGGGCAAATTTTGGGGTGCAACGGTTGTCCCTGTTCAATTTTCTTAAACCTGAGGATATAGATTGGCCTTCGAGCCTTTCGTGATCCGGAGGTGGAAGATAATTGAACACTAGAGTGCCCAGAAATTTGCACTCGCATGGTGTAGTATCAGCATTGTGACGTCGGAAATGGGCTTACAGATTCCATTTGGAGATTGTTGGTAGGAGGATGGGCTTATAGATGCCATTTGCAGGAGTGTCGATCGCATAAGAGATTTCTTAGCGAGAACTTGCATACTTGTTGTTTGTAGAAAATTCCGCTGGGGAAGTCTAACCTTGTTTAGATTTAGGAACTGTCTCGTGCCCATCGGGAGTATACCGCTGAGGTTATAGAACTCGTCCACACTATGACGTAGGAGAGCATCAAGATCTAGGAACTGACTCGTGCTCAATGGAGTATACCGTTGAGGTTATAGTACTTGTCCACACTATGACGTAGGGAAACATCCTCATCAAGATCTAGGAACTGTCTCGTGCCCACCGGGAGTATACCGCTGAGGTTATAGAACTTATCCACACTATGACGGAGGAAAACATCAAGATTTAGGAACTGACTCGTGCTCAAAGGGAGTATACCGTTGAGGTTATAGTACTTGTCCACACTATGACATAGGGAAACATCTTCATCAAGATCTAGGAACTGTCTCGTGCCCACCGGGAGTATCCCGTTGAGGTTATAGAACTTGTCCACACTATGACGGAGGAGAACATCAAGATCTAGGAACTGACTCGTGCTCAATGGAGTATATCGTTGAGGTTATAGTACTTGTCCACACTATGACGTAGGGAAACATCTTCATCAAGATCTAGGAACTGTATCGTGCCCACCGGGAGTATACCGCTGAGGTTATAGAACTTGTCCACACTATGACGGAGGAAAACATCAAGATCTAGGAACTGACTCGTGCTCAAAGGGAGTATACCGTTGAGGTTATAGTACTTGTCCACACTATGACGTAGGGAAACATCTTCATCAAGATCTAGGAACTGTCTCGTGCCCACCGGGAGTATACCGCTGAGGTTATAGAACTTGTCCACACTATGACGAAGGAAAACATCAAGATCTAGGAACTGACTCGTGCTCAAAGGGAGTATACCGTTTAGGTTATAGTACTTTTCCACACTATGACATAGGGAAACATCTTCATCAAGATCTAGGAACTGTCTCGTGCCCACTAGGAGTATACCGTTGAGGTTATAGAACTCGTTCACACTTTGACGGAGGAGAACATCAAGATCTAGGAACTGACTCGTGCTCAATGGAGTATACCGTTGAGGTTATAGTACTTGTCCATACTATGACGTAGGGAAACATCTTCATCAAGATCTAGGAACTATCTCGTGCCCAATGGAGTATACCGTTGAAGTTATAGAACTCGTCCACACTATGACGGAGGAGAACATCAAGATCTAGGAACTGACTCGTGCTCAATGGGAGTATACCGTTGAGGTTATAGTACTTGTCCACACTATGACGTAGGGAAACATATTCATCAAGATCTAGGAACTGTCTCGTGCCCACCGGGAGTATACCGCTGAGGTTATAGAACTTGTCCACACTATGACGGAGGAAGCTGTCGAGATTGAGAACCTTATCTGAAATTCAACCGATGATAATTCAATTGAGATTTAAGAACTGGTCAGATCTTCGACTAAGCTGAGAACTTAACTGCATTTTTCCTGAAAGGTAAAGGTCAGTCATATGCAATGCATGATATGGGTTAAGCAATGATGTTCTCAAAATAAATGAGATTGTATCCATATGATGTGTACATGCATGTATTTATGATGTATGGAAGTGTGATGTTTTAGCTGGGGAAAATAAATCTCGGAGCTGCTAGAGAATAGAGTTGAGTCTGGATGATTGTCAGAATTGCGTCTGCATTTGGAGCGTATCTGAAATGTATTTGAATGAGTGACAGAATGACATCCGAATCTGGATCGTATCTGGACTGTAATTTGAATGAATCATGAATAAGTATCAGAATGTCAGCCATATCTGGGTCGCATTTGAACTATCTCTAGAAGGAGTCTGGAATAAGTATCATAATGTCAGCCATATCTGGGTCGCATCTGAACTATCTCTAGAAGGAGTCTGGAATAAGTATCAGAATGTCAGCCATATCTGGGTCGCATCTGAACTGTCTCTAGAAGAAATCTGGAATAAGTATCAGAATGTCAGCCATATCTGGGTCGCATCTGAACTGTCTCTAGAAGGGGTCTGGAATAAGTATCAGAATGTCAGCCATATCTGGGTCGCATCTGAACTGTCTCTAGAAGGAGTCTGGAATAAGTATCAGAATGTCAGCCATATCTGGGTCGCATCTGAACTGTCTCTAGAAGGAGTCTGGAATAAGCATCGGAATGTCATCCATATCTAGGTCGCATCTAAACTATCTCTAGAAGGAGTCTGGAATAAGTATCAGAATGTCAGCCATATCTGGGTCGCATCTGAACTGTCTCTAGAAGGAGTCTGGAATAAGTATCAGAATGTCAGCCATATCTGGGTCGCATCTGAACTATCTCTAGAAGGAGTCTGGAATAAGTATCAGAATGTCAGCCATATCTGGATCGCATCTGAACTGTCTCTAGAAGGAATCTGGAATAAGTATCAGAATGTCAGCCATATCTGGGTCGCATCTGAACTATCTCTAAAAGGAGTCTGGAATAAGTATCAGAATGTCAGCCATATATGGGTCGCATCTGAACTATCTCTGGAAGGAGTCTTGTATAAGTATCAGAATGTCAGCCATATCTGGGTCGCATCTGAACTGTCTCTAGAATGAATCTCAGAAGACGATGATCTTTGCCAATTGATTGATCTTTCCTGAAAAGGTAAAGAGTTAGTTGTATGCAATGTCATGATGTATGCATTGTCATAATGTATGCATTGTGTAATGATGTTCTCAAAATAAAATGAGATTTGTGTCATATGTATTTTGTATGTATATGTTATGAATGTTGTTGAAGTGTAATTTTGTCTTGGACTTTGCTCAAAACGTTTCCACCGGGGATCCCTGCTTTGTTGTTTAAGGAGAACTCCGCTGGGGGATATTGAAAACTCTGTGGGGAGTATGTTTATTTCTGCTTGGGAAAAGAGTTTAGGAGTCTTAGTCGTCCGTTGCTCTACTGGGGAGTCGAAGTTGAACTGATATCTAGTCGTGTCCAGGTTTCGCAGTAACTTGTTGGGGATTGTAGAGTAGTCTACTGGGGAAGGGGAGTTGTGGTCCTTTGATTTGTAGTAGTCGGAGAGGCAAACTCAAGCTGGGGAATCCTGGTGTTGTTGGGGAAATAAACCATGTTGCCGGTCTGCTAGAGAGGTGACGACTTCGTTGAAGTTGTCCTCGAGGATTCTTGAGGTTGATTTAGTTGGGGAAAGGTTTTCTGAGATTAAACCCTTGCTGGGAGTCATCCTATGAGAAGGATTTTGGGGAGATTTGTCATTGCCCCTAGTAGCAAGTGTTTGTGACACTGCCAGAAAATGTTTAATTGTACGTAACCCTTCACTGAGATTGATGTTCAATGCCCCAAGTGACGGAGATGGAGACTTGCCCCTGGCTACTCTGCACTTTTTCAAAGATTTCTTGAAATCTTGACTGGACTGCCCCAGGTGTGCTGGATAGTGACATGTCAAGTCCCCTTGTTGATAGGAGATTTTTCAATGGAAGTGTTATCCTTTTTGTAGTGATTTTATTCACTGAGAGGGCTTTCGTTCATCGGATATTCGTTGTGTGAATTTCTCCGCTGTCAAACAAATAGCCAAATGCAAACAGTGATATTAAAATAATGCAAAGTTTATGCTTGTCTCGAAGTTTTGAAAAATGTGTTTTTTAGCAGAAAACTTTTTATGAGACAAATTCAACACAAGATTTAGGGCAAAGCCTTACAGGAGTCAGGATACCTTTTGTAACAGTATGCTTTCGAACTAACCCATGCTTCAGTTAGGACTTTTGAAGGGTTGTAACATGGCTTGGTTCACGGTTTAAGAAACAAAGGATAAAGGCTCAAAGTATATTTGTACCCACCCGCTCTTCGTGATGTTCTTCAATCCTAAACTCAGTTAATTGTGCATTTGAACTCTATTCGAATTTGGAACGACGTTTTGGTGATGGTTCACACAAGTTGGATTTTTGAAGGCAGTCATTTTTGCAACATTTTTCATGTTGTCGAGGATTTATAATGACCTCGTTCTTTTGATTTGTTATCCCTAATTTTTGCCTGACTGTTCCTATTTTCGAGATTACAGTCAGCGGGATGCCCCAACTTTCTTAAGCCTCCTTTAGGTTTGGGCTCAGTGGGCTTTTCTATTTTGAGAGATTGACTGCCTATGAAATAAGGAACCACCACTGTCTTTTGATTCCAGAGGAATGCTTTTGATGTCGTTCGTTGTATTATGAACTGAGAGTTTTGCGACTTCAATGCGCATCTTTTGAATTAACTAAGAGACTACCCTGCCCCAGGTTTAAATTAAAGGTTTCAATTTGTGTTAAAATAGAAAACTTCTACTTCTTTGGCTTGAAGGGGTTGACTAGGGATTATCTTCCTTATAACTCCAGTGTTTAGGATTTGAAAGAAATGCCTGTACATCGTCAGCAAGGTCTGTCCAAAAGCATACTGTATGAGATTATGGTATTGTTTCGTCATCCTCCCTCTAAAGGCTTGTAACTTTTAGCAAGAGTTGAATGTCATAAAGTGAGTAAAAAGCATAGTTTAAATGTAATTAAAATGATTGGATCAAATCAAGACAAGCATATTCAATGCATTAATGTAACAAAGTTTGGCATTAATAGATAATTGTTTGAATAACAAAGAGATTACAACTTGAAAATTCAAATGAAACAAAGGCATTCTCAATGATTTGGCATAGGAGCAGTGATTATGTTTGGAGTCTCCGGAGGGTCAAACTTGATCTCCTTGGCATCAATCATTTCTTGGACCTTGTTCTTCAGAGCCCAACAGTTGTTTTTGTCATGTCCCGGACTGTCAGAATGGTATGCACACCTTTCATTGGGATGATAGGTAGGAGCGTAAGTATTTGGGTTTCGGAGAGGAGCCTTTAATGTAATCAGCTCTGCCTCCAACAGGCGTTGTAGCGCTTGAGTCAGTGACATGTTGATCTTAGTGAATTGTCTTTTAGGCGCGACCTCCTTACGCTGATGCCTCTGTCTTTGTTGAGCAGGCGTAGGATTAGAGATCAAGATTTCTCCTACGTGTTGCTCATGACGACTCTTTTGACCATACACAGCATTGGACTCTTTCTTCCCATTGTAGGGCTTTTTCTGAGCATCAGAAGGTGTTTCTTCTTGAATCTTCCCACTTTTGATGCCAGCTTCGACCCTTTCGTCGGTCAGTATTAGCTCGATGGATCCGGCTGAAGAGTTTCCGATCAAGTGTTTGAAATAGGGACCAGACAAAGTCCCAAGAAACATATCCACCAACTCCCTATCAGACAGAGGGGGTTGGACTCTTCCAGCAAGATCTCTCCACTTCTGAGCGTAGTCCTTAAAGCCTTCGCCTGTAACCATAGACATACCCTGAAGCTGAGTATGTGTGGGAGCAAGGTCGGCATTATACTGGTATTGCTTGTAAAAAGCAGCAGCAAGGTCCTCCCAGTTGCGGATGTTAGCTCCTTCCAGTTGACAGAACCATTCCAGTTGAGTCCCTGACAGACTATCTTGAAAGAAATGAACCCAGAGATTTCTATAAGCAGTATAGGGTTGAATCTTCCTCACATATGACCGGAGGTGTAGCTTTGGACAGGAAGCACCGTCGTACTTGGCAAAGGCAGGTGCCTTGAATTTATGGGGAATCACCACCCCAGAGGATAGACCTAGATCTCCGAAGTCCAGACTGGGCACCTTCTGTATTTCTATAGTGTTCAAACGGTCTTCCAGTTGTTTGTACTTATCCTCAGCAGGAGGATACTGTTCTTCATCATAGTCCGTCTCGTTGTCGGAGACTTTAGGGCTAGGAGCCCTCCTTTCTTGTGGACTGTCTTTCCCTCCAGATGAGGTGGTCAGGTCAACTTCATTCTGCAGCCCGTTTCCAAACTTGTGTCCAGTGTTGAACAGGATGGTCCTCTTTTTCTTCTTCTTTTTCTCTTTCAGAATCAGGGTCTTCAAGTCTTGCTGACCCTTAGCTAGGCTCGTGACCAACTCTTGAAATTGGGCATTTTGGGCCTGGAGGGCCTTGATATCTTGCTCAGTGGAAGGTTCAGTAGACATGATGATTGCTAAAATAAACAGCGAAGAAGGTGAGAAACCTGTAATAGTACCTGTTATGCAATGATATGTATGATATATGTATGCAATGTTTTCAAGGATCTCGCAGGGTAAACAAGAAACTATTAGAATTTGAATCTTGTAGCTTGATTGAAGGAACTTCATGTTGTTGAGAGTCCTTCTTCAAGAGTCAAGCTCACCATATCGAGTGGGTCATAGCCCCTGACTCAAGTTATCGTGTTTTGATTTCCAAACAACCTTGGCTAGAGGAAAATAAATCCCCTTTGCCCCTTGCTGGACATTTGATTTACCATAACCTGCATCACAAACCCTTGAGATCCTTGAAATGGTTAAGGAAATGATGTTATGATGTGTATGATATGCGTTTAAGCAAAAGTGTGAGATGCTGTAAGTAAGCCCTGCAATAAATCCAGATTATTGGATAAGGAATGTAAACAAAACCTGCAAGGAACCCATGTTGTCAGATAACAAGAATGTGCAAGTAGTTCAAGTTTGAAGGCACACAAGTCACACAAAAGAGCCCTTAGATTTCAGGCTTGCATGAGGTTTCATAGGTAAGTACCCTCTTGAGTTTAGTTGGCTCAAAACCTGTCCTATAAATAGTAACCGGGTTCTAAGGAGCTCAATATCATTGGATTGTTTTCTATGTTCATCGTTTTGGTTTAGCCACTGAACTGGCGACCAAAATATTCCAAGAAAACAATCCTCAATGAGTGTAGTATCGAGTATCTACCAACTTCGGACTGCACCAAAGTCAGTCATCTCACTACCCCTAAAAAGGCCAAGATGGTCAAGTAAGGTTCTAGGTCATTAGTGCTTAGTGACATTACTCAGCGGCCCCGTATTCTCTTTGATTGACTCAAAGGCTACCGGTACTCACAAATATGTCTCACTAATATAGCTATTACTTCAACCGTGTCGGTATACCCCGCACAGTTTCCAAAACGTATTGCTATCTATGAATGTTTCCCAAATCCGGGTGGAGGATTTATAGAACTCCGATACAAGCCCACAAAATTAAAAGCATACAAAGCAATACAATTGAAAACACAAGTGATCTAGTCCTAAGGTACACCTCACTTATTCTCCCCAGCAGAGTCGCCAGTTCTGTGATCGGTGGGAATGAGAACTGACTGTTTTGGAATACTGGTTCGCGTTTGCGTTTGTTTTCGCAAAATGTCGCGGTAAGCAAGAGTTGCCACCGTCTTTTATTTTATCCAACGAGGAAAGGACAAAAGCACATAAAAATTCCTTTTCGAGATGTCCCCCGGGTTCGGGAGGTAGATTATAGAAAGGGAAGGTGTTAGCACCCTTTCTATCAGTGGTTATCCACGGGCTCTTAGGTACTTGCTCACTATGTTTTCAAAAGTTTGCTTTTCTTTGTGTTTGTGGGTTTTGAAAAGAGTTTTGTTTTTGAAGAGAGTGTAAGTGCGAAAAGTTTTGTTTTGTTTTTAAAATGAGCAAGTACTTAAGAACCTCTACCTACTCGAAAAGGAATTAAACTGTGCAAATGTCCTTTAGACAGTGCCATCCCACTATTGAGGAGTAGGTAGCACCGTCGTTGGAGTTTTCGGGTCAATTCAATTTAAGGGACGTGTGGTCACTAAATCAATGTTAGGATACTTTAGCGGTAACCCTAATGTCTTAGATCATTTTTATCGAGGCAACCGTTTCGAGGCAACTTTGATCTTTAGACAGGAGGGCGACCTCTAAGACTTCCTATACTCAATGACCACACTTGAGGCATCCAAGTGAGGTATACCCTAAGAGTGGCATGTGCGAGTGTATTGTTTTTTCAGTTATATTATCTTTGCATGTCATGGTGAGCTACTGTTGATTTTAAGTTTAAGAGTTAATCTTGTCATACAATCCTAGTTAGCATACATCTAAGCAGTTAATATATGTACAGGAATTTAAAGTGCAGAAATTGTAAATCCTACGCTATTACAAGGCTTCGGGGGATTATTTACATGTCCAAAAATTGGGGAAATAAAAGCAGTAAAGTAAAAGTCTTAATTTAAGCTACCACAAACCAGTAAGCAGTTACAATAAAATAAACGCGCGCGAGTCTGAAAAATCCTAAGAATAAGAACTTTTGTTGTTTTATTTTATTTTTGGGAAAATGCTAAATGTTAAATTAAGTCAAATTTAATTAATTAAAAAAAACTGATTAAAATTAACTCCAAAACATACTTAATATTTTTTGCATTTTTTTGTTTATGAAAAGGATTGAATTTAAATAAATCCTAAGTCTACAGATTTTAAAATTGGAGAAAATAAGTTAAAATAATTAACTAAATTAAATCCTAATTCTAAGTTACTTATTTTTATGATTTTTATGTTGATTAAAAATAAATAAATAAAATGGTCCAAACGAAAATGAAATCAGGCAGTAAATCAAGAAAAACAAAATAATTCTGGAGGCCTGGATCGAAAGAAGTGTGGGTTGTCTTTCGACCCAGTGAAGAGGCTGGATCGAATGTGCATGAGGGGCTGCACTCTGAGGGTGTTCGATCTGGATATGTCATCCTTCGATCTGGAAGTCATGGGTCCAGTTCGAAGCTAAGCTGCTAAGCTTCAAAGCTCTGAACAGGATTCTGAGAATATATTTCCTGCAAAATGAAACAAATGTTAAAAGGTCCAGGGGGGACTTTTACCCCCCTGATTCGAATCTCCTCCCAATTCGAACCTGCTGAATCTGGGTCTGGCTTTGTTTTATCCTGGGATTCGAAGGAGAAACTCAGATTGTGCCCAAGCAATGGAACAATCTCATCTTTGCGCTGTAGCTCATATGTAGCACATTAAATCATTCACAAACAACAGTAATAACGTGAATATGCAATCAGAGATCGAAATGAGTTTGAGATTAGATTTATTTTTACCAAACAGAAGTGCTTCGATCTGTGATTCTGAGTGTGGAATGGCTTGTGCACGGATTTGGTATGGCTTCCTGGAAGTGCTGATGATTTTTTGGCAGCGTATCTCCAAGTCTTCCCTGTTTCTTTTCTCTATTTTTTTGTGTGTTTTTTCGTTCTCCCCCCTTTTGCAACACTTGTGATCTCTTTATATAGAGGGGGTAGAGGGGACAGGAAGACAAAGGTTTAAATGACCTTGATTATGTGTTTGACAGTCATGAATGAGAATTTGTAACGTTGATTATGTGTTTGAAAGCCATGGATGAGAGTTCGTAACATTGGCTAAACACATGGGATCTTGTCCCTTTTTGAATTTTGAATGATATGTAACTGGCCTTCGAATGCTCCCTTTTGAATGGGCTGATGGCATCCTTCGAATTCTTTTCGAAAGCTTCTTCAAATGGACCCTTTGAATGCCTCTTCGAATGGACCTTTTGGAATTCCAATCGAAGGACACTGTTATAATGCTAATCGAAGTATTTAGCCATAATGCCAATCGAAAGGCTCCTTTAGAACACCAATCGAAGGGACTTTCAGAATGCCAATCGAAGTGCTTGTCCATAATGTCAATCGAAAGGCTCCTTCAGAACACCAATCGAAGGGTCTTTCAGAATGCCAATCGAAGTGCTTGTCCATAATGCCAATCGAAAGGCTCTTTCAGAATACCAATCGAAGGGTCTTTCAGAATGCCAATCGAAATGCTTGTCCATAATTCCAATCGAAAGGCTCATTCAGAATACCAATCGAAGGGTCTTTCAGAATGCAAATCGAAATGCTCCTTCAGAATGTCAATCGAAGGGTCTTTCAGAATGCCAATCGAAGTGCTTCTTCAAAATGCCAATCGAAATGCTCCTTCAGAATGCCAATCGAAGGGTCTTTCAGAATCCCAATCGAAGGGTCTTAAAGCACCACTCAAAAATTTTCTTTTTCCTTAGGCAAGAGTTTATGATCAACCATGCAGGGGGAAGACTTTGGAAAAACATGAGAGGGCAAATTTTGGGGTGCAACAGGTTGGATTTCGAAGAACTAGGGTTGGTTGTTGGGATTGTCATTCCCCCTAAATTTAAGGTGCCTACATTTGCTAAATACGATGGTTTGTCTTGCCCGAAGATGCACCTACGGCCCTACGTCAAAAAGATCCAACCTCATTCTTCTGATAAGGATCTGTGGGTCCACTTTTTTCAAGATAGTCTTTCGGGTACGCAATTGGACTGGTTCTACCAGCTTGAGAGGGTTGACGTACATAATTGGGAGGATCTGGCTGCTTCCATCTACCGACAATATCAATATAACGCAGATTTAGCACCTACTCGTACTCAACTACAGAGCATGGGTATGGTTTCTAATGAGGGCTTTAAGGAGTATGCCCAGAAGTGGAGGGACCTGGCTGGAAGGGTGCAGCCACCATTGTCTGATAGAGAGCTGGTTGATATGTTTTTGGGGATGCTGTCTGGTTCATTCTTTAATCACCTGATAGGGAGTTCATCGGTCGGGTTCACTGAATTAATCTTGACTGGTGAACGAGTTGAAGCTGGCATCAAGAGTGGTAAGATTCAAAAAGATACATTTGCTTCTGCCGCTGTTAAAAAACCTTTTCCAACCAAGAAGGAGGTGTCAGTTGTTCACACTCAAAAGGGTCGAGGAAGAGAAGAGCGTCGGTCAACGGTGGGGTTGTGATGATCCAAAAGACTGCAGTTGATCAGCCTAGGAATGATCAACCAAGAACCAACCAACAAAGAGGGGGAAGGCCTGCTAGGCAGTTCACCAAAACAAACATGACGCCTGCCCAGGTTCTCCCCCATCTCTTGAAGCTGAATCTTACAACCTTGAGAGATCCACCACAAAATCCGAATACAACTTCTCCTTTTTATCATGACAATGCTAAATGTGCTTACCATTCCGACAGCATAGGGCACGACACCAACAACTGTTGGGCCCTCAAAAACAAGATCCAAGATTTGATAGATGCCAAGGAGGTAGAATTCGATGCGCCCGAAAAGCCGAACGTGATTTCTGCCCCAATGCCCAAGCATGGTCATAATGTCCATGTATTGAAGAGGACTTGTATGTTGCCGTTGTTGATGACTTAATGACCCCTTTGCCAATGATCAAGATGAATCTGTTGAAAGCCAGGATCTTCCCAGGCTGTGAAAAAGATTGTTACTTTTGTTCGTCTCTATAATCCGACTGTCTGTTATTGAAGTCAGGCATCCAACGCCTAATGGATAATAAAGAGATCCTATTTCAGAAAACTCATGTTGCTATCATTACTCTTGTTACTCCTGTTACTCCAATCAATGATGTTGCTATAATCACCATTTCCGACAATCTTTCCAAGGTCTACAAAAGACCTGCTAAGATTACACCTGATCCAAAGTCTGTACCGCTGAAGATTACCATACCGGGTCCTATCCCATATAAGTCCAACAAGACGGTACCGTGGAATTATGGAGGAGGGATCTTCTACCACGGTGTCAAGCAGATCGAATCAGCCAAAGAGAATTCTGATGAAGAAACTCCTGACGTGGGAAATATTGCAGGGAGAAGTAAGATAACTCGTAGCGGAAGAATCTTCTCTCCGGAGATTGCTCCTCCAAGGGCAGTCTTCGGACCCTCAAGTGCTCCTGTGCCAGTCAAGATATCTGTGCGAAGTCCAGTGATCGAAGAAATTGTTACTCCTGAAGTTGTACCCTCTGCTGTTACTGCTGATAAAGGTAAGGGGATCCAAGAAGTGCCCGTCAGGACGAGGGCTCAGCCTTTGGTTATCCCCGAGACCACCCAAAAGGAAATGGAGGAAATTTTAAAGATAATCAAGAAGAGCGACTATGATGTCGTAGAAAAATTGGGGCAAACCCTTTCAAAAATCTCCATGCTGGCCCTATAGCTCTGTTCCGAGGCTGATGCCAAAGCCTTGATCAAATTTCTGAAGACGGCGCACGTGCCTCAAGAAACCTCTGCAGATCAGTTTCAAGAGTTTGTAGCCAGCCTTACAGCCGACAATGGTATTGGCTTCTCTGATGTCGATCTAACATCTAAGGGAAGAAAGCATAATGATGCGCTGCATGTTTCGGTAGAGTGCAGGGGGACCACACTTGCTCACGTTCTGGTTGATACCAGGTCATATTTAAATGTCCTACCAAAGAAAGCATTGGACAGGCTAGACTGTGAAGGTTTGACCTTAAAGCCCAGTAATATCATTGTTAGAGCCTTCGACGGTTCTAAGCGGATGGTTCACAGAGAGGTGGACATCCCAATTAAGGTGGGAACGGAAACTTTCAACTCTACATTTTATGTGATGGACATCCGTCCTTCATATTCATGCTTGTTAGGAAGGCCATGGATCCACAACGCTGGGGCAGTCACTTCTTCTCTACACCAAATGATCAAATACCTAGTCCAGGGCAAAATCATAACAATTCATGGTGAGGAGGAGTATATGATAAGCCACCTTAACTCTTTCCGCTATGTGGAGTTAGATGGTGAATTCATAGAAACACCTTTCTAACACTTTGAAGAGGTTTCTCCTGAAGTTGCAACGGCCAAGACAATGACTGATGTGCCCATCATTACCAAACCTGTGTCCCGGATGTCATCCCTTAAAGATGTGGAGGTTGTGATCAAGGAAGGAGGAAGTACAGTGTGGGGTCAGCTACCAGATTTTCCTTTCAAGGCAGATAAGTTCGGTTTGGGTTTCACTGCTGCTAGTCAGAAGGCTGTGCGTCGCTCCCGGGCTGGAGGACCACCATTAAAGATCACTCATCACGGAGTTCATGCTTTGGAATATGTTGAAGATGAGAGCAATTTTGAAGATTGGATTTTCCCGACCATTGAAGGAGGAATGAACAACTAGGAGGCGAAAGACTTCGTTCACATTACTTTCATCAATCAGTAATTTATCTTTTAAACATTTTTTGTTGGTCTGCAATAATTTTTAAACAATTCGTACACTCTTTTTCCTTGTACCTTACCCGGGGCATATAGGTCCATTTGTAAGGGTTTTGATTCTTCATTTTCATATGCCATTTTTTAATGAATCATGGACGTTTTCATCTATAAACTTTTGTGTTCATTTTCTTTCCTTTTACATTTTATTTTGTTTAAGGATGGCTATCCCTTACACACACCCACACTCACAAAATGCAGGTACCCATCCACTCCGGATTCCATGGGTAACTATTCTGCTTTGGCCTTCAGTGACTCTGAAGATCTGGTCAATCATGCCGAATACGAAGGTGATGAAGATTGTGAAGTGCTTGGAGAGTTGGCTAGACTTCTACAACAGGAAGAAAGGGCTATTCTGCCCCATGAAGAGCTGTTAGAGACTATCAATTTGGGTACTGCCAAAGACATAAGAGAGGTTAAAGTGGGTGCCAACTTAAAGCCAAATGTCAAACAGTGTTTAGTTCAACTGTTGAATGAATATGTTGAAATATTTGCTTGGTCCTATGAAGACATGCCAGGACTCGACACAGATATTGGGGTTCACCGTCTCCATACTAGAGAAGATTGTCCACCAATCAAACAGAAGGTCCACCGGATGAGGCCCGATATGTCTGAAAAGATCAAAGCCAAAGTGATGAAGCAGTTCAATTTCGAGTTTCTTGATGTTACTTCTTATCCACAATGGGTTTCTAACATTGTGCCCATGCCTAAGAAAGATGGCAAAGTGAGAATGTGTGTGGACTACAGAGATTTAAACAGGGCTAGCCCTAAAGATGACTCTCCACTACCACACTTTGACATCTTGGTGGACAATACAACTCAGCATAAGGTGTTTTCCTTCATGGATGGACTTTCATAGTACAACCAGATCAAAATGGCCCCCGAAGACATGGAGAAGACTACCTTTGTTACACAGTGGGGTACCTTCTGCTATAAAGTGATGCCATTCGGACTGAAGAATGTCGGGGCAACCTATCCGCGAGCCATGGTAGCTTTGTTTCATGACATGATACACCATGAGATTGAAGTCTACGTAGACGATATGATAGCCCGTTCACAGACAAAAGAAGAACACCTCGACCATCTGCAAAAGTTGTTTGTCAGGTTGAAGGAGTATAAGCTCAGACTGAATCCTAGCAAGTGCACTTTCGGAGTTAGGTCCGGCAAACTCTTGGGATTTATTGTCAGCAACAAAGGCATTGAGGTTGATCCTTCTAAAGTCAAAGCTATATGAGAAATGCCTTCCCCCTGCACTGAAAAGGAGGTCAGAGGTTTCTTAGGACGCCTAAACTACATTGCAAGGTTTATCTCTCATCTAACTTCTACCTGTGAACCAATCTTCAAGTTGTTGAAGAAAAATCAGGTGGTTGAATGGAATGATGACTGCCAAGTTGCTTTCGATAAAATCAAGGAGTATTTGCTAGAACCTCCTATCTTGATGCCACCCGTCGAAGGAAGGCCGCTAATCATGTATCTGACTGTTTTGGATAATTCAATGGGGTGCGTACTGGGCCAACATAACGAGTCTGGTCGAAAAGAGTATGCCATTTATTACCTTAGCAAAAAGTTTACCGACTGTGAGACTCGTTATTCACTGCTCGAGAAAACTTGTTGCGCTTTGGTATGGGCTGCTCGCCGACTAAGGTAGTATATGTTGACACATACCACTTTGTTGGTTTCTAAAATGGATTTGATCAAGTACATCTTCGAAAAGCCTGCTTTATCTAGAAGAATCGCTAGATGGCAAATGATCCTGACTGAGTATGACATCCAGTACACAACCCAAAAAGCTATAAAGGGGAGTGTACTAGCTGACCATCTAGCTCATCAAGTTGTCGAAGATTACCAATCCATGAAGTTCGACTTCCCCGACAAAGACATTATGACATTGGACAACATTGAAGGTAACGGACCGTATGACGGACCTGAACAAGGATCCCGATGGACCCTGTACTTTGATGGTGCTTCAAATGCACTTGGCAACGACATCGGCGCGGTACTTATCTCTCCAGAAGGTTGCCATACACCTTTCACCGCTAGACTCTGCTTCAGCTGCACCAACAATATGGCTGAGTATGAAGCTTGTATCTTTGGTCTCAAGGTTGCGATTGACTTAGGACTCAAATTCTTGGTTGTGTTTGGAGAATCCGCTTTGGTTATCAGTCAAATCAAAGGAGAGTGGGACACTAAACATCCTAACCTCATCCCATACAAAGAACATGTCCTAACATTGTTGCCCCATTTCAAGCAGATTACCTTCGAGCACTTCCCGCGAGAAGAAAATCAGCTAGCGGATGCTCTAGCTACAATGTCTTCCATGTTTAAACTTAACTGGGATAATGAGGCTCCCCAAATCACCGTAGAGCGAATGGACAAACCTACACATTGTCATGAGATTAATACCGATGAAGTAGTGGAACAACCCTGGTTTCATGAAATCAAAAGGTATCTCAAGACTCGAGAATGCCCCGAAGGAGCTTCAGTCAACGACAAAAAGTTCTTAAGGAGATTTGCTGCCAAGTTCTTCCTGAGCAATGGTATCCAATACAAGCGCAACCATGATTGTGTTCTACTTCGTTGTATGGACAAGGTTGAAGCTGAGCAGATCATGACTGAATTGCATAGTGGCACATTTGGCACCCATCTGAGCGGACATACGATGGCTAAGAAGATTCTAAGGGCAGGCTACTACTGGTCTACCATGGAAGCTGACTGTCATCAATACGCCCGTACTTGTCACAAATGCCAAGTCTATGCTGACAAGGTACATATTCCTGCAGTTCCTCTCAATGTTCTAACAGCTCCTTGGCCATTCGCAATGTGGGGAATCGACATGATTGGAGAGATCAAGCCTACGGCATCCAATGGACATCGCTTCATCCTGGTGGTTATTGATTACTTTACCAAATGGGTCGAAGAAGCTTCCTTCGCCTCCGTTACAAAGAATGTGGTTGCCCGCTTCATCAAGCAGAACCTCATATGCCGGTATGGTATCCCCGACAGGATCATCACGGACAATGGTACAAACCTGAATAACACTGTGATCACCGCTCTGTGAGAACAGATCAAGATTCAACATCACAATTCATCTCCCTATCGGCCAAAGATGAACGGTGTTGTTGAAGCTGCGAACAAAAATATCAAGAAGATCATTCAAAAGATGACAGTCACCTACAAGGACTGGCATGAGATGTTACTGTTTGCTCTGCATGGATATCGTACAACGGCGCGTACTTCAACCGGGGCAACCCCCTTTTCTTTGGTATATGGCATGGAAGTTGTTTTACCTATGGAGGTTCAGATCCCTTCCTTGAGAATTATGAAGGATGTTGGTTTAAGTGAAGACAATTGGATTCAGATCTGGCTTGATCAACTTAATTTGATCGACGAGAAGCGACTTACTACTGTTTGTCATGGTCAGACGTATCAAAAATGGATGATTAAGGCTTTCAACAAGAAAGTCAGGCGTCAGGTGTATCAAGTCGGAGATCTTGTAATCAAGCGGATCATCTTGCTGCAAAGTGATCCCAGGGGAAAATGGACTCCTATTTACGAAGGACCATTTGTGATCAAAAACATCTTTTCTGGTGGGGATATGATTCTAACCACCATGGACGGCGACGACCTGCCGCACCCTGCGAATGCAAACATAGTCAAAAGATACTACGCATAAACGACCCGACAAGTTGAAAACCCGAAAGGGCGACTTGGGCAAAAATGGGCATCCCGGTGAATCGAAAACCTGAAAGGGCGGTTCAGGCAAAAATTAGGGATAAACAAAAAAAATTATACACCCGGCAAGTTGAAATCCCGAAAGGGTGACTTGGGCAAAAAAAGGGTTTCCCGGTGGATCGAAAACTCGAAAGGGCGGTCCAGACAAAATTTAGGGAATTAAAGCGTATGACTATGTCTCGTCGGATCACTTTAAGGACAATCTCTTCACGGACAAGCTCCAGGCTTTTGATCAATCCAATCATCTACGGACGAAGCAACGAATGGACAAGATACTCACAGTTGTGAAGGCTGTAGAAGAATGGGAACCCCGTGGAATTGTTGCACATAGCCATCTTTCTTTGTATAAAATTTTTCTCAATTTTATGACAACATTCTCTTACTAGGATGTTTGTTTCCTTTGTACAAAATACTTATACAAAGTTAATACAAAGATACTTCAAAGTGCTGAAAATTGTTTGCTTTTTTCTTTTTACACTTGTGTTTTATTTGAAAACGTCCAATGATTTATTAAAATGAGCATATGCATTTGAATATAATCACTGCTTACAAATAAAACGGAACGAGAAAGAACAATTATTGATAGGATGAAAGTATAGGAAAGTTATCTTTAGGCTATTCTAGGAGAAATCCCCTGTAATACATCATCCAGATCCTTGGCGGAACTAAAGCCTTGAAATGCATATCCCCAGCGGAGTTAAGTTTCAAGAATCCCCATCAGAGCTGAGTTTTCAAACTCCCAATCCCCAACGGAGCAAAACTTTGAACTACAAACCCTTAGTGAAGATGAAACTTTCTTCCCCGAGCAGAACCAAAACTTCAGCTGTTAAACACCAATGGAAACCATCCAGCTTCCTCCTTTAATCCCTGAAAAGTCACTTTAAAAACCAGATAATTCCCCAGAGAGTTATTCTTCCCCAGTGAAGTCGCCACGACCAAATCAGCACGTCATGAAGATCCCCAACGGAGATGAAACTTTGATCTACTAATCCCCAGTGGAAACCATTCAGTTTTCCCCTGATATCCCCAACAGAACAGAGATCCTCACTCTTGAAATCCCCAGTAGATTGGCATACAACCCAAACTCTTGATCTCCCCAGCAGTATAGCTTTTCCCCACAGAGGTTGTCAAAGATCTTGAACCTCCAACAGTGGTCATGGATTTATTTTCCCCGACAGTATTCAAAGATTTTATTATCTCCAGCTATCCAAGGATTTATTTTCCTCAACAAGACAACTAATCAGCTTACATGTGCATACATTACATTCATATATCATAAATATTTGACAAAAAACACATATATTGCATCATACATTTCATGCAACATAACTTTGTGTTTCAGCTAACATTCTACCCTTTTCAGGATGAAATTATAGCTACCTAGAACAAATATTCAAAGCTCGGAAAATGGCTTAGAGATGCTCCAAACACGTACGCTTCTCTATTTGATTACTCAAATCAAGGGGCGGATTCCTGTTCTAGTTATGAAGCCTGGACTTGACTAGAAAATACCTTGATTATACTGAAACCCGGAGATCGACCGGAAAATAGTTAAATCCCCTATAAATTCTTCTGAAGACTGGACGTTGACCAGATAGGAAGAAAGGTATTGTGAAGCATGGACATTGACCAGATAGCAATACAAAACTATGAAACTTGGATGTTGACCAGATAGCAGTAAGGTATACTATGAAACTTGGACGTTGACCAAATAGTAGTTTATTCGGCCAATTACTTTGAAGCCCGGATTTCAACTGAATATTAGTAAGCCCCAGAATCAAAAGGGAAACCCGGATGTTGACCGGATAACCGTGTGATACTTTTTTGCTGAAGACTGGACGTTGACCAGATAGGAAGAAAGGTATTGCGAAGCCTGGACGTTGACCAGATAGAAATACAAAACTGTGAAACCTGGATGTTGACCAGATAGCAGTAAGGTATACTGTGAAACTTGGACGTTGACCAAATAGTAGTTTATTCGGAAAATTACTTTGAAGCCCGGATTTCAACCGGATATTAGTAGGCCCCAGAATCAAAAGGGAAACCCGGATGTTGACCGAATAATTGTGTGATACTTTTTTGCTGAAGACTGGACGTTGACCAGATAAGAAGCAAAGTAGTGTGAAGCCTGGACGTTGACCAGATAGCAAATACAAGACTGTGAAGCCTGGACGTTGACCAGATAACAGGAAGGTATACTGTGAAACTTGGACGTTGACCAAATAACAGTTTACTCGGCCAATTACTTTGAAGCCCGGATTCAACCAGATATTAGTAGGCCCCAGAATTAAAATGGAAACCCGGACGTCGACCGGATAACCATTTAATATTCTTCTGAAGACTGGACGTTGACCAGATAAGAAGTATAATATTGTGAAGCCTGGACGTTGACCAGATAGCAATACAAGACTGTGAAGCCTGGATGTTGACCAGATAACTGTCCACTGTCACCTCCTCAACCAAGAGATGACTCCCCAGTAGAATAACAGACGACTGAAGTTCTATTTCTACCACAACAGAAACCAGCATTCTCTAGCGTAGTCCTCCTCAACAACAGGTATACGGGCTCTCGCAAAGGAATATCTTATGCGATCAATTTTATTGGATGGCATCTTTAAGCCCATCATCGACAAGATTCTATCACACCTCCAAATGGCATCTTTAAACCCATTCCCTCAACTACTTCGACGAGTGCAAATTTACGGGCACTCTAGTGTCCAATCCTCTTTCACCTTCGAGTCACGAAAGGCCAAACTCGCCAATATAACTCTTCAGGTTCAAGAATATTGAACAGGGGCAACTGTTGTACCCCAAAATTTTCCCTCTCATTTTATCATTATTTTTTCATCACAAGACTCTTTGAACTCAAGATCAAGCTAGGGTTCACTCTGCTCAACACATCTCCTTGCACTGTTGACATAAACTAGGGTTTGAGTTTGCACAGGGATTTTTGGACTTTCAATTCTCAAAATTACTTTCATACTTCATGTTGGACTTACAAGATTACCTCTACCAAGTTTCAAGCCTTAAATCAAATTTTTGCCCAGTCAATTGGACAGTTGACCTAGAAATCAATTGTATTAGGGAAAAAGTCAAATGTGGCCAATTTACAGTCAAACCTCATACATTTTGACCCACATCAACATTATAAACTCATATGAACCATTTGATCAACTTTGGACCAGAACTCCACAAGAAATTTGATCAGATCACCAAAAGGGCAAAATGGTCATTTTTAGGGTTTTGACTGTAGAAAGGCAATTTCTGGCTTTTGACCTAGCTAATGGCAAATTGGTTTCAAGCATGGATTCAAGGAATCAATGGCATCATCTTGACCTATTCACAAGGTTCAAAATATCTCAATTGCATTGGATTAGCAGATGAATTTTTCAGTCAACTGATCAAAATTTGACTGTACACTGAAAAGTCAAACTTTGACTTTTTGGTCAAAATCAAGTGCCAAGGGTCATTTTTCATCAAGACTTGTCAAAACATGAAACTTGTTCATCAAGAAACCTAATTTTGCAAATTAGGGTTTAAAATTGAAATTTTTCATAACTTAGAATTTTTCTAAGTTATGAAATTTTCTTATTTTTTCCCAACTTTGCCTAACATTTTCACCATGATGCAATTGGATTCAAACAAAACTTACAACATGAAAGTTGTAGTCCTCCACAAAATCTACAACTTTGATTCACAAAGTTTTCCCAAAAGAAGCTTGGATCTCAAGTTATGATTTTTGGAACAAGGGTCCATGAAACTTTTAACTTAGTGAAATTTTGCCCTAGTTTAGGCAGGATTTTGACCTATCTTCTTGGCAATTTTTCACCTAGTTCCACTTGGAATCTCAAAATTCATTTCAAAGATGGATTGTAGAGAATTTTTCAAGCTTTCCAAAATTTCCAAGAACTCTCCAAAATCATTTGTGTTTAGGGAGAATCGAAAGCTTGAAGTTGGTAAAAACTCACTTTTTATCCATGGCATGTTCATATTGATACAAGTTGAAAACTCTAATTAGCTTGCTTCACACTAGATTACAGGCCTTAAAACCCTTCCATACTAAATAATTAAATGCAAATTCATTGGTCTAAGGCATTGTTTTGGTCATTAGAAGATTATACAATAGATTAATCCAAAAATGGTAAAAGGTACATTGCCATTTTTGCTTAAATCTTGCTTTATGTCAAAACCACATCCTTGAGCATTGAGCCATATCTTATGCAGCAAATCAAATACAACAACTTTAGGGGCCAATAGCATAGTATGCAAGCTGATAGATAGCCTGTACAGGCTGGTCTTCCATCACTTCTCATATTTTGCTTCATAACCAAGAAACTTGTCCAATATCACATAACTTGAACATCAGAAAAAAAACAACTTTTGCAAGCACTTGAGACAAGTTTTTCACATCCCCTTGAGCCACAAAAACGAGCCTTTGAGCCCTCAAACCTCCCATAGCACAAAATTATCTTCCATTGTCAAAACAGGGCACTCCCTGTAGTTTGATTTCCACAGCACAAACCCCTCGTGCATTTTGCCTCAAACTGGTTCAAACACCTTCCATATAACCTATCCAAGTTATCCCAACCCTTAAACACTGACTGTAACTCCATTTACAGGGTTTGCCATTTTTTATTTCAGCTTGTGCAGGTTGAGTTCTACAGGCTTGTTCAAGCACATTCAAGGCAAGTTAGGCATTAGGGGAGGTCAGGGGAAGTTCAAGCAAGCTCCCAAACATCTCAGGCCTCATTGAAAAGCTCCACATTGCCATACACAAAGTCAACTGAAACAGGTTTTTGTCAACTTCCTATCTATCTATTTAGGAATAATTAGGCTTAGGTTTGTGAATAAAAAATGTAGTATTCATAGCCATGATGTTGTACATATGCTCAGTTTTCATTTTAGTTAAGCATGCTAAGAGAATTTGATCCATGAACATCCTGAAAAAATTAGGTTATGATTTAGGGCCAGAGAAATTCTCTTTGGTCTTTGAGAGTTAGAATGAGTTTTTTATATGGTTGGATTTGTCTTGAAAAATGCTACAACTTTGATGTTTTGAGTTTGTGCATTAGAGCACGTATGCAGGATCTGGAATTTTGTATAGAGCGCGTGTTTTGTTTGAACAAGAGGTTGAAGATGAAGTCTGACTTAGGCTGGGCTTTGGCTTTTTGTTTTTGACATCCCCCTCATTACTGATTGCACCCCCTGGCCCATTTCTTCATTTTTTATATTTTTTATATTTATTTTTATTTCTGATTTTATTTTCTTATTTTCTAAACATAAAAAATACGAAAAATATTTTCATAATTTTTCACTTTTATTTTTGTATTTTATTTTATTTTTTCTAACATAAAATTAATTTAGTGATTATATACTTTTATTTTATTTGATGAAATACCTAAAAATATATATAAAAATATTATACTTTTATTTTTATTATTTATGATTAAATGATATTTTTCTAATATACTTTTTATTTTTGTATATACATTATTTCATTTTTATTATACATAAATAATATATTTAATATATTTATTCTCTTAAAAGAAAAACTAGGGTTTCCACCCTTATTAAAAATAATATTTTTTTTAATATATTTTTTTTACACTTGAATATATTTTTATTTTTATTGTGCATAAATGAAAAATATTAATAAGTATACTTTCTTAAAGAAAATTAGGGTTTTTTACTCTTAATAATAAAAAAATAATAATCTTTTTTATTTCTTTCTTTTTACATTAAATATTTTTACATACATAAAAATAAACAAAAACATTTTGCATATTCATGATATTTTGCATATTTATTTAATTTATTTATTTAAATATTGTTCATTCATTATTTGTACCAATTATTCAATTTGGATGTAATAGTAAATATTAGGGTTTTAATTTCTTGCAAAATAATCCCCATTCAAAAATTGTATCCCCCTTCCCATATCAAATGTTGTAATAGTGTAGATTTATTTTACGCATTTATGCTTTCAATTATACCATGATTAGAGATTAGGGTTTGTATGCAAAAATCCAAAATCAAACAAATAGCTTGACTAATACAAAGACAAAAATGCATGAAAATGATAACACAATGCACACTTGCACCCCTAGGGTTTCATCCACTTGTTGCCTTTAAAAAGGGCCTTGTTATGCATGTTGAGTACTTTGGCAAAACAAAAACAAAACAAAAGATCATAGTCTCTCGATGACGCTATCTTGGTTGCCTATACAAAATGATCTAGTCCCTCGAAAAATTTGCTAAAGATACTTAGCACAATTGTTATCATGGTCCATACGATGACCCGCGCCTGTCCCGTTTAACATCCTAATACAAGGTTGTTTACCAAATGCAATGGTAAAACAACACTTTCAAAAGGGTTAAAAACATGTAGGAAAGATCTTTGAGTAAAATAGGTTAGACAACTCTTAGTTACTTGATCAAAACTTGCAAAAACATCCTTGCTATTTTCAAACACACCTCACAACACAATTTCAAAACATTTCCCAAAAACAAATTTTCAAACATTGAAATATCTTTTCAAAAGACAAACACCTTTGTATAAATTCAAACAGGAATCATTACAAAGGTTGCCTAGACAAGGCCTCTTTTTCAAAGCATTTTCAAAAACCACACACAAAGCACCATTTCAAACAATTGAAAAGCAAAAGCAAGTAATCTAAACAAGTAACTAAGAGCCCATAGAAAACCATGGATGAAAAGGGTGCTAGCACCTTCCCTTTTCATAATCTACCCCCGAACCTAAGAAAACATCTCAAAGGTCTTTCCTGTGCTTTTTGACCTTTCCTTTGGATAAAATAAAAAGTCGGTGGCGACTCTTGCTAAATCGAAACATTTGTGAACACAAACGCAAAACCTCAATTCAGTTCTCCCACTGTATCACAGTCGGCATTCTCTTACTAGAATGTTTGTCTCATTGTACAAAAATACTCACTCAAAGTCAATACGAAGATATCGCTTTGAAAGTGAAAAAACTATCTGTTTTTTTATTTTCGCTTGTGTTTGGTTTACAAAAACGTCCAATGATTCATTGTTGAACATATGCATTTGAACATAATTATTGTTTACAAATAAACAAAATAAAAGACAATCGTTGATGGCTTTAAGGGATAGGGAAATCTCTCTAAGTTTATCTCTATAAAGTTCCCCATAATGAGCAGTTTAATCTCCAACAGAATAGAGCTTCCAGTTATCAATCCCCAGTAGAAGTCGTCAAATTTCTCCGAATTCCCCATATAGGATTTTTCAAGCAGTACACGCCATTTCTCTTACAACGGAGTTTATTTCTCCAAGAAGAAATTCATCAACACTTAGACTTCACAACATGAAGACTTATACTCCATATTCCTCAACAGCATTCAGGGATTTATTTTCCCCAATCCAACAGCAGTCCAACAGCAATCCATATATCATAAACATTGATAACAAGAATGCATTATACTATGCATTTCATACAACATAAACATTGCATGTTAGCTAAAATTTTATCTTTTTCAGGATAAGATTATTCAAATAACTACCATTAACAATGTTCAAAGATTTCAGATACAGTTCAGATACGCTCCAGACACGGATACCATTTTGATACTCATTCAGATTCAACTTTTAAGATACAGTCCAGATACGCTCCAGACACAGATGCCATTCTGATACTCATTTAGACGCAACTCTCAAGATATAGTTCAGATACGCTCCATACACAGATGCCATTCTGATACTCATTCAGATTCAACTCTTAGATACAGTTCAGATACGCTTCAAACACGGATGCTATTCTGATACTCATTCAAAATCAGCTTCCAAATACAGTTCAGATACGCTTCAGACACATACGCCATCCTGATACTTATTCTTTCAGCTTACAAATTATAATTCAACAATCACTCTTGGATGGAACTTACAATCCCATCTCCAATAACTTTCTATTACCTCTCCAAATGGCATCTTTAATCCCATTCCCTCTACCATCACATTGTCGAGTGCAAATTTCTGGGCACTTTAGTGTCCAATCGTCTTCAACCTTCGAGTCACGAATGGTAAAACATGTCAATCTAAGTCCTCAGGCTTAAGAAGATTGAACAGGGGCAGCTGTTGTACCCTAAAATTTGGCCTCTCATTTATCAAGAATTTGCTCACAAGATCTCCCTTGACCCAAGACTGCACTAGGGTTTGATCAGCTCAAGACACCTCTTTAGGCACTGATGACCAAAATTAGGGTTTGAGTTTGCACAAGGATATTTGAGCTTCCAATACCCCATATTACTTTCATGGATCACTATGGACCCTCAAGATTACTCATGTCAAGTTTCAAGCTTTGAATCACACTTTTGATCAGTCAATAGAGCAGTTGACATAAAAATCAACAGTATTGGGGAAAAAGTCAACTATGGCCAATTCACAGTAAAACTTCATAAATTTTGGTCCACATCAACATTTTAAACTCATGTTTATCATTTGATCAAGTTTGGACCACAACTCCTCAAGAAATTTAATCAAATCTCCAAAAAGGCAAAATGGTCAAAATTAGGGTTTTGATTGGGAAAGGGCAATTTCTGATTTTTGACCTAGAAAATGGTCAATTGGTTTAAGGCATGATCTCAAGAGTCCAATTTCATCATTTTGACCTAATGACATGGTTCAAAACATTGCAAGTCCATTGGATTGACAAATGAATTTTTCAGTCAACTGATCAAAAGTCAACTATATACTGAAAAGTCAAACTTTGACTTTTTGGTCAAATTCAAGTACCAAAGATCACAATTCATAAAAACATGTCAAAATATGAAACTTGTTCCTCAAGAAATCAAGAATTCAAGATTTCATCTTAAAATGTTAAGATTTCTTAACTTAGAAATTTTTCTAAGTATGGAAAATTTCTTATTTTTTCATAACTTTGAGCCAAATTTTCACCATGATGCAAGATGATTCAAGAGAAACTTCCAACATGAAAGTTGTATATCTCCATGAAATATACAAATTTTATTTACACAACTTCTTCAAAAAATGTCTCGATCTCAAGTTACAATTTTATGAACATAGGGTCATGAAACAAAACACTTAGTGAAATTTTACCTTAATTTGGACAGCATTTTGACCTAACTTCATGACACTTTTTCACATAGTTCCAATGGGAATCTTCAAAATAAATTCAAATATGGTTTGTAGAGTACATTGCAAGATTTCCAAAATGTCCAAGAACTCCTAGAGATCATTCTTGAGGAGGTAGAATCAAAGAGATGAAGTTAGGGTTTTGTCACTTGAATTACAAGTCATTTTTTATGAACACATGAATCAAATCCATGGTAGGCTGCATAATCCTTGCTTTGCAGGCTTCAAACTTGTTTGTCACTCCATAATTCATGGTTTACACAACTGATTATGCCCTTATCCAAGTGTTTCAAGCTTTGTCCAAATCAATTTGCCATTTTAGGGAGAAAGTAACATATACATTCTTGTAAAGCAAGCTTTATGCACAAAGTCAGCTTCTTGAGCTCCCAACTTGTTTTCCTTAATTACACTCCATCCACAAAGTCATAAGGATTGTGTTTAAAGTAGTTAACAACTCTATGAACCAAGTACAAAGCATTGAAACTTGGTTTCTTAAAAAATCACATGTTATGCATAAACTTGTGATTTTGAATTCTGATCAACTAGAGCATTTCAAACTTGTTGCTTATAAATAGAGTCACTATTTGTGAGCTAGAGGACGAGCTTGAACACCCTGAAATACACCAAAACTCTCTCAAATCATAAATTGCAAAAAAACTACATTGTTGCACAGTTTCTGACCTTGAACATCAAACTCCCATTTCCCTCGTGCGTTTTTTGGCCTTTTAGTTTCTAAAGCGTCCTTACATCAAATACAACTCATCCCCATCCTTATTCCAGAACCGTAACACCATTTACCATAACTTCCATAACCAAAAAAGAGTCTGCAACTTGACTTCTCCAAGCCATTTTAACCATCCATTGTTCAAGCTAACCATTGCATTAGCTTCCTAGGACCTTAAGGAAGCTAACCTGATCATCACCATCAATTGAAACAAGCTCAAACTCAAAACATGATTTCCAGTTTTGAGGTAAGTTTTCTCAACTTGGAACGCTTCATACAGGCATCATCAATAGTTTATTTGTGAATAAAACATGTAGATATCATTGCCCTGAAGCTAACCATGTCCTTAGTTTCCATTAATTTTGCTTGAGCTTAGAGAATTTTGAAACTGAAATTTTTGAAATTTTTAGGGTTCAGATTAGGGCCATTAAAATTCTTGCTTATCTTTGATCCATAGTTCTAATACTTTACATTTCTGGAATCGTGAGAAAATTTGCTACAAGTTTCATGTTTGTAGTTTTCATTTTTAATGAAAAATGAACAAGTTACAGTAGGTCTGGCTGGAGGTTGAAGATGACGTCTTCAGGGGGCGTTTTGCCTTACATATTTATTGTTTCATTTGTATTAACGGATGTATAGCCACCCCAGTGGTAGAAGCGCGCGCCTGTAACCTATGGGACCTGGGTTCAAGCCCTAGTGGTACCCTTTTGCATTTTTTCATGTTTTTTGCAATTCTGACCTTTTGTTTTATTTGGCAGGCGTTGGGCCCTTTGGGCCTGGTTCATTTTTGTTTTTGCTAGCTGACTCCCATACTGACTTTTGGCACCCCTGACCCAAATTATTTTATTTGTTCATTTATTTCTTTTTTTTATTTTTCTTTTCTTAAAAATATTTCCTAAATACTAAAAATCATAAAAATATAAGAAAATGACATATGTTTATATTTTGACTTATTTTATTTTATTTTTCCATAAATAAAAATATTTTTATTTACTATACCTTATTTATTTTATTAAGTAAATCTTATAAACTTAATTAATATTACTTTAGTTATTTATTTTTCTTCACACCATTTAAACTACATTATTTTAATATAAAAAAGACAAAAAAATATTTTATAATGCTACAAATATTTTCAAGATAAAAAAATACCAAAGAATATATATTTTTCTTAAACTTATTTTCTTTTGATTAATTATTAGAATTAGGGTTTTCTTTTAAAACTTTTTCCTTAATAAATTCAAACTTAATTAACTATTTTCTTTATTTAAATTAGGTTAAGACAAAATCTTTTTTCATGAAAACCAAACAAAATTCCTTTTCTTTATATTTTGCATCCTTGTACATTTATTCATTTTTATACTTTGTATTTATTTATTTCCTTCTATATTCATACCAATTCAATATGGTTGTAATAGATTAATTAGGGTTTAAATTCTTGCAATCCCCATTCAACTTGTACACCCCTCCCAATAAATGTTGTAATAGCGTAGTAACTTTAAATTTCGCAATTTATCCCTTTTATATAACATGCTAGTAATTAGGGTTTGTATGGAAAGACTAAAACCAATGATTAGAAAACCCTAATTCAAGACAAAAACAAGCATGAAAATGATACACTTGCACACAAACACCCCTAGGGTTATTCCACTTGGTTGCCTTATACAAAATGGTTGTATTACGCATGTAAGGTATCTTAGCTAAACAAGCAAATACAAGATCATAGACCCTCGATGACGCTATCTAAGTTGCCTTACAAATGATCATAGTCCCTCAAAAAGAATGCTAAGATACCTTGCAACATTGCTAATCATGGTTATACGATGACCCACGCCCATCCCGTTTATATCCAAAGATAGGGTTGCTTACCAAATCAGTGGTAAGACAACAATGTGAAAGTTAAAGAAAAATGAACAAGAAAGACATTTGAGTAGGTAGATTGCTCCTAATTACTTGCTCCATTTCAAAACAAACATACTTGCTATTTTCAAAACAAATACCTACACTTTCAAACATCTTACAAGATTAAAAACATTTTCAAAAGATCAAACATCTTTGTATACATTATTACAAACAAGAATCATTACAAAGATTGCCTAAACAATGGCCTCTTTACAAAATACTTTCGAAAAACCACATCAAGCACAATTTCAAACAAAAAGCAAGTGATCTAGAAAGTAACTAAGAGCCCATGGAAAACCATGGATGAAGAGGCTGCTAATACATTCCCTTTTCATAATCTACCCCCCGAACTCAAGAAACAATCTCAAAGGTATTTCCTGTGCTTTTTCACCTTTCCTTTTGGATAAAAGAAAAGTCAGTGGCGACTCTTGCTAAGCGTAACATTTGAGATCAAACACAAAACCTTCTAGTCAGTTCTCCCACCGTATCACAAGGAGTATATGATCAGCCATCTCAATTCCTTCTGATATGTGGAGCTAGATGGTGAATTTATTGAAACTCCATTCCAGCACTTTGAAGAAGTCCCATAGGATGTGGCAGTGACCAAGGTTGTGTCTCAAGTTCCCAAGATCACAATGCCTCTGCTCAAGATGTCGTCTTTAAAAGATGCCAAGGCAGTAATAGAAGAAGGTGGGTGCACTATTTGGGGACAACTCCCAGATATCCCATACAAGTCTGACAAGTTCGGTCTGGGTTTCACTTCAGGTGCCCAGAAGTTTGTACGTCGTGCTCGTGTCGAAGGACCACCCTTGAAGATCAGCAACCGAGAAGTCAATACGGTAGAGGATGATGAAGACAGCTACAACCTGGAGGATTAGATTTTCCCAACTGTCAGCAGAGGGCTTAGCAACTGGGAGGCTAGAGACTTTGTCCCGGTCACTTTTATCCCACAATAATTTGTCTTTACATTTTGTTGGATCTGTAATATTAAAACAATTCAGACTCTTAAAACCTTGCGTCTTACCCGAGGCAAAATGGTCCATTTGTAAGGGTTATTATCTCATTTTCATATGACATCAATGAATCATGGACGTTTTTGCATACAAACTTTGTGCTCATTATTTTTCCTTTTTACATTTCCATTTATTTCAAAGATATTTATATTCTTACATACACTCACACTCACAATGCAGGTCTACATCCATTCAGGATCCCATGGGTAACGGTTCTGCTATGGCTTTTTGTGACTCTGAAAATATAATCTACCAAGCCGAAGACGAAGGTGAGGAAGATTATGAAGTACCAGGGGAACTTGCCAGATGACTACAACAAGAAGAGAGAACCATTCAGCCCCACGAGGAACCAGTGGATACAATCAATCTAGGTACCGAAGAAGACAAAAGAGAAGTCAAGATGGGTTCTAATCTGGAACCCAGTATTAAAGAGTGTCTGATTCAATTGTTACACGAGTATGTTGAGATATTTTCCTGTTCGTATGAAGAAATGCTAGGACTTGATGCAAATATTGTGGTACATCGTCTACCTACAAAAGAAGAATGTCCACCAGTAAAACAAAAGGTTCGTCGAATGCGACCAGATATGTCACAGAAGATTAAAGTCGAAGTCATGAAGCAATACAATGCCAGATTCTTGGCCGTCACCTCTTATCCGCAATGGGTTTCCAATGTTGTTCCCGTGCCTAAAAAGGATGGCAAGGTATGAATGTGCGTGGACTAAAGAGATTTTAATAAGGTCAACCCTAAGGATGATTTCCCACTTCCCCACATTGATATTCTAGTTGACAATACGGCACGGCATAAAGTGTTTTCCTTCATGGACGGTTTCTCAGGTTACAACCAAATCAAAATGGCGCTTGAGGACATGGAGAAGAAAACGTTTGTCACACAATGGGGCACATTCTTCTACAAGGTTATTCCATTCAGACTAAAGAATACGGGAACAACCTATCAACGTGCCATGGTAGCTCTATTTCACGACATGATACATCATGAAATAGAGGTCTATATGGATGACATGATAGCTAGATCTCAAACAGAAGAAGAGCATCTTGACCATTTACAGAAACTGTTTGAGAGACTAAAGAAGTGCAAGATGAAGTTGAACCCGAACAAATGCACGTTTGGAGTAAGGTCTGGTAAAATCTTAGGTTTTGTCGTCGGTAATAAAGGTATTTAAGTAGATCCTGCCAAGGTGAAAGCGATACAAGATATGTCTGCTCCTCGTACTGAGAAGGAAGTCAGAGGATTCTTGGGAAGTTTAAACTATATTGCTAGATTCATTTCTCATCTGACAGCTACTTGTGAACCAATCTTCAAGTTACTGAAGAAAGATCAAGTAGTCAAATGGAATGATGAGTGCCAAACTACTTTTGATAAGATCAAAGAGTATTTACAAGAGCCTCCTATTTTGATGCCACCATTCGAGGGAAGACCATTGATCATGTATCTAACCGTTTTGGAAAATTCAATGGGGTGTGTGCTGGGGCAGCATGATGAGTCTGGCCGAAAAGAGCACGCTATTTATCACCTGAGAAAAAAGTTTACCGACTGTGAAACAAGATATTCACTGCTCGAGAAAACTTGTTGCGCTCTGGCATGGGCTGCTCGCCGGCTAAGACAGTATATGTTGACCCATTCTACCTTGTTGATATCTAAAATGGATCCAATAAAATACATCTTCGAGAAACCTGCACTCTCTGAGAGAATAGCGAGATGGCAGATGATCCTGAAAAATATGACATATAGTATACTACCTGTTGTACCCCAAAATTTTCCCTCCCATATTCTTCAAAGTTTTGACAAGCATCACCTCAAATGGCTCAAAGTCTACTCAAGGAGTTACACAGTTAACCACTCTCCTAAAGCCAATCAAATTAGGGTTTTAGTTCTTGCAAGGAAGTTGAGGTTTTCAAGGGCTCAATCAAGTCCAATGTGCTCATACACATTGTCAAGCATCCATATGTCAAGTTTCAAGGCTCACAAGGTCAAGTTGCACAGTCAAAAACCCTAATTGCTTCACAGTCAACTGTAGGGGCAAAATGGTCATTTGGCAGTCAAAAGTCAAAAATTTTGGTCAACATATTATTTTGAAGCCACAATCATCATTTGGTCAAATCTTGACCATGATTTCACAAGAATGGCTCAAAAATCATCAAGATGCAAAAGTTTCTATTTTTGGACAGCTGAAAAGTCAACTGCAACTTGACCAAGGCATAACTTTTTCATGGTTCATCAGAAAAATCCCATCCAATGCTCATATTGAAGGGGATGACATTTCCTACAACTCATCTTCACACTCCAAGTCCAAGAAATGCTCTCACAAAAAGTTATCAATTTCAACATTATAGGTCATTTTCAAAAGTCAACAAAAAGGCACTTTAAGTCAAAGACCATAACTTGAGATTGGTAAATCAAAATGACATGGGACCAAAGGCATTGGTTAGAGGACTTCAATACCTTTCAAAAATGTCCAAGAACATGTTCATAGCTTCAAAATTGAGCAAGATATGCATTGGAGAAGTTGGGAAATTTTTGTGAAATGGCCAAAGTCAACTATCCTTGAAACTTCATTTTTGACAAAAGCGGCCCACTTTTTCCACTTGGTCCAGCTTGGCCATGCCTCCCACGTGTCCCACAATTTATTTCAAGATTAAAAATTAATTTTTCCATTTTTATTTAATTTTATTTGATTTAATTCATTTTAAATCTTTAAAATTCAAATAAAAATCAAGAAAATTAATGGAGGGATATCTTTGAGTTTGAATAGCTTTGATACACCATGAAGCACATTCCAAATTCGTGCAAGGCCTATTCCAAGCATGAAATTCAAAATTGGACACAAAAGGCAAGTTTTCTTCAATGGAGTTTATGGCAAAATCAAAAGCATAATTGCATTGGTTTATTGTTTATTATATTGATGGATACTCATTCAAAACCATATATGCAAGCCTTGGCAACACAAGACACGACCTAGAAAAACTCAGAGGTGGCATAAGCAATTTCGAATTTTCAAAGAAAAAGTGAGAAACTGAAAACCTATTTGCAACACAATTCAAGCTTCCTTTTTAATCCAAACACACTCCTGACCCTTCCAGGAACCTTTGGCAATCAGAATTAAGCAAAAAACCTCAAGAACTCGTGCCATACAAGTCCCACGGTTTGAATTATTTTTCAGAATTACATATCATCATTCATGTGTTTTTAACTATTCTTTTGAATTGATTTATGTTAATAGGGACATTCTGAAGCTTTTGGCTTAATCCAATTTGGTTGTAGTGCCCTGAATAGGAATCCACCATTGAAGAACATTAGGGTTTCCGAGCTCTCATATTGGGGGTTTTTATATACTGTAAAATCAAACCTCAAAGCCTATATGGACAAATTCGTCAGGACGAGACGAGATCATTGACACTATCGCGCTTAATTTATATCCATCCTAACTCTAGTCGCTATTATTCGTGGTTGTGGTTAGTGGGGGTTTAAAACCCCCGCTATCTTGTTTTCTTTTTACAGGGCAAATGAAGAAGGAGATGGCGTGGCAACCAGGGAGTGGGCCATTCAAATTGGCGCGCGCGTTTTCAGCATATAGGACACTTATTTCATATATTCTTTTATTTCTATTATGTTTACAAATAAGCGCGTTTGGTGTAGTGGCTGACAGTGTACTTGGTAATCTCTGGGACCTGGGTTCGATTCCCAGGTCCCCCCATAATTCCAATATCTTTTTTTCTAACACTTTCCTGTGCAGCACTCAAAAGGAAGCATATCATACACCTCATCCAGGAGTCAGCCATGTGTCCACGGAGGCAGATCTAAAGGCCCAGAAAGCAAGAGCACCATGCTCAGGAGTTAACAGCGCTCCACTCAATCCAAAAGGTCAACAGGCCTTGTTCAAATGGGCCTCAAATCTCAATCAGACACCCTCATTCCTGGCCCAATACCCCCTTCCATTGGTTTATTCTTTTCTTTTCATTTTTTTTATTTTCCAATTTGATTTCTAACCTTTTTTTATTTTATTTCTTATTAACAAATTAACCAACTAATATTTTCATAAAAAATCAAAAAAAAAATAGAATTAACATTATTATTATTATTATTCTCATATTATTTTTGTAAATAAAACATTAACAAATAAATAGTTTAATTAGGCAATTTTAACTTCTTTTCTTAATAAGTAAAATAGATCGAGAATTAGGTAAAATTAACTTTTAATTTTATTTCTTTTTATTTTATTCCATAAAAAACATAAAAATACAAAAATATTTTATTTTAATAAATAAATTAATTAGTTTAACAATTAGTTTTTTATTTCATTTAATCACCAAAAAGACCAAAAAAATTCATTTCTTTTCTTAAAAGGGTCAACACCCTTAGAACATTTCCGATTTAATTTTTATTCGCGCATAGTTTATTATTATGTAATTGCTTTCAAGATTGTAATAGTAATTAGGTTTATTGTTTTTATTTATTTTCCGTACTTATTTACCAAAAACGGGTCTTTGTATTTTTGGCGATGTATAGACCCGCGCCTTGTAATAGCGTAGGATTTATGTTTCCGCAATTTACTTTCCGCACCCCCTAACTGTTAAATGCATGAAAGAATGTATGGTAAATAAAAACAACTCGTAGTTCACTAATTACAAAGACAAACATTAACTGAATACAACACACAAAGCACATGCCACTCCTAGGGTACGCCTCACTCGTTGCCTTCGAAACGTGGTCGTCAAGTATAGGACGTTTTAGCGGTCGCTCTTATGTCCAAGATCCAGTTGCCTCGAAACAGTTGCCTCGAAACGGTTGCCTCGGATAAAAGGATCTAAGACATTAGGGTTATTTCTAAGGTGTCCTACCATTGCTTCGGTGACCACACTGTCCCTTAATCGAATTGACCCGAACACCTCCAACGACGGTGCTACCTACCTCTCAATGGTGGGATAGCACTATCTAAAGGACTCTTACACAGCCTAATTCCTTAGAGTAGGTAGATTCTCATGGGTACTTGATCTTTCTCAAAACAAACAAAAACAACTTTTCGCACCTACACTTTCAAAAGGTTTTCAAACAAATATTTCATACACTCTTGAGGACTGATACAAGAGTTACTCAGAAATTTTTCAAACGAAACTTTTTCAAAACCCACACACACTTGAAAAGCAAACAAAATTTTGAAAACATAAGAGCAAGTACCTAAGAGCCCGTGGATAACCACGGATAGAAAGGGTGCTAACACCTTCCCTTTCTATAAATCTACCTCCCGAACCGAGAAACATTCTCAAAGAAGGAATTTTGTAGTGCTTTTGTCCTTTCCATATTGGAGAATATAAAAGACGGTGGCGACTCTTGCTTACCGCGACATTTCGCGAAACCAGCTAAAAACAGTCAGTTCTATTTCCACCGGTCACACTACCCAAAAAGCAATAAAGGGCAGTGTATTAGCTGATCACCTTGCTCACCAAGTTGTGGAAGACTACCAGTCCATGAAGTTCGAATTCCCATATGAGGACATCATGATGGTAAACAACTATGAAGAATTCAGGCCATATGACGGACCTGAACAAGGATCCCGATTGACCCTGGTTTTTGATGGGGCATCTAACGCACTCGGCAATAGTATCAGTGTTGTACTCATATCTCCTGAAGGATCTCACACTCTCTTTACTGCAAGACTCTGCTTCAACTGCACAAATAACATGGCAGAATACGAAGCATGCATTTTTTATCTCAAAGCTGCCATAGACTTGGGGATCAAATCCTTGAGTGTATTTGGAGATTCAGCTTTGGTTATCAGCTAGATCAAAGGGGAATGGGACACCAAACACCCTAACCTTATCCCTTACAAAGAACATGTTTTGACATTGCTTCCACATTTTGAGAAGATTACCTTCGAGCACTTCCCGCGAGAAGAAAATCAGCTAGCAGACGCACTAGCCACAATGTCATCTATGTTTAAACTTAAATGGGATAACGAGGCTCCCCAGATTACCATTGAACGAAGGGATGAACCAGCACACTGTCACGAGATTAATACTTAAGAAGTAGTGGACCAGCCTTGGTTTCACGAAGTCAAGAGGTATCTCGAAACCCAAGAATATCCAGAAGGAGCTTGAGTAAACGATTAGAAGTTCTTAAGGAGATTATCTGCTAAATTCTTCCTTAGTAATGGCATTCTTTACAAACGCAACCATGACTATGTGTTACTTTGGTGCATAGACAAGGTTGAAGCTGAAAGGATCATGGCTGAGTTACATGAAGGCACTTTTAGCACCCATTCCAATGGGCATACGATGGCAAAGAAAATCCTACGGGCAGGATATTACTGGTCTACCATGGAAGCAGATTGCTATCAATACTCTTGAACCTGCCACAAGTGTCAGATCTATGCTGACAAGGTGAACGTACCTCTGGTTCCTCGGAATGTCTTGACGGCTCCTTGGCCCTTTGCTATGTGGGGGATTGATATGATTGGGGAAATCAAGCCAACAACATCCAATGGAAACTGCTTCATTTTAGTGGCCATGGGCTATTTTACAAAGTGGGTGGAGGCAGCTTCTTTCGCTTCTGTTACCAAGAATGTTGTTGCCCAGTTCATCAAGAAGAATCTCATATGTCGTTACGGTATCCCAGAGAGATTCATTACAGACAATGGTACAAACCTGAACAATACTATGATCACTGCCCTGTGCGAGCAATTCAAGATCCAGCATCACAATTCTTCCCCTTCCCGGCCGAAGATGAATGGTGTTATCGAAGCCACAAATAAGAATATTAAAAAGATCATACAGAAAATGACAGTCATGTACAAAGACTGGCATGAGATGCTACCATTCTCTCTCTATGGATATCGTACCATAGCTCGCACGTCAACCGAGGTAACACCCTACTCTCTGGTATACGGCATGGAGGTTGTCTTGCCTATTGAGGTCCAGATCCCCTCTCTGAGAATTATGAAGGATGCAGGGCTAAATAAAGACGATTAGATCTAGACTTCACTTGATCAACTAAACTTGATTGATGAGAAAACGCTTACTGTTGTCTGCCATGGTCAAATATATCAATAATGGATGATCAAGGCTTTCAACAAAAAGTTCATACGCCAAGTGTATCAAGTTGGAGATCTGGTGATCAAACGTATCATACTGCCACAAGGTGACCCCAGGGGCAAACGGACTCCTACCTACGAAGGACCATTTGTAATCAAAAACATATTCTCTGGTGGCGCAATGAATTTGACCACCATGGATGGTGATGACCTACCGCACCCTGTGAACACAGACATAGTCAAAAGATACTACGCATAAGAGACCCGCTAGGTTGACACACCTAGGCAAAACAAGGGCATCCCGGTGAACCAAAAAGGTTCGGGCAAAAATTAGGGATAAAACAAAAAATTTGTACACCCGGCAAGTTGAAAACCCGAAAGGGAGACTTGGGCAAAAAAGGGTTTCCCGGTGGACTGAAAACCCGAAAGGGCGGTCCAGGCAAAAGTTAGGGAATTAAAGTGTATGACTATGTCCCATTGGATCACCTTACAGACAACCTTTGGCTTCCGCTGATAAACTCAGAGGTTCTGATCAATTCAATCATCTTCGGACGAGGTAACAAGTAGACAAGATGCTCAGAGATACGAAGGCTATAGCAGAATTGGAACCCCATGGGATTATTACACATAGTTATCTTTTCTTTGTATCAAAAGTTTCATTTTTTTATGACAGCATTCTGTTACTAGAATGTTTGTCTCACTATACAAAAATACTTACTCAAAGTCAATACAAATATATCCCTTTGAAAGTGCAAAATTATCTTCTTTTCTTTACTCTTGTGTTTTGTTTACAAAAACATCATACGATTTATTGTTGAACATATGCATTGAATATGATTACTGTTTACGAATAAACAAAATAAAAAGACAATTACTTATGGATTTAAGAGGTAGAAAATCTTTCTAAGTTATCTCCGTGAAATCCCTCGTAGTGTGCAGTTTAGTCCTCAGCGGAACAAAACTTCCAGTTATCAATCCCCGGTAGAAGTCGTCGAATTTCTCAGGTTTTTCCAACAGGATTTTACAAGCAGTACGCGGTATTTCCCTGACAACATATTTTATTTCTCTAGATGGAAATTCATCAACACTTCAACTTCACAACATGAAGACTTACATATCATCAGCAGTGGTCAGGGATTTATTCTCCCCAAATACAACGGTAGTGCAGCCAACTATCTCACATACGCATATATCGCATCCATATATCATAAACATTTATAACACAAATGCATCATACCATGCATTTCATACAACATGACTTTACATTTTAGCTAACATTTTACCCTTTTCAAGACAAGGTTAACAGCTACCATTAACAATGTTCAAAGTTTTCAGATACAATTTAGATACGCTCCAGACACGGATGTCATTCTGATATTCATTCAAATTCAGCTCTCAGATACAGTTCAGATACGCTCTAGAAATGGACGCCATTCTGATACTCATTCAGATTTAGCCTTCATATACAGTTCAGATACGCTCTAGACACGGATGCCATTCTGATACTTATTCAGATTCAGCTTTCAGATACAGTTCAGATACGCTCCAGACATGGATTCCATTTTGATACTCATTCAGATTCAGCTTTTAGATACAATTCAGATACACTCCAGATCCGGATGCCATTCTGATACTCATTCAGATTCAGTTTTCAGATACAGGTCAGATACAGGTCAGATACGCTCCAAACATGGACGCCATTCTGATACTCGTTCAGATTCTCCTTCAGATTCAGTTTAGCAATCATTTTTGTATGGCATCTACAATCCCATCTCCAACAACTTTCTATCATCTCTCTAAATGGCATCTTTAAGCCCATTCCATCTACCATCACATCACTGAGTGCAAATTTTTGGGCACTCTAGTGTCCAATCATCTTCCACCTTCGAGTCACGAATGGCAAAACTCGCCAATCTAACATTTCAGGCTTAAGAAGATTGAACATGGGCAGATGTTGTACCCCAAAATTTTCCCTCTCACTTATCAAGAATTTACTTACAAGATATCCTTGACTTAAGACTGCATTAGGGTTTGATCAGCTCAAGACACCTCCTTAGGCACTGATGACCAAAATTAGGGTTTGAGTTTGCACAAGGATTTTTGAACTTCCAATGTCCCATATGACTTTCATGGATCATTATGGACCCCCAAGATTACTCATGTCAAGTTTCAAGCCTTGGATCACACTTTTGATCAGTCAATTGAACAGTTGACCTAAAAATCAGCTGTATTGGGGAAAAAGTCAACTATGGCCAATTTACAGTCAAACTTCATAATTTTTTATCACCATAAACATTTTAAACTCATATGTATCACTTGATCAAGTTTGGACAACAACTCCTCAAGAAATTTGATCAAATCTCCAAAAGGGCAAAATGGTCAAAATTAGGGTTTTGACTGGGAAAGGGCAATTTCTGATTTTTTACCTAGCAAATGGTCAATTGATTTAAGGCATGATCTCAAGAGTCCAATTGCATCATTTTTACCTAATGACATGGTTAAAAACATTGCAAGTCCATTGGATTGACAGATGAATTTTTCAGTCAACTAATCAAAAGTCAACTGTATATTGAAAAGTCAAACTTTGACTTTTTGGTCAAATTCAAGTGCCAAAGATCATAATTCATCAAAACATGTCAAAATATGAAACTTATTCATCAAGAAATCAAAAACTCAAGATTTCATTTTGAAAAAGTCAAAATTTCTAAACTTAGAAATTTTTCTAAGTGTTGGAATTTCTTATTTTTTCATAACTTTGAGCAAATTTTTCACCATTATGCAAGATGATTCAAGAGAAAATTCCAACATGAAAGTTGTATATCTCCATGAAATCTACAACTTTGCCTCACAAAATATCTCCCAAAAGTTCTTGGACCTCAATTTATAATTTTATGAACATGTGGTCATGAAACTAAACACTTAGTGAAATTTTTCCCTAATTTGGTCAGGATTTTGACCCAACTTCATCAAACTTTTTCATATAGTTACAATTGGAATCTTCAAAAGAAATTCAAAGATGGGTTGTAGAGCACATTGCAAGCTTTCCAGAATGTCCAAGAACTCCTTGAGATCATTCTTGAGTAGGGAGAATCGAAGAGATGAAGTTAGGGTTTTATCACTTTAATTACAAGTCATTTTAGTGATGAACAAAATTCAAATTCAAACTATGCTGCATAAACACTACTTTGCAGGCCTCAAAATTGTTAGGCACTCCATATTTAATAGTTTACACAGCTGTTAGAAGCCTCACTTCAAGCATTCAATGCATGGACATGTTTTTTATCCATTTTTGGAAGAAAGGTTACATTGCCATTTTGATAAAGTGAGTTTTTGTACAAAACTTGTTCTTGAGCCTTGCACTTGTTCTCTTCTGATCAAACAGGTCATATAACTCATGAGAAATGTTTCAAACACTCACAATCACCCATCCCATGCTTGTACCTCTCCTTGAAACTAGTTTTCCTCTTTTCTTCAAAATCAAGTAACCTAGCCAAAAGCTAGAAAACTTGTACTTCTGACTTGCCAATGCACTAAAACACTTTTGTATATACATACACAAACCATTTGACACAAGGGGGTAAATGCTCAAGCCTTGAAAGAACCAAAAACTCAGAATCACACTACACACTTCCATTTTCACACAAACTAACCAAAAACTTGAAACTCATAATCTACTCGTGCGTTTCTTGGCCTTTTGGTTTCTAAAGTTTCTAAACATCACGTAAAATCAATCCCACACCCTGTTATAGAACTGTAACACCATTAACACCATCCTCCATTTTCAAAAACAGAGCTCTGCACATTGACTTCTCCAAACCATTTCAGCCATCCATTTCTCAAGCTAATCATTGCTTTAGCTTCCTGGGACCTCAAGAAAGCTAACCTTGTCATCACTGTCACTTGAAACAAGCTCAAACTCAAAACACGATTTCCAGTTTTGAGGTAAGTTTTCTCAACTTTGAACTCTTTATACAGGCATCATCAAAAGTTTATTTGTGAACAAAACATGTAGATATCATTGCCCTAAAGCTAACCATGTCCATAGTTTCCATTAATTTTGCTTGAGCTTAGAGAATTTTGAAACTGAAATTTCTGAGATTTTTAGGGTTCAGATTAGGGCCATTAAAATTCATGATTATCTTTGATCTATAGTTTTAATGCTTTACATTTCTGAAACCGTGAGAAAATTTGCTATAAGTTTCATGTTTACAGTTTTCATTTTTGATGAGAAATGAGCAAGTTACAGTTGGTCTGGCTGGAGGTTGAAGATGAAGTCATCAGGACGCGTTTTGCCTTGTATATTTATTGTTTTGTTTATATTAACGGATGTATAGTCACCCCAGTGGTAGAAGCGCGCGCCTGTAACCTATGGGACCTGACTTCGAGCCCTAGTGGTACCCTTTTGTATTTTTTACATTTTTTTTTTGCTTTTTCAGACTTTTTTGCAGGCGCTGGGCTCCAGCTTTGGGCCTATGTTTTTTTGCTATTCCTCACCCCCCTGCAAGCTATTTGCACCTTGGCCCAATTTTATTTTATTTCTTTATTTTCATTTTATTTATTTTCTTAAAATATTTTTCTAATACTAAAAAATCATAAAAAAATACAAAAATATTAGATTTTCATTTTAACTTAGTTTATTTATTTTTCTCACACAAAAAATATTTTATTAATCATACCTTATTTATTTTTACTTATTATCTTGTAAATTTAATTAAAACTAGGTTATTTACTTATTTTCTTTTACACCAATTAAAACATATTATTTTAATATAAAAAAGGCTAAAAATATTTTATAATACTATAAATATTTTCAAGACATAAAAATACTAAAAAATACTTTTCTTAAACTTATTTTCTTTGACTAATTAATAGAACTAGGGTTTTATTTAAAATCTTTTCTTAAACAAATTCTTTTTATTAATTATTTTTCTTTAAAATAATTATATTAAGGCAAAATCCCTTTTTTCCTTTAAAAAATCAAACATATATCCATTTACTTCACATTTTATATTTTTGTACATTTATTCACTTTTGTACATTGTATCCATTTAATTCCTTGAACATTGATACCCGTTCAATATGGTTGTAATAGATAATTAGGCTTTATTTTTCTTGCAATCCCCATTTGTAATTTGTACACCCCCCTCCCACAAGTATTGTAATAGCGTAGTAATTTTAAATTCCGCAATTTATCGCTTTATATACAAATGCTAGTAATTAGGGTTTGAATGGAAAAACTAAAACCAATCAATTAGAAAACCTTAATCAAAGACAAAACCAAGCATGAAAAACAATAAACTTGCACACAAACACCCCTAGGGTAAATCCACTTGGTTGCCTTATAAAATGGCCATATTATGCATGTGAGGTATCTTAGCAAAAACAAGCAAAATACAAGATCATAGTCCCTCGATGACGCTATCTAAGTTTCCTTTCAAAATGATCTTAGTCCCTAAAGAAAAATGCTAAGGTACCTTGCAACATTGCTAATCATGGTTATACGATGACCCACGCCTGTCTCGTTTACATCCAAAGATAGGGTTACTTACCAAATCAATGGTAAGATAACAAGGTCAAAGAAAAAGAAAATGAACAAGAAAGACTTTTGAGTAGGTAGAATGCTCCTAATTACTTGCTCACTTTCAAAACAAAACATCCTTGCTATTTTAAAAACAAACACCAACACTTTCAAAACATCTTACAAACTTGAAAACATTTTCAAAAGATCAACATCTTTGTATACATTCTTACGAACGAGAATCATTACAAAGTTTGCCTAAACAATGGCCTCTTTACAAAATACTTTCAAAAACCACACAAAAGCACAATTTCAAACAAAAGCAAATGATCTATAAAGTAACTAAGAGCCCATGGAAAACCATGGATGAAAAGGGTGCTAATAACTTCCCTTTTTCATAATCTACCCCCCGAACTCAAGAAATAATCTCAAAGGTATTTCCTGTGCTTTTTCACCTTTCCTTTTGGATGAAAGAAAAGCCGGTGGTGACTCTTGCTAACCGCAATATTTGCGATCAAACGCAAAACCTTCAAGTCAGTTCTCCCACCGTATCACAGCATGTCACTATCTCAAGCCCTTCAACATTTGCTCAAGGCTAATTTAGTGACATTGCACGATCTTCTCGCCAACCCTGACACCTCGTCACCAAAGTATAATCTGAACGCTAAGTGTGCTTACCATTCAAGCAGCCATGGGCACGAGACTGACCAGTGTTGGGCCTTGAAGAACAAAATCTAGGATTTGATTGACAACAAGACTATTGAGTTTGATCCTCCTCCAACTCTGAATGTAATTATCGCTCCAATGCTGAAGCATGACAAAAGTGTTAATGCTGTCGAAGATACAATTTTTGTAGCCTCTGTTGAAGAATTGACTACTCTGCTGAATGTAATCAAGAACAATTTGTTGAAAGTTGGGATCTTCCCTGGCTGTGAAAAAGACTGTGTATGTTGTACAAGACAACTCAATGGATGTGAAGGGTTGAAGAAAGGCATTCAACGCCTGATGGATAGCCATGAAATTTTATTTGAGAAGACCCCACCTGCCAAAAGTTTGACTAACAACTGTGAAGACCTCTCCATTATTACCATCTCAAACAAGCCTCTTAGGATCACCTCCAAAGTTCCTATTAGGATTTCAAATGAACCCACTGTTTCTCCCCTAATAATTACCAATCCCGGACCAATTCCTTATTCTTCAAATAAAGCAGTACCATGGAATTACGGCGCTGAGGTGTTCTATCATGGGATTAAACAAGATGCCTGGATCGAGGAAGGAAAAGATGATAATGTTGGCAACATAGTTGGCTCAAGCAAAGTAACTAGAACTGGGAGAATAATTTCACCCAATATCTCACCTCCAGTAGTTACAAAGACGCCCATTCGTATTACTACTGCCAAGACAAGTACCGAGACGAGAGGGAAAGAGAAGGTTGTTGAGCCTAGTATGATTGAAGTACCCTCCAATGATAGCCAATGAAGAACCCTCCGCTCTCGAGATGGATGAGATTTTGAAGATCATAAAAAGAAGCGACTTTAAGATTGTAGAACAGTTGGGGCAAACCCCTTTTAAGATTTCAATGTTGTCATTTCTGCTTTGCTCCAATGCCCATGCTCGAACATTAATCAAGTTCCTGAAAAAGGCTCATGTCCCCCATGAGACGACAACAGACCAATTTGAGAATAGCGTGGCTAGCCTGACAGCTGATAATGGCTTGGGATTTTCAGATGCTGACTTAACTCCTCTTGGGAAGAATCACAATAAAGTTTTACATGTGTCAATCGAGTGCAAAGGGACTACCTTAGGACATGTTCTAGTTGACACTGGTTCTTCTCCGAATGTATTACCCAAGGGGGAATTAGACCGTCTAGATTATGAGGGTTTAGTCTTGAAGCCAAGCGATATCATTGTAAGGGCATTTGACGGATCAAAGAGGACTGTTCATGGGGAGGTATATCTTCCAATCAAAGTGGGCTCCCAAATCTTTAACTCCACCTTCTATATTATGGATATCCGTCCTGCATATTCTTGTCTGTTAGGTCGCCCGTGGATCCATCAAGCTGGGCAAGTGACCTCAACTCTCCATCAAAAACTCAAATATCCAGTCAAGGGCAGAATAGTCACCGTCTGTGGAGAAGAAGAGTTTATGATGAGCCACCTTAACTCTTTCAAGTACGTAGAGATGGATGGAAAATTCATTGAAACCCCATGTCAAGACTTTCAGGTTGTACCACCAATGATTGATGCTACTAAATGTTCTTCTGATGAGTCTAAAGCTGTTAAGGCCATGCCAAAGATGGTTTCAGTCAAGGATACTTGGGGGAAACTCCTCGATATCCCATTTAAAGCGAACAACTTTGGTTTGGGCTTCACCGTTAAAGCTCAGAAGGAAATGAGGCGTGCTCGTGTTGAAAAACCACCTCTCCGCATTAGAAGCCATGAAGTCAACATCGTGGGTAATTCTGAAGAAGAAACTGCATCTGAAGAGTGGGTGTACCCAACTACAACAGAGCTGAAGAATTGGCATGCGAAGGACTTTGTGCCTATATCCTTCATTGAGGAGTAACCTACTTGTTATTGCTTTTCTTTCAATTCATGAACATGTTGTCTGTAATATTTTAACAATGACTTTTAAGCCATGTTCCTGGCTCGGGGCATTTTGGTCCATTTGTCAAGGGTTTTATTTATATTCATCTAATCATATGATCATTCAGTACATTGGAATCTTTTGCATTCAAATATTTCTGTTCATTGTCTTTCCTTTCTTTCAAATACATTTTTCAAAAAAAATAGCCATGTATCTTACATTCACACACACACTCTTGCAGGTCCACATCCACTCTGGATCCTATTGCCAATGACTACTATTGCCGACTATGACTTTGAATGTCCTATAAACCAATACGAAGATGAATGCGAGGAAGATTCTGACATACCAGGAGAACTAGCCAGACTTCTATTACAAGAGGAAAAAGCTATTCAACCGCACAAAGAGTCAGTTGAAGTTATCAACCTGGGTATTGATTCAGATAAGAAGGAAATCAGGATCGGTGCTAACTTGGAAAGCAGTGTCAAGAGCAGGTTGGTTCAGATGTTGCATGATTATGTAGATGTATTTTCTTGGTCTTATGAAGATATGCCTGGGTTGGATACCGACATCGTAGTTCATCGTCTGCCGACGAGAGAAGACTGCCCTTCTGTTAAACAAAAGGTTCGTTGCATGAGGCCTGATATGTCTGAAAAGATCAAAGCTGAAGTGATGAAACAATTTTATGCAGGGTTCCTAGTTGTGACATCCTATCCTCAATGGGTTGCCAATGTGGTGCCAGTGCCAAAGAAAGAAGGGAAAGTTTGCATGTGTGTAGACTATAGGGATCTGAATAGGGCGAGCCCCAAGGATGACTTCCCTCTACCATACATTGACGTCTTAGTTGATAATACTGCTCAGCATAAACTCTTCTCTTTCATGGATGGCTTCTCAGGCTAATCAAATAAGGATGGCTCCCGAAGACATGGAAAAGACTACTTTCGTTACGCAATGAGGCACCTTCTGCTACAAGGTTATGTCGTTCGGGTTAAAGAATGCAAGGGAAACATATCAAAGGGCTATGGTAGCTTTATTTCATGACATGATTCATCATGAGATAGAGGTATATATGGATGATATGATTTCCAGATAACAAACCGAAGAAGAACATCTCGATCACATGCACAAATTATTCGAGAGGCTGAAGAAGTACAAACTGAGGTTAAACCCTAACAAGTGCATGTTTGGAGTACGATCTGGAAACTTTCTAGGTTTTGTTGTCAGCAATAAAGGCATTGAAGTTGAGCTTGCCAAGGTAAATGCCATCCAAGAAATTCCAGTCCCTCATTCTGAAAAAGAAGTCAGGGGATTCTTGGGTCGTCTCAATTACATTTCCCGTTTCATATCTCACTTGACTACTACTTGTGAGCCACTCTTCAAACTCTTGAAGAAAGATTAGGTAGTCAGATGGAATGATGAATGCCAAATTGCCTTTGACAAAATCAAAGAATACCTACAAGAACCTCCTATTATCATGCCTCCAGTTGAAGGAAGACCCTTGATCTTGTACTTGACAGTATTAGAGAACTCTATGGGGTGTGTTTTGGGCCAACATGATGAGTCTGGCCGAAAAGAGCATGCTATTTATTACCTGAGCAAAAAGTTTACCGACTGTGAAACCAGATATTCATTGCTCGAGAAAACTTATTGTGGATGATTATCAGTCAATGAACTTCGACTTCCCTGATGAGAACATCATGCTGGTAACCGACTGTGCGAAACCCGGACCGTATGACGGACCTGAACAAGGATCCCGATGGACTATGGTATTCGATGGGGCTTCCAATGCCTTAGGTAACAGAATTGGTGTTGTGATCATCTCTCCTGAAGGTTGCCACACTCCTTTCACTGTCATACTATGCTTCAATTGCACAAACAATATGGCCGAGCATATAGCATGCATCTTAGGTCTGAAAGCTGCTATTGACTTAAGGATCAAGCATTTGGATGTGTTTGGAGATTCCGCTCTAGTGATCAGCCAAGTAAAAGAAGATTAGGACACTAAACACCCTAATCTTATCCCTTATAAGGAACTTGTGCTATCCCTAATTCCTTATTTCGAAGAGGTCACTTTTGAGCACTTCCCTAGGGAAGAAAACCAGTTGGCTGACGCTTTGGCAACCATGTCTTCAATGTTCAAGGTCAGATGGGACAACGAAGCTCCTATGATAACAATTAAAAGATTCGATGAAACTGCACATTGCTATGAGCTTGACACCGGCGTGGAAAAGCCATGGTACCATGAGGTGATGAGGTACTTTTAAGCACAAGAGTATCCAGAGGGGGCATTTATCAATGACAGAAAGATATTGCGAAGATTTGCAGCCAAATTCTTCCTAAGTAACGGGATATTGTACAAGCGCAAACATGATTCAACTCTACTCCGATGTATGGACAAGAAGGAGGCGGAGGAGATCATGGAAGACATGCACGATGGTCTCTTTGGTACTCACTCAAGTGGACATACGATGGCTAAGAAAATCTTAAGAGTTGGTTACTATTGGTCAACGATGGAGACTGATTGCCATCAACATTCAAGAACTTGTCACAAATGCCAAATCTACGCTGACAAGGTCCATGTGCCTCATATCCTCTGAATGTAATGACCACTCCGTGGCCATTTGCAATGTGGGGCATTGAAATGATTAGAGAGATCAAGCCCACCGCTTCCAACGAACATCGCTTCATTCTTGTTGCTATCGACTATTTTACTAAATGGGTCGAAGCCGCCTCATTTGCCTCAGTCACCAAGAATATGGTAGACAGATTCATCAGACACAACCTCATCTGCCATTATGGTATCTCTGAAAGGATCATCACCGACAATGGGACTAACCTAAACCATGCTATGATCACTGAGCTTTGCACTCAGTTTAAGATCAAGCATCACAATTATTCTCCGTATAGACCGAAAATGAATGGCGCAGTCGAAGCGGCCAACAAAAATATCAAGAAGATTGTGCAGAAAATGGTAGTAACCTATAAGGATTGGCATGAGATCTTTCCGTTTGCTCTACATGGTTACCGTACTTCAGCTAGAACATCAACTGGGACAACTCCCTTTTCTCTAGTCTATGGCATGGAAGTTGTTTTTCCAGTAGAAGTTCAGATTCCCTTGTTGAGGATTATGAATGAGGTAGGCCTAGGCGAAGACGAGTGGATTCAAACGAGATTGAATCAGCTGAACTTGATTGACAAAAAAAAGGTTAGCTGTGGTTTGCCATGGTCAGACATACCAAAAACGGATGATCAAGGCTTTCAACAAAAAGATCAAGCCTCGAGTTTATCTAGTTGGTGACTTGGTTATAAAACGCATCATTCTACCACAAGGCGACCCTAGAGGCAAATGGACTCTCACCTATGAAGGGCCATTTGTCATCAAGAGAGTTTTCTATGGCGGTGCCATGATGCTAACTACCATGGATGGTAAAGATTTCCCACATCCTATAACCGCGGACATAGATAAAAAATAGTATGCATAAGAGACCCGTTAGGCTGACACACCTAAGAAAAATAAGGGCATCCCGGCAAACCAAAAAGTTTGGGCAAAAATTAGGGATATATGCAAAAGATTGTACACTTGGCAAGTTGAAAACCCAAAAGGGAGACTTGGGTAAAAAAGGGTATCCTGGTGGGCTGAAAACCCGAAAGGGCGGTCCAGAAAAAAGGTAAGGATTAAAAGGTATGACTATGTCCCTTGAAATCAACACAGTCACTTTTATCACTAAGGTCCAAGATCAATCCAATCAACTTCTATCAACGGCAAGGGACATTCGAAGACATTGGGGCAATAGTAGAGTTGGAAGGCAATGAGATCATTTCACATGGCTATTTGTTTTCATTCTCAATTTTGTTTTCCTTTCGACGATTTCCTCTTACTAGGTTCAACCAAAATGCCTTTGCCCTGAGTCTCGGTCGACTCAGTGATAGGGGTATCAGCAGGGGTAACCACGGGAACTATAGTAGTAGTATCAACAAAAACAAAAGCAGGGATGGTCACAGGACCGGTAACAGTTTTCGGAGGAGCAATCTCAGGGGAGAACACTATTCCACTTTTGTTTATTTTGCTGGTTCCCACAATGTTGTTGATGTCGGGGTCAGCCTTCTCAAAATCGAGTCTTCATCAGCCAGCCAATCTTGCTTGACGCCATGGTAGTAGACGTCACCCCCATAATTCCAGGGGATAGTTTTATTTGAGGAGTATGGGATTGGCCCTGGCATAGTAATTATTAGTGGAGGAACCTTCGAAACAAATGTAATCTTGACGGGTCTTTTGGTGGAGACCCTGGGAGGATTGACGGAAATGGTTAATATTGAAACATCCTTGTAAGCAATGGTTGGAACGGGAGTCTTTTCAAACAAAACCTCTTTGTCATCCATCAGGCACTGGACATCTGCTTTCAATAAATGGCAACTAGTTGGTAGGGATAAACAGAGGTGGCAGCCTTCGCCATAGTCCGGAAATAAACCGGCCTTCAACAGGTTCCTCTTGACGGTCAGGAGAGGAGTAACAAGTTCATCAACAACAGCAACAAACACATCATCTTCAACAGCATTAACACCACGGTCGTGCTTGGGCATAGGAGCAGTGATAACATTTGGAATCTCGGGGGCGTTGTGATCGGTGGATCTGGAACTGACTGTTTAACGCTGGTTCGCGAAATGTCGCGGAAGCAAGAGTCGCCACCGTCTTTTATTTTCTCCCAAATGGAAAGGACAAAAGCACAGAAAAATTCCTTAAAGAGATTGCTCTCGGTTCGGTAGGTAGATTATAGAAAGGGAAGGTGTTAGCACCCTTTCTATCCATGGTTATCCATGGGCTCTTAGATACTTGCTCATTGTGTTTTCAAAATTGTTTGTTTGCTTTTCAATATGGGTTTTAAAAAGTTTCTTTGAAAAATTTCAGTTCGACTCGTACGTCAGAGTGTTTGAAAAGTTTGTTTCGAAAGCTTTTGAAAATGTGTTGGTGTGAAAAGTATTTTGATTTGTTTGAAATTAGAGCAAGTACCTTTGAGAACCTACCTACCCTAAGGAATTCGTCTGTGTAAATATCCTTTAAAGTAGTGCCATCCCACCATTGAGAGGTAGGTAGCACCACCGTTGGAGGTGTTCGGGTCAATTCGAGTTTAGGGACATGGTGATCACCAGAGCAATGGGAAGACACCTTAGAAGCTACCCTCATGCCAGGTTCCCGGATCATGAGGACTTACTAAGACGTCCTCTACTCGACGATCACCTTTCGAAAGGGCAAGGCAACAGTGAGGCGTACCCTAGGGGTGGGGTGTGCGAATTGTGTGTCATGTTTCAGTTATTTGTCTTGTCATGTTTATTTGTGATCTACGCTTGATTTTAATTAAGACATTCATTCTTGCATGCTTCTTAACAGTTTAAATATTTGCGGAAAAAATAAATCTAAAGCTATTACAAATGGCGCGGGTCCACATCGCCAAAATAAACCGGACCCGATTTGACTGAAAGTAAAGAAGCAATAAAATAAAAGTGCGAGAAATAAAGTTACAAGGCTTTGGGACATGTACATAATTATAATAAATGACATAAAGCAAATGCGCGAAATAAAATAATTAAAACAATGGGCGTTGGACCCTTTTGCAAAGAATTGAATTAATAAGGAATTTAAACTTAAAATTAAATGTTTTTGGTATTTTATGTTTTTTTTAAGATTTAAAAGAAAAAGAATTTATTGAAATTAAAAATAAAATGCTAAACCCTAGTTCTAATGTTTTTTTAATTTATTGCGAAAATATTTAAGTTTTAACCTAATTTAAATCTAAGTTAATTTACATGCAAAAATTTAATTTATGAAAATAAATAAAATAAGCAATATTATGATAAAAAGGGAAATTAAGAAGAATAAAAATTAAACCTAATTCTATTTTTGGATTTTAGTTATTAAAAGGATTAAAATTATAACCTAATTAAACTAAATATTTACATGTAATTTATTTATGGAAGTAATTAAAATAAAAATTATATTTTTTGCCTTTTTCTGATTTTTATGATATTTTTCATATTTTTTGTAAAAATAATTAATTAATTAAAACAAATAAAAAAAATAACATAACATAACAATTTAGAAAATAAAATATAGAAAGAAAATCAAACCAGGGGGGTAGCCCCAAAATTGGAGGTAAGGCCTAGCATTCTGGCCCATTTATCTTTGAGTTCGTTGACTTTTTGAATCCTGTATGATGCGTTGACTGGGAGTATAGCGTGTTCCTTGAACCTTGGCCTTTTGATTGATGGAACTGGACGCGTGTGTTGGCTTGAGATGGTGAACGTATGGTGATCCACAAGGGTGTGCTGCATGAGATTAATTGATGAAAAATGATATGGAACATGTGAAAGACCTGGGGTTCGAACCCAGGTCAAGGGGATTGCTAGCGCTTGCATCAACCACCTGTGCCAATTGACTTATTTGATATATAAATAAACAATGAATATAATAAGAGAAAACGTGGGTTAGTTATTTGGAACGCGCGCAAATTTGAAACACCCAACCACTGCTTGCCAACGCATCATCGTCTTCGTTCTCTTTTTTATTTCCTGAAACATGAAAACAAACAGCAACGGTTTTAACCCGTTGCCATAGAGGCCATATCAAAAAATAGCGAATAGGATTCTACTGGTCATAAATTCATCGCGAGTACACCATTCTAATCGTCCAGACGCGTTGAACTTCGTAGTCTTAGTCTTGGGTCATGATTTTGCCTTGGGTGAAAAACCCCAATTCAAGAACTCTGAAACCCTAAAAATCAGTTATGGTATAATCTCGTATAGCACAGAAAAACGTAATTAATGGTGTTAGTTAGCTTCAAAAACTCACAACAAACATGAATCAACAAATAAAAATGGCAAAGGATGCATAAATCGTGATGTGCAATTCCAAATTTTCCTCTGTACAGTTTTGAGTCATTGTACCAATTCTTGAGGTTTTTGTTGTTGTTGTTGATTGGAACGTGATCAGGAGAGTTTTAGGAAGCTATTAGAATCAATCTTAGGACTTGAATCCACCTAGAACCTTGATTTCAGATTTGAGTTATATGGCCAATTTTTCAAGTCTTCAATAAGCTTTTGAGCGCAGCATATGGTGTCCAAGGCTTAGGGTTTGACTCAGTGCTTATGATGGAAGGAAATTAGGTCATTAGTTGGCCTTTATCCATGCCCATGAGAGAATTGGTCTTAGGTCTTTTTCATTAACAAACTTTTCCTTCTTTCAAGCCAAGACCAAGACTTAGTGTATAATCTAACCCTAGCATGAGTTTGTGAGCTGGCACATGATATATGGAAGCTATCCCAATTCAAATGACACTATTTCATTGACTTTTGAATTTTATTTGAATTTTTAAAGATTTAAAATGAATTAAATTATCAAAAATTAAATAAAATAGAAAAATCAATATTTGGTCTTGAAATTAATCATGGGACACGTGTGTGGCATGACAAGGCTGAATCAAGTGGAAGAAAGTGGGCCCTTTTGTCAAAAATTGAAGTTTCAAGGATAGTTGACTTTTGCCATTTCACAAAAATTTCCCAACTTCTACAAGGCATAACTTGCTCAATTTTTAAGCTTTTCTCATGTTCTTGGACATTTTGGAAAGGTCTTTGAGTCCTTTAACCAATGCCTTTGGTCCCATGTCATTTTGATTTTCCAATCTCAAGTTATGGCCTTTGACTTAAAGTCCCTTTTTGTTGACTTTTGAAAATGACCTATAATGTTGAAATTGATAACTTTTTGTGAGAGCATTTCTTGGACTTGAGGTATGAAGATGAGTTGTAGGAAATGTCTTTATCTTCAAAATGAGCTTTGGATGGGATTTTTCTGATAATCCATGTGAAAGTTATGCTCTGGTCAATTTCAATTGACTTTTTCAGCTGTCCAAATATAGCAACTTTTGCATCTTTGATGATTTCTGAGCCAAATTTTGAGAATCATGATCAAGCATTGATCAAATGATGTTTGTGGCTTCAAAATGATATGTTGACCAAAAATTTGAACTTTTGACTGTCAAATGACCATTTTGCCCCTACAGTTGACTGTAGTGCAATTTAGGGTTTTGACTGTGCAATTTTGAGCTGAATGCCTTGAAACTTGATATGAGGATACTTGACCATCTTTGTAGGCATGTGAGACTTGATTGGGCTTTTGAACACTCCATTTTCTTGATCAGGACACAAACCCTAGTTTTGACTGTATAGGAGATTTTTGCACTGTGCAACCCTTGGGGAATTTTGTAGCTTGACTTGGCAGTTTATTGGAGAATATGGGAGGGCAAATTTTGGGGTACAACAGGCGTCAAATTTAATTTCCTTTTCCTCGAGAAGGTCTTGCACCGTGTTTTTCAAAGCCCAACAGTCGTTTGTATCATGACTTGGACTTTCTGAATGGTAAGCACAACGGGCGTTTGGGTTGTAACAGGGTGAGGCAGTGTTGGGATTCTTTATAGCTTCCTGCAAGGTTACTAGATTAGATTTCAATAGATGCGGCAATACTTGAGACATCGTCATATTTATCAGGGTAAATTGTCTTACCGATTTTTCGGTTCTAGGTTGGTTGTTCCTTTCTTGAGTAGGTGCAGGCTTAGGGATCATGACGGCCCCTACTGTTGTAAGGCATTCAGTTTTGTCCTAATTCCTTTGATGGTACACAGCACCAACCTCTTTCTTCCCAGTGAATGGTTTTCTCACGGAACTGGAGGATGCATCCTTTTGGATCTTCCCACTCTTAATCCCAGCTTCCACTCTCTCCCCGGTCAAGATTAATTCAGTGAAGTCGGTTGAGGAGCTTCCAATTAGATGATTAAATAAAGGACCGGACAGGGTACCCAGAAATATGTCCACTAGCTCCCTGTCAGACAGGGGAGGCTGGACTCTTCCTGCTAAGTCCCTCCACTTCTGAGCATAGTCTTTGAAACCCTCGCTCGAACCCATAGCCAGACTCTAGAATTGAGTACGGGTGGGAGAAAGGTCTATATTATACTGATACTGCTTATAAAAAGCAGCGGCCAGGTCTTCCCAATTATGGATATTGGCCCTCTCCAATTGATAGAACCAATCTAGCTGAGTCCCGGATAGACTATCCTGAAAGAAGTGAACCCACAAATCTCTGTCATCAGTGTGAGGTTATATCTTCCTCACATAAGATCGGAGATGCTTCTTGGGACACGAAACCCCATTGTACTTAGCAAACACTGGTTCCTTGAACTTTGGTGTAATAACAATCCCAGACACCAAACCCAACTCTTCAAAGTCCAGCTCGGTCACTTTCTGAATCTCCATTGCACTTAAACGCTCTTCCAGCCGCTTGTACTTCTCATCAGCTGGAGGATATTTCTCTTTAGAGTAATCATCCTCTTCTTCCTCTTCAGATTCTGGATGGTCAGTCACTTCCTTGTTTTTCCCTTCTTGATTGTCCCATTCACCTGATGATATTGTAAAGTCTAGGGTCCATCTGGTTTGCCCTTAGAACCTTCTTCCCAGATTCAAAATACCAGTTGATTTATTTGCTTTCTTCTTCTTTTCTTTGATCAGCGAAGTTTTCAAATCCTCTTGTCCTTTTGCCAGAGTCAAGGACATTTGTCAGAACTGAGCATTCTGCGCTTGGAGATCTTTTACTGTCTGTTCAATATCCATCTCACTGAAATAAACAGTAGAAATATAAGGATACCTGTTGTAAGAAACTTGTTTGTGTTATGATGAATGAAGATGCATATGCAAATGATTTCAAGGAAATTAGATATTTAAATTTGCTTTAGACAAAAAGGAACGCACGTTATATCAAAGTTTGAGTACATCATGCCTCTTTTGGGCTTACAAAGAAATACAAAAACTCTAAGATAAAAAAGTTGAACGCATCCTCTTTGGTGTGATGTAGGCGTTCAGACTCCGCTCTTCATGAAGCTTCTTGGTGAGTTCCAGAACTTTCTTTTCGCTGGAGTAGAATTGGTCCTCGAATATGTCTCGCTCCCCCTTAAGCTGTATCCAATCCCTTTGCCAGTCTTCGAGAGAGGTGGGCATGTCAGGATGAAGGATAGTGTATGGGACATCTCCTTCCACAATAGGTTCTATGATAATTGGGAGAATGGAAGGATAAGGCATTACAAGTTTTTGAGCACGAGCTCACACCCACTTAAGGTAAGGCTCAAGGAGGATGGAATTCTTGTGCTCCAGCGTCTTGCTATCTACCTTGTTCAACATCCTCCAAGCTCGGATAAACTTCTGGCGGTAACCTTGAACATTGTTCTCATAATCAAATACCAACCCTTGAATAAGAATCTCATGTGGACCATTCCTTCGGGCGTAACCAAATTGTCGTAAGGCCAAGCAGGGGTTATAAGTGATACCTCCCCTAATGCCAAGTTAGGGGACATTAGGGAATTCTCCACAACGGTCGATGATAGTATTATTCTCGAAAGATCGGGAACACCAATGAATATCTAAATGTCTGAGCGTCATCAACCTATGTGACCACCTTGAACCTTGCTTGTTCTTCAATATAGATTAGGAAAGATATGAAATAAACCATATTTCCAAGAGAAGAGTAAAACACATGAGGATACCTTTTTTCCTCATAGTGCGAGAGTGAAAAGAATGTAGGATGTCTCCTAACAAAGTAGGCACCGGGTTACGAGACATGAAGATTTTGATGGCGTTTACATCTATGAGTTGGTCAGGATTTGGAAACAAAACCATCCCATAGATGAGAAGGGCCGCAATTTCCTCAAAAGCTTGCAAGTCCAAGGAGTTCCAACAGTCTTGAGCTTTCTCAAACAAGAACTTGGCTAAGAAACCTTTGACACCACTCCTTGTTTCCCAATTAGTTGTGACATCAGATTGTTGCAAGTGTAGGGCTTGAGAAATCTCTTCTGGTTTTGAATCTCTTTTTGTACCGTTGAAGGGTAGTTGATTGAGAATTGGAATCCTCAAGAGTTGGGAGAATTCTTCCAAAGTTGGCACAAGTTGATAACCGGGAAATGTGAAGCAATGGTGTAGAGGATCAAAGAATTGGAAGAGCACCTTCATCATATCTTCATCAGTGTTGGAGGTAACCAAGTTTAGAAGGCGACCATGTCTTTCGGTAAATGGAGAATTCTCAGGAACCCTTGATGCTAACTCTTTAAGTTGAGGAGGGATCCTTACGAGATTGACTTGAATGGTTTTCCTGTAAATAGAATCCATGTCCTACAAAACAGAACAAAGATAAATCCCAAAAATCCTTGAAATGGTTAGTGAGTATGAGTATGATGTTATGATGTTTATGATGTTATGTACAAGTAAATATATACAAACAAAACAAACAAGTCCTTAGGTTTAGGCTTGCATGGAGTCTCATAGATAAGTACCCTCTTGAAGTTTAGTTGGCTCAAACCTGTCCTAGCAATAGTAACCGAGTTCTAAGGGAGGTCAGTATCATTGGTTTGTCTTCTCGGGTATTGTTTCAGCGCAATCCTCTTTAATGGTGACCGAAATATCCCAAAAAACTAAACCTCAATGAGTGTAGTATCGAGTATCTACCAACTTCGGACTGCACCAAAGTCGGTCATCTCACTACGTCATAATGGCCAAGTTGGTCAAGTAAAAGTTCTAAAAGTCAGTTAGTGTTTCATGACATCACTCAGCGGCCCCTTATTCTCCTTGACTACTCAATGGCTAACGGTACCCATAAATATGTCACACTAACGTAGCTATTGGTTAGACCATGTCGGTATACCCCGCACAGTTTCCATAATGTATTGTTACTTACCTATAAGGTATCCCAAATCCAGGTAGAAGATTCAAGCCCAAACAAAGAACCGAAATGTAAAGCATACAAGTCAAACAATGAAAGCAAGTAAATGTGATATAGCCCTAAGGTAACCTCACTTTTAAGTATTTCTCCAGTTCGGTAACACGGTGGGAGAACTGACTTGGTTGTTTTGTGTTTTATCGCAATTGTTACAGTTAGCAAGAGTCGCCACCGACTTTTCTTTTATCCAAAAGGAAAGGATGAAGAGAACAGGAAAGACCTTTAGAGATGTTTTCTTGAGTTCAGGGGGTAGATTATGAAAAGAGAAGGTATTAGTATCCTTTTCATCCATAGTTATCTACGGGCTCTTAGTTGCTTGCTAGATCACTTGATTTTGTTTGAAAATATGCTTTGTGTGGTTTTTGAAAGTATTTTGAAAATGCGCCATCGTTTAGGCAAACTTTGTAATAATTATCGTTCGTAAGAATGTATACAAAGTGTTGATTTTTTGAAAATGTTTCAAGCTTGAAAGATATTTTGAAAGTGTTGGTGTTTGTTTTGAGAATAGCAAGAATGTTTTGATTTGAAAATGAGCAAGAACCTAGGAACATTCTACCTACTCAAAAATCTTTCTTGTTTATTTCCTCTTTCCTTTGACATTGTTATCTTACCATTGATTTGGTAAGAAACCCTATCTTTGTATGTAAAAGGGACAGGCAAGGGTCATCGTATAGTCATGAATAGCAATGTTGTAAGATATCTTAGCATTTTATTTAAGGGACTAAGATCATTCATAAGGCAACATTTGTAGCGTCATCGAGGGACTATGATCTTGTATTTTTGTTTGTTTTTGCTAAGACATCTTACATGGATATTATGACCATTTATTTCTCAAGGCAACAAGTGGATTTACCCTAAGGGTGTAAGTGTGCAATGTCTTTTTCATGCTTGATTTGTCTTGTATTAGGGTTTGCTAACATGTTGATTTTAATCTTTCCATACAAACCCTAATTTACTAGCATTTATATAAAGCATTAAATTGCGAAAAATAAAAATACTAAGTTATTACATCAATAGGGAAGGGGGAGTACAAATTTACAAATGGGGATTTTGTAAGAAAATTAAATCTAATTAACTATTACAACCATATTGAATAAATGCACAAGAATTCAATAAAAGTATAAGAATGCAAAATGGAAAAAGAAATGATTCTTAATCTTAACCAAATTAAGAAAATAATTAATGAAAATAAACTAAAATTAAAACCTAAATTAAGTAACAACGAAAAATAAGTTAAAAATGGTTTTCTAGGGCTTTTTATGAAAAGGTTTTAAATAATAGGAAAATTAATTAATTAAAATAAACCTAAATTCTAAATTAATTTTAATTTACAATAAAATAATATAATATAATAATTAAACCTAATTATCTAAATATTAATCAAGAAAGAGAAATTAATTTATTAAGAAAATTGTTTTCTTTCTTTTTAGTTTTTTATAATGAAAAATAAAATATGAGTGCAAAAATAATTATAAAAAAAAAATGGATTTTTTTATTAATAATAAAAAAACTAATATTAATAATAAAAATAATAACAAGAAAATACTAAAATAAAAATGAAAATAGAATAAAGAAATAAAATGGGTCAGAGGGTATGAAACATAATCAGGGGGGTTCAGCAGAAATAAAGGCCCAAGGAGGAGGAGGCCCAGCACCTGTACAAACAAACAAAAAAGAGAAAAAACAGAAAATATGACAAAAAATGGTAAAACGGACGTTGGGGCTCGAACCCAGGTCCAAGGGGTGACAGGCGCGCGCTTTAACCACTGGGGTGGTGATACATCTGTTAACATTGGTATTACAATAAATACATAACACGTATTTTTCCCTGACTGTACTTCATCTTCAACCTCCAGCCAAAGGATTTCAAACTTGTTCATTCCTCAACCATTTTCAAAAATGTAAACATGAAACTTGTGCGTTTTTCCAACACGAATCCAACCATGTAACTAATTTAAGCTAACATTCAAAGATAAGGATGAATTAATGAAAGTAACAAATTCTGACCTAAACGTTTCAGCAAGTTCAAACTCAAAATTCTCCATGCTTAAGCAACATAAATGATATCTATGGACATGTATAGTTTCAGGGCAATGATATAGAAGTTCAAACTTAAAATTCTCCATTCTATCTTCACAAATGCAAGCCTAACAATGCCTAAATAATGAGATAGAAATTCAAGAAAAATACCTCAAAACTAGAAATCGTGAAATGAGTTTGAGCTTGTTCAAGTGATGGTGATGATCAGGTTAGCTTCCTTGGACCTCTAGGAAGTTAATGCAATGGTTGGCTTGAGCTGAAAGTGGATGGAATGGTCTAGAGAAGTTCAACTGTGATGCTCTGTTTTTGAACTTAGAAATGGGTGAAGATGGTGTTACAGTCGTGTAACAAGGACAGGGATGGCTTCTTTATGATGTTTGGAAGCTTTTGGAAGCATAAAATCCAAGAAACGCACGAGTAATTTTTGATTTTGGGATTTCTAGCTAGAATATGCAACAATGGAAGTCTGAAATGCAGTTCTGAGTTTTGGTGAGTTTTGGAGCTTGTGTATTCGTGTGTTATCTTGCAAACAACTTGTGCATAAGTAAGGAAAAGGTTCTAGCGCTTGAGAGGGTCAGAAGTGCAAGATCTAGAGTTATGGCTATCTTACTTGATTTTGAAGAAAAGTGGAAATACAGTTTCAAGGAAAAGTACAAACATGGGCTGAGTTGTTAGAGGCTTTAGACAAGTTTCTTTTGGGTTAGAGGTTGTGTGTGATCAGAAGAAAACAAGTGCAAAGCTCAAGAACTGATTTTGTGCATAAAAGCTACTTTTCCAAAATGGCAATGTGCACTTTCTTCCCAAAATGGCATTAAGCATGGGCAATGCATTGAATGCTTAGATTAAAGCCTCTAACAACTATGCAAACATTTAATTATGGAGTGCCAAACAAGTTTGAGGCCTGAAAAGCAAATATTGTGCAGCCTAGCATGGATTTGCATTCTTATTCATCATGAAATTCTCCCTTGTAAAAAAACTTGAAACCCTAACTTCTGGCCTTCGATTCTCCTTTTAGAAAGCTTGTAATATTCTCTAAAACCCCTCTTTGAATCACTTTTAAAAATTCCCCTTGTAACTATGTGAAAATTTGCCATGAAGTTAGGTCAAAATCCTGCCTAAACTAGGGCAAAATTTCACTAAGTTTCCAAGTTTCATGAACATATACTCACAAAATCATAACTTGAAATCCATGCATTTCTAGGAGAAGTTGTATAAAGCAATGTTTTAGATCCCATTGAGATCTAAAACTTTCATGTTGAAAATTTCCTTTGAATCATCTTGCATCATGGTGAAACATTGGCTCAAAGTTGTGAAAAAATATGGAGTTTTCAACACTTAGAAAAATTTCTAAGTTTGGAAATTTTGACTTTTCAAAATGAAATCTTGACTTTTTGATTTCTTGATGAACAAGTTTAATATTTTGACATGTTTTGATGAATTGTGATCTTTGACACTTGATTTTGACCAAAAAGTCAAAGTTTGACTTTTCAGTGTATAGTTGACTTTTAATTAGTTGATTAAAAATCAACTATCAATCAATTGATCTTGAGGGAAGTTTTGAGTCATACCATTAGGTCAAAATGATGCATTTGAAACCTTGAGATCATGTCTCAAACCAATTAACCAATTTCTAGGTCAAAAATCATAAATTTCCCTTTCTCTGTCAAAACCCTAATTTTGACCATTTTGCCCTTTTGATGATCTGATCAAATTTCTTGAGGAAATATGGTCCAAACTTGTTAAAATGACATATAGGAGTTCAAAATGTTGATATGGATCAAAAATTGTGAATTTTGACTATAAATTGACCATAGTTGACTTTTCCCCCAATACAGTTGATTTTTAGGTCAATTGATCAATTGACTGGGCAAAAATGTGATCCAAGACTTGAAACTTGACATGAGCAATATTGAGGGTCCATATTGATCCATGAAAATCGTATGAGGCACTAAAAGTTCAAATATCCTTGTGCAATCTCAAACCCTAATTTTAATCATTAATGCTTAAGGAGGTGTCTTGAGCTAATCAACCCTAGTGCAGTCTTGAACCAAAGGAGATCTTGTGAGAAATTATTTGATAAATGAGGGGGGAAATTTTGGGGTACAACAGCTATCATAGTGGATTTTTCCTTGGCTTGGTATGCCTCCAGAGTAGGAGAGTTACTCTGAACTGGGTTAACAATTCTGGTGTGTTGTTTATACTTTTCAGTACTATTTTTATTGTTGATACCTTGCATGTTTGTTTATGTCAGATCAGATGTCCCAACATTTCATAGGATATCTGAGTTCTGTCATACCAGAATTTCAATATGGGTTTGTTTCTCTTCTATGCAAAATAGCCTCTGAGTGATATTTTTGTATTGTTGTGGAATTATGATACTTCTCACAGTTAGCTACCTTTCTTTTTGATGTTGTTAAAGTGGGAGAAGTATATGCGAGACGGAGTTGGGAAGTAGAAAGTCAGGGGGAGCCTTCAATAAATACAAGAAATGCATCGTTGCAAGTTTTGCCATCATCAAAAAGGGAGTGTATGTGAGTACAACTTCGTCATTAGATATTTTGCATGATGTCAAAACTGGAAAAAGCTAGCACTTATGTAGATTAGATGATATCTCTATGTCTTGTGGCACTCCTATGCATTATAGGTCTTAGGAATCATTAAAAAGCATTTTGAAATTGATCAAAGTCATTAAAAACAAGTTCCTGCATAAATTTTCATTGAATATGTCGACAAGTACTATTTTTAGGTCGACGCATGCAACTCAATTTTGAAGCTTGTAACCTCTGAAAGGCTTAGGTCGACACATACATTGCATAGGTCGACACATATTGCAACATTTCTGAAATCACATAAATTCTTATTTTATGTGTTCACACATACAAATTTCAGGTCGACACATTTACTGTTGTTTTAAAGCTTGTAGCCTCTGACTTGGTTAGGTCGACCTATACCTTCTTTTAGGTCGACATATACAACTTAAACTCAACGTATGTGTCGACACATACAATTTATAGATCGACATATGCTAATTATTTTGTTCAGTTTTTAATTTTTTTTTAATTCCGAATAAGTCATTTTTGTCCTAAATTTCCAAAACTATAAATACATCATTCATCATGATTCATAATGTGATGATACCATAAAATTAGCCTACATTTGTTCTTCATCTTCAACCTCCAATCTATGCATACACACTAACATTCCATTGTAATGATCTTCTGTTGGGGTACCATCTAGACGAGGTTTGATAATGTCTGATTAGATTCTTGTGTAGCCGAGAATATTGGGTTGAGAATTGCAAGAGTCTTCATCCGAAAAAACTGCGGGTTTGTCTTCCAAGATCATTGATTGATTTGGGGTTTTTTCGTGCAAGACATTCAAGAAGTAATTGCGGCCAAGTGAAGTCCGTTGAAGATAAAGAACACACAAGATCCTTTGGAGATAAAGAACACAAAGGAAGTAGCGATAGAAAGGCGAATTACAATTGAAGTCTTGTGTTGCAATAGGTAAATTGATGGTGCGCAAAAGCTTTGGAGATAAAGTACGCAAAGGAGTAGTAAGATTCGGATAGTCAATTTACAACTATTGTATCTTGGTCTTTCTCAAGATCAAAGGAAGAGAAGGGGTTGAATTAACAAGAAGCATTAGGGTTTGTGGAGTTACTCTTGAATATTTCTCTTTTATCAACTTTTTGCATAGTTAGAATTATCCTAATTTCATTAGAATTAGGCGCAGGCGTACCCACATGTGAGGACGAAAGTAGGGAATTGTGAAGACAAATCCTTGTGTCTCTTTTATTATCGCTTTTACTTGCTTTGATATTCATCAATCAATTTGCCTAATAGCATTGCATTATCAATTGAATTGTAAGAAATTTATTGGACTATTTTTGATTTTAAATCAAATGTTGATATTGCTTATAATCACTTTTGATTATAAGTGATTTTGTGTATCAACACAACTTAAAGGGGAAATTCTGAAAATTCAATTGCACACCAAGGATTCGACAAATTGATTTTGTTTTTCTTTTGAATATTGCCATTGGAAATAGAATTTCTAGTAACTTGCTATAAACGATTGATAACATGTTACTTGATTAAAGTCAAATTAATTCACCTTATCATATTCATTCCATTTGCAATTTATTATATAGTTGCATATCTGGATTTCCAATAACTGTTCGTATAGACGACTTATTTTGAAAAGCTTCCACATAAACTCTTTGTTAAAATAACTTTTTCAAAATCAGAATTTTCTGGAGTTTTCAAAAGGGGTATCTATTCACACCCCCCCCCCCCTTTAGATTCATTGAAGTCGTCTAATACACACACACACACACAGAGAGAGAGAGAGAGAGAGAGAGAGAGAGAGAGAGAGAGAGAGAGAGAGAGAGAGAGAGAGAGAGAGAGAGAGAGAGAGAGAGAGAGAGAGAGAGAGAGAGAGTAAAAACATGTGTAAAAAGAAAGATGAAGAAATGAGGAAGATAATGTATGTATTTTGATTGACAATGAACATAGTTGATTTTGACGTATTTGACTTTTGTAGAATTGATTTTAATATAATAAAATTTAATATATTTAATTTATATTTAAAAACATTTATGTAAAAGTGAGTTGAACAATAAATTTCAATATTATAATCACATTTAAATTCAAAACTACAAATTATAACTTCAAGTAAAATTAATTGTGCAGTCAGAATTAATTATAGTTTTAAAAACAAACGCTTTAAAATTATCTAAAAATCAATTTTACAATTTTAAACCTCCTAAATGATGTTTCAAATGAGAAATATAATAGTGCTTCATTAAGTGTTCGATTGCCTATGACTTGTGTTGGCCAATGTTGCAATGCTTTTTATGAATTTGTATTTTTAAAAGTGTATTTCACATGAGTCAAGACTTTTATTAAAAAAAATCAACAATATTTTTATTCAAAAACGTTAATTTTGCCTCATTTAACTTCTTAAATATAGCAGCCTGTTTTTTTATGTAACTATCAGAAAAAGCAAGAATGCGATTAAAATAGCTTTTTTAATAATGAAAAAAAAAACTATTTGAAAAATCACTATTAAAATGGTTTTTTATTGTAATTTCCAAAACAAATCTTTAACATTATTATATAAAATGCTGATAATATCATAGTATTTTTATTTAAATATTTATCACCTTTTAAATATTGTTTTTATTCTCCTCCTGTTTATATAACAACGTTTTCTCAAAAACCGTTGTTAAACAAACAAAATATAATGTGTGAAACTATTATCTAAGGTCTTCAAATAATGTGACTTATTTTACAATGGAGTGTGAAAGAGGTTGCCTGCTAAAGAGACACACAACTTTAAAAACATTTGAAGAGGATCATTTTCCTACTCCCCACAAGGAAACTAGAGTGGAATAAAGCTGAAAAAAATTAAAGAATAAAAGAACAAATTGAGTTGAATAATAGTTATCCCTTAATCTTTAGCACGTGTCCACTATAGTCATGCCCCACCACATAATACATATAGGTTTATAAGCATTATTGTTGTGATTTTTCTATTGGTGTTAAACTTGTTTTTGTTACAAAATAGTTTCCAAAACAAAAATGGTTTTGAAATTTATGCAATTGGTTACTCATTCACACACAAAATGCAAAGGATTGTAATTAGTGAAAGGATAACGAACAATTGAAATAATAGGGAAATTCAAGAAAAGACGAAATCGTACAACGTTACTAAATTAGAAGTAACACAAAAGTCATAGGAAACGAGTAACTCATCATTAGAAGTGACTTAAATTTGACATTGCTAAGTTGCAACCCTTTTGTTTATTTGTTCATACTTTGTATTTCCAAAATGTCATAAGACACACACCTAACTCAATGTTAATCAAATACTATTTTATGTGTTATGTTTGTGCTGAATAATTTCTTCATAGATGCTTCTATTGGGAAACTTTTTAGTGCACCAGTTACGGAATTGGAATTTGTTGCTTTAACTAGTAAAAACTAATGTAAGTGGATATTGGTAAGGATTGTTCAAAAAAATGGCTGATCTGAATCACTGAATTGAAATTAAAAAAATTGAACTATTATAATTGGTTAGTGAACCGAATATGAGTTGCATAAATAAATAATTTTAGAATCAAACTTAATAATAAATAAATTAAATTAAAACTGAATTGAATCAAAACTAAAATTGAATTGAAATTTAAAACGAAAAATACTAAAAATTAATTCAAATTGTTTTATTAATTTACGTAAATAAAGTATAATTATTCGAGTTTTAATAAATTGTTCGGCTTAAAAATCTTTTTAGATTTTAAGTACGAAAGGGGTAAAGTTTCACATCGACTATGAGTTGAGAAAATGTTAAGACTTTGAGTGTATATGTAGTGTCAAAGTCTCTAGGATCCTGGATGTTTAGCCCATTAGCACTTCTTGTTTCTAGACTCTTCAATAGTGGTATCTGAGTCCTGATTGGTTCGGTGGAGGAGCATTAGTGAATCTTAGGGTTGATCAAGACTAGTAATGTGGTGACTTATACTTGAGGTGAGAATTTCAAATGAAAGTATTAAAGTCCCACATAGGAATGGATGAAATGTTAGGTTTATAAGAGATCTGACACATATCTCATATGTGGTGGTATCAATTGTATTAAGATTTTGGATGAATATGTGATGTCAATGTTTAGTTCATTGATATTTTCGGTGCTCCTCGAACTCCCCAACATCGTCTTTTTAACGGTTTGGTATAGTTCAAAATTTCAAACCGAATTATCAAATCAATAATTTTATTCGACTTGATTTTGGATAAATTAAAACATTTCAATTCAATTCAAATAATATTTTATTATTAAGGTTTTTAGTAGATATGTGGCGTCAATTGTTTTAAGGTTTTGAATAGATATATAGTATTAAGGTCTCTTGGATTCTTGACGTTTCTGGTGCTCTTTAGACTCCCAAACACCGTCTTTTAACAATTTAATATAGTTCAGATATTTAATCTATTGACACTTTCGATGCTTTTCGGACTCTCCAACACTATCTTTTAACAATTTGGTATAATTCAAAATTTCAAACTAATTTATCAAATCAGTTTGATTTTGGATAAATTAAAATATTTTAATTCAATTCAAATAATTTTTTATTATGATTCGATTCGATTAACTGTTTTACGTACAATCTATCTTATTAGCAGATATGAGTGCATATAGGTATAAGAAAGAAGTAAGAGCATATCAATCAACATGGAAAAATTTTCCATATAACAAAATTCCCAACTTGGTTAAGTAATAATTACTTCAATATTTACAAAATTATTAATTTTCATAATGATATTGTTATTGGGATCCATGTCATTAAAAGAATATTATTTACTTAAATGAGAGTGACACATCCATAGTTTCTTAATCTTTTTTTCAAAAGATAGCCGGATTTTTAGGATCCATTGAGTTGACATTTCCCTTTTGGAAAGACATCAAATAGTATCAAATTCAAATTAAGCACACATTGTTTGTTAATTTAAGAATGAAAAATAACAAGTTAGTGTAAAATTTATTATCTATGCGTTTGAAGCGTCTTTGACTCAAATTGTCCACACGTTTACTTGTTAACTATGAGTACATTTTCTTTTGGTCTTCTCAATTTTTTTGACCTCTTTGAATTGAGGCAAAGCATGCATTTCCTCCCTTAAGCATCAAGAAATAAATTTATATGTTAGGTATAGCAAAAGAGTAGAAAAAAGTGCCGTAAACATTGAATTAATCCATTATATTTGATTAAATTATAGTTTACTTGATGATTGCAATTTATTATATAAGGAGTCATTTTATGTGATGTCTTGTCATAAACTATAATTAGACATTCAAGTGCCATAAAATGCGCTAACATGGAAACTTTCATTATGTAATCCATATTATTTATTTTTTAACCTCCAATTTTTAAGAGAATCAGATTATGATAATTTAAAGTTTTTTTTTTTTTGTTTACATAACGTTAGAGGTTCAAAATAAACACAAAACTTATGATTTATAAAACATATTTTTCAACAGTTGATAAATAGTTAATTCACACATTAAGAGATCGTGGATTCAACTCTTACTATCAATGAGATATTTTTAATAGATAGATAATCTATAAGTATTTTGTAAATGTTCTTTAAACTTTGAAACATGTTTTGATTTTGATTTTTGGTGAGAATATTTTTAAATGATTTGTTTTTATATGATTTTATTAATCTCATAAGTCTGACCATATAAATAGTTTATTTAATTCTTACTATAATAGGTTTTTTATATTTCTTTTTGATAAACAAAGGTTGTTTTTTTTTTTGGAAATTCACTAAAGTCTATGATGAATTTTTATCGTAACAATTTAATTATGAGACAAACAAAGAAAAAAAGACAAGACAAATAATTTCTGCAGAGTTTCTCTCTGCTCACAAACTGTGAAAACTTTATTATTCACTTTACAACTGCAAAATACTGTGAATGACTTGCTTGACTTGCTTACAAAAATAGGGGTTACTCTCTATTTATAACTGAGCTTACACCCTAAGCCCAAAGCTCAAAATATATATTTTGTTACTAAATCAAATCTAATATATTCTATATCTAAATCAAATCTATTTAAATCTAAAATAAGTATAATATTTTCGATACTATGAATTACAATTTAACACACCACCTAATTCATTGTGTCTAAACAATCTATGTTCATCATGGCTCTTAGTCTTTTGAATATTTCGACTTGCACTCCCTTCGTCATGATATCTGCAATCGGATTCTCAGTTCTACAGTGTTCTAAATTCATCTTCCCATCTGTTACCTGCTCTCGAAGATAATGGAACATCATTTCGATGTGCTTGCTTCGACCATGTGTTATTGGGTTCTTTTCCAGATTAATAGCTGACATGTTGTCTATCTTCATGGTAATTACTCCATGATCTTTTCCTGTTATCTCTTTGACCAAGTTCACCATCCAAGTTGCTTGACATGCACAAAGAGAAGCAGTTACGTATGCTGCTTCGCATGATGATAATGCCACTACTGGTTCCTTTCTTGAATTCCAAGCAACTGGTGCACCACCTAGCATAAACACATATCCTGCTGTTGATTTTCGATCTTTAGCATCACTAAACCAACTTGAATTAGTGTATCCCACTAACTTGCATTCTTTTCCTTTATCAGCTGCAGGAAACAAAATGCCATAATCGAAAGTTCCTTTGAGATACCTTAGTATCCTCTTCACTGCTACTAGATGTGATACCTTTGGCTTCTGTATGAATCTACTTACCATGCCTACACTGTATGCTAAGTCAGGCCTTGTATGACAAAGATATCTCAATGATCCAATAAGTCTTCTGTATTGGGTTGAATCAACATCATCTTCATCTGCATCTTTCGATAGTTGCAGTCTTGGTTCTGCAGGTGTCGAAGTTGGGTTGCATTCTTCCATCTCAAATCTCTTGAGAATTTCTCCTGCATATCTTCTTTGATGCATTATCAAACCTCTACCGCTCTTGTAGAATTAGATTCCAAGAAAATATGAAATCTCACCCAAGTCTGACATTTCGAATTCCTTGTTGAGATCACCTTTGAAGTCTTCGATCTCACTTTAACAGCTACATGTTATCAACAAATCATCTACATAGTATAAGCAATTTACTCTTGCTTCTTCTTACATATACTCCATGTTCATTTATGCCCTTTACAAATTCCTTCTCCCTTAGGAAACTATCAATTTTCTTACTCCAAGCTCTTGGAGCTTGTTTCAATCCATACAGGGCTTTATGTAGCTTGTACACCTTTCTCTCTTCGTTATGTTTCACAAACTCAACTGGTTGTTTAATATAGACTTCTTCGTATAAGGGTCTATTTAAGAATGCACACTTCACGTCCATCTGACATATGTGTCAACTGTTTATTTCTGCTAGACCAACAACCAACCTGATTGTTTCGATCCTAGCAACAGGTGCAAAAACTTCATCGAAGTCTATTCCTTCTTTCTGTAGAAATACTTTCGCCACAAGGCTTTCTTTGTGTCGAATTACTTCAACTTTCGAATTCGTTTTCACTTTGTATACCCAGTTGACATCAATTTCCTTCTTGCCTTGAGGAAATTCGACAAGTGACCAAGTGTTGTTGTCTTTGATAGACTTCACTTCTTCGTTCATTGCTTTCACCCACTTCGAATCCTTCAATGCTTCATCTGCATTAACAGGTTCGACATCTACATAGAAAGCATAATGTACCAGCTCACCTTCATCATCTATCACATCATCTGATGTAATCACACAATCTTGCAGGAATGCGTCTTGTTCTTTGAGGCCTGCTTGTACTTGGTATATTTGATGGTTCCTCTTGTCGAACTTCTCTTTCGACTTGAGTTTCTGGTTCTTCGAATAGGATTCCTACTGAATCTTTCTTGATATTTTCAGTCCAATTTCATTCTTTAAACTCATCCATGATCACGTCCCTGCTGATCACAATCTTCTTGTTCTCTGGATCGAACAACTTGTAACCTCCTGCTGAATCATATCCAACTATAATCATTTGACTTGACTTGTCATCAAGTTTTCTTCTCAACTGATCTGTCACATGTCTATGTGCAATAGATCCAAATACTTTCAGATGACTCAAGCTAGGCTTCACACTAGACCAACATTATTCTGGAGTAATTCCTTATAGCTTCTTTGTAGGACATCTGTTCAAAATGTATGTTGCAGTCGAAACAGCTTCACCCCAAAACTCTTTAGGTAAATTATTTCCTTTCAACATACTTCTCACCATATTTATGATGGTTCTATTCTTCCTTTCTGCAATTCCATTTTGTTGTGGAGTATAGGGTGGCACCACCTCATGCACAATCCCTTCCTTTTCACATATCTTGTCGAAGTCTTTCGACACATATTCTCCACCACCATCATTTCTCAAAACTTTGAGCTTTCGACCACTTTGTCTTTCGACCATAGACTTAAACTTGGAAAATACTTCGATCACTTCACTTTTCTTCTTGATCAGATAAGTCCACAACTTTGGACTGAAATTATCTATGAATGTAACAAAGTATTTGTAATTGTTTGGTTATTGGCTTGCATTTTTGGTAAATCCCAAGTGTATATGTGAATGTCATGACTGATGTCATAACATTCTAGTTTAGTTTGTACTGATTCATTAGGTACCTTTGCAGAAAAATATTGTCATACAGGTACTGATGTTTATAAGTGTGTATCTGAGCATTTTGCAAAATGATCACATTTTCCTAAATCAGTAGACAGGTTTTTCAGATGTCATAACAGATGTTAAGACATCCTGTTCTGAACTAACAGGTATGCAGTTTGGTTAATTCTGAGTTTTTTCAGGAAAATGACTCAGTCTTTCCAGAACAGAATCCTGCGTTTTCTTTGGGTTAACCTAGCTCAACCCTAACCTGATTGATAAAGTCCTGTGACCTAGTCTTAAGGTCAAATGGAATTAACCCTAGCTTTTTGTGGAAACCCTAACTGAAGATGCAGCTGCTATATATTCAACAGAGCTGCTGTTTTGAAAGTAATCCCTTTTGACAGAAGATCATTTAGAAGCTGTATAGTTTTAACTATTGTAATCCAAGCAATTATCATTGTGATAAGTGACTTGGAATAGGTTTTTAATTGTAAGGGTTGTGTAGCACTCAAAGCTTTGAAGCAAGAGTGTTTGTATGTCTCTTGACTAAAGCTGTGAAGCAGAGTCAAGTTAGGTGTGTGTATCACTTAAAGCTGTGAAGCAAGAGTGGTTGTGTTGCTTGATTAAAAAGCTGTGAAGCTTAATCAAGTGTATGTTTTTGAAGAGTGTCTTCATCAATTCATTAGTCAAATTGTTTTATGTATCACTGCTGTGATTGAGGGGGAGTGAGTAGGAACTCAGGTTTAAGTTGTACTTAGATTAAAATTGCATTGGGTAGGTCTTAAGTGAAGGAGATAAACTGGTTGGTTTATTCCTGAATTAACATCTCTTATAGTGGATTTCCTCCCTGGCTTGGTAGCCCCCAGAGTAGGTGTTGTTTCACACTGAACTGGGTAAACAATTGACTGTGTTCTTTACTGTTTTTGTATTTACTGTCTTATAGAAAGTCAGATACGGTGTCATAACATTGAACGTGACATTGAGTATCTGCAACCAGGATTTCAATTGGCATCAGAGCAGGCACCCTGCCTGTATTACTGGGTGAGATCTAGGGATATCACTTTCTGGCACTATGGACAAAGAAGGAGTTTTTGGAAATAGACCACCCATTCTGGATGGAACTAATTATGACTACTGGAAACCTCGTATGATTGCCTTCTTAAAATCTCTGGACAAAAAGGCTTGGAGAGCTGCTAACAAAGGATGGAACCATCCCACCATAACTGAGAAAGATGGGACAATCAGTCTGAAGCCTGAGGAAGATTGGAGTAAAGAAGAAGATGAGTTAGCCCTGGGAAATTCCAAAGCTTTAAATGCCTTGTTCAATGGAATTGATAGAAACATCTTCAGACTAGTACATCAATATGAACTGGCCAAGGAAGTTTGGGACACTCTCAAAACTACTCATGAGGGCACTTCCAAAGTAAAAATGTCAAGGCTTCAGATGTTGACTACCAAGTTTGAGAATCTAAAAATGATGGAAGATGAAACCATTCATGAGTTTCACATGAACATCTTGGAGATTGCCAACACCTCAGGAGCTCTGGGAGAAAAGATGTCAGAAGAAAAACTGGTGAGAAAGATTCTCAGATCCTTGCCTAAAAGATTTGCAATGAAGGTAAATGCCATAGAGGAAGCCCAGGACATCAGCAAGTTGAAAGTGGATGAACTTATTGGGTCTCTTCAGACTTTTGAGATGGGGATCACTGATAATGGTGACAAGAAGAACAAGAGCATATCACTTGTATCCAACACTGATGTTGAAAACAAGGAGGATGAAGAAGAAAATATTTCAGAAGCTATAGCCATGCTTGGAAGACAGTTCAACAAACTCATCAAAAGAATAGATCCAAAGTCAAGGTCTAATGTTCATAACATTCCCTCTGACATTGACAGTTCCAGCAGAAGACCAAGGTCAGAAGAGAAGGGAAACCAAGGGAGAGGAATTCAATGCCATGGCTGTGAAGGATATGGGCATATTCGAGCTGAATGTCCAACCTTTCTTAAGAAACAAAAGAAAGGAATGACTGCTACTTGGTCTGACTGTGATTCAGAAAGTAATTCTGAAGAAGAATCTGCCAAACTAGTTACTGCTCTAACTGGTGTTTGTACATCTGAAAGTGACACCAGTGATGAAGAAGTGACATTTGAAGAACTGGCTGATACCTACAAGAAATTGTGTATCAGAAGTGCTGAAGTCTGTGTGCAGAATGAGAAACAATCAAAACTCATTATAAAGCTGGAGGCTGAAAAAAGGGCAGATCTTGAAACTATAAGTCATCTAGAAGGGGAAGTCCAATTGCTGAACTCACAACTGAACCAAATGACCAAATCTGTCAAGATGCTGACCAATGGAACAGATAAATTGGAAGAGATTCTTCAAGTTGGACAAAATGTGGGAAACAAATCTGGACTAGGATTTGTGGAAGCTAAGAAATCTGGTGCAGACAAGAAGATCAGGCCTGTTAAACAATTGTCAAAGCAGATGTCTCAACACAACTCTCAACATCAGAAACAGAAATATATGAAGAAAAAATACCAAAGATGGAGATGTCATCATTGTGGGAGGTATGGACACATAAAGCCCTTATGCTTCAAATTGCATGGATACCCTAATCAAAACTCAGGTGTTAAACCTAAGTCAAAAATGGTACCACATACTCCTCACTGGAAGAAAAAGGCTACTGCCCTGATAGCCCACACTTCCCTGAGAGTGTCTGCAAAAGAAGGCTGGTACTTTGACAGTGGGTGTTCTAAACACATGACTGGAATAAAGAACATTCTCAATCATGTTAAACCTCACAACACTAGTTATGTGACCTTTGGAGATGGTGCTAAAGGTGAAATCAAAGGAGTTGGTAATTTGGACTGCCCTGAAGTTCCAAGTCTGAGTGAAGTACTGCTGGTAAAAGGGCTGACTGCTAATCTCATTAGTATCAGTCAATTGTGTGATCTAGGATTCAAGGTCAACTTCTCAAAATCTGAATGTCTAGTAATTAATGAAAAACTAGAAGTTGTAATGAAAGGAATCAGATCCAAAGATAACTGTTACTTGTGGCAGCCTGAGAACACTAATAACTCCACTATGTGTCCAATTACCAAAGAAGAAAAAGAGATGAAACTGTGGCACCATAAGCTTGGTCATCTTCATCTAAGAAGAATGAAAATAGCTATCTCTATGGAAGCAGTCAGAAGGACTCCAAAACTACAGATTGATAAAAGAAGGGTTTGTGGTGAACTTAAAATTGAAAGGCTTGGTAAAAAGAGACATGTCTATGATGTGGTGAATAAACTTGAAGAAGGATGTGTTGTCAGAACCAGAAGTAATCATGACAAGGATGTTGGAAACAACAAGTCTAATAAATTCTGTTTCCCTGAAGAAATGAGTCGTGAAGTCTCTTCTCCTATAACTCTCCATCAAAATGGAGTGGACAAAAAGAAAAATAAGATCATTCAAGAATCAACCAGAACTATGATTCATGTCAAAAGAATGCCTTCCCAACTCTGTGCTGAAATGGTTGCAGCTAGGAATAACTGTTCTCAAAATATCTGGACAAAACAGATGCTCACTGAGTATAATGTCTCACAAGATGTTGTGACATTATATTGTGACAATCTGAACACAATCAATATTTCCATGAACCCTATTCAGCATAGCAGGACCAAGCACATTGACTTTGTAGAGAAGAAGTCAATTAAACTGGAACATGGTATCATTAAGCTTCAGCTGGCTGATTCTTCTACCAAGGCTCTTGTTGGAAATAAACTTGAAAACTTGAGGGGCAGGTTGGGTATTTGCCAACATGAGAAATTATAGCAATTAATTTTGCTTAAAACAAGGGTTGAAGGAGTTAATTTTTTTAAGTCTATTTTTAGTGGGTTAATCATATGTTTTCCAAATTCTTTCAAATTTCTTAAGAAGATGAAAAGACTCTCTTTTGCCTCCTACCTCTCTCGACTTTGCAACCTGTTCCCTTCTCTCAATCAAAATTTTCTCTCAAATTGCTACTGGTGCTCTAAGTCAATCAAAATGTCTCAGACATCATCTTCAACCAAGGCGACTTCATCATCCTCATCATCTTCATCATCTGACCAAGACTCTAGAGCAATCACCACATGCATAGAATCTGAAGTTCTTGAGGTCACTCCTCTCAGAGAGATGGCAACTGACCCCGCCAAAGTCAAAAAGCTGAGAACTAGACATGCAGGTAGAGCTCAAGCTGCAGCCTCTGGTAATCCTTCTCATCCTTCTTCTTCTGTACCAAATAGAGAAGGATCAGTTCAAGTTCATCAAGCTATTGCTAGGCTTGTTACTAGTATACTAAGCGGAAACCAACCTGTACCGGGGATTTCTGTCCCTTTAAATCAATCAGGAAGCCCAAATGTGGACGTCTCTGAGAATGTAGATGTCTCTGAGAATGTTGTGACACAAAATGACAATATTCAGAACCCTTCAGAAAAGACTGCTGATCCACCTATCATTGATGTGGATGAGGATTACTCAGATAATGATCTGATTGCCAATGTAAACCCTAGCATAGCTAGGAGATTGATGAAAAGAAAGGGTAATCAGAATGATGCAAAATGTGTGTCCAAAGATAAACCTGCTGTTAAGAAATCCAAGGCTGAAGGTATGGCTGGGGTAGAATCTGTGAAAACTATTCAGTCCAAAGGGAAGGTGAAAGCCCAGGTGCATACTGCTAGACAACCAATCTCAAAGAAGAGAAAAGAACCTGAATCTTCTGATTCTGATGAGGAATCAGAATTTGAGATTGATGCTGAAGAAATTCCTATCAGAAGGAAGCTCCCCTCCAGCAAAATTGCTAGAGTTCCTGAAGTCCCAACAGACAACATCTCTTTTCATCATCCTGACAATGCAAACAGATGGAAGTATGTTTGCTTAAAGAGAATAGCTTTAGAAAGAGAACTCAACAATGATGCCATGGAGTGCAAAGACATCATGGACCTGATCAAGAATGCTGGACTGATGAAGACAGTGATAAAATTTAACAAGTGTTATGAAAATCTGGTCAAGGAGTTCATAGTTAACTTGTCTAATGATTGTGCTGATGGAAGGTCAGCTGACTTTGAAAGTGTTTTTGTTAGAGGAAGAAGGGTCAAGTTCTCTCCATCAGAAATTAACAAATTTCTTGGAAGAACAAATGAGGATTGCCCTGATCTGGAAGTCACTGACAATGAAGTTTGTCAAACCATCACAGCAAGGCAGGTGAAGTGCTGACCCTTGAAAGGCAAGTTGAATGCCAGCAAACTTAGCATGAAATTTGCCATCCTGCACAAGATTGGTGCAGCCAACTGGGTGCCTACAAACCATAAATCAACTATCTCCACAGGATTAGGGAGATTTATTTATGCTGTGGGAACCAAGACTGCTTTTGACTATGGCAGGTATATTTTTGAACAAACTTTAAAACATGCTGGTAGTTATGCTGTCAAAGGACCAATTGCCTTTCCCTCCCTCCTTTGTGGAATTATCCTTGCACAATACCCTGATATCCTGGTGGCAAGAGATACTGCTTGCAAAAGAGCTCCTGCCCTTGGGTTGCACTACAAACTGTTTCAGGGATCTCATGCTCCTGATATTGTCATAACATCAGCTGAGACATCGTCTGTGAAGACCCAGTCCAAGACATCTGATGTCATAGCTGTATTAAAAGAGACCTGCAAAGAACTGGAAGCTAGGAAAAAGACCCTAGAAATCCTAATTGCCAGGTTAGAAAAGGAGGAAGCTGAAGGAAACAGAAGGGAAGAGGGTGTAGAAGCTGAAGGTCATCTCAATACTGAAGAAACTAGCTCCTCTGAGTCTGATGACAGTGCTTAAAGGTTGGTTGCTGTTTGGTGGAGTTGTTGCTGGTCCCTGGTGGAGTTTGGAAGTGTGTTCAGTTTTTAGTTGCTGCTCTTATTACTTTTTCTGGATGACTGTATAAATTTTTATGAACATGTATCTTTGGCCCATTTGTGGCTAAAGAGGGGGAGATATATTTTGGTACTTACTTAATTAGGCATTCTATTTTTCTGCAGTCATTTCTTTCTGCTGCTATTTATCTCTGATTGCTTAGGGTCTTTAGCCAAAAATCTGCCAAAGGGGGAGTTTGTAGTTGTTTAGTTATTGGCTTGCATTTTTGGTAAATCCCAAGTGTATGTGTGAATGTCATGACTGATGTCATAACATTCTAGTTTAGTTTGTACTGATTCATTAGGTACCATTGCAGAAAAATATTGTCATACAGGTACTGATGTTTATAAGTGTGTATCTGAGCATTTTGCAAAATGATCACATTTTCCTAAATCAGTAGACAGGTTTTTCAGATGTCATAACAGATGTTAAGACATCCTGTTCTGAACTAACAGGTATGCAGTTTGGTTAATTCTGAGTTTTTTCAGGAAAATGACTCAGTCTTTCCAGAACAGAATCCTGCGTTTTCTTTGGGTTAACCTAGCTCAACCCTAACCTGGTTGATAAATTCCTGTGACCTAGTCTTAAGGTCAAATGGAATTAACCCTAGCTTTTTGTGGAAACCCTAACTGAAGATGCAACTGCTATATATTCAACAGAGCTGCTGTTTTGAAAGTAATCCCTTTTGACAGAAGATCATTTAGAAGCTGTATAGTTTTAACTATTGTAATCCAAGCAATTATCATTGTGATAAGTGACTTGGAATAGGTTTTTAGTTGTAAGGGTTGTGTAGCACTCAAAGCTTTGAAGCAAGAGTGTTTGTATGTCTCTTGACTAAAGCTGTGAAGCAGAGTCAAGTTAGGTGTGTATATCACTCAAAGCTGTGAAGCAAGAGTGGTTGTGTTGCTTGATTAAAAAGCTGTGAAGCTTAATCAAATGTATGTTTTTGAAGAGTGTCTTCATCAATTAATTAGTCAAATTGTTTTATGTATCACTGCTGTGATTGAGGAGGAGTGAGTAGGAACTCAGGTTTAAGTTGTACTTAGATTGAAATTGCATTGGGTAGGTCTTAAGTGAAGGAGATAAACTGGTTGGTTTATTCCTGAATTAACATCTCTTATAGTGGATTTCCTCCCTGGCTTGGTAGCCCCCAGAGTAAGTGTTGTTTGACACTGAACTGGGTAAACAATTGACTGTGTTCTTTACTGTTTTTGTATTTACTGTCTTATAGAAAGTCAGATACGGTGTCATAACATTGAACGTGACATTGAGTATCTGCAGCCAGAATTTCAGTATTTGTTACCTCCCATCGAATCCACCTGGATTGATCCACATACATCAGAGTATATGACTTCAAGACTAGCCTTCGACCTGCTTCCTGCATCCTTGTTGAAGTTATTCTTTTGTTGCTTCGCCTGCAAACATTCCTCACATACCTCGTTTGGAATGTCGATTTCTGGCAATCCTGAAACCATATTTCTTTTCTTCAAATCTCTGATGTCTCTGAAGTTGAGATGGCCTGGTCTATAATGCCATATCCATTCATCCCTGCTAGTTGCAGTCAAAAGGCACTTGTGCTCCATCACATTTAGTTCAATCTTGAAGGTTCGATTCTGAGACATAGAATCCTTCAAGATTAATCTCCCATTTGCATCAACGACTCTCGTCATCTTATCTTCGATTGGCACTTTATAGTTCTTTTTGACCAACTGCCCTATACTAAGCAAATTGCTCTTCATGCCTGGTATGTACAACACATTGGAGATTACTGACCTTTTTCTATCTTTCCTCATAATCATAACATCACCAATACCTTCAGCTGCTAAGGTATTGTCATTTGCAAATTTTACCATATTTTCCGTTGAGGGCTTTATGTTGACAAATCAGTCTTTCCTTCCAGACATATGTGATGTGTGATACGGTGGGAGAACTGACTTGAGTTTTGCGTTTGTATTCGCAAATGTTGCGGTTAGCAAGAGTCGCCACCGACTTTTTATTTTATCCTAAGGAAAGGTTAAAAAGCACAGCAAAAACCTTTTGAGATGTTTTCTTGGGTTCGGGGAGTAGATTATAGAAAGGGAAGGTATTAGCACCCTTTCTATCCATGGTTATCCATGGGCTCTTAGTTACTTGCTTAGATCACTTACCTTTTGTTTTCAATTGTTTTAAATGGTGCTTGAGTGTGTGGGTTTTGAAAATGTTTTTGAAAAGAGGCCAATGTGGTGGCAACCTTTGTAATGATCCATGTGGGGATGTATACAAAGATGTATGTCTTTTGAAAAAGTTTTCATTTGTTTTTGAAAGTTGTTTTGAAAGTGTTGTGAGGTGTGATTTTGAAATTAGGCAAGTGTTTTGTTTTGCAAGTTGATCCAAGTAACTAAGAGGTTATCTACTCCTAAATTTCTCAAAAGATTATTGCTATACTTTAACCCTTTTAACAAGTTTGCTCCACCATTGTATTTGGTGGGCAACCTTGTGTTAGGATGTGAGAGGGACAGGCGCGGGTCATCGTTTTAGACCATAATTGCAACGGCGTTAAATGTCTTTGGGCAATTTCTCTAAGGGACTTGATCATTTGTTTTTGTTTGTTTTGAAAAGTTTTGTCGAGGGACTATGATCATTCAAATTGTTTGTTTTGCCTAAAGAAGTTTAACATGCAACATGGCCCTTTTATTTGAAGGCAACAAGTGGAATACTCTAGGGGGGTGCAAGTGTGATTTGTGTGTCCATTTTCATGCTTGTTTATCTTGTATTAGGTCAAACTATTTTTTATCGTTTTTCGCATACAAACCCTAATTCTAACATGTTATCATTAGAAAGCGATAAAGTGCGAGATTAAAGTTACTAAGCTATTACAAAACCAAATATGGGAAGGGGGGTACAAATGTTCAAATGGGGATGTTGACAAGAATTTAAATCTAAATTATTACATCATTTGGAATATTTGCAATTTAAATAATGCATAATTAAATGTAAATTAAATAAATATGTGAAATGCAAAAAGAAGGTTTTTATGTGTATGAGAAAAGTATGGTTTATGTAAAAGGGAAAAGAAAATAAAAATGTATTATTTTTTTTAGTATTTTGAACTTAGGGTAAAAACCCTAATTTTAAAGAAAAAAGTATTATTTCCTAATTTAATACAACTATTTATTTATTATTTATAAAAATAAAATAAAATGAAGTGTATTGTGAAAAAAGGTATTTTTATATCAAATATTAATAAAAATGAAAAAATCAAGTATTTTTTATATTTTTGTCTTAAATATATTAATAATCACATATATATATATATATATTAAACCCTAAATATGTATTATACAAAATAAATATTTATTTAATATTTTAATAAAATAAATAAAAGAGTATTTTTTGTGTGAACTATTTTCAGAAAGTAAATGAAAATAAAAATTGTATTTACATTATTTTTACATTTTTATTCTAATAATCATATATATATATTTATGTACAAACAAAGAAAATAAACAAATAAATATGCAATAAATGCAAAAAGTGATGAAAAAAATATTTTTAATTTTTAAATGGCATGAGAAAAAATAAACAAAGTCAGCCAAAAAAGAAAAAGTCAAAAATGTTTAAAAAATGAGCAAATGGGCTCAGGGGGGTGTAAACCAAAAAGATGGTGTGAAAAGCAAAATAACACAGGCCCAGCCCACTGACCATTGTCTTCAACCTCCAGCTTCAAACATTTGAAAAAAACGCGCGCCTCTTGCTTCAATGTCTAACTCCTGATTCTTGGCTTTTCAGCAAAAACTCATAACACAAGAAATGTTCAGCATGAAGAGACGGTTTCAACCATATAAATAACTTGACCTATCTCTCTAAGATGAGGGAGAATTTCTCTCCCCCTCTTTTCTGACCTAACTTTTCATCAATGTTCAGACATGAAATTCTCTAAGCACACGAAACATAAATGAAATCTAATCATATGAGCATGTTCAGGGCTATGATTGTGACATGTTTTCTTCAAAAACCTAAAGCTAACAATGCCTAATAAGAGAGATAGAACTCCATGAATATACATGTTCAGTTGGAATCGAGCTTGGCAATGGAGGATGTTTCAGAGTGAAATGATGACTTGTACAGCTTCCTTGAAGTGTAAGGATGCTTTTCCAATTCCTACTTTGTCTTGAAACTCCCTGAATCGAGCTAGTGAACTCCAACTGCAAAACAGAAAATTGAAAATGGTGAAGTGGCTTGGAGGTGTTACAGGTCTGATTTTAGGACATGGTTAGCTTGCATATATTGTAGGGAAGGTAGAGGAAAAGGTTTGAATCAAAATGCTTGAAGGGATTGGGAGTTTGCACTCAAACTGCAGGGGCTCCCCTGTTTGTGCAGTTTTGAGGTGATTTTGAGATGGAGGGTGCTTCAGATGGCAAAGGCTCGTGTGTTAGCTTGGATTTGGTCTATGAAAAGTGTTTGATAACTTTGTTCTTCTGTTTCTAAGCTGAGATGAGAGTTAGCATAAGTTATGGACTTTTCTTCACACTTAAGCTACAAAATGCCACTTTGCTTTCTAGGTCAGTACAGGCCCTCTAACTATGCTGCTATCCCTTGCCTTGATCAGTGCAATTTGCTCACAAACTTGTACCAAGAAGATCTTGCTTGTACTTGCTTGGATTTCTAATTGACATAAAGCAAGCTTTTCAAGAATGGAAATAATGCTTTTTCTAGTTTAGGCTTAATTCCTTGTGTAATGACCAAAGGCTTAGAATAACAACTTGATTCATTGGTTTTGCATTAAATTAAGGAGTGTAATTTGGTTTTAGGACCTGTAAAGTAGCACAAACTATGCTGAGTTCAAATTTGCCAAGTTTATGAACATGCTTTGATGAAGAACAAAAGTGAATTTTTGCCAACTTGTGAAATTCGAATCTCTCAAGTTATGAGGTTGTTTGATGAGTTCTTGGACATTTTGGAAAGCTTGGAATGTGTACTGCAATCCATCTTTGAAATGCAAATTAAAATTCCAAGTGGAAGGGTATGAAAAGTGGCCTTGAAGTAGGGTAGAAAACCTTGTCAAAATAGGTCAAATTTCACTAAGTTAAAAGATGGTTTAGTGCCCTTATTTAAAAAATTATAACTTGAGATACAAGCTTCAAATGAGAAAACTTTGTGAATCAAAGTTGTAGACTATGCAACAAGCTACAACTTTCATGTTTTGACTTTTGTTTGAATCCCAATGGATCATGGTGAAAAGATGGGGTAAAGTTGGGAAAAAATTAGGGTTTTCCATAACTTAGAAAAATTCTAAGTTATGAAAAATTCCATTTTCTAACCCTAATTCGCATTTTGAGATTTCTTGGTGAACAAGTTTCATGATTTGGAATGTTTTGATGAAAAATGAATCTTGACTCTTGATTTTGACCAAAAAGTCAAAGTTTGACTTTTCAGTATACAGTCAAAATTGATCAATTGACTGGGAAATTCAACTGTCAATCTTGTGTACTTGGGATCTTTTGAGCTTGATGAACATGTCAAGATAATTCCATTGAGTCCTTGAGGCCATATGTGAGCTTGGTTTGCCATTGGCTAGGTCAAACAGTCAAAAATTGCCTTTGTGCAGTCAAAACCCTAAAAATGACCATTTTACCCTTTTGATGATCTGATCAAATTTCTTGTGGAATTGTGATCCAAACTTGATCAAATGGTCCATGTGAGTTCATAATGTTGATGTGGATCAAATTTCATGAGGTTTGACTGTCAATTGGCCACAGTTGACTTTTTCCCCAATACAGCTGATTTCTAGGTCAACTGTTCAATTGACTGGGTAAAACTTGGAATCAAGACTTGAAACTTGGTATAGGTAAACTTGGGAGTCCAATATGAAGCATGAAAGTCATTTTAGGCATTTTAGGTCAAAACATCCTAGGGCAAACACAAACCCTAATTTGAGTTCACAGTGCAAGGAGAAGCCTTGAGCAGAGGAAACCCTAACTGTATCTTGATCTTCAAAGGTCTTGTGATGAGAAAATGTTGAGGAAATGGGAGGGCAAATTTTGGGGTACAACATGATGAACATTCTGAATCCAAGTACCATTGGTCCTTGAATATATCTTCATCTTTTGTTGTGACCATTAGCATCATCTCTTCTTCTTCATGTTTTGCAAGCTTTGCATCAACATTATATGAAGTTTTATTTGAGATTTACTCAAGAGAGAAGGTGTTTGTGAAAGAAAGAACACACTTGATTTTTCATGGTTTGTGAAAATTATGTATTCACACTTCTAATTGAATAACTTATTCTAGAGATAGAGGGAGAGAGAAATTTATTTATATATGTGCTAGAGATAAGACACAAAGTAGGTGGAAAATTAAGCAATTGATTCGAGTTAGATTCTACAATTATGACTTGAATCAAATGAAAGAGTGACTTGAATTAAGATGATATAATAGGAAAATAGCTAGTTTGATTCAGATCACGATTTGGATCATGTAATTCAAATAAAGCAATCACATGATTCAAATCACACAACCAGATATAAGTTCTAAAAAATATTCATTTGTTCATGATTCAAATAAAAAATAGTTGTGATTCACACCAACATGTCTTTGATTCTAATCAAATAACACCTTGATTTGAATCACACTAACATCGTAAAATTACAAATTTCACTTTTACTCTTGATTCAAATCAGACTAAGTTGTGTTTTGAATCAAGTTTAGAAAACACATAGTTTGAATACTTCTAACTTGTGGTTCAAGTCATTCATAGTTGACTTTTGACCATTTACTTAAAATATTAAAATATCGCAATGGTTTCAACCTAAGTGAGTGTAAGGGATAGCTCAAGGTACAATATTACAATAAACGATAAAATTGAAATTACGATAAATAGATCAATTTAAAATTACAATAGATGATAATTTAAAATATCAAAAATATGAGAGAGCATCAAAATACACAAATAAAATCACACTTTTACGGACAAGATAATTTCATTTTCGTTATTAGCACTTTTTATAAGTATTGCTTATTTGTTAAATCTTTCTATGTATGATATCAATGTCTCGGCCTTCTCTTTCATAATAGACTCCAAACTTTTCACAAATTTGGGTTGCCTCTAAGAAGCCATGAAATGCGTAAAAATATACACCTATGGAGGTCGCTCCGTGAGTGGGTAAATTCTTTCCTAAGTCCTCTAAAGTAGGTCACGGCCTCGGCCTTCAAGGTGGGGATGGAATTTTTTTATTTCTTCGAGCCATTTTCCCCTTGAAAACTTAGATGGACGTCAAAGAACTGCAGCCGTTCATCAAGTCATTTTTTACGTTATAGGTGTCCATCCCCGATTTTTTTGGAGTTCTCGTATGATAAGTTATTCATTGAATCTCCTAGTAAAGGAATTTCATAATATAACTTATTCTTCTTTGGTTTATTTTAAGGATGAAGATTAGATGGACTTTGGTGATGTCAACCCAAAATCCTTTGTCGCCTATCTACACATGCAATATGTATTGGGATTCCCTCTCAGACCGTGGATATTTATGTGCCTTCATTTATCCCTCTCCCTTCCTTAGGAGTAGGGTGAGTCGTCATTATGATTGGTGAAGATGTCATTCTGGAGTCTCAGAGTTTGGAAAGGGTGATAATTCAGAACTTTTCCTTGACAAAATTGAATGTTCTGAAGTTCCAAAATTACAAATTGTTTGTTGGCTTCCACCAATAAGTCTCTTAGCATAATGTTTATTTCTTTACCTGTAAATTGGCCCTTTGGGAGCATTTTGAGAAGGGTGTTGTTTCCTTCTTAAGGTGGATCGATGTGGGCATACCATGTCACATGTATTCATCAGTCTCTCAGAGAGGGTGCATGAGCCTTGACTTCCTAAGGTAATTAGATATGGATTTATGGGTCGAATGATAGAGTTGATAGTCCTTACTCTTACGACCCTTTCAAATGGTGTTTCCTAAGTTATTTAACGTGTCTGCAACAAAACTGAAGTCTGGAGGAAATAAGTTCTTAGTTTGAAGGATGTTAGATATGGGGTCTACTTATTATAGGGAAATATGGTGAAATGAATATAGGTGAGATGTATGATGAGTCAAAGATTCTACTTAAAGAGTTAAGGCAAAGAAGAAATAAGAAGGATAGATATGTGTGGACTTCAAATTTAAATTGTCTTTTTATAGTTAAGTCATGTTACTAAAAGATTATGAGTTTAGATGAGGAAAGTAACTTGGAGGATAGTTCAAAGATAACACTGAAGAAGCTATGGAAGTCAAAAGTTTCATCAAAGATTAAATTTTTTAGATGGAGATTGGTCCTAAATAGACTACCAACACATGACCAACTGTCCATAAGAGAAATTATACGTAATGCACATGACAAGGTGTTTTTTTTTTTTGCTTTAGACAAGTAGAGAAATTGGATCACTTGTTGCACCAGTGCCCTTTCTCAATTAGAGTTTGGAAAAGTTATACTCGAATGATTTAATGTTAAAGGTGAAGATTATGTATGGACCACATAACACTTGAATTCTTTTTCTTCTGCACTCAAAAGCAAAGTGGTCAAATATAAGGAAAGTGTGGTTTGGTTGACAACATGTTGGTGTTTGTGGCTCAAGAGAAGTAATATATATTTCAAGGATGATTTTGGAGAGGTGTGAGCAGTGGTAAAGAACATTAAATTAGTGTTTCGAGTTTTCCTTGTAATCTATGTACTTAATATAAATATAAAATTGTCATGATGACAATCCTAGACAAAACTCTAGCTTCATGGTGACGTGACATTCTCACAAAGCTTCCCAATTCATATTGATATAATTATTATTAAAAGAAAATCTCAAACCAAAAAATATATCTCTTAAATTTTTTAACTTTAATTCTTACATTTTATAATTATATTTTTCTTTAGTTTTTATTTTAATGATCACTAAAATTATAACTAATACAATATAAGGATGATAATATATAAAAATAAAAAATAAAAAATAAGTTTTATTTTAATAATCACTTAAATTGTAACTAATACACTACAATGATGATAAAAAAATGTACTACGATACTCATATATTTTAAAATTACTTAGTTTTATTTGAATTACTTAGTTTTTTAAAATTATTTTTTAAAAAGTTTCTTTTTAATTTTGATAGAAAAATGGTAGGTCATAAGATTTCGCATTAATATTTTATTTTATAAAAAATAATTTTTTTTTTTGGAACAAACATACTTTAATAAATCGAAAAAATTAAAAAAATACAAGACAATCGCTATGATCCAATTAATCAAAAATTAAAATAAAATAAAAAACCAACTTAACATAAGCTTAACAATATGAAGCATAAGGATCTACTAAGCTAGCCTCTTAAAACAATCTTATCACTAATATCATGGAAAACTTTATCTTTGTCAAATTATTATAATATTTTTTTACTTTATATTTGTCAAATTGATTTTTATACGTAATATTTTAAAACTTCCCAAATCATATTGACATAATTATTGTTAAAAAAAATCCCAAACCAAAAATATATGTTAATGAATTCAAGTAGATAAAATATTATATAAATAATAATTTTAAAATGAAGATAAAGATTAAGTGATATGATAGTTTCAAGTTTATAAAACATTTATTTTATTACTTTAATAATATAAAATAAAAATATTTTTCTCAAACCAAAAAATATATGTTAAAGAATTGAAGTAAATAAAATATTATAAAAAAATAATTTAAAAATTGAAATAAAAATGAAATGATATGAAGTTTATAAGCGTTTTATTTTAATACTTTAATAATAAAAATAAAAATATTTAAATAATTACTATTTCTTTTTATAGTATTTTAAACTTGAAATGTACAATGTTTTCTATTTTTGGTAGGAATCTTTAGTTTTTATTTATTATATAAAAATATTTAGTTTTTATTTGTTATATAAAAATTATAAAAAATTAATAACACTAATATAACTACAAATTAATTTTAATAATTCATTTCTCATTAATAAATTTTAATTGTAAAGTATTTTTATAACTTCTTTCATTTATTTCTCTCCTAAAGACTGTCTATAAAATTACTCATTTTCTTAATTTTAATTTTTACATAACTATAAATTAATTTAATAATTTCTTAATTATTAATATATTTTAAATTAAATAATTTTATAACTTCTTCTATTACTTTATTTTTTAAAATAAATATTGAATTGACTGTTTATAAAAGGATTAAATATACGATATCTTTGTAATGTAGGTGAGTTTCGCTTTATCTTCTTGTATTATTTTTTTTAGTTTTCCCATGTAATATTTTTTTATTTATTTTTCTAAATGTACAATTTAAATACTGAATTTGGGGTTAATAAAAAAATATTTTAGAAATTATTTAAAATTAACTATTTGATTAAATAAATTTAATTATAAATTAAACAATACATTAAGATTAATATTTGTAATGTCATGTATGACTAACTAATTTGATAATTATCATTTTTTATCAAAAAATAATAATTGGATTTCTTTGATAGTTTTTCTAAAATTGCAATATTTAATTATGACAGTTATTATTTAATTCATATTGATATTATTTAAGATATAATTTACTCAATATTATATTATTACTTTAACTCATATTTATGGTTACATATTTATTGATTTTATAATACTATTTAAGGGGATATAGTGACTCGCCAACTTTTAACGGTGTATATATTTATTTTGTCTTAGAGAAATTCTATTTTTCCTTATATTTTCATTTTCATTTTCATAATTTTTCATTTTTCTTTTGGTGTTTTTTTTTTTTCATTTTCCTAACCTTTCATTTTCTAAAATATTATGTGCAGGTTTTGAATATACATATTTGATAATTTTATTGAAAGATCGACCATAATTTTTTATTTTCTAAAATATTATATGTAGGTATTGAAGATATATTTGAGAATTTTATTGAAAGATGAATTCTTATGTACGTGGTAAAACTTTTATTTTATTTATGTCTTATATTTTTTTATTTATTTCCATATAATTTTTGACATCATAATTTTAAATTACTCTTTTGAAATAGGATGTGTTGTAGAAAATAGTTTGACAATTCTAATATTATATATGAGCAATAATATTGTATATCTTCTTCAACAAGTATGTGGTTTTTATATTTTATTTTTATATGAATTTTAGTGTATAAATTATAAACTAATGGTTTTACGGTGTTCATCTGTCTAAGAGTTGATCATATATATTGTTTAAGATATAATTAAAAAATTTTGCATATTGGAAATGTGTTTGACCAACTCTGATTTAGAACAAACTGAATATAGAATATGCTTAAAAGTATAAGTCTTTGGAGTATTCTAATTTAGAATTAAGAGTTGAATATAGTTGTGCTATTAGAATATCTAATAGTTTTGTTGTTTGTGATAATAAATGATTGTTTTATGTTAATGTTATAAAAAGTGTTATTTTAAGTTATTTTGTATGTTGAAAATGTGTTTGAAGAACTCTAATTTAGTAGGAGTTAAAGTTTGTTTTTGGTTTCAATTTCACATGTAGATTTGTTACAAAAAAATTTTAAGTTTTTTTTGTCTCATGTTCTAGCAGATTTTTGTGTTACGTCGAGAATATTAATGATTCGTAATTCATTTGAATATTTAATTTATTTTCAATATTATATAATTTTAAATATTTTAATAATACCTTAATTGATATAATTTTGTTTTATAGTATATATATTTTATTTGTTTTATTTTAATAATATAAAGAATAATAATTATAAAAATTATTTTTTATAGTTTATGATAATTGGGATAAAATTAATTTTATTATTTAATTTTTAAAAATAAATTTGTGTGATTTCTAAAAAAAAATACTAAATTTGTTTTTGATGACTAAATTATAACTTTATTGTTTTCTATTTTTATAAAGATTGAAATTCATCCATTTTTACTAAACAAATAAATTTTGTAAAAAATTGCAATCATATCTTATTAGTCTTAATGAATAGAAAAATATAAAAGAAAAAACATCATTCATTTTGCATAGTAATCTAAATTTCATACAATTATGCATATGTATTTTTATAATCTAAATATAAAATAAAAAACATCAATTATACAAATCAAAACAAAAATATTTTTATAGTAAATTATTTATTATTGATAAGGATAAAATAAAAATTATATCAAATAAAATTATGTATTATATTAATAAAATAACAATAGATTAATGAAAATTGTAAATTTATAATTTATTAATTATTTATTTTATATAAATATAATGGACAGGAAATTTTACAACAAATTGCAATTATATCTTATTAGTCTTAATGAACAAAAAAATATAATAGAAAAAACATCAATTACTTTGTTGAGTAATCTATATTTCATGCAATGATGTGCATAAATTATTTTTATGACATTTTTATAATCTAAATATAAAAAGAAAAGGCATCAATTATAAAACAAGTCATACTCACATCTATAAATCATAATAGCACTTATACATCTTTAGTCATAAAAACCATCATATAATTGCATAATTCACAAATATCATCACATCACATTTCATCAACAAAACTCATGCAATTGCCACATAAAATGTTAATGTAACAACATTAATTCGATATATGTGGTGTCAATTTTATGAACACCTGGTTCATCACCCTCCAAAGATTTTCACCATAGGATCAATTCCCTCTTGAAACCGGAACACAACATAAATCGTTACTACCATCATAGTAACGCTGCACTAAATCTCTAAACAAGGATTTAGCTACTCACACTCAATCCGCACAATGAGATTAAGGCTCATCACAAGTGGATCACCGACCAAAAATGCTATGAATGTATGACGCACAATGACGTCACATATAAGTTCGATCATATTTAGTCAATGACATCATCATTCACGTAAATCATCTCCATATAACATGTATATATATTTGAATATGCACATCATTAAAACATCATTACATTACCATCATTAACATCACAACAACCTCATTACAACAACACTCAATTTTCATCATTCACAACAAGACATCATAGCGCAACATACAATTACACATCTTACAACAATATTACACTGCATTAAATTTATTTCCAGAAACATGAAATTATTTTTAAATGAAATTACGTTGTCTCAGCTCTCTATAGCTTCAAACGACCCTTCAACCGAACACCCGAAACTCAAGTTATGAATTTGTGAAGTTTTACAAAAATCTTGCATTTTGTTGCGATTTCCTTACGAGAATTTCACTCAAAAACTCTTTTTTTTCCAACTTAGACATTCCAAACATCCCCTAACATGTCCAAATAGCTTATTTCAAAAATCTATTATTATAGGTCAATTACTTACTGTTATTTAACTCTAAATCTATCAATTAACATCTACTTTCATAAACTTTTGCCTGTGAAATCAATTTCACCATACAAATAAATGATTCAATTCATGGCATATCAAACATCATTATCAACAATTACATCATGGTATTCATTAAATCATACATAAGACAAAACCTACATCTATCTTACCCTCATATCAATCATATATAAACTTGATTACCCCCTTACCTCGAATTCCTAGCAGCTTTGATTTCTTTGAACCCTATGTGATGAATCTCCTCTTTTTTTTCTCTCTATGTCATAGCCTTTTCTCAATTTCTTCAATTTTTCACTATCGTACAAAATGACTTTTATTTCGTTTATTTTATTTGTTAACCTTATACCTTTTTACGATCTTCTCATTATTCTCTCACTTACACACACACACACACGTACTCTTATACCTTATTCTCTTTTTTACCTTAATTTAACATTTAATTATTATTATAATTTACTCGTAAACTAACTAACCACAACTAACCATAATCTAACCATAATTAACCCTAATCTAACCATAACTAACCACAATCTAACCACAACTAACCATATTTATTTAATTCAAATAATTCTGATTACCACCTCTATCCCACTTACTATCCCACAACATATCATCATACATCATATAAAATTAATAGTAAATCACAAATAATCAATAGATTAGAGAAATCTAGATTTTTTGGATGCTACAAGGTACCATATCATTTAAAAAGTGTGGAGAAAAGTTGAATAATAGTTTTTCAATTTGATAGCAGAGAGAAACTTTGCAGAATTCTTCTTCTTCTCCTTTCTCTCAAACCCAAATTTCTCTTTTCTTCCCCAATTCATCTTTCTTCCTTCTTAAATTTCTGTTATGCACAAATCACCTTTCAACCAAGGTGTGGTTGATTCACTTGAGTGAAGAGTGAAGAACAAGAGGATAAATCAATTAGAAAGATTAATTTTTATTCATCAAGATGGATTCAGAGTTTTCCAAATTTTAGGAGTAATTCCAACAATTCTAATCATACTCGTGCAACACACGGGTGATTTACCTAGTGTTACTTAAATCTTAAAGTTATAATAGCTTTTATAATTTGTGTAAACACTACTACAGAAAAGTATTTCGTAAACCAATATTACAACGACCTTCATGTTAACTGTGCTAATAACTCATTTTTGGACGTTTTTTTTTGTATTTACTAAAAGACATTTCACCTGGATCATAGTTAAAATTCATAGTGAAATATACCAGGAGTTACAGGCTTCGAATCCTAGCTCCAACAATTTCTCATTTTATCGTCAAAAAATGAGATTGTCATTGTATATAACCACCGTTCTTTTAGTCAACCACGGTGTGAAGTTAAATGATTTCATCTCAGTTCGTCTTAACAACCATGGTGAAAGGTGATATTTATTTATATATAAGTGAAGTTATCTCTCGGTTAGTACATAACAATCGTTTCTCTCAAAAGATAACCCTAACATATTTCAATCTTCTCTCTCAAAACCAAACTCTAACATTTATGTCACTCATCTCACCTACGAAACCCTTCAGGTTCGTCTTCACCAAACTAATACAACGATTTCGTCTTCTTCAAACCTATGGCTACCTTCAGGTTCATATCACTAAACTTATGTAGTGAATTCATTTATGTTTCAAACTCTTTTTATCTATTATTGTTTAGTTTTTGTTTCTGATGTTCGTTTATGATTCAAACTCCAACATACAACGTTAAAATCTTATCTATAATTGTTTTTGTTTCAAACCGTAACATATAATATTTTGACTTGTTTATGTTTATGTTTATGTTTATGTTTATGTTTTTTTATTGTTTTTACTTGTAGGTATGTATAAATGAATGAAAAAATTGATGAGGATGAAGGTAAAGTGAGCGCAGCAAAGTTGTGTGAGCGCTACAAACACATGTTTGTTGCTCAAACTTCAGCTTCATCCTCATTTCCTTTCATTTTAGATTCTATTATGGGGAAAATATGTTCTATATTATTTAAGGTTTGTTGTTGATGAATGTTGTTAATATTTGTTTTAGATGAGTTTATTATATCTTATGTGGTTTACTTGTTTTTCCAGCACCCTATCGAATATTAAATTTTTTGAATCGCATTAAAAAATTATGATATGATAGATAAAATTATATTTGAAAGCAAGTTACACGTTCAATTTTAGACAAGAATCATGCATTCCATTATCTGCATTTTACTCTTTAATAGTGAAAACTTGGTTTAACCCTTCTTATTTTTCAACCTCTCATTCTTTCACATCTAACTTAGTTTGCAATGTAAATAATATGTTGCAAAATGAACTAGAGATAAAGGAAGGGAGTTGAATAACTAGGGGCATTAAAACAAGTTCTAACAATTAAAGAGCAAAATATGGATAAGGAGATGACGAATTCTTGTATAGCATTGAACGTATAACTTGTTATTCTAATATAACTTAATTTATCATATATTATAATGTTATAGATCCGACTGAAAAGGTATAGTTTAGTGAGCATTGATGAAATAAACATTTCATATAGATTATAATAAATTCAGTGTATATACCACAACAGTTGTTTATAACAGTCGTTGTTAAATTTTTTTTCTTTAAATTATATCACAACAGTTATTTGAAACAACCGTTGTGGTAGGTAGCACACTACTTTACATATAATCACGGTCGCGCGCCCGTGAAGAAAAACATCATACATACAACCACTCCTTACTTCACAACCAGGATCAGTCCAATCCATTTGCAGACTTAAAGATAATTTTAAAATAAGACTTTTAAAATATATTTTAAAATAATAATTTTGTAGTTGCTAAAAATTGAACTCAAGAAAAAGAAAAAAATGATCTAAATTTTATTAGTTCAACTATTATACTTTATATGTCTAATATATCATTATATATTATTATGATTAAATAAAAAAATGAAGGCCTTTTTTAAGCCCAAATTTTTTAGATCTAAAACTCTATTTCCATTTAAAAATACATTCAAAGTTATGCTAATTTTGGAAGGGACAAACAAAAAACTGTTTTGGCTTGTGCACGGGCACCAACCACCGCCAACCACGTACCCTAAGTGGACACAAAGTATAGGGTTTATACACCACTCATATAGCTATACATTCATGTCTTGAAAACGTGGTAAATAAAAGAAACCTCCAAAACCATAAGAAAAGCAAGATGCTTTGGAACAATTTTTAAAATTAAATTAAAATGTTAAAAAACATCAATAATATAAGTCTAAGCGTGAACCTTTGTCGCCCATTGTCTTTGCCATTTTTAATAAAAACATGCGTAACTTTGTTTGTTTGTAACTCTACATTTGCAGCAAATCCTAAATAAAATATGTGTTTTCTCTATCATTTGCAAACAACACCCTCGTGTGGGTCTACTCACCACATCGTGTTGTTTTGTTTCATTCCACACTATAAAATTAATAAAAAGTCATAATAGAAGACTCTTCATCAATTTAAACTAATATACTCGACTCTCCTACGGATATAAGTAGTAGAATTTGACTGTTCAAACTTCAAACGCCTCCAAATTGGATGGTTTACCATTATCCATTTACCTTTAAAATTTAGAGTTCACACTGAGCAACCCCTACTATGTTGTTGTCATTGATTATGTGTTCATCTACTAGAGATATTAGCGGCATTGAATATATATATATATATAATTAAATTAATTTAATTTGATTTTTACAATTAAAATTTTATAATTTGACATTGTTTAAAGAGTTTAAAAGAGATACATTGACATTGTAAAAAATTTATAATTTAATAGAATATATTTTTTTATTATGTCATATAAATTTTTTAAAAATAACAGTCTTATATAATTAAATTTATAATTGTAATTGATTGATATTGTAAACTTTTTTATATTATCGGTGTATCATCTATTTTTTCTTATTTAAATAACTTATTTTACGTTAATATTATTTGATTTGATAGAATATTATACAATTATTCAAAATCTAAAACTTTTTATAGGATATATTTGATAATATCTTTGAATTCATTGTCAATAAGATTGATTTAATTCATCATTTACAAAGAATTATTTAATTTTGTAAGTGTATGAAGATTAAAAATTTAAATTTAAACTTGATATTTTTAATTATTAAATTAAAAAATAAAATCTATCACTTTGACAAAAAGGAATTCTAAGTCGGTATAACGAGGAGGTTGAAATTGGTGTGCCACATGGATGATTGTGACTACATATGCTTAGTGTGGACACATGTATATAGTGCATTTGGGGGCGATGTGGGGGACCATTATTAATCCATTTTGTGTTTGTAACGTTTCATATAAAATTCTAGTCATGGTAATAATCATGATTCTAAAGTTGGTCAAGAAGTAGAAATTATAAATAAATAAATAATAGATTTGTTTCTTCATAAAGCAAGTTGAATATAAGTGTTATAAAACCCTAGAATATATGAGAATAGCTAGGTACATTGTTTTTGTTAGATTCCTTGAAGAATGATAAACTTGTTAAATAATTGGATAAACCATCCATGATTTGGTTCTAATGTGGAAAATTTGACCGCAAGTAACTATCAAACTGATATTATACTTGATCCGATGCATGGCCAGCTCACCAAAGCCCACTTATTCTTACTATAGATGATAGACACTACTCAAAAATTATTAAAGGATCGTGTAACTAGAATTTAGATTCAATATTCCTTACTTGTGATTATAACACACTATGAATAAAAATATATAAAGTAAATGAGAGTGATAAATGAACCATACTTTTTCTAATGGAGCTTGTATTTGTGAAAATTGATAGGTGCAATACATTGAGAAATGTCTTGTTGTGCAAGGCGTCTACAATGGTTTGACTGGATATCACACAAAATGCTCTAAACGTTTTTTAATGGAAAATCAAATTACATAAACAAAGAAAAAACAACATGTTTAACTTGTACAGGAAATTGTAGCTTAAAGTTTTCAATAATGATTTGATTTTCAAACAATTATATTGGCACTTTCATTCACTCCAACACTTAAGTTAGCGGCTGTTAGATATAAAAGGTTATAAATTTTAAAGAATTATTCATTTACTCATGCGATATATGAGAATGTGTTGTCAAATTATTATTAATCATAAAAAATTAATTAATTCATATGTTTAATAGAAAAATTACATATTATATTTGTCATTATTTTTATTTAAAAGTAAATAAAGTGAAAAAGAAAAAGAAAAAAGAAAAAATAAAAAAATAAAAAAAAAATTTAAATACAGTTTCATATATTATAGTTCATATTTTTCTCTAATAAAAATATGATAAATATATTTAAATATTTTTTAAAAAGTAAAAATGACAAGAAATTATATATATATATGTGTAAAAAAAAATTATATTTTATCATATTTTTGCTAAAAAACAACAACATAAACTACACTTAAAAAAATATATCTAAATTTTTTTCTATAAATAATAAAGCATACTCATGTGATATTGGAGTTAATGTCATAGATTTATTGCTCTTCCTAAAAAAATTTGTTGAAATTAAACAATTAAAAATTTGTTTTAAATTTTGAATTAAACAAAACTTAAAGTGGTGTTTGTAATCTTGACATGGATATACCAGCAAAACAAAAGTAAAAGATAAGTATAAAATATAATCCAATAATAAAATAATAAATTTATCTATGACATGTTGATATATGCAAAAATAGAATACCTTATATTTTGTATTTTGAAATTTAATTAATTAATAAATTAATTAAATTTATTTATTTATTAAATAAAAATAAATTGGAGAGAAGAGTTAGTAAGTGAATAGTAAGTAAGTGAGTGAGTTTTTTATTGATTTAATATTTATTTAATTACTTTATTATTTATTTATTAGTTAGTTAATTAATGAACATTTTTTAATTATAATAATTATAAGAAAACGTGTAAAAATTAATTAGTTAAACAAAAGTAAAAATAAATAAATAAAATTTATTTACCATTAAATAGAAAGAAATAGGAGAGAGAAGTTGGAAAGAAAAGTTAATAAGTGAGTTATTATTTATTTAGTTAATTTATTATTATTTATTAACTAATAATATTTATTTTTATTTAATTAATTATTTATTTATTATATGTTTTGACGGAAAATTTTGATGGGAGAAATTTTTAGAATTATAATTTAGTATCGATGTTAATCGACTCTCTTGGAGGAAATGGTTATTGAGACATAATGCAAATACGAGATGATTTTTGTATGGCTAAAGCCATTTCATTTTAGTCATAAAAAGATTAAACAAATTATTTCAAAGTAAATAACGTAAAATTAGGGTTTAACATCTCTCGAGGTGTTTTTCTCTTTCTCCCTGCCTCGATTTCCATACTCTCATGTCCTGGACTTGTTTCTTTCCCAAACGTCATATAATTTTATGATGGCATGCTAAGCTCTTTTCCTTTATTCTTTTCTTTAATATTTGATTCTTCATATCCCTTCCTTCTTTTAATCAACATTGATTATTTACTTTTAGAATTAGATGCTCTTTGATGAAGCTTTAAATAGTTCTTCCAAAGTAGCCACAACGTTCTTATTAATTTAATTATTTAATTCTAGATAAACTATCAAAGATATTAATTAAAAGGTTGTTAGTGTCAGTCAATCTATATTTATTTACCGACTTATAATTTATTATCAAGTAATATTGAGTTTTTATTGTTTTCCCGGTCTTCTTTCTCCCAATAGACATCATTAACTTGATAAAGATTCATGGTCTTGTTGTTGAGACATTAAATCCCTAGAGATTTCTCCCTTTATATGAGATGAGTTTCTCCAAGGTTAGCTTGTAATAGTTGGAAATCAGGTATGACTTTCGATTGCGACATTGGCGGCGAAATTGAGAGTATAATCAAAGGCGCTTAGATAGATCTAACACATCTAGATGCAATGAAACCTCTACCCATGGATTCAAGCTACCTTGAGGAGGTGATGAAGGTGGTTGATTGATTGTTGTTTGATCAGCGATAACAACAATGGCTTCTCATGCTGCGGTGGAGCAAGTAGCTTTGGATCCTTCGATTACTTAGAAGCGTAGAAATTAGAGATCAAGAACTTCAGGAAATCAGAGTTAAAGTGATACTTAACTTAATCAAACATTGTAATCCTCGAGGCCCAAAATGGCGAGGAGTGGTCACCGAAGTCATATCGAAATGATAGGGATCATGAGACTCCATAGGGATGAGACTGTATGGTTGAAGGGATGTTTATAAGGATTGATTGGTACTACCTATTACCAACAAGATGCATCTATTTTTTAGTATCCTAATAAAGAAGAACTCTATAGTTAAGAGTGTGCTTGAATTGAAGTAGTATTTGGATGAGTGACATACTGGGATTTTTTCAGAAAGTGTGTGAGTGAGGAAAAATCATGTTAAAAATACTTGCGTTGATTTATGGGATCAGTCGGTGACCTTTAAAGCAGTTTGGAGAGTTACAAATGATATCGGAGTCAGACCACTCCTAGTACGATTTGATTCAGGACGAACCAAGCGGAATCTGACGGAGATGTAACACCTGAGGCTGATGAGTGCGAGGAGTGGTCATCGAATTCACATCAGAATGAGAGGGATCCTAAGGTTGTACAGGGATGGGACTGCATGGTTGAAGGAATACTTATAAGGATTGATTGGTACTACTTATACCAACAAGATACATCTTCTTTTTGGTAGCCTAACAAATAAGAACTCCATAGTTAAGCGTGTTTGACTTAGAGTGGTATTTAGATAAGTGAATTTTTAGGAAGTTTCACGAAAAACGTGTGTGTGAGGATAAAGCATGTTGAAAAGATATGTGTTGGATTGTGGAGTTAGTCGGTAATCCTGAATGCAATTTGAGGCATTACAAACATGAAGATTCATCATGTTCGATTTTGAGAGCTCTTGATTCGATGATATATAAAGGTTTTGAATCGATGAATCGAAGAGTAAACATGAGATCGTGGAAAATGCGAGAATAAGTCGTTTTCTACAAACGACGTTATTGTTTCGTATTTGAACCATAAATGGAGTGAGAATTAGAGATATGAGCTTCTGGTGCGGCCGAGAAGGAGATGACCTGCAAGATTAACACTCCAGCGCTTAAGTCAGTTTGTGAATGAGAAGAGTGAATTGAAATTAAATTAACCAAGTACTTGAATTGGCGTGCTCTCTATATATACAAAGTGGTTCTCGTGTGCCTAAAAAAATCTATAAAGATTAAAACTCCTTTAAAGTCGTAAGTTGGAATCCAGTATGATTGACCCAATACATAAAAAATGACCGATTATTAAATAATATATGCAAAATAATTAAAGTTTCTCATTTTCCATATCAACAAATATTATTCTTATTCGACCAAAAAAATGAAGCAAAAAAATATAAGAGATCAAGATCCATTCATAATCTAGCAAAATATTCATTTAAGGTTAAAGAAATTCCAATATCCATTGTAATAGAGTTATAAACCTCTAAAATTCAAAAGTAATACCATGAATCATACATAACATTAGTATTGCTCAATGTATTTAGGTTGAAATTTGGCATCCGACGTACCAAATCATATTCCTATGTATCAAGACATATATATATATATATATATATATATATATATATATATATATATATATATATATATATATATATATATATATATATATATATATATATATATATATATATATATATATATATATATATATATATATATATATATATATATATTATGGAGTTGATGATATGGTTTGGTTATAGCGTATGCCCATGACGAAAGAAATAAAGATGAGCATGACGAAATAGTTTTGTCAAAAATTATAGTGAGTGGTAAGAGCAAATTGAAAGTGATGTGAAACTTCAAATTTATGCAGAGAAACATGACTTACTTTGGGGAAAGAAAAGTCACTGGTTACTTAAGTAGTCTAGATTCAATGACACCAATGAATCAAGTCTACTTTCATAAAAACGACAAGTCTTGATTTGAATTTTTTGTTTTTTTAATTGAGATTAATTGGAGAAAAATAATAAGTTCCTCCTATTGTATTATGTATCAACTTGGTCTTTCATATAACTGATTTATTCAAAAAAATAACAAATTCAAATGCATCTATCGAGTTATTTTATCAAAAAAGCATCTCTTATCAATAATATTAGTTTGTTTCAAATACATCTTTGACAATCAATTTAATATCATCGCTTTTTATAAACATAAGATGATTTATCACGAAGCGAAAGAAAATCACAAATATAACAAAATAATTCAACAACACAATCTCTCCTAAATATAAAATACAACGATAATCAACAAAACACATCAAACAACACAATACAATTTTAGCGTGGAAAAATCTTTATTAGTTAGGAGTAAAAAGTTACATGTCCTGTAGGCCACCTAAATCCTCCACCAGAAATTATAATCAACAATAGATACAAATAAGATCTCTCTAACACTAGTTAGAGACATACATAAACATCTTTAAGATTTACCATCAATCTTGGAATACAACAAAAATCAAGAGAGACAAAACAACTCAAAAACACCAAGAAATCCAGAGCTCAAAGATGGAATCGACAGACCGATATTGAAAGCTCTGAATCCAATCATCATTGTTCATAATGTGCTCCTATGACTCATGCACATTGTTTCAAAATTTTAGGACGATCAGACTGTTGAATTTTGCGCAAGCTCCGATTTCGTGGGATTGAACTGTGCTGAAATTGGGACTAAAGGATTTTGATATGGTTGTTGATTTTTTTCCTCTTCTCACTTATTTTCTCTTGTTGTTTTTCACACTTGAATGAATAACCTAATTCTCTTTGTTGGGTCACTCCAAATAGGAGGGATAGCCCGACAAACTCCCTTGATCGACTAGTTGGAGGGAAACACCAATTCGGCTTCTATACGACAAAACTCAAACTTTTCCCTAGGCAACACCTTCGTCAACATATACGAACCATTATCATCTGTTTGAATCTTCTCAAGCTCCATTAACTTGGAATCTAACTCATCACAAATCCAAGGATAACGAACATCAATATGCTTTAACCTCAAGTGAAAGAAGGAATTCTTCGATAAGTGAATAACATTTTGATTATCACAAAATAAGACATACTTTTCTTGTTTCACACCAAGTACCATTGCAAATTTCCTCAACCATAAAAACTCTTTTGACGCTTCTATGGTGGCTATAAACTCAACTTCGGTAGTAGAGAGTGCAACACACTTTTGCAACTTAGATTGCCAAGCCACGGTTCCCCCGACAAAAGTCACCATATACCCCGAAGTGGATTTTCGATCAACATAGGCTTCTTGCATCCCAAAGTTGGTCTCAAATTTGAAGTGTCACGCAAATATCTCATCACCCACTTCATGGCCTTCCTATAATCTTTTCTCGGATTTAAGAGATAACGACTCACCATTCCTGCAACATGAGCAATATCTGGTCTTGTACAAACCATAACATACATCAAACTACCAACGACCGACGAGTATGGAATATTCTTCATACTCAACTTTTCTTCATCAGTAAATGAACATAGTTTATGATTAATCTTGAAATGAGAAGCAAGTAGAATGCTCACCGCTTTACCCTTATCCATACTAAAACACCGAAGAACTTTCTCCACATACATTTCTTGTGATAAGTATAACTTCTTCTCATTTGGATCTCGAACAATTTCAATACTAAGAATTTTTCGAGTCTCTCCTAAATCCTTCATAGCAAAAGATTAACTCAAAGTGTTCTTCAACTCTTTAATTCTTGAAATATGTTTTCCAATAATTAGCATATCATCCACATAAAGCAATGGAATAATGAAATCACCTTCGAAGACTTTCCGGAAAAACACACAATGATCGGTCTTAGTCATCTTGTACCCATGTTCAATCATCACTGAGTTGAATTTTTGATACCATTGGAAAGGTGCTTTTTCAAACCCTACAGACTTTTTACCAATTTGCAAACATAGTCTTATTTTCCTTTCTCTCGGAATCTATATGGTCGCTCCATGTAAATTTCTTCATGTAGATCACCGTGAAGGAAATCAATTTTCACGTCCATTTGCTCTACTTCCAAATAAAGACTAGTGGATAGCCCAAGAACTACTCGAATAGATTTCATCTTCACAACCGGAGAAAAAATCTCGCCAAAGTCAACACCTTCCCGTTGTTTAAAACCTTTTACCACCAAGCGAGCCTTGTATCTTCTTTGAGAAGTACACTCATCTTGCTTAATCTGATAAACCCATCTATTCTTCAATGATCTCTTACCCTTTGGCAACTTCACTAACTCAAAGGTATTATTCTCACGAAGTGATTGAATTTTATCCTCCATGACATCCATCCACTCCTTTTTGTTCTCATCCTCTAAAACTTCTTTAAAGCATTCGGGTTCTCCTCAATCGGTAAGAAAAACATACTCGTTCGAGGGGTATCGAACGGATGGCCTTTTATCACGAACAAACCGCCTCAACTCATTAGAAAAAACTGGTTGATCAACACTTTCTATCTCTTGATCAACCTCATTTTCAACAACGTCTTCGGTAGAACCTATATCAACAATATCATTAGGATTTAAAACATTATAAAAATTTAAATCCATACCTGGATTTTGAATAGGAACATTTTAGAAAGTGATAGAGATTGGATAAATAATATTTTAGTTTGTATCAACCATTTTTTCATCTTCAAAAATTGGATCTTTATTCTCAACTTTGTCGATATCCTCAATCGTATAATCTTTCATGAATACGAAACCACGACTACATATAAGCTTTCGTTTAACTGGATCAAAGAATAAATATCCAAACTCATCAAGTCCATACCAAACAAACACACATTTCTTCGACTTCTCATCCAATTTCGATCTCTCATCCTTCGGAATATGCACATAAGTCATGCATCCAAACACCCCAAGATGGTCGTAGGAAACATCTTAACCACTCCAAACATGATTTGGAACATCAAACTTCAACGAAACACATGGAGTGAGGTTTAAAATATGTACAACCATGCTCAATGCTTCTCCCAAAAAGTATTTTGACAACTTTGATTGAGAAACTAAACATCTCAGCCTTTTCACCAAAGTTCTATTCATTCTTTCAGCTAACCCATTCAATTGTAGTATCTTTGGAGGAGACTTTTTATGACATATACCTTGATCTTGACAATACTTGTCGAAAGGTCCAACATACTCTCCCTTATTATCGGTTCAGATACACTTTAGCTTCTTTGTTGTTTCTCTTTCAACTGATTCTTGAAACGACTTGAAGGTATCTAACACTTGATATTTTATCTACAAGGTATAAACCCGTGTTTTTCAAGAACAATCATCAATAAAAGTCATACAGTAATATGCACCACCAAGTGACCGTGTCTTCATCGGAACATACTGTAGCGGTAAAAATGTTGAGACTAAGCCATTGGATTGACTTGACTCGCACATATCAAATGAAAATCGCCACCGTGCTTTAGTGTTTCCAAAGGAATGGGAAAAGAGCGAATAACCCAAAAAGAGGGGGAGAGAATCTAAGTTCGGGGGTTGGTTATGCAAAGGAAAGGTATTAGCACCCTAAACATCTAAGGTACTCCACAGGAACCTCTTTGAAAATTTGTGTATTTTGGCTATAAATATTGTATACAAAAAACAGATTGTGGCGATGAGAAAAGAAGTATTTTTTACAATTTTTGCACCCGCCGCGGTTGCGAACCTTTAGTGCCTACGTACCACCTTCTGTGCAATACGGGATCAAGGTACTCGTAGTTCACCTTTAAATTTTTTAAAACACAAATGTGTTGGTTAATTTTAAGGGAAGAGACATCATCGTCTTATCCGAGTGGAAGAACATACTTACTACCCACGATTATGAGAAAGGAGAATTTACGTCATCTCAAAGTGGAGGATATAGATTGGATTTCAAAATCAACAAAGCTTCACTCAACACTCAAGTGGAAAATATCTCACTTTACTACATATCGTAGAAGTATAGTAGCTCGCATCACTACAAGGACTGACAAGAGTCTAATCTTTTGAGAAAATTTTAAGATAAAAAGCTAAAATGGCAAAAGGGTTTGAATGAGATTGATTGACTTTTAGTCTTCTCACAAAAAATGTCAAAGTATTATTAAGTTGTTTAAATTTGATTAAGAAAATATATTGAAAATTCATGGACCTAAGTCCAAGTTTATTGTGAAAGCGATTCAAGTTTGGAAAACAAGAATAGTTTTAAAAAGGAGGGAGAATATTTTTTTGAAATTAAAGAAGATGGGAGGATATGAAGGGACTATCCTAAAGCATAAGGTAAAAGCTAGGGAAAAAAACTATCTAACCAACAAGAAACCAACACTTGACATAATAAGTCAATGTAGAATTCCCTTCCTTTGGATTGAACCCAAACAAGTAAAGATAATAAACCTCTTAAGGAAACCAAGCTTCAAATGTATTAAGTGTTCACAAAAATTGGAAAAAGTAACGACTGTATACAGATGAGTTCCCAACCACAGACAAGGCACATAATCATAATAACCTCCAGACAAAGAAAACAAGCAACCCAATGTCTTGGGGGTAAACCCTAAGAACTCCAGACAAATTTACAATAGAAGTCACAAGGTCTCAAGGATGGTCAAGGTCTTTACTCCTAAGTCCAAGAAGTCCATAACTCCAAAATTCCATGGATAATAACCAAATAGTCCAAGTAACATTAAAGTTTTTATTATTCAAGTTGGTTATTAGGTATCTTCAAAAAGAAAATGAAAGCTTAAGTGGGCAAAATAAAAATGACATAAAGATAAATGCTCAAGTGAGCAAAGATGAAAATAGTATGAAATGTAAATGCCAAAATAAATGGTGCTTAAAGTAAGGACATAAAGTAAAAGCATAAAAATAAAAGTCAATTGTTAATGGGTTAGAAATTAGAGGTTAGTTGAATGACCATCTTGAAACTTGCATTTGAAAACTCATTATAAGATTGATAAAATCAAAGCCTCTCAACAACAAGTTTCATTTACTTTTTGTCAAGTATATCATTCATTTCAAATTCTCAAGGCAACAACAAATGATCAACGATATTTAAATTATTCACTTAGACCAAAGTTAATGAAGGCTCATTAGAGGATTGATAAGACCAAAGCCTCCCAACAACGCTCCTCAAGGTTATTGGACCAAAGGTTTCAAATTAAACATACTTGAGCTTGAAAACATAGGTTTGAGCCACGAATGACCATTTCTCGAATCGGGACAAAATTTAGCGCTATGTTAAACAATCGTAAATGAACTTATATAGAAGTCACACCTATTTTGAGGCCGGTGAATAGCAATCTATATGGCATATGTTTGGTGAGATGATATGTAGATCATCTTCTAACAGCATGTAGCTCAAATGAGAAGGGGATAAGATGAAGAGGGAGAGGATGCATTGTATGAAATTAGGGTTTCAAATATCATTAACATCATTCATCCATTTTGGTGGATTTGGTTTCTCAACCTATCAACACCCAAGATCCAATGAGGTTGAAGAATTTGTCACCAAATAAAGTCCAAGTCAGAATCAAAATAAAAAACAATAAAACAATATTTAAATAAAACAATGTTTAAATGGTTAATAAATGAAAAATGAATGGTAAAATACACAAAGCATATTAAAACACTAAATAAAAATCCTAAAAAATAGTCAGAGGTCAAACATGATTTAATATAGGTTGACGGATTTTTTCATAATTTTTTAAAGTCAGAAAATATTTTTAAAATTGAAAAAAGTAAGCAAAATAAACCAAAATTTGTGAAAAATAGTAAAATCAGAAATAAAATAAAATGAGGTCAACAATATTTGTCAAAAGACCATTGGATCCTTCTATAATTTTTTTTCCAGAATTTAAAAATCAAGGAAAATATTTTAATCAATTAAAACAAGTTAATTAAAATGAAAAATTATAAAAAATATCAAATTATAAAATAAAATTGTGAAAAAATAAAAGTCAGAAAGAGAAAAGTCCAAAATATTTTTAAGAATATTTTTCAGATTTTTTGAGTCAGAAATAGATTTTTTATGAATTTTTAAAGTTTAAATCAATTAAAATATAAAATAAGAAAATAAAAATAAAACCAAAAAGATATAGACCATTGGATAAATGTCAAAATGCGTTAGTAATCAAATCCAAGGGATATGGCGCGCTGTGCATATCATGGTTATTAGTGAATAAACCACTGGATCAATTATTAAATCAGATTTTAAAAAAATAAGTGGCACCTTATCATTGGTTGAGAGATGACACGTTGGTCATCTTCAACCTCTAGCCACGCGAATTGCAGGTCTCTCAAACTGTAAAATCAAGAGCTCAGACCTATGCCATTCGCTTTGTCTCATCAAGACGAAGACAATTGTACCCTCGCGAAATTTTTTTTAAGGTGTAGCTCAACCGATTTGCAAAAAACAAGAAGAAAAAAGTTGAATAGGGATTTGAAAATTCATGGCCAAAACTCACTTCCAGTTGAAAACAAATGACACGATGATTATCAGAATTATGAAAGCTTTATTGTGGTAGTAAATTTTGAGAGAACTGACGAAGGAACCTACCTATTGAAGTTCAAATTCAGAGCTCTGAAACTTGACTTTGCTAGCATGATTTAGGATGTTTCAAGGCTTGGTTCTTCTTCTGTTAGCTTCAGGGAAGTTCAAGGATGAAGAATTAGCAAAGAAAATGGATTGAAGAAGGTTGTAAAACCAAATTCGAAGTTGCAGAAATGTGGGTTAGGGAGAGAGTTTGGTAAGGTGATTCTGGTTGTTCAAGCTTGAGAAAATGAATGCAATATGTCCCTCTATTTATATAAGAGTGAATGGTGAAAAGAATGGGAAGCAATAGTGAGGTTTAGAGGGAATATGAAGGAAGCCCGAAAGTGAGAAAAATGTGACTTGAATTTGCTCAAAACTCAGCTAACTCTTGCGTTTTGAACCTTAATTCAACTTTGGGAACTTGGTTAAACATTTTGAAATCAAAAAGGCGTGCTAATTTGGTGTTTAGAAGCTGGATTATGGATTTCAAATTCTGACTTGAAGTGAAACTTCAATTCCAAGGTACCCACTTTGAACTAATGGTACCCACAACTCAAGTTTTCTTAGGCCATAATTCTTGAAGCATTTGAAAGATAAGGTCACAATATTTATAATGTGCAAAGAGTGAGATTAATTGGATGCTTGAGCTAAGAGTTGTGATGCGTCAAAGTTGAGAAAAATATGTTGACTTTTTGTACTTAGAAAAATTCTAAGTTTTTCTTCAAAAGTGACCTATAATGTTTTAAGTTCAAACAAGTCCTTCCTCCAAAATTGAGCTTTGATCATTGATGCTAGCTTGAAGTAGACTTACCAAAGATAATTGTGAAACTTGAATCACTCAAAAATATCAAGTATTGAAGAAGTTATGGCCTTCTGAAATTAGTGAAAATCCATGAGATGACCTATAATATTTTGAGTTCTTAGGGTATCTTTCACCCATTTTCAAGTCTTGCACATAAAAGAAGAGTTAAAGTTCACATCCTTAAGATCATTATGGAAAATGAAAAGGCTCAAGGAGATAAAGATTGACCAAGTTATGATCTTTTGAAGTCATATAAGGGAATTTGATGGCCTATCTAGAGGACATGTAATCTTTCTCAATCATCATGAATCTTCCACACAAAGTTTGCTTGAAACTCTTGAAGTAATTTGTTGATAACCCTTTAAAGAGAATCACATCTTTGGAATCATTAAAAAATCATAAAATATAAACAAGATATAACCCTTAGAAGTTCAAAACCCTAGATCATAAAGCACCAAAATGACTTGGAAACCCCTTTCAAATTTGACAATATTTCTTGCACAATCACTTTTTCCATGTGAATAGAAGTTATGGTGGATGATAATAAGAAACCATAGAAATAATAACCACTTCCAAATATTAATAATTGAGAGAGTTATTCACTTGTAATCAAGGAATCAAGAACTTGTCCAATTAGGCCAAACTTCTTCAATCAATTCTTGCATCTTTTGACTTCTTTTGACAAATTGAGGCATGATGAATCATAGTAGACCTTGTCATGATATTACTTTAAAGCACTCTCAGAGATGAATCTTGAATCTCAATGAATCTTTGTTGAAGAAGGCATGGAAATAAACTTATGAACCTATGCATCAACCTGATGAAATGTGTTATGCCTTCACCTATGGTATCATTAATTAGAGCAAACATTCATTGTATTAATTAGTTAAAAGTTAATCAATACAAAAACTATATGATCACAATATACAAATTAAGGTGCTTGGTGATATCTCATGAGCAAACCTAAATATAGGGAGAAGAGCCAAACCCTAGTGTGATCTTGTTGTGATTGTGTTGATATGAGATGATAGAGGAATCTTAGGGGCAAAAATTGGGGTACAAAAGCTTCCCTTATTTAAGTGTCTTCTATCCGGAGATACGAAGGTTAAAATCTTCGTGTCGACGAGATTGAATATACTTAAATATAAAAAATCCCTATTTTTGGTCCTAAGAGGCCATGCAATGCTTATGATTGTTCATGCAAACAAACAAATCAAAAGGTGACACGAGACACTGCTGAGGAAACATAAAATAAAATAAAGGATCCAAAAAAGAAGAAAAATTCAACGAGGAAAATAAATTACTGGTGAACAGAAGACTCGACACTATTGGAGTAAAGCCCAAGGAGGAGAAACGGAAACATAAACTCAAATATTGAGGAGAGAAAGTAAAGGATAACAGTGATCGACAGATAACTGCAAACTACCCACTCACAGAGAAGATAGAAAAAAGTAACGTTGACTCACATGGAAAAGAAATGGTAAGATAATACCGGTAAATACTAATATTAGGTTAGGTCTCAAATGATTAATATCAGTACTTATGACTGGAAACATATGAATTCTTTAGAGAAAAGTGAGTCTCAACGACAAACCATATCCCATAATGATGAGACTACCATTCATCAGAGTAAATAAAATCTCAACAATAAACTATCTCTCATAATGATGAGACTACCATCCATTGGAGTAACAAAACTCAACAAAGAACTATCTCTTATAATGACGAGACTACCATCCATTGGAGTAAAAAATATCAACAACGAACTATCTCCCATAATGACGAGACTACCATCCATTAGAGTAATAAATCTCAACAATGAACTATCTCCCATAATGACGAGACTACCATCCATTGGAGTAACAAATCTTAACAACAAACTATCTCTCATAATGACGAGACTACCATCCATTGGAGTAACAAACATGAATCTTCTCTGGGAACTAACAAATTTACTGGGGAAGTACATGTTGCTCAAATAAAGAGACATGTCATCTGCTGTTATAAGAAGGAAGTGCGACAATGCTGATGGGAAATGAATCTTGGTTTCTCTGGGGAAATGCTAATACAGTCCTGCTGAGGAGATAAAGTTTTCTCGTGCCAAAATAAACGCACATCCTCAAACCCGGGCTTAAAGCCTGCAAAAATCCTAATAATAATATCGCTGGGGACTACAGATTCAAACCAGAAATAAACAAGAGCGAAAAAGTCAACCAAGATAACACCTGATGAGAAATAAACTCAAAAGGGAAAACTGGATCTATCCAGATAATGAGTCGAATAAGAAGGATAAATAAAAATTCTTCCACGAGGGATAACTCAGTGGGGAAATTGAAAGAATATACATTTTCTGCTTAAGGTCGACACACTATTGGAGAGAGAGTAACATAACTTTACAAAATAGGGTAATATGCCAACAAAATATTAATGAATGCAAATGAGCAAATGAATTTTAATTCAGCTATGCATGATATATGTATGAATGTATGAATATTATTATGTATATGCTGACAAAACAGACATCCAACACTGGGGATAACCAGACAAAACCAGCTTGGGTAAAGTCAACACTCGGCTAAATCATATCCATGATAAAAATTTCATAAGAAAGTAAGCACCAACTGAGGAAACAAGTTCTTATCTCACAGATTAACTCCTTTGGGAAGAAACACAACCTGAAAGATAAACAAGTCAAAACAGTGAACCAAAACAGACACAAGGATAACCTCTTCCTTCAGGCTTCACCGGGGAATATCACATAGACTTCAATGGGGGAAAACAATGTTTCAAAGTCTATATTTCCACTGGAGATAAAAATATTGACTTCATTAGGGCAGATGAAAACCACTTTGTCAAGATATCGACTGCGGATCTCGTGCTTACATCCATGGGGAGGATCATACCACATCGTCAAGGGGAGTCCCAAAATACATTCTTCATTATCAAGAGCGATGATTACACAAACTTCCTTGAGGAGAAATTATGAAACCACATGGGGATAACAACTTCCAGAGAGAAACATTAACTCAACTTTAATTGAGGATTTAAGAAGTCAAACAATACAGCAAGAAGTCAAAATTATGGGGATTTTAAATCAGCCCCAACACTTGGCGGGAGAAAAACCAAAAAGTTGACAACTGTTTCAACACTTCTTAGAAAAGATACTGCCAATGTTTAGTTGTCTGAGAAACAAACAACAATAATAATTCCATTACTATGAAGAGTGATGCTTTGCAAATGATTCTACCTCCACACTCAAAGGGAGAAGGAACTTCCGTCATATGAGTGAAGACCTTACTGGGGAATCTGGGATAGAGGCTTCAGACCATGCAAAACCCAAAATCAAAATAATCATCCTGAAGGAAAATAAATGAACCAAGACTTGACTGGGGAAAATGCAATTACAAATCCAACACCACACCATACATCAATTGGCATCATTTCAAACTATTTTGGAAACACAAGAAGATCAAATGGATATCAGCAAAAGTGACCTGAAAGAACTCTTCTAGGGAATATATACTTCCAAAACTTTCAAAGTTCGTCCATCCTTGGAATCACTATTTTTGTTTTTCTTGAATCACAAAAAATCTAAAGTAAAAATTAATTTGTAAATTCTTTTCAAAAATGATTTTGTTGATTAATCTATTTGTTTTGAAAATTACTATCAATAATAAATGGAATATTTGCAAGCAGAATAAAATAAGAATTACAAAGAATTGGATAAAAGCTCAAACTTTATTAATAGAATGGTAGTCTATGAATGGCGAGACCCCATAGATGATTACAAAGTTTGGAAAATGGTAATATATTGGAAAAGATACATTGAAATATAATGACCACTATTGCTCTGTGCTAGGGATTTTAGTTGTTAAAGACATATAGTGCTTATATCCTTATCTAGGATGATTATCTTTTAGTTTCTAAACTATAGAGATAGATTTAGAGCTGACATCTACTTGGGTATTAGAGCTTAATGCCTCTGTGTGGTTATGTTGTGCTGAGAGATTGTCAGTGCAATTACATATTTGTCTCTTGTGTTGTTGATGAGGTAGAGAGATCATTTCCTTGGTAATACATTTGTTCTCTCGATTTGGGTTAGAAATTACTTAGGTTGTGAGTGATACGTGGTGACATTGATGAGTATTGTTAGATTTAATGTAATTAGTCGATAGATTTAAGTTTGTGATGAGTAGATTATATGAAGGTTTGTTAAGTTATTCCTTAGTTTTTACTTTTATTTACATTTATTTTCTGTTAATAACATTTACTTTACAAAACCCATTCAATCCCCAAAATCATTAACGAGAGAGTTGTTGAACGAAAATTCAATAACCAACCTCTGTGGGTACGATAAATTCCGAGATAAATATTTCCAAAACTTTTGTTGCTTGCCGCTACACCGCTCCAACATAACACCCCACATAGAGAAAGGTCACGGGGGAAGAAATAACATTGAGAAGTGTCGTAGGAACATGAATTTTGTCAGCATAAATCTAACACTTATGGCACTTCTTTGCAAATTTATAACAGTCAGATTCCATTGTCAGCCAATAATAACCTTCCCTAAGCATCTTCTTTGCCATCGAATGTCCATTGGCATGAGTGCCAAAGGAACCTTCATGGATTTTATGCATCAACATGTTTTCTTCGTGTCTATCCACGCATCTGAGCAAGACCATGTCATAATTTCTTGTGTATATCACATCTTCATTGAGGAAAAAGCTGCATGCCAACCTTCTCAATGTCTTTCTATCTTTGTTTGACACACTAGCCGGGTATTCCTGAGTTTTGAGAACATGCTTGATATCATGATACCAAGGTTTTTCATCTGACGTTCCCTATGTTGCAAACACTTGAGCTTGTCTATCCAAACGTCAAACTGTGATACGAGGAACATCGTTCCAAGTATTTACTTGATACATAGAAAGAAAAGTGGCTAAAGCATCTAACATCTGATTCTCATCTCTCGAAATATGATGGAATTCAACTTTATTAAAGGGTAATAATCTTCTAGCATAGTCTTTATAGGGATTCAAGCCAACATGACGAGTATCCCATTCTCCTTTAATCTGATTTATTACCAAAGCTAAATCACCATATACATCTAGAATTTTGATTCTGAGATCTATAGCCTCTTCGAGACCCATGATACAAGCTTCATACTCTATCGTATTATTGGTACAATCAAATGCCAATATTGCTGTAAAAGGGATATGCGGTCCATGAGGAGTGATAATCATAGCACCAATTCATTTCCCAAAAGCATTTACAGCTCCATCAAATACCATACCCCACCAGGATTCAGGATCAGGACCTTCCCCGGGAAAAGGTTCATCACAATCTTTTATTTTAAAAAACATCACATCCTCATCGGGGAAATCATATTTAACCGACTGATAATTATCAACTGGTTGGTGAGCAAGATAATCTGCCAACACACTATTTTTTATAGCCTTTTGAGTATGGTATTCAATATCAGATTCAGAAAACAGCATTTGCCAATATGAAATTCTTCCAGTAAGAGTAGGCTTTTCAAAAATATACTTAATTGGATCCATTTTAGAAATCACCCAAGTAGTATGATTTAACATATATTTCCGCAACCGTTTTTCCGCCCAAGCCAAAGCACAACCTGTTTTTCCAATGTATAATACCGTGACTCATAGTCAGTAAACTTCTTGCTGAGATAATAAATGGCATATTCTTTTCTCCCTGTTTCATCTTGTTGTCCCAAAATACAGCCCATAGAATTTTCTAACACTGTCAGATACATAATCAATGGTCTTCCTTCAACAGGAGGGATCAAGATAGGAGGTTCAAGCATATACTTTTCAATGCTTTCAAATGCCCTTTGGCAATCATCTGTCCATACACAACCTTGATCTTTCTTTAACAACTTAAAGATCGTCTGACATGTTGCAGTCATATGGGAGATAAATATGGAAATGTAATTTAAACGCCCAAGGAAGCCTCTAACTTTATTTCCAGTTCTTGGTGCAGGCATTTCTTGAATTGCCTTAACTTTATCAGGATCAACTTCAATTCCTTTTTGGTTGACGATGAAACCTAACATTTTCCTAATCGGACACCAAAGGTGCATTTATTTGGATTTAAATAGAGATGATACTTCCTCAAACGCTGAAACAATTTCAACAGATCTTCTATATGTGCTTCCTCAGTCTGGGATTTGGAAATTATATCATCAACATAAACCTCAATTTCTTTGTGCATCATATCATGGAATAGGATTGTCATAGCCTTCTGGTACGTTGCACTAGCATTCTTCAACCCGAAAGGCATCACCTCTGTAATGGAATGTTCCCTAGGGTGTGATGAAAATTATTTTTTCCATGTCCTCAAGAGCCATTCTTATTTGATTATATCCTAAAAATCCGTCCATGAACGAGAATACTTTGAATTTTTCTGTACTATCAACCAACATATCAATATGTGGCAATGCGAATTCATCTTTTGGACTAGATTTATTTAAATCTCTATAATCAACGCACATGAAAACTTTTCCGTCTTTCTTTAGTACTGGGACAATATTGGAAATCCACTGAGGGTACACTGATGTCACAAGAAAACTAACATTAATCTGCTTTAAAACTTCTTTTTAATTTTCACTGCTATATTAGGGCGAGTTCTTCATAATTTCAGCTTAATTGGTGGGCATTCTGGCTTTAGCGGCAAATGATGTTCCACATTATCAGTATCCAACCCCAGAATGTCTTGGTAGGACCAAGAAAAAATGTCTACATACTCTTTCAATAATTCAATCAATCTGCTCTTCACGCTGGGATGAAGCAATGCTCTAATCTTGACTTCTTTTTGATCTTACTTTGTACCCAAATTAATAGTATCCAACGGCTCTTTATATGGTTGAATGGTACTTTCCTCGTGCTCAAGCAACCGTGAAACCTCTTCTGGGATTTCATCTTATCCTTCTTCTTCAGCCACATATGCAGGATATTCAAAGTTGGGAGAGGGTGCAGGGTCATTGTATTCAACGGTTTTTTTTAATTAATCTGCACATATGATTTATGATTGCTTTTATAAACTGACACATATAGCAAGTGATTATGCAGATCTATTTACAGTTATTATTTATTTTGAAAGGATTTTTTTGATTACCATTTTCCAAGAAAAAAGCAAAGAAAAAGACACAATTTTGGAATCAAAAACAACTTTTATTAATGATTTTAAAGATCAAAACACAGATATGCCCATACAATATTGTTGTACCCCAAAATTTGCCCTCGCAATTTTTCAAGAAATCTCAACTTCAGGCATTTCGTGACTTTTCAAACTGGCTCAAGAATCGGACAAACGGACTTTTCTCGCCAGTCAAACAAAAATTAGGGTTTTATTGATTTTTAGGACTCTGGATTGCTTCAAATAATTGGCTTAGGGTTTTGGTTGATTCTGGCTCAATTTTGATCAGGTGGACGTTCTTTGGCATTGAATCAGGAATTAAGGTTTTGTGGGCATATTCGCAGAAGGATTTAAATTCCACAGCACTTTGCAGTTTATTCCGAGATTCGGGTTGAATTCGCATTGTTTCGATTTAATCAGTAAAAGAGGCAGTGGTTTGAATTCACGTTGTTTTGTTTGAGCCAGTCAAAAGAAATATGCAGTTTGGATTTACAGTGCTTGGTAAGAAATCAGCAAGAAAGGATTGCGTCTGACCGGTTATTGCGTTCGACTGTGCGTTGCTTTGGATGATGGAGACGTCAAGTTCATTTATTTTTGATCGACGAAGAATCAATGTTTAGTTGATTATTTATGGTTCTAAGAATTAAATATTTGAAATTTAATTTTCATTTTATTTAATTTAAGGAACTATAAATAACAAGTAAATAATTGAAAAGGGATAAAAAGAATTAAATGGATCAATAGAATTTTTTATTTCATATTTAAACATTTGTTACAATTATTATTTAGATACAAGTATTTATTTACAAAGTATTTAAAATAATAATAGTTACAAGGATTAAATTGAAAATAAAACTATCCTATTTTTCTAAATATCTTCTAAATCCTTAATTCTTCATTCTTCACTTTATACCTCTCCATCCAATTATTCATCTGCAAAAGAAAAGGAAAAGTCAAAAAAGCAGTTAAATTGAAAAGACAGATAAAATTTGCAATCATCATTAAGGGCCACTGACTGGGATCAGTTAACCCTCTCTGCAAATCACGGGATTTCTCCTGGTTCACAAAGAGGGAAGAATTTTATTCATTTAATCATGAATGCAAAATGTCAAAATGCATAAATTCAAAATATCAAACTGCATAGTTCAAGTTCAACCAAACTGAAAATCCAAAAGTATCAAACTTGCTGTCAAAAAAGTACAAAGTCTACTCAAGGCTGTCATGAAAAGATTTGGCAAAGATATGGAAAGTTCACAAAGTACCAAAGCTGTCAAAGAAAGATAAAGATGCAGAAGAAATCTTTTATGCAAGCCAACTACACTTTCATCATTTCCCAGTGGCCACTTTCAGAATTAAGTACAGAAAAGCATAGTTTAATATTTAAAAACTGTACTGAGAGAGAGAAAAAGAAGAGATAAGATGCAGGTTTTCAGGCTTAGGCAACATAAGTCAGAAGAAGAGGAAAAATAATAGGCAACAGGGGCAACTAAACCCTAGGCCTCAGAAGAAGCTCTTCATCATAGGCATCTCAAAGCAACAATTCAAGACAACAAGTCAGAAGAAGAGAGAGACGTTCAAGGCAACATGCAGTAGAAGAGAAGAGATAAAGAAGTGAATCTTTTTAAAAGAGGGTTTTTCAGTGCAACTCATCATTAAACCCAATAAACAAAAGAAATATACAAAGATACCAGGGTCTCAAAGCAAGCTAGCGTCTTCACCGTCCCTCCATCATCAAAGGCCCTCCAAATGCCTCCTAATCACCTCCTCCAACGAAGGTAACTCGTTTTATATTTCTCTTCGTCCCTCGAACAAAAAAAGAGCGAATACTCATAATCCGTGACACAAAGCTAAACATGCAAGACAAATTATTGAAACCCTAAAAAGAAAAGAGATAAAAAACGAAATTTAAACCTTGAATGAATCGTCACGCGCTTAACCTTGGAGAGAAGGTGTTGATGGCGTTGGTGGCCTGAGCGAGTGAGACTCAGGAGCATTTGGGCATGAGAAAGACGAACGGAGAAGACAACGAAACTCCATGAACAACGTGCCGCTGCAAACCCTAGATTTCGTTCCCAATTGAAAACATTCCACAAACCCTAAAAAATGTTCTGAATTCAAACGTGGGCCTTGCCCGTTCCTACATGCCTAAAGCCCATTAACAAACTCAACCCTTTCCTTCTAGTTAATTAAAATATCCTTTACATAACAATTAAGAATCCCTTTTTTCTACTTTTGTTTCTTGATTTTTATTTAAACATACTTTTTCATAAACAATAAAGATACATTTTTTTATCATATAATAAAAATTGAAAAAATACCTTTTTTATTCTTTTAATTAAAATATATTTTTGTACATAACAATTAAAAATACATTTCTTTTTTAATATACATAATTCAATTCATGACAAATGAAAAATACTTTTTGTATACATAATTAAAATTTAGACATATTTTCTTTTCTTAAAACATCATTTTTATACATAATTTAATTAGAACTTGAACATTCAATTAAAACATTTCTTTTGTACATATTAAAAATATACAAATCAAAGATTCATTAAACACATATTTAGGTCAAAACAAATACCTTAATACATGTTCAAATTTCACCTTTCCGCATCTGTAAATAATCACATATACATATACATCTCACACTTACACAATACAAATACACAATATATTGCTCCTATACGCACTTGTTTATCTTACGCATTGATATACATTATTTACATTTGATCGCAAGTTCGATTTGGTTGTAACTTATTGGATGCTATAAGTCTCATCCCCATTCATACACATGTACCCCCACTCCCGGATACTATCTTGTAATAGCGTAGATTTTACATTTTTCGCAATTTACCGCTTTCAATTATACCATGGTTAGACCTAGGGTTTGCATGTACATAAAATCAAACGCTAGATAACCTAATACAAGACAAATACATGAAATCAATACACAATCACACTTGCACCCTCTAGGGTAGTCCCACATGTTGCCTTCTAAAATGGGCCATGCTTGCACGTCGAGAATCTTTGGCAAAACAAAATCAAAATGATCATAAGTCCCTCAAAATGTTGCCTAAACGGAATGATCATAGTCCCTTCAAAACAAATTGCCAAAGACACTTGGCATCATTGCATTCATGGTCCATACGACGACCCGCGCCCGCCCCGAATAAACTTCCTAAACGCAAGATTGTCCATCAAAATTCAATGGTGGAACAAAATTGTTAAAAAGGGGTTAAAACATAACAAAAACCTTTGAGTACAATAGGGTAGGCAAAACTCTTAGTTACTTGAGATCGACTTGCAAAAACACTTGCCTTCTTTTCAAAAAAACCATAATCCACAACACTTTCAAACAAACTCTCAAAAACATTTGAAACATCTTTTCGAAAGGATACACACTTTTGTAAAACACTCAAACATGAGTCAAATACATTGGTCGCCTAAGACAAGGCATCTCTTCAAAAACATTTTCAAAACACACACACACACACACCATTTTCAAGCAATCGAAAAACAAGGCAAGTGATCTAAAAAACCAAGTAACTAAGAGCCCATGGATAACCATGGATGAAAAGGGTGCTAATACCCTCCCTTTTCATAATCTACCCCCCGAACCCACGAAATATCTCAAAAGGTTTTTGCTGTGCTTTTTTTAACCTTTCCTTTAGGATAAAATAAAAAGTCGGTGGCGACTCTTGCTCAACCGCACAAGTGCAAATACGAACGCAAAACACTAGTCAGTTCTCCCACCGTATCACAAATATCAATACTTTCACCTTGAGCAGAGTGAATGATTTTTGAAAAGATTAACAAAAACAAATTACTTTGAAACATGAATGCAAGAGGGAACATCAATAGTGATCCAATTTTGGACTCTGGCTCCATGTGTCACGTAGTTCGGCATCTCTTGCTCTAATTCACCTTCCAGAATAGAATTGATCATATGAACAGTTGGATGAAGGTAACCTTCACTGTGAAAGATATCTTGATATTTGCCCAAAGCAGAATTTGGCTTCATAATCTCACCTTTATTATTCTTCACAAAGAATCCCAAATCAGCTCTATTCTTATTCACAGGTGGATCAACAATCTTCCCCCATGCCTTGCTAGGGTCATTATGCACTACCTATTGAGCATCCTTAAATGAGGCTATGGAATCCTCATTTTTCCTCACATTATCAATGGATAAAGTTTGGAACTGAGTTCCAACAACAACTTCATCCGTTTCCATAACACGGATAGAGGATAAATGAGATATTAACAAAGCATGTTCTCCATTAATGATGACCACCTTTCCTTCACGAACAAACTTCAGTTTCTGGTGCAAAGTTGAAGTAACAACCCCTACCTTGTGGATCCATGGTTTCCCCAGTAAATAGCTGTAAGTGGGAACAATATCCATAACCTGGAAAGTAATCTTAAATAAGTGCGGGCCTATGTGAATAGGCATATCTACTTCTCAGATGACAAACTTCCTTGATCCATCAAAAGCTTTCACAATTATTCCACTCGGGCGCATGAAATTTCCCTGGTACTCCAGCTTCATAAGTGTACTCCTCTATATGACATTCAAAGATGACCCATTGTCAATCAACACATTGGATAAAGAGTCATTCTTACAATTCATGGAGATATGGAGAGCCAGGTTATGATTCCTTCCTTCACCAGGAAATTCATCATCACAGAAACTCAGGTTATTACAGGATGTGATATTCCCTAGGACACTACTGAATTGGTCCAGAGACATATCACTTTCCATGAAAGATTGATCCAATACTCTCATCAAAGATTCCCTATGGGTAGAAGAGTTTATTAGCAAATCTTGAATAAATATCTTATATGGAGTCTGCAACAATTGATCTACGATCTTGTAGCCGCTCATCTTGATAATCTTTAACACATCGTCTACATATTTTTCTAGAGTAGTACCACTAGATTCCCCCACTACTTTCTTAGGTTCAGTACTTTCAACAACCTTTTTGTCAGTGTTAACATTTCCTCGAGTGACAGGTGCAAAAACATGGCCACTGCGGGTCACTCGACTGGCTTCAACAATATTCTTGACATCAGATAAGGGTTGGATGGGAATTTCCACACCATCCTCCAGAATTGTCACATTGTATTTGTATGGCACGGTCTGTCTAATTTGTACGGTACATGGTCTGGCAAGCAACTAACCATTGGAGTAACAACTGGCTTATTATGGTACTCAATCTCTATAGGGGCGGGAACACTGAAACAAGGCACAATAAAATTCACCCTCTCTTAAGAATACTTAGACATCAAAGAATCATTGTTGGAGAATATATCTTCATCAGAAGAGAAGAAATCATCTGTAGAAGCATACTCATCATCTGACACAGTCTCAGCCGAGCAATCTTCAATCACGTTAATTCCATTGTAATCATCTCTATTTCCTGAGAACTTGATAGTGCCACTATCCAATAATAACTAAACACCCTTTTCACAATGGAACAACCACGAGAATCTATGCAGCAAATCTGGAAAGACCCATAATGGTGTTATTCTTGACCGTCCATGTGACAGAAGGTGGAGTGTAATTGCACCAAATCATCACTCATATGATTCACGCAAAAAATACGGAAATCACTGGGACATCCATAGACCATATTCACATCTTCTCCATACTGTACCCTTGGCCTGATTATATGAACGAGGCCTTCGTCCATCATTTCCTGAAGATCAACTTTTATCTTATCACATCCCTGGATATCTGTACTGCAAATACCACAACCAGCATGGTCGTGCATATATTAGCTGAATTCGTAGAGGTCAACATGCATCTTCATCGGATCCCCTCTAACCAGGTTGATATCAAAAATTCGAAAATCCCCAACACAATCAGCAACCATGTTTACAACATTTGTTCCTCCGTGTTTAGGAAAAGGATTATCTTTCACGTTAGGACCAACATCTTTAAAGGATAGGAGGCCAGATTTCACCATCTTTTGTACTTCAGATTTCAAAGGATAACAGTTCTCGATGCTGTGCTCTGGGGATCCTTGATGGAAAGCGCATGTCTGATCTGCCTTATAATACCAGGGTAAAAGTATTGGTATAGCAGGGGGAGGCTTGGTCTGAACCAACTTCTTTTGTATCAATGTCGGGAATAACTCTGCATAGCTCATTGGAATAAAGTCAAAAGCCTCTCTCTTCTGACTTTGCCCTTGATTCCCCTAAGGATATGGTCTCTAATAGGCAACAATGGTTGGAGCTACATTGACAAATAGAGTCACAGAAGAAACCTGTAACTGGTACCGATGATGTCTTCTACGTGGCATAATATCCCTTTCCCCAATAATAACATTCATTTCAATTTCTTTCTTTTGAGAAAACCCATATGATGACTTCTCTGTCCCTTCATCTTTCATTAAGCGCCCTTCTCTGACAAGTTCTTCTAAATGAACACCCATGCTCACCATCTCGGTGAAATCACTTGGCACACTGGCGACCATCCTTTCATAATAAAATGATCCAAGGGTTTTCAGGAAGACCTTGGTCATTTCTTGTTCTCCCATAGGTGGCACCACCTGGGCAGCTATCTCGCGCCAATGCTGCACATATTCTTTGAATGACTCCTTATCCCTCTGAGCCATTTCCCTCAACTGGTCATGGTCAGACACCATGAACATATTGTACTTATACTGCTTGATGAAGGCTTCACCTAGATCATTGAAGGTGCAAATACTGCTACTGTCCAAACTCATATACCACGTCAGAGCGCCACCAGTCAAACTATCTTGGAAGAAATATATAAGAAAATGTTGATCATCAATATGGGTGGACATTTTTCTGATATACATCATATGGTGGTCACTAGGACAAGAGTTTCCCTTGTACCTCTCAAATTTTGGCACTTTAAACTTCGTTGGCACCTTCACATTGGGAACTAGGCAGAGTTCACTAACATTTTGTCCAAATAATTCTTCTCCTCAAAGGGCCTTCACTTCCTTCTGCATCTCATTAAACTAGTCTTAAAAGTCATCCAATCGGTCATAAAAATCCATAATTTCACTCGGCGGAGGAACATGATGATAAACTTCATCACTAACAAACGACATAACATTCATCGAAGGAGGTGCAGTATAGTGAACTTCATTTCTAGCCATAGGAGTAACATGCACCATAGGAGGTGCAGGAGTAGCAACAACTTGAACAACTAGAGCAACTTGAGTATCAATATTGTAACCTTCTGGCATGAAATTTTCAGGCATCCCCCATGGGTAACCCTGAGGCATACAGTTATGTGCAGTAGTAACTAGAGTAACGGAAATGGGAACTGATGGACCTTCAGAAACAACCGTTGTTTGTTGTGACTGAGCAAAAGGAGGAGCAAGTGGTGGCTGATTCTGAGCAGCCACCAATGATTCCATCAAAGCAATTAGATTGACCATACTTCCCTTAAAAGCAGTAACTTCTTAGTGCAGCTCACGATTCTCTTATTTAAGATTCTCAATTTTCTTCTTGGAATTAGCCCGAGTATTATACCGGTGAGACAACTTGCTATTGAAGTTCAAAAACACAGTAAGACACTGGGTATGAACAGAAATACAAGAAATATGTGCAAGATGATGCATGATATGCAATGCACATGATTTATTTATCTTTATTAATAATTTCAAGGGACTCAAAGATTTATAGACAATTCGTAAATACTAAAGTACTAACACATTTTGAAATACTGAAAATCTCATTATAATAACTTAAAAAATGGATTAAAACTTTTAATACAAGTTCCAATAATCCTAAGTACAAGAGAATATAGAATCTAAAACCCTAAGAAGGAAAATCTGATGAAGATCTAACCACACACTGATGCTTTCCCGTGAGTCTTACAATCTGAGCCTTCAACTGCTTGTTCTCTTCTGCATACCTATAGTCAACCTCTTTCCAATCTCTAGAGTCAAGAAGTGAGTAACTAAGTCCTGATTGAGCTCTAGAGGAAAATAAATACTCTCGCCTCTCCATCATCTCCATGGAACGACTCTCAAGAATCTCAATTAGGTCATCCTTCTCTTTCAAGTCTGCTCGGTAGGACATCTCTAAATTGTGACACTTGTTCTTCCAGGCCTCCTTCTCCTACAACATCCTGAGCAGGCTAAGCTAAAGCTCTTCCACATCATCTAAAATGGGAGGAGTGGTCTTCAAGAACATATCAGGTAAAGGTTCTTCACAAGAATATGGCATCTTCAACTGAATTTCCCTTGTTTGTACCCACCGGAGATGAGGCTCCAAAGAAACGGCTCCTCTTGGTCCCAAGTCTTTTCTACTCTTCCTGTGAATATGGCGTCAAGCCTTTACAATTTTCTTCTTAGCTCCCTTATGACCCTCCCATTATTTAAGAAAGAAACCACTCATATGAATATTATTTGGCTTGTCCCTCATCAGATATCCAAGCTGACGTCGTGCAAGAAAGGGACTGTAGTTAATTCCTCCCTTTGTACCGAGAAGAGGTACATTGGGGAAACTACCACAACTATTGACATCTCTACATCATAGTAAGCCTGATGATGCTAAACAATGTCATAATGAGTGAGAGCCATAATCTTTGGAGCCCAACGTGGTTCCTTCTTGATATCCCAAAAAGCATTAGACAGAGGTAAGTGAGAAATAAACCAGTGATACAACAAAGGCGTGCAACAAACGATCATTCCTCCATGATAATAATCCCGAAGATGAATGGAGTAATAAGTATCTCCTAATAACGTAGGAAATGGATTCCCGATCAAAAAGATCCTGATGGCATTAACATCCACAAATTTTTCGACGTTAGGAAATAGGTACAACCCGTAGGCAAGTAGAGCAAAGATGGCCTCAAAAGCAACCGTACTCTTCATCTTAGCAAAGTAGAAAGCTTTATCTAATAAAAACTATATGGGTAATCCTCTGCTTCATCCTTTGGTAGTCATGTGGGCCTCAATCTCAAACTTCCCCAAATGAACCATAGCAGCAATCTCATGAGACTTGGGCTATCCCTCTATACCGGTGAAAGGAACACGATCGGTAACAGGTAAACCCAGTAGGTAGGAATACTCCTCTAATGTAGGCATCAACTGATAATCATGGAAAGTGAAACATCGATACATCAGATCATAAAATTGGACCAAAGTAGAGATAATACCCTCCTTCATACCGAGCTTCATAAGAGACACGATGAATCCATACTTCTTCCGAAAATTTGTAGAACTCTCGATCTCAGGAATCAGACTCATTAAATCATCTATCTTAGGATCCTTGAAACTCTACTTCCGAGTCTTTCTTTTTCCAGAATCCATGGTCAAAAGTACCTGATATATTCTCAAAAAGTCAACTTTAAGTCCCTTGAATCAAATGTTTTTAAAGGGTGCTCATGGGTGAAGAAACGCATGATGCAACAATCACACACAAGATCACAAACATGGGGGTTCATAAGTTCAACGTCACGAGCATGAGGTCAAAGGTACTACCCACAAGGTATAGTCTAATAGTTTATCACCCGTAGAACAAGGTTCTAAGAGGTTCCCAGAGTCTACATCCTTCTATCAGATATTACCAATGTCCTGATTGAATCGGTAATTAATAATATTCTCAGGAAAAACTCATCTGAGTGTAGTATCGCATGACAACCATTTCCGGATTACTCTGTCATAATTTCCGCACTACACCTAAAAGGCCAAGATGGGTTAAGGGTTCTACGGTCCTCAACTTCAGCAGGCTCCCAGGTTAAAAGCATCACGTCTTCTCGACTACTTGGTAAACGATACTACAATCAAAGGGTCCCCCACTGAGTGGGGGATCACATCCCCGTCCTATCTTAGGTTTTCCCAAGTCCGGGTAGAGGACTTATGAGAAATCACCAAGCACCCTAAAAACCAAGAAAATCCAGACAAACATATATATAACATATAACATACAACAAATAATAGCACATACACAGATAAACAAGGATAGGATCAACCCACTTAGGGATGGACCAACAATTGGTCGATCTTTCCCCAGTAGAGTCACCATTTTTTTATAGCAGTAGAAATGTTGAGACTAAGCCATTGGATTGACTTGACTCGCACAAATCAAATAAAAATTGCCATTACGCTTTATTATTTTCAAAGGAATGGGAAAAGAGCGAATAACCCAAAAAGAGGGGGAGAGAATCTAATTTCAGAGGTTGGTTATGCAAAGGGAAGGTATTAACACCCTAAACATCTACGATACTCTGCATGAACCTCTTTGAAAATTTGTGTATTTTGGCTATAAGTATTGTATACAAAAAACAGATTGTGGGGATGAGAAAAGAAGTATTTTTTACAATTTTTTCACCCGTCGCGGCTGTGAACCTATAGTGCCTACGTACCACCTTACGTGCAATAGGGGATCAGGGTACTCATAGTTCACCTTTAAATTTTTTAAAACACAAATATGTTGGTTAATTTTAAGGGAAGATACATCATCGTCTTATCCGAATGGAAGAACATACTTACTACCCACGATTATGAGAAAGGAGAATTTGCTCATCTCAAAGTGGAGGATATAGCTTGGATTTCAAAATAAAACAAAGCTTCACTCAACACCCAAGTGGAAAATGTCTCACTTTACTACATATCGTAGAAGTATAGTAGCTCGCATCACTACAAGGATTGACCATAGCCTAATATTTTGAGAAAATTTTAAGTTAATAAGCCAAAATGGAAAAAGGGTTTGAATGAGTTTTATTGACTTTTAGTCTTCTCGCAAGAAATGTCAAAGTATTATTAAGTTGTTTAAATTTTGATTAAGAAAATATATTGAAAATGCATGGAAGTCCAAGTTTATTGTGAAAGCGATTCAAGTTTTGAAAAGGATGAATAAGATTTTTTTTTTTGAAATTAAAGAAGATGGGAGAAGATGAAGGGACTATCCTAAAGCATAAGGTAAAAGCTAGGAAAAAGAACCGTCTAACCAACAAGAAGTCAACACTTGACATAATGAGTCAATGTAGAATTCCCATCCTTTGGATTGAACCCAAACAAGTAAAGATAATAATCCTCTTAAGAAAACCAAGCTTCAAATACGTTAAGACTTCATAAAAATTGGGCAGAGTAACGACTGTATGCAGATGAATTCCCAACCACAAACAAGGCACATAATCAGAATAACCTGTACACAAAGAAAACAAACAAGCCAATATCTTGGGGGGTAAACCCCAAGAACTCCAGACAAAATTACAATAGAAGTCACAAGGTCTCAAGGATGGTCAAGGTCTCTACTCATAAGTCCAAGAATTCCATAACTCAAAAATTCCAGGGATAGTAACAAAATAGTCCAAGTAACATTAAAGTTTTTATTGTTCAAGTTGGTTATTAGATATATTCAAAAAGAAAATGAAAGCTCAAGTGAGAAAAATAAAAATGACATAAAGATAAATGCTCTAGTGAGCAAATATAAAAATAGCATGAAATGTAAATGCCAAAATAAATGGTGCTTAAAGTAAGGACATACAGTAAAAGCATAAAAATAAAAGTCAATTGTTAATGGGTTAGAAATTAGAGATTAGTTAAATGACCATCTTGAAACTTGCATTTGAAAACTCATTAGAAGATTGATAAAATCAAAGCCTCTCAACAACAAGTTTCATTTGCTTTTTGTCAAGTATATCATTCATTTAAAATTCTCAAGGCAACAACAAATGATCAACGATGTTTAAATGATTCACTTAGACCAAAGTTTATGAAGGCTCATTAGAGGATTGATAAGACCAAAACCTCATAACAATGAACCTCAAGATTATTGGATCAAAGGTTTCAGATTAAACATACTTTGGCTTGCAAACATAGGTTTGGTTCACGAATGATCATTTCTTGAATCTGGAAAAAATTTAGCGCTATGTTAAGCAATCGTAAGTGGACTTATATAGAAATCACACCTATTTTGAGACCGATCAATAGCAATCTATGTGCCATATGTTTGGAGAGATGATATGTAAATCATCTTCTAACAACATGTAGCACAAATGAGAAGGAGATAAGATGAAGAGGGAGGGGATGCATTGTATGAAATTAGGGATTCAAATATCATTAACACCATTCGTCCATTTTGGTGGATTTGTTTTCTCAACCTATCAACACCCAAGATCCAATGAGGTTGAAGAATTTGTCACCAAATAAAATCCAAGTCAGAACCAAAATAAAAAAATAATAAAAATAATATTTAAATAAAACAATGTTTAAATGGTTAATAAAATGAAAATGAATGTTAAAATACACAAAGCATATTAAAACACCAAATAAAAATCCTAAAAAACAGTCAGAAGTAAAAAATGATTTAATAAAGGTTGAAATTTTTTTTCAAAATTTTTTAAAGCCAGAAACTATTTTTTAAAATTGGAAAAAATAAGCAAAATAAACCAAAATTTGTGAAAAATAGTAAAATCAGAAATAAAAATAAAATGAGGTCACCAACATTTGTCAAAAGACCATTGGATCCTTCCATAATATTTTTCAGAATTTAAAAATCATGGAAAATATTTTTAATCAATTAAAACAATTTAATTAAAGTGGAAAATTATAAAAAATATACATTCCTAAAATAAAATTGTGAAAAAATAAAAATCATAAAGAGAAAAAATCCAAAATATTTTTAAGAATTTTTTTCCAGATTATTTGAGTCAGAAATGAATTTTTTTATGAATTTTTGAAGTTTAAATCAATTAAAATATAAAATTAGAAAATAAAAATAAAAACAAAAAGATATAGACCATTGGATCAATGTCAAAATGCGTTAGTAATCAAATCCAAGGGATCTGGTGCATTGTGCATATCATGGTCATTAGTGGATAAACCACTGAATCAATTATTAAATCAGATTTAAAAAAAACAAGTGGCGCCTTATCATTGGTATAAAGATGACACGTTGGTCATCTTCAACCTCTAGCCACGCAAATTGAAGGTCTCTCAAACTGTAAAATCAGGAGCTCAGACCTATGCCATTCACTTCGTCTCATCAAGACGAAGACAATCGTACCCTCGCGAAAAATTTATTTAAAGTGTAACACAGTCGATTTGCAAAAAACCAGAAGGAAAAAGTTGAATAGGGATTTGAAAATTCATGGCTAAAACTCACTTGCAGTTGAAAATAAATGATGTAACGAGTATCAGAATGATGAGAGCTTTATTGTGGTAGAAAACTTTGAGAGGATTGATGAATGAATCTACCTATTGAAGTTCAAATTCAGAGCTCTGAAACTTGACTTTGCTAGCATGATTTAGGATGTTTCAACGCTTGGTTCTTCTTCTGTTAGCTTCAGGGAAGTTCAAGGATGAAGAATTAGCAAAGAAAATGGATTGAAGAAGGTTATAAAACCAAATTTGAAGTTGCAGAAATTTGGGTTAGGGAGAGAGTTTGGCAGAGTGATTCTGGATGTTCAAACTTGAGAAAATGAATACAATATGTCTCTCTATTTATAGAAGAGTGAATGGTGAAAATAATGGGAAGCAATAGTGAGGTTTGGAGGGAAAACGAAGGAAGCCCGAAAGTGATAAAAACGTGAGTTGAATTTGCTCAAAACTCAGCTAACTCTTTCATTTTGAACCTTAATTCAACTTTGGGAACTTGGTAAACATGTTTAAATAAAAAACGTGAGCTAATTTGGTGTTTAGAAGCTGGATTATGGATTTCAAATTCGAACTTGAAGTGAAACTTCAATTCCAAGGTACCCACTTTGAACCAATGGTACTCACATCTCAAGTGGTCTTAGGGCATAATTATTGAAGCATTTGAAAGATAAGGTCACAATCTTTACAATGTGCAAAGAGTTGGATCAATTAGATGATTGAGATAAGAGTTGTGATGAGTCAAAGTTGAGAAAAAGATGTTGACTTTTTGTACTTAGAAAAATTCTAAGTTTTTCTTCAAAAGTGACCTATAATGTTTTGAGTTCAAATAAGGCCTTCCTCCAAAATTGAGCTTTGATCATTGATGATAGCTTGAAGTAGACTTCCCAAAGAGCATTGTGAAACTTGAATCACTCAAAAATCTCAAGTATTGAAGAATTTATGGCCTTGTGAAATTAGTTAAAATCCATGAGATGACCTATAATCTTTTGAGTTCTTAGGGTATCTTTCACCCATTTTTAAGTCTTGCACATAAAGAAATTCACATCCTTAAGAAAATTATGGAAAAAGAATGGGCTCAAGGAGATAAAAATTGACCAAGTTATGATCTTTTGAAGTCACATGAGGTAATTTGATGGACTATCTAGAGGAAATGTAATCTTTCTCAATCATCAGGAATCTTCCACACAAAGTTTGCTTGAAAGTATTGAAGTAATTTGTTGATAACCCTTTAAAGAGAAGCACATATTTGGAATCACTCAAAAATATTAAAAGATAAACAAGATATAGTCCTTAGAAGTTCAAAACCCTAGATCCCAAAGCACCAAAATGACTTGGAAACCCTTTCAATTTTGACAATATTTCTTGCACAATCACTTTTTCCATGTGAATAGAAGTCGTGGTGGATGATAATAAGAAACGATAGAAACAATAACCACTTAGAAATATTAATAATTGAGAGAGTTATGAACTTGTGATTAAGGAATCAAGAACTTGTCCAATTAGGTCAAACTTCTTCAATCAATTCTTGCATCTTTTGACAAATTGAGGCATGATGAATCATAATAGACATTGTCATGATATTACTTTAAAGAACTCTCCAATATGAAACTTGAATCTCAATGAAGCTTTGTTGAAGAAGGCATGGAAATAAACTCATGAACCTATGCATCAACCTGATGAAATGTGTTGTGCCTTCACCTATGGTATCATTAATTAGATCAAACATTCATTGTATTTATTAGTTAAAAGTTAATCAATACAAAACATATATGATCACAATATACAAATCAAGGTGCTTGGTGATCCCTCATGAGCAAACCTAAAGATAGGGAGAAGAGCCAAACCCTAGTGTGATCTTGTTGTGATTGAGTTGATATGAGATGATAGAAAAATCTTAGGGGAAAAAATTAGGGTACAACACATACACATCTAAATGTACTAAATCCAACACTTTCAGTTTCCTCTTTTGTTCAAATGACATAAAGGAAACTCTCATTTTCTTACCCGCCAAACATTGCGAACACTTTCTAAACTTTGCATCAGAAACAACATACAAAACATTCTTATTTTCCAAAATGCTCAAAACTTTTTCACTCATATGACTCACATGCTTATGCCATAATTAAAATGAGCTACCATTATCACAAGTGTTGATGTAGCACTTTTAAACCCCAAGTTTAACGACATACAAGTTCAAATTCCTTTTTCCTTTAGCAACCACCATTGAGCTTTTCTTTAACTTCCATTCATTTCCCGAAAAAGAATTATCATATCCTTCATTATCAACCTTTCCAACGGATAAAATATTGAATCAAAGTTCCAGAATGTGTTTCACACATTTGAGAACTAAAGTAGTCCCATTGCTAGTTTCGACACAAACATCTCACATTCCGATGACATTAGTTTTCCCAATATTTCCCATACAAACTACCCCAAAGTCATTGGTCTCGTAAGTTTAAAAAATATCACGTATCGTTGTTGCATGAATAGAAGCACCATTATCAATCACCCAATAAATATCATCACATGATACATTGACATTCTCAACACAACTATGTCAAACAATAAAGAAATCACAAACAATAACAACATCTCCATTATTGTTACCTTCCTTTTTGTCATTTTTGTAGGTCTTCTTCTTGTTTTCACTTTTCAACTTACAAAAATACTTCTTTATGTGTCCATTTGACCCAAAATGACAACACTTAATATGAGAGGACCTATTAGAGCCTCCTTGTGATTTACCATATAAAGTTTCACGATTACTTGAACCTCTACTTTGATGTCTCCCCCTTGATTTCGTAATTAACACCTTGGAATATGAAGAAGAATCTCGTGACTTACGCCTCAAATCCTTATTCAACATGCTACTTTTATCCCAGTCCATAGAGATGACACCATTCAGAGCGGAGTTAGACAAGGATGCCCTAAAAGTTTCCCAAGAATTAGGAAAAGTACCAAGAATCCACAAACCTTGAATTTCATCATCAAAAATAAGATTCATTGCCAACAATTGATTTATAATACCTTGAAAAGTGTTCAAGTTATTTGTCATTGGTGAACCATCACTATACCTAAATAACATCAATTGCTTGAACAATAACAACTTATTGTTTCCCATATATTTTGCATACAACTCCACAAGTTTGGTCCTAAGAGAGAGAGCATGAGTCACCGAGCTCACATGATAACAAATATTATCATCCACCCATTGGCGAATGTAACCACAAACTTGCCTATGCAACAAAGTCCATTCTTTACCACTCTTTCCATCAAGTTTTTCATTAGAGAAAACCGGCGAGTGGAAACCTCTCACACAAAGCAAACCTTCCATTTTTCCTTTTCAAACATTATAATTGGAACCATTCAAACCCACCATCCTAGATGTGTTCATCTCCATCATTACACGCATTAAACCACAACTCTAATACCACTTATTAGAAGGAAATCACAAATAAAACACAATAATTCAACAATACAATCTTTCTCAAATACCAAATGCAACGATAATTAACAAAATACACCAAAAAACATAACACAATTTTAACATCGAAAAACCTCTATTAACTAGGAGTAAAAAATCACGGGACCCGTAGGCCACTTAAAGCCTCCACTATAATAAAAAATAGGTACAAACTAGGTTCTATCTAACACTAGTTAGAGGTATACATAAACATCATGAAGATTTGAAACCAATCTTGGAATACCACAAAAATCAAGAGAGATAAAATAACCCCAAAACACCAAGAAATTATGACCTCAAAGATGGACTTGACAAACTGGCTTATAAAGCTCTGAATCCAATCAACACCGTTCAGAATATGCAATTATGAGTCATGAATGTTGTGTTAAAAATTCAGGACGACCCGACTGTTGGATTTTGCACAAGATCTAATTTTGTGGGTTTAAACTGTGCTGAAATTGAGGCTGCAGGATTTTTATGTGGCTGCTGATTTTTTTTCTCTTCTCACTTATTTTCTCTTGTTGCTTTCCACACTTGAATAAATAACCTAATTCTATTTCTTAGGTAATAACAAAGGCATAGACACACATGAACCACTAACCTACATCCATTTGGGCCACTCCAAATAGGAGAGATAGCCCAACAACAATGTTCTCTCAGTTGAAAAAAGGTCATACGAATGCAAACACAATCAAATGTGAGAAAGTTAAATTCTTCCCAACTCTAATAAATTTTACAAAAATTGGGAGATTATTAGAATTGGTCAAGACTCGGTAGGCCACTCTCAAGTTCAACCATTATCTACTATTACTAGAGACCAAACAGAAGCATTATTTTTTACGTTCTTTTGTTCTTACGATCTTTAGCTTCTTCAAGCTCTACACCAAAACCGAAACTTAACTGTGAGCACCACACTCCAACTGCATGTTGTTTAGATAATATTGTAGTTGCATGTTGTTGAAAACATTCTATTTCGCGAGCACCGCACTCCAACTGCATGTTGATTAGATAATGTTGTAGCTTCATGTTCATTTTCATTCATAATCTCTTAAACTTGTTTAAAGTTGTGCTTAATAACAATGATTAGCAGGAGGGTAACGTATATTTAACCCCATATATATATATATATATATATATATATATATATATATATATATATATATATATATATATATATATATATATATATATATATATATATATATATATATATATATATATATATATATATATATATATATATATATATATATATATATATATATATATATATATATATATATATATATATATATTAAAAAAGTTACCAATGTCTTTTCTTTTTTCTGGAGATACTCTTTTTTATAATGACTTTACTTCGATTATTTAATTTTTGAAAAATATTGGATTGATCAAAATCCTTTTATTGTAATTATTTTTATTATAGAAAATATTTTTTATGTTTGACTTAGTATCAAGTGATAATTATTATAAAAAACACATTTTACCTCGAGCATGAATGAGATTTTACCTCGGTTACACAAGTAAGGTAACAAAGAGTGTCATAAAAATTTACCAATTTTCTCTTTGGTTTCTGATTAACTGAGGGGATAGTTGAAATAACCATTGATTCGATCCTCAATAGCATCATTTTATATTTTCAAAACTAGCACTACATACTATTGCACCCCAAAATTTTCCCTCTTCATTTTACTTTTTATGGCTTATGTTTCACCATACATGCTCATGCATCATAGAGACGAGATCAAGGTATTATTATCTTCATGGTTTTCTTCAAGCATTGAAATTTGATTGTGTTGACAATCAGTCCAAGATGGATCTCATATCCTCTTTTTTCTATTGGTTCAAGCTACTAAGGCTTCTCAGGCTTTGTGACGTCTCAAGTTGATTCTTTGTATCATCAGAGAATTGAAGATTGGCAAGGGTTTTTGGGAAGTCAACCAACATTGTCCTATTTTTCTATTCTTGAGATAGGGTTTTGACTATTGGAGTGTATGACATATTTCCGAGCAAATTTTTGAAACATCGTCTTCATCATATCATACAAAGCATCTTTGTTTCAGAAGATTATTTAAGTCAGGTTTTTTCAGTTATTGTGTTTCATTCGAGGTTTCTTCTTCAAGGATCATGGATTAAGGTTGCATCTTATGGTTATTTTGAGTCTTTCTCTTTCAACATTAAGGTCCCATATTTGTTACTTGTGTTACAAGTTCTGTCATCACGTCTTTGACTTTCTTACATAAACTTGACTTTCATTGGAAGCTTCCTTTTAAGTGATGAGCATTTGGTTTCATTCCTTAAGGATTGAATTTAATTTGGAATCATCGTTTGGCTGGTACGCGATAAAGTTTTCTAAAGGTATTTAGTTGAATCAAGAATGTTTGAAGCTTGTAAAAAATAGATTGAAGTTGGATTATTTGGATTTTCTTGAAGTAGAAGTTAAACATGGATTTGTTAATTAAAGATTTGGATTCGCTGTTGTTTACTTGATACATCAAATTTAATTTTTTCAAGAGCTTAGGTGTTTGTGATGTTAAGAGTTAATTCAAGAAAAGTTTGAAATATCCATTCATGATTAATTTATTTTTTCAACCAAGATTCAACATGGTAAGTTTCATTCAAAGTGTTGCCAATTCCTTTCAAATATTTCTTGTAAGATTCAACATGTTTCTACAAGAGTTATGGCAAAGAAAATTGAATTGCAAGATCTAATTTATACAAGTTTACACCTTTTTTGCAAGGAGTTCATACATTCAACATACTTTCTCTAAGTTTGTTACTAAAATTCATCCACAAAGTTCAAACAACTTTACATCATCATTTACAAGTCCCTCAAATTCTCAAGATTACTTCTTTCTACAAAAGCATTCAAATTCCTAAAATTACAAGGTAAACTCAAGAAGAACTCCTAATCTAGCAAGCATAATCCTATAGAGATTTTCATGGATTTTCTTTTGAATCTCCTTCCAAACTTCATGTTGTCCATCTCCATACTCCAATCCATTGCCAATCATCATATCATGAAACAAGAAAGAGAAAAATGTTAGATCACAATCAATGAAACCTAAGCAAGAAATTTCCAAGGGATTTCACGAGTTCATCACTAGGGTTTGTGTAGGAATCAGAATTAGGGGGTAGTTTTTGAATCATGTTCAAGAAAATTCAAAGGCCTCATACATTTGATTCACAACAAATCAGAATTTCAAATTTAATCATAGGCCAAAACATTTTCTATTGCAAATCTCAAAGCCCACTTTGGTTCACAAAAGAGTTTTCAGAATACAAATATAAATCGCAAATTCCCATCCCAATATCATATTCACACATCTAAGAAATAAACAAAGTCAGAAAAAAGTCTCATCCCAACAACATCAAAATGCACATATCAGTAAAAGGCCACAAACAAGAAAAACCAGAAAAATATAACAAGCAGAATTCGTAAGGGCCCAATACAGAAAAATCAGCAAGGTTGTCAAAGAAAACCAATGAGTTCAAACCAAAGCAAAGCCCTAATTTCTTATCTATAAAATAAATCATTGCACTGAAATCAAGGGAGGGGGATTCACTTCTCACAAAAACCAAAAGTTGCACAAGAATAACAAAACCTAGATCTGAGATCTAAATCATCATCATCTTCCTCTCATAGAAAACTCTTCAAAATAATACAACATTTGTTTATAGAAAGCCACTACGTAGCTATCAAGCTAATGAAAAACCTAATATATCATCATTTTATCTTACATAAAACCCTTCATAAATCGAAAGAGAGAGAGAGAGAGAGAGAGAGAGAGAGAGAGAGAGAGAGAGAGAGAGAGAAAAGAAGGAGGTATTGTTACCATCGTAAGGGGAAGAAGACAAGGAATCTCAAACCATCTTCAACAGTAGAATTGCCATTCATCGCTGTTAACCATCCAATCTTGCTTTATAAAGATTGTTTGTTAATGTTCCACAGCTCATATCTTTCATCATCGTTCCGTTTAAGCCAAAAATTGCATCTAAGCAGCCAGGGATTTGGTTTTCCCTTCAAGATCTACTCCCAATCGTCAAGTTCCTATAAAATCTAGCCACTGATTGGTGTTCAGAAGGAAAAGACGAAGTGAATGGTTCAAGAAAATGGAAGATCAACGCAAATTGAGATGTCGCCGTCGCTGCCGCCTCCGTGAGGCGACTTCCGGCGCAACGACCTTTCATCTCTGGTGAATCTCCATTGAGAGAAAACGAGAGAACTGAAGGGTTGAGAGAGAGATTGTATAATTTCTTTTGTTTAGTTTTTGGTTTAATGTTTATTTTTGTTTACTTAAGTGTTGGTTAACAACTAATCTGGCGGTGACACTTGTCACTGCCCTTGTGGCCACCATGTGATCCTGTGCAGGTACCTCACCAGGTTATACCATGCTCCCTCACCTTGCAGACTTCATATCTACATCAGATCGCCACTAGATGGATCTAATAAACTAGATATGAGCATCCATGGTGAGCCTCTTGGAACGTCTTCATCAGATCTCGTGTGCGCATCCTCATCAACATTATGGTGCACTCTCAAAGCATCACCACCAGATCACTCTTGATCAACATCCAACGCTCCAGAAGCGCTTCCATATGATACACCACTGGAGCTGCAGCCCACCAGATCAACGAGCCCTTGTCATTGGGCATAGACTTCTTTGCTTTTCAGCACCCCCTAAATTGCTTCATTTCATGCCCATCTCTCTTTTTCTTTATATTTCTTGTTGTATTGTTTGTTTAATTTTTATTTTTCTTTAGCAAAAAAAAAAAAACAAAATATTTTCTTATTTTAAGTAAATAATTATTTTAAAGAATTATATTTAATATGATTAATTATTTTGTTAATTTATTTAAATAGAATGATTTAATTTAATTAGTTATTTAAATTAAATTAAATTGGATTGTATGTTTGTTTATTTAGACTTTTAATCATATTGTCGATTTGATACATTCTCATTCATAAACTTGTACCCCCATTCCCATATGGTTTGTAATAGCTTAGAACTTTATTTCTTTATATATTTTAATTTTTGCTCAATTATGCATGTATCGTCCAATTAAAACACATGACCTCCTCTCGGGCTCATCATCAATGAAAATGTATCTTCCTATAAATGCACACTTGCACACATTCATAGCTTGGTCCTGGGCTTTTCTACAACAACAACTATTTGATCGGTTGATCCAATTGGTTGTTTAGAATACTAGCGCCACGCTATCCACACTTTCTAGGAGCATGCGTATAGCTACCAAGTATGGGATTTTAATTTTTATCTTATACATTGAAGCAACTCTCTTCACTCCCTTTGGTCCACATACCAAGCATTTTCTTAAAGGGTCTCATAATTGAGTTTGGGCATGGCCATTCTCACGAGATTAATCAAGTTTTTCCCTTGATTAATCATAACATGAATCAATCACTTTGGTCCATATATCAAGTGTTTCAATGCACCAAAAGGGTCTCATAGTTGAGTTTGGGCATGGACATTCTCACGAGATTAATCAAGTTTTACCCTTGATTGATCATAACGCGAATCAACAACTTTGGTTCATATACCAAGTGTTTCCATGCACAAAGGGTTTCATGGTTGAGGGTAGAAGCACCTACTCTCACGAGATTAATCAAGTACACCCCTGGGTTAACTATAACCCGGTTTAACTCCCATACACCAAGCATTCCATTTATCTTGTGGACACTTGTACTATGATCTTGTGATCAATCGTTGATGCAACCCGAGTATGCCTAATTAATGGTTGATTGAGGATGTTCAAAAAGGCGTTCGGTAGAGTTTTCTTATCTCATGTGCAGTGAAGAGGAAAAAGACCTTCTCCGTTAGGTATCATCACACCCCTCTTTATTTCTCATCCATGCATATTGATGCATGACTGAAAGTCTTACCTTTATAAGCATGCTTTTAGGTGTCTACCTACGTGACTATTTTTTTAGGTGTCCACCTACGTGCATGTTCTTATTTATTTGCTTATCTAAGCATGTTTTTATTTTTGTATATTATCTAATAACCTTACATCTTGAGTAAGCCTCTACTTCTCATGTGCAATGTGTGATTGTCTAATCTATATCTCCTATCTTTTATCCTACTTTGATTCTTAATATCATTGTTACATGTGATATTTTACCATCTCTTATTTTTCATCCTACTTTGATTTTCAATATCATTGTTAGGTGTATGTTTTTCCATACAATGTTTCGTCATCATTTCTTATCCTACTTTGATCCTCGATATCATTGGTTGGTGTAAATGTTTTATCATTCTTCTCTCTTTAAGATGTGATGTTTTGTTATCCTAACATGTGTATGCTTAATGCCTTATCTTCTAGGTGTTGATGTTTTATCATCTATTGTATGATGTTTTACCATCTCCTTTCTTATTGATATAGGTTTCTACCTATGTGTTCATGCTTGATTTTTCCCCATTTTTAATCATGATGTTTTATGGTCTTTGCAAACTTTTGTCACCATGCCTAATGTTTTATCATCTTTGCGATGTTTTGTCATCCATGCCTGATGTTTTATCATCTTTGTGATGTTTTTTCATCCACACCTGATGTTTTATCATCTTTGTGATGTTTTGTCATCCATACCTGATGTTTTATCATCTCTACAATGTTTTGTCATCCATGCTTGATGTTTTATCATCTTTGTGATGTTTTGTCATCCATGCCTGATGTTTTATCATATTTGCGATATTTTTTCATCCATGTCTGATGTTTTATCATCTCAGCAATTTTTTGTCATCCATGCCCGATGTTTTATCATCTTTGTGATGTTTTGTCATCCATGCCTGATGTTTTATCATCTTTGCGATGTTTTGTCATCCATGCCTGATGTTTTATCATCTTTGTGATGTTTTGTCATCCATGCCTGATGTTTTATCATCTTTGTGATATTTTGTCATCCATGCCTGGTGTTTTATCATATTTGCGATGTTTTGTCATCCATGCTTGATGTTTTATCATCTTTTAAATGTTTTGTCATCATGCCCGATGTTTTATCTTCTTTGTGATGTTTTGTCATCCATGCCCGACGTTTTATCATCTTTGTGATGTTTTGTTATCCATACCTGATGTTTTATTATCTTTTAGATGTTTTGTTATCAATGCCTGATGTTTTATCATCTTTGGGATGTTTTGTCATCCATGCCTGATGTTTTATCATCTTTGCCATGTTTTATCATCCCTGACTGATGTTTTATCATTCTTCTCTTTTCTTAGAGACTCAATATTTTGTCATCTTCTTGATATTTTATTATTTTTTGATGTTTTATCATCTTTGTGGCATTTTGTCGTCTTTGTGATGTTTTATCATCTTTGTGATGTTTTGTCATCTTTGTGATGTTTTATCATATATGTGATGTATTGCCATCTCTATGATGTTTTGGTCATCTTTGTGATGTTTTATCATTTCTCTCTATACTTGATGTATTGTCATCTTCATACGCGAATGCATGATGTTTTGCCATCTCATTCTTTGTATGATTGTTTTATCATCTGACCTTTGCATGACGTTTTGATCATCCATGATTAAATGTTTTATCATCTATACTTGATACTTGTTTCTTGATGTTTTGTCATATTTTTGTGTGATGTTTTGTCATCCCTCTTCCTTCTTTATTAAACTTTCCCCTTGTATGCTCCCCATAGGATCTTTAGTTCACTCTTCTCTAAGTTTGAACTAAATAAACCTTAGGATCTATTTCCATGCAAGACAATATTAGGTAGATATTTCCCTCTCTTATCCTTAACTATAGGATCAGCTTTGCATGATAACTTTAGAACTATTTTGCTATTCTCCCCTTAGACTTTTTCTTCCCTTTTTCATCTCATTAAAGCTAAAACTTCTTTTTCTTTCAAACTTATCAAAACACTCTAACACTACTTAAATACTTTTTCAAGGTAAATAAACACTAACGGATTTAAACTCATTTGTCTTCGGACATTCTTTTTCTTTGAAAACCTTTTCAAAAAGGTCATGCTTCGCTAACATTGTTCATAAAATTTGCAACCAATGGAAACTTTTGAGCCGAACTAAGATGCTCCGATTCCTTAAAAAGGATACGTAGGCACTTGGTCACGGGACCCAATCGAGCAAATGTTGTAATATTTCCTTCTTTTCCCCGTGTTTTCTCTTTTGTATGCATTCCCTCTTTGCATTCCTTTTTAGCTCTTAAGCTCTAGACATAGATTTTACACACCCTTAGAATAGAACAAACACAAGTGGATCCTATGGAGTACCATAGACATGTGGGGTGCTAATAACTTATCAAGATTACTTTTTTCTACAAAAGCGTTCAAATTCGTAAAATTACAAGGCAAACTCAAGAAGAACTCTTAATCTAGCAAGCCTAATCCAATAGAGCTTTTCATGGCTTTTCTTTTGAATCTCCTTCCAAACTTCATGTTGTCCATCTCCATACTCCAAGCCCTTTCCAATCATCATATCATGAAACAAGAAAGATATAAATGTTAGAATACAATCAATGAAACCTAAGCAAGAAATTTCCAAGGGGTTTTACGAGTTCATCACCAGGGTTTGTGTAGGAATCAGAATTAGGGGGTGGTTTTCAAATTATGTTCAAGCAACATAAAATGCCTCATACATTTGATTAACAACAAATCAGAATTTCAAATTCAATCATAGGCCAAAGCATTTTCTATTGCAAAACCCAAAGCCCACTTTGGTTCACAAAAGAGTTTTTAGAATACAAATGTAAATCGCAAATTTCCAGCTCAATATCAGATTCACACATATCAGAAATAAATATAGTCAAAAACAAGTCTCAGCCCAATAGCATCAAAATGCACATATCAGTAAAAGGCCACAAACAAGAAAAACCAGAAAATTATAACAAGCGGAATTCGTAAGGGTCCATTATAGAAAAATCAGCAAGGCTGTCAAATAAAATTAATGAGTTCAAACCACAGCAAAGCCCTAATTCCTTAGCTATAAAAGCAATCACTGCACTGAAATCAAGGGGGGGGGGATTCACTGCTCACAAAAACCAAAAGTTGCGCAAGAATAACAAACCCTAGATGTGAGATCTAAATCATCATCATCTTCCTCTCACAGAAAACGTTTCAAAAATATACCATATTCGTTCACAGAAAGCCACTACGTAGCTATCAAGGTAACAAAAAACCTAATATATCATCATTTTCTCTTACACAAAACCCCCAAGAAATCGAAAGAGAGAGAGAGATAGGAAAATAAGGAGTTACTGTTACCATTGCAAGGGGAAGAGGAGGAGGAATCTCAAACCAATGTCAGCAGGAGAATCACCACTATTCTTCACTTTTAACCCTCTAATCTTGCTTCAGAAAGATTGTTTGTTAACGTTCTAGAGCTCAGATCTTTCATCATCGTTTTGTTTAAGCTAGAAATCGCATCTGGGCAGCTAGGGTTTTGGTTTTCCCCTTCAAGATCTATGCCCAAACGTCAAGTTCCTGCAAAATCTAGCCACAAATTAGTGTTCAGAAGTGTGATACGGTGGGAGAACTGACTTGGGATTTTGCATTTGTGTTCGCAAATGTTTCGGTTTAGCAAGAGTCGCCACCGACTTTTTATTTTATCCTAAGGAAAGGTCAAAAAGCACAGGAAAGACCTTTGAGATGTTTTCTTGGGTTCGGGGAGTAGATTATAGAAAGGGAAGGTATTAACACCCTTTCTATCCATGGTTATCCATGGGCTCTTAGTTACTTGCTTAGATCACTTGCTTTGCTTTTTAATTGTTTGAAATGGTGCTCTTCAATTGTTTGAAATGGTGCTTTGTGTGTGGTTTTGAAAGATGTTTTGAAAAGAGGCCATCGTTGTGGCAACCTTTGTAATAATTCTTGTTTGAATGTATACAAAGGTGTTTTTGTCTTTTGAAAAGCTTTCAATGTTTTGAAAGTAGGGTTTTGAAATTTGTGTTGTGAAGTGTGTTTTGAAGATAGCAAGGATGTTTTTGCAAGTTTTGATCAAGTAACTAAGAGTTGTCTACCCTATTTTACTCAAAGATCTTTCTTATGTTTTTAACCCTTTTAACAGTGTTGTTTCACCATTGTATTTGGTGAACAACCTTGTGTTAGGATGTTAAATGGGACAGACGCGGGTCATCGTATAGACCATGATAGCAATTGTGTCAAGTATTTTTGGCAATTTTCTTGAGGGACTTGATCATTTTGTTTAGGCAACTCAGATAGCGTCATCGAGGGACTATGATCTTTGTATTGTTCTTGTTTTGCCAAAGTCCTTGACATGCATACCATGGCCCATTTTTGAAGGCAACAAGTGGATTGAAACCCTAGGGGTGCAAGTGTGCATTGTGTTTGTTTTTTCATGCATTTTTGTCTTTGATTAGGTCAAACTATTTGTTGTTTTGATTTTGCATACAAACCCTAAGTCTAATCATGGCATAATTGGGAACATTTAAAGGTGCGAGAATTTAAATTCTACACTATTACAACATGATATAGGGAGGGGTACAAATTTGAATTGGGGATTATTTTGCAAGAAATTAAATTCTAAATTATTACAACCATATTGAATGTATAAGGCATAATCTTTAATATACAATATTTAAATAAAATACAATAAATAAATATTAAATAAAATGTATTATGCAAAAAAAAGTTTTTGTGTATGTAAAAAGTATTTTTAATGTGAAATGTAAATAAATAAAAAGTCAATTTCAATTATTTTTGTTTTTTAGGGCAAAAACCCTAATTTCTTAAATAAATAGTATTATTTATTATTTATATACAATAATGTATCAATTTGTACAAAAAATAAAAGTATATTGAAAAAAAGGTATTTTTAGTATAAAATATTAATAAAAATAAAGATGTATTATTTTTGTGTTTTTTGTTCTAATTATTTAATAAAATATAGTATATGTATTAAATATATTAAGTGTATAAAAATAAAATAAATTATTTACAAAAAATGTATATATTTCAAGAAAATATTTTCAAATGTGTATAAAATTAATAAATGAAAATAAAAGTATTATTTGTATTATTTTTTAATTTAAACAAAATGATATAAAAGCATATAAACATTTTTATACTAGTAAAAATAAAAATAAATACCAATCAAATGGAATAAATATATAAAAATAATTTTTTGGCATTTTTTATATTTAGACATAAAATAATAAAGTCAGAATTAAAATAAAAATGCAAAAATGACAAATATGCGAAGAAATGGGCCAGGGGGGTGTGAACTGAAAATGCAAGTGCTAGAAGCAAAAAATGAGCCAGCCCAGCCCATCAACTTCGTCTTCTTCCTCAGTTCAAACAAAAACGCGCCTTCTGTGTACAAACTGCTATCTCTTGATTCTGTGCTTTTTTGACAAAACTCAAAACATAAAACTTGTAGAACATCAAACAACGAATCTAACCATATAAAAAACTTAAGCTAACTCTCAAAGACCAAAGATAATTTCTCTGGCCCTAATTTCTAACCTAGTTTTTTCAGAAAGTTCATGGATGAAATTCTCCTAGCACGATTAATATAAATGAAAACTAAGCACATGTATGGTTTCAGGGCTATGAATACAACATCTTTCATTCACAAATCTTAGTCTAACTATTCCTAAATAGAGAGATATAAGTTCATGAAATACCCGTTTCAGTTGATTTCGAGCTGGACAATGCAACAACTTCCAATGGTGCTTGAGGTTCTTTTGAGCTTGCCTGATGTCCACTGAAGTTTTCCCAATGCTTAGTTTGTATTGAAGTGGCCTGAATCGTGCTACAGAACTCAACCTGCAAAGCTTCCAAACAAAAATGGCAATGTGTGTTAATGGAGTTACAGCAACTTGTGAATGATCTGGTTAGCTCAGGTAGGTTGATTGGAATGTGTTTGAAGTAGCTTTGGACAAAACGCACGAGGGAATTTGAATGTGGCTTGCAATATGCAGAACTGGCCCTATTTTGCAAGAAAATGGGAATTTTTTGCACAAGGAGGCTTTAGTGGCCAAGGGCTCGTGTTTCTGGCTTGCTAGGGTGTATGAAACTTGTTTGACAACTTTGTTTTAGTTGGTTTTATCAGATATGTGAGATGCCTTGTGTTTGACAAGTTTCTTGTTTTTGAAGCAAGAAAGTGGAAGTGAGGTTACGGGCTTGTACAAGCCATCTTATCACCCTGCATACAATCCTCTTGGCCCCTCTAATTAGTGGATTTGTTTAGCTCCCAGATATTTGGCTCTATGCTCAAGGATTAGTGGTTTGACATAAATCAACCTTTTGCAAAAATGGCAATGTGCCTTTTACCATTTAGGGATTAAACTTGTGTACAATCCTCTAATGTCCAAAACAAAACCTTAGACCAATGGATTTGCATTTAATTGTTGAGTACAAATTGGTTTAGATGCCTGTAATTGTTTACAAGGCTAGCTTGGTCAGATTTGCAACTTGGTATGAACATGTAATGGCCATGGTTACAAAGTGAGTTTTTTCCAACTTCAAGCATTCAATTCTCCCTAACCACAAAGGTGTTTGAGGAGTTCTTGGACAATTTGGAAAGCTTTCAACATGTACTATAATCCATCTTTGAAATGAAACTTAAGACTCCAAGTGTAACTATATGAAAAATGGCCAAGAAGATGGGTGAAAATCCTGCCTAAACTAGGGCAAATTTTCTCTAAGTTAAAAGTTTTAGGTACCCTTGTTCCAAAAATCATAACTTGAGATCAAAGCTTCTTTTTAGAAAACTTTGTGAATAAAAGTTGTATACTTTGTGATGGACTACAACTTTCATGTTGTAAGTTTTGTTTGAACCCATATGCATCTTGGTGAAAGAATGGGACAAAGTTAGGAAAAAATAAGAAAATTTTATAACTTAGAAAATTTCTAAGTTATGAAAATTTTCCATTTTAAACCCTAATTTGCATTTTTGGATTTCTTTATGAACAAGTTTCATAATTTGACATGTCTTGATGAAAAATGACCCTTGGCACTTGATTTTGACCAAAAAGTCAAAGTTTGACTTTTCAGTATACAGCTAAATTTTGATCAGTTGACTAAAAAATTCATTTGTCAATCCTATGCATTTGAGATATTTTGAACTTGTTGAATGGGTCAAGCCAATTTCATTGAGTCCTTGAGTCCATGGTTGAGCTTGATTTGCCACTGGCTAGATCAAACAGTCAAAAATTGCCTTTGTATAGTCAAAACCCTAAAAATGACCATTTTGCCCTTTTGGTGATCTGATCAGATTTCTTGTGGAATTATGATCCAAACTTGATCAAATGGTTCATATGAGTTTATGATGTTTAGGTGGGTCAAATTTCATGAGGTTTGACTGTCAATTGGCCATAGTTGACTTTTTCCTCAATACAGCTGATTTCTAGGTCAACTGTCCAATTGACTGGGCAAAAATTTGAACCAAGGCTTGAAACTTGGTATGGACAAACTTGTGAGTCCAATATGAAGTATGAAAGTCATTTTGGGAATTGTAGGTCAAAACATCCATGTGCAAACTCAAACCCTAATTTAGGTCAACAATGCAAGGAGGTGTCTTGAGCAGAGCAAACCCTAACTTGATCTTGAGTTCCAAGAGTCTTGTGATGAGAAATGTTGATGAAATGAGAGGGAAAATTTTGGGGTACAACAGTTTCCCTTGTTCAATATTCTTGAACCTGAAGATTTAGATTGGCAAGTTTGCCTTTCGCGACTCGAAGGTAAAAAAGGGTTGGACACTAGAGTGCCCGTAAATTTGCACTCGTCAAAGTAGATGAAGAAATGGGCTTAAAGATGCCATTTTGAGATGGTGGAATCTTGCTGGTGATGGGCTTAAAGATGCCATCCAAGAATGTTTGTTGAATTGCAATGTGGTAGGTCAGAAGAATGAGCATTAAAATGGTATCCGTGTCTGGAATGCATTTGAACTGTATCTGGAGACTGAGTCTGTATGAGCAAAAGAATGGCGTCCGTGTCTGGAGAGTATCTGAGCTGTAACTGTATTTGAACTTTGAATGAATATCAGAATGACTGCCGTGTCTGGAGTGTATCTGTATTCTGAATGGGTAGCAGAGAAACATCTGTGTATGGAGCATCTCTGGGCTGGGGATAAATTCCGAATGAGTGACAGAATGGCAACCGTGTCTGGAGCGTATCTGGACTGTATCTGAAGTTGAGATCTATATGAGTAGCAGAATGACTTCCGTGTTTGGAGTGTATCTGAGACTGTAACTGGGATCTGAAAATGGGACAGAATGACTTCCGTGGCGACTGCACTGAGGAGAATCAAACTTCTGGTGTAAGGGCCAGAATGGCATCCGTGTTTGGAGCGTATCTGAACTTGAAGTTGATAGTTGAATCTGAATGAGAGATAGAATGACTGTCGTGTCTGGAGCGTATCTAGTCTGTATCGGATTGTTGAAGTCTGAATGAGTAGTAGAATGACCGTCGTGTCTGGGGTGTATCCGTACTGTATTTTGACTTGAATTTCTGAATAAGTAATAGAATGACCGCCGTGTCCGGGGTGTATCCATATTGTATCAGGAAAATTATTGATGATAGCCTTTTAATCTTATCCTGAAAAGGGTGAAATGTTAGCTAAAACACAAAGTTATGTTGCATGATATGTATGATGCAATGAACTATATTTCATCAATGTTTATGATATATGAATGTAATGGATGTGCATGTAAGATGAGTAGCTGTCTTGCTAAGGAAAATAAACCCTTGATAATTGGAGATAATGAAATCTTTGACTGCTGTCGGGGAAAGTAAATCCTTGGCCGATGCTGGGGATTCCAAAAATCTTTGATCTTTGAAGATGAGAAATCCTTGTTGACTGCTTGGGGATTAAAGATCTCTGATTGTTGGGAAGGAGAAATCCTGGGACCACTGCTGGAGATTGAAAATCCTCGGCGATTTATGGGGATTAACAAGGCCTTTGACAACTTCTGCAGGGAATGAGAATCCTTCATGACTTTCCTGGGAAATAGGGAAAACTCTGAAAATCTCTACTGGGGAGTTAAAACCTAGGAGGCTTATGCTTGGAGAAATGAGACTGAGAATCTTCGATCTGTTGAGAGATAACTCTGTGGGGAGAATGTATACTCGGCCGGTGGGATCAGGAGTTTTGGGTTGTATGTCAAACTACTAGGGAAGCATCTTAGTTGGGGACAAGCCAGGAAGTTAACTGTCATTTGCTTGATTTTCAGATTTTTTAAGATAACCTGCTGGGGAAATTGGGGGAAGTTGAACAGTTGGAAATTTGACTTCTCTGGGGGAGAAGGTTTAGAATATTCTGGCTCCACTGGGGATATGGAGTTTGAATTCTGATGGGAACTTTGAAACTTAACTCAGTTGGGGAATCAAGTTTAGAATGCACTGGCTCCGCTGAGGATCTTGAAGCTTAACTCCGCTGGGGAAATATACTCCAAATTTTAGCTTTGTTGAGGATCTGAATGATGTATTATGGGGGATTTCTTCTGAAATAGCCTAAGGATATCTTCCTACACCTTCAACCTATCAGTAATTATCCTTTCTCAATTTCATTTTATTTGTAAGCAGTGATTATATTCAAATTCATATGCCTATTCAACAAAACATTGGATGTTTTCAAATAAAACATAAGTGTAAAAAGAAAAGAAAGGCAAGCAAATTTCTGCACTTTGAAGTATCTTTGTATTAAATTTTGTGAGTATCTTTATACAAAGGAGACATACATCCTAGTAAGAGAATGATGTCGTAAAAATTGAAAATTTTTATACAAAAGAAAGATGGCTATGTGTAACAATTCCATGGGATTTCCATTCTGCTATAGCCTTCACAACTTTGAGCATCTTGTCCATTCGATGCTTCGTCCGCTGATGACGGGATTGATCAGAAGCTTGGAGCTTGTTGGTGAAGAGATTGTTCTTAAAGTGATCCGACGAGACATAGTCATACGCTTTAATTCCCTAACTTTTGCCTGGACCGCCCTTTCGGGTTTTCGATCCACCAGGAAACCCTTTTTTCCCTAAGTCGCCCTTTCGGGTTTTCAACTTGCCGGGTGTACAATTTTTTTTTGTTTTATCCCTAATTTTTGCCTGAATCGCCCTTTCGGGTTTTCGATTCACCGGGATGCCCATTTTTTCCCAAGTCGCCCTTTCGTGTTTTCAACTTGTCGGGTTATTTTATGCGTAGTATCTTTTGACTATGTCCGCGTTCGCAGGGTGCGGAAAATAGTCACCGTCCATGGTGGTCAGAATCATTGCCCCACCAGAAAATATGCTCTTGATCACAAATGGTCCTTCGTAAGTAGGAGTCCACTTTCCCCTGGGATCACTTTGCGGTAAGATGATCCGCTTGATTACAAGATCTCCGACTTGATACACTTGGCGTCTGACTTTCTTGTTGAAGGCCTTGATCATCTGTTTTTGATACGTCCGACCATGACAAATAGCAGTAAGTCGCTTCTCGTCGATCAAGTTAAGTTGATCAAGCCGGGTCGGAATCCAATCGTCTTCACTCAAACCAGCGTCCTTCATAATCCTTAAGGAAGGGATCTGAACTTCCATGGGTAGGACATCTTCCATGCCATACACCAAAGAAAATGGGGTTTCCCCTGTTGAAGTACGTGTCGTGGTACGATATTCATGCAGAGAAAAAGGTAACATCTCGTGCCAGTCCTTGTAGGTGATTGTCATCTTTTGAATGATCTTCTTGATATTTTTGTTCGCAGCTTCAACAGCACCGTTCATCTTCGGCCGATAGGGAGATGAATTATGATGATAAATCTTGAACTGCTCGCACAGAGTGGTGATCATAGTGTTGTTCAAATTTGTACCGTTGTCCGTGATAATCCTGTCGGGGACACCATACCGGCATATGAGGTTCTGCTTGATGAAGCGGGCAACCACATTCTTTGTAATAGATGCAAAGGAAGCTGCTTCGAACCACTTAGTAAAATAATCAATAGAGACCAAGATGAAGCGATGTCCATTGGGTGCCGTAGGCTTGATCTCTCCAATCATGTCAATGCCCCACATTGCGAATGGCCAAGGAGCTGTCAGAACATTGAGAGGAACAGGAGGAATATGTACCTTGTTGGCGTAGACTTGGCATTTGTGGCAAGTACGGGAATGTTGACGACAATCAGCTTCCATGGTAGACCAGTAGTAGCCTGCCCTTAGAATCTTCTTAGCCATCGTATGTCCGCTCAAGTGGGTGCCAAATGTGCCACTATGTATATCAGTCATGATTAACTCTGCTTCAACCTTGTCCACACAACGAAGTAGAACACAATCATGGTTGCGCTTATAAAGGATGCCATTTATTAGGAAGAACTTGGCAACAAATCTCCTTAAGAACTTTTTGTCATTGACGGAAGCTCCTTCAGGGTATTCTCTAGTCTGGAGATACCTTTTGATTTCATGAAACCAGGGTTGTTCCACTACTTCTTCGGTATTAATCTCGTGACAGTGTGCAAGTTCGTCCATTCGCTCGATGGTAATTTGGGGAGCCTCGTTATCCCAGTTGAGTTTAAACATGGAGGACATTGTATCCAGAGCATCTGCTAGCTGATTTTCTTCTCGCGGGAAGTGTTTGAAAGTAATCTGCTCGAAATGAGGCAACAATGTCAGGACATGTTCTTTGTATGGGATAAGATTAGGATGTTTGGTGTCCCACTCTCCTTTGACTTGACTGACAACCAAAGCCGAGTCCCCAAATACGACCAAAGATTTGATTCCCAAGTCTATAGCAGCCTTGAGACCAAAGATGCAAGCTTCATATTCAGCCATGTTGTTGGTACAGCTGAAACAAAGTCGGGAAATGAAGGGTGTATGGCAACCTTCCGGAGAAATGAGTACCGCACCGATACTGTTGCCAAGTGCATTTGAAGCACCATCAAAGTACAGGGTCCATCAGGATCCTTGTTTAGGTCTATCATACGGTCCGTTACTTTCAATGTTGTCCAATGTCATGATGTCCTCGTTAGGGAAGTCGAATCTCATAGATTGGTAATCTTCGACAACTTGATGATCTAGATGGTCAGCTAATACACTCCCCTTTATAGATTTTTGGGTAGTATACTGGATATCATACTCAGTCAGGATCATTTTCCATCTAGCGATTCTTCCAGATAAAGCAGGATTCTCGAAGATGTACTTGATCGGATCCATCTTGGAAATTAGCAAAGTGGTATGAGTCAACATATACTGCCTTAGCCGGCGAGCAGCCCATACCAAAGCGCAACAAGTTTTCTCGAGCAGTGAGTAGCGAGTCTCACAGTCGGTAAACTTTTCGCTAAGGTAATAAATGGCGTGCTCTTTTCGGCCATACTCGTCATGTTGGCCCAACACGCACCCCATTGAGTTATCCAAAATAGTCAGATACATGATTAACGGCCTTCCTTCGACGGGTGGCATCAGAATAAGAGGTTCTAGTAAATACTACTTGATCTTATCAAAAGCAACTTGACAATACTTGTTCCATTCAACCACCTGATCTTTCTTCAACAGCTTGAAGATTGGCTCACAGGTAGATGTCAGGTGAGAAATGAACCTGGCGATATAGTTTAAGCGTCCCAAGAATCCCCTAACCTCCTTTTCAGTGTGGGGGGCAGGCATTTCTTGTATAGCTTTTACTTTAGCTGGATCAACCTCAATGCCTTTGTTGCTGACAATAAATCCCAAAAGTTTACCATACCTAACTCCAAAAGTGCACTTGCTTGGGTTCAGTCTGAGCTTATACTCCTTCAACCTGGCAAACAACTTTTGCAAATGATCAAGGTGTTCTTCTTCTGTCTGTGATCGAGCTATCATGTCGTCTACGTAAACTTCGATCTCATGATGTATCATATCATGAAACAAAGCTACCATGGCGCGTTGATAGGTTGCCCCTGCATTCTTCAGTACAAATGGCATCACTTTGTAGCAGAAGGTACCCCATTGCGTGACAAAAGTAGTTTTCTCCATGTCCTCGGGAGCCATTTTGATCTGGTGGTATCCCGAGAATCCATCCATGAAGGAAAATACCTTGTGTTGAGCTGTGTTGTCAACCAAGATGTCAATATGTGGCAGTGGAAAATCGTCTTTAGGGCTAGCCCTATTTAAATCTCGATAGTCCACACACATTTTGACTTTGCCGTCCTTCTTAGGCACAGGCACAATGTTTGCAACCCATTGTGGATAGGAAGTAACAGCCAGAAAGCCAGCATTGAATTGCTTCATTACCCCGGCTTTGATCTTCTCAGACATGTCGGGCCTCATTCGGCGAACCTTTTGTTTGATCGGTGGACAATCTTCTCTTGTAGGGAGACGGTGAACCACGATATCTGTGTCTAGTCCCGACATGTCTTCATAAGACCAGGCGAAAATTTCAACATATTCGTTCAACAACTGTACTAAGCGCTCTTTGACACTTGGTTCTAGGTTGGCACCCACTTTTACTTCTTTCCTGTCTTCCTCTGTCCCCAAGTTGATGCTTTCTAGCAACTCTTCATGAGGCAGAATAACCCTCTCCTCTTGTTGCAAAAGTCTGGCTAACTCTCCCGACACTTCACAGTCTTCGTCAACTTCGTACTCAGCATGATTGACCAAATCTTCAGAGTTATCGTAGGCTAAAGCAGAATAGTCACCCATGGAATCTGGAGTGGATGGGTACCTACATTTGTGAGTGTGGGTGTGTGTAAGGGATAGCCATCCTTAAACAAAATAAAATGCAAAAGGAAAGAAAATGAACACAATAGTTTAGATAAAGACGTCCAATGATTCATTAAAACATGGCATATGATAATGAAGAAAATCAAGCCCTTACAAATGGACCTACATGCCCCGGGCAAGGCATGAGGTGAAAATAGTGTACGAATTGTTTAGTTATTACAGACCGAAAATAGGAAATTATTCAAAGATAAAATTACTGGTTGATAAAGGTGATGGGAATAAAATCCTTTGCTTCCCAATTGCTTAAACCCCCTTCGATGGTTGGAAAGATCCAATCTGCAAAGTTGTCCTCTTCATCTTCATCTTCTACAGCATTGATTCCGTGGTGAGTGATCTTGACGGGTGGTCCTCCAGGCTTGGAGCGACGCATAGCCTTATGTCCTGCAGCAGTAAACCCTAATCCAAATTTTTCCGTCTTATGGGGAAAATCAGGCAATTGTCCCCATACCGTACTCTTCCCTTCTTTGATCACCGCCTCTGCGTCCTTGAGAGATGCCATCCTAGACACATGCTCGGGAACGATATGCACCTCAACCATTGTCTTCACAACTTCTACCTCAGGAGAAACTTCCTCAAAATGTTGGAAAGGCGTTTCGATGAACTCGCCATCCAACTCCACATAGCGGAAGTAATTGAGATGACTTATCATGTACTCTTCCTCGCCGTGCACCGTTATAATATTACCCTTAACAGGATATTTCAGCATTTGGTGCAAATAGGAGGTAACTGCCCCGGCATAATGGATCCACGGTCTTCCTAACAAACACGAATATGACGGACGGATGTCCATCACATAAAAGGTGGAGCTGAAAACTTTTGTGCCTACCTTGATAGGAATGTCAACCTCTCCATGAACCATTCTTTTGGATCCATCAAAGGCCCTAACAACGATGTTACTAGGTTTGAGGGTCAATCCTTCGCAGTCCAAACGGTCTAAGGCTTTCTTCGGCAGCACATTCAAGGAAGAACCAGTATCAACTAAGACATGGGCGAGGGTGGTTCCCCTGCATTCAACTGAAACATGTAGCGCGTCGTTATGTTTCCTTCCTTTGGGAGTCAAGTCAGCATCGGAAAAACCCAGGCCATTATCAGCAGTAAGAATGGCCACACACTCCTGAAACTGGTCAGCCGAAGTTTCTTGGGGCACATGTGCTGCTTTCAAAAATTTGATCAGGGACTTAGCATGGACCTCAGAGCAGAGTAGAAGAGCCAACATTGAAATTTTAGAAGGGGTCTGCCCTAGCTGTTCCACGATGTCGTAGTCACTCTTTCTGATTATTTTCAAGATTTCATCCATTTCTTTCTGAGTGGTTTCAGGGATAACCATAGCATGATCCTTCGTCCTGACAGACGCTTCTAGTATCCCATTACCCTTATTGGTAGTATCAGCAGATGGTCTTACTTCAGGAGTATCCAATTCTTCAATCATCGAGCCTTGCACAGATGGCCTAACAGGTGCAGAAGCTTTCGAGGGTCCGAAGACTGCTCGAAGGGGAGTAATCTCCGGAGAAAAAATCCATCCGCTGCGGGTTATCTTGCTTGTTCCCGCAATGTTCCCTATATCAGGGTTTTCTTCTTCATAATTCTCTTGGACTACCTCAATCTGTTTGATACCATAATAGAAGATTTATCCTCCATAGTTCCATGGTATCGTTTTGCTGGATTGGTACGGGACAGGTCCCGGCATGGTGATCTTTAATGGTACAAATTTAGGGTCGGGCGTAATCCTGAGAGGCCTTTTGCAAGCCTTGGGAGGATTGTTGGAAATGGTTATGATTGCAATATCGTTGGTTGAAGTAGCAAAAGTAGCAGGAGTAATAGGAGTGAAGGTATCAACAAGGTTTTTTTGGAAAAGTATCTCTTGGGTATCCATCAGGTGTTGGACACCTGATTTCAACATTGGGTAATCAGCTCGTATGTTCAAACAAAAGTAACAGTCCTTCCCACATCCTGGGAATATCCCGACTCTCATCAACTTCTCTTTAATCACTAATAACGGAGTCAAAAGATCAGCAACATCAGTAACATGAAGGTCTTCCATAACGACATGAACATTATGACAGTGTTTGGGCATCAGAGCAGATATCACATTGGGCTTCTCAGGAGCATCAAATTCTATTTCCTTGGCGTCAATCAGGTCCTGGATTTTGTACTTAAGCGCCCAGTAATTATTGGTATCGTGCCCAACACTGTCAGAGTGGTAAGAACACTTGGCATTGGGGTGGTAGGATGGAGAGGAGGTATTAGGGTTCTTTGGCGCTTCCTTCAAACTGGTAAGATTCAGCTTCAACAAATGAGGGAGTACTTGAGCTGGCGCCATGTTAATTCAGGTGAACTTCCGTTGTGGCCTTTCTACCCGTTGTTGATTAGGTCTCGACTGATTGTTACGAGGGTGATCATTTGAAGAGTTTTAAATCATCACAGCCCCTACAGTTGGCCGACGCTCGGTTCTTCCCTGACTTTTCTAAGAATACACAGCAGAGGCTTCCTTCTTAGATGGGAAGGCTTTCTTAACAACAGTGGATGCGGAAGTATCTTTATGAATCTTACCACTTTTAATACCGGCCTCGACCCTTTCTCCGGTTAAAATTAATTCAGTAAATCCCGTGGAGGAACTCCCAATTAAATGATTGAAGAAAGGACCAGACAGGGTCCCCAGAAACATGTCCACTAGCTCTCTATCTAACAACGGTTTCTGCACCCTTCCATCCAGATCACGCCACTTCTGGGCATATCCTTTAAATCCTTCATTGGAAGCCATCCCCATACTCTGTAGCTGAGTACGAGTGGGCGCCAAATCAATATTGTATTGGTATTGACGGTAAAAAGCAGAATCTAAGTGTTCCCAATTGTGAACTTCTGATCTCTCGAGTTGATAGAACCAGTCCAATTGCGTGCCTGACAAACTGTCTTGGAAAAAGTGTACCCAAAGGTCTTTATCAGATGAGTGCGGTTGGATCTTTCTGACATACGATCTCAGGTGCATCTTTGGGCAGGATAGTCCGTCATACTTAGCAAATGTCGGTACTTTGAACTTGGGAGGGATAACGATCCCAGCTACCAACCCTAGTTCTTTAAAATCTAAACCAGACACCCTCTGCAACTCCATGGCTGCCAATCTATCCTAAAGATTCTTATATTTATCATCCGCCGGGGGATATTGTTGTTCGGAGTAGTCTTCATCTTCTTACTCTTCTTCCTCTTCAACCTCAGATTCAGAAGGTACAGCAGCCCTTTTTCCTTTACCAGCCCCTTCGTCAGACGTTGAGGGGAACTCGAGAACCTTCCTAGCATTTCTTTCAAACCTTCTTCCAAAAGTGGCTACTCCGGGCCTCTTCTTCTTTTTCTCTTTATTCTTCCCCAACAGTGCTTTCAGATCCTCTTGACCCTTTGCTAAGGTCATAAGGAGTTGTTGGAATTGAGAATTCTACGCTTGCAGATCCTTAACCGTCTGCTCCAAATCCATCTTGCTGAAATAAACAGCAGAAAGATAAGGAAACCTGGTGTGAAGACCTGTTTATGCATATGATGAATGGTATGTTATTCATGTAATGCATTCAAGGACTCAGAAATTCAAATTTGTTGCAAACAAAAGGAACACACGTCATATTAAGAAGAAATTGTTAGTACATAAGTGCCACATGGGAAAAATATTACAAAATTCTTAATGTAAAAAGACATTGCGCATCCTCTTTGGTGCGATGTAAGTGTTGAGAGTTTCCTCCTCATGAAGTCGGCGGGTAAGCTCCAAAACCTTCTTCTCACTGGCATAGAAGCTGGCTTCAAAAGTATTCCGTTCTTCCTTGAGTTGGATCCAACTCTTTTGCATTTCTTCCCATGATATTGGCATGTCAGGATGTAGAATGGTGCATGGAACCTCTCCTTCCATAACAGGATCTTTGATCAACGGGAGAATGTGAGGATATGGCATCATAAGATTCTGGGCGCGGGTTCATACCCACTTGAGGTAAGGCTCAAGGGGGATGGAATTTTTGTGCCCCAGTATCTTACTATCCACCTTGTTGGGCATCCTCCAAGCTCTGATGAACCTTTGTCGAAGTCCTTGCACATCGTTGTCGAAGTCAAAAACTAGGTCAGGAATCAGCATGTCTTGAGGGCCATTCCTCCGAGCATATCCAAACTGTCTTAGAGCTAAACATGGGTTGTAGGTAATGCCTCCCCTAATGCCAAGTAGTGGGACATTAGGGAATTCCCCACAACGATCAATGATGATGACATTTTCTCTGGACCGAGAACACCAATGTACATCAGAATGTGTGAGGGTAATCAACCGTTGTGACCATCTTAAACCCTGCTCATTCTTCAAAACTGATTGTGGAAGGTGAGAAATAAACCACCTTACTAGGATAGGAGTACAACACATGAGAACACCTATTTTCCTCATTGTTCGTGTGTAAAATGAGTGTAGGATATCCCCAAGCAATGTCGGTACAGGTTTCCGGGATATGAAAATCTTGACAGCATTCACTTCTATGAGCTGATCAGGGTTTGGGAATAGGACCAACCCATAGATAAGGAGTGCCACAATCTCTTCAAAGGCTTGTAGATCAAGAGAATTCCAGCAGTCTTGTGCCTTCTCAAACAGAAACTTTGCCAAGAAACCCTTGACACCACTTCTGGTTTCCCAATGTCCCTTGATGTCAGATGGTTGCAAGTGTAATGCTTGAGCAACATCTTCAGGCTTTGGTTCTTTTTCTGTACCGTTGTAGGGTAGTTAATGAAGAATAGGAATCCTCAGGAGTTGAGAAAACTCCTCCAAAGTGGGTACTAGTTGATAATCAGGGAATGTGAAACAGTGGTGTAGGGGGTCAAAGAACTGGAAGAGAACTTTCACCATGTCTTCTTCAATGTTGGAGTTGACCAAGTTGAGAAGCCTACCATGTATTTCACTGAAGAGAGAATTCTCTGGAATCTTGGAAGTGAGCTCCTTGAGTTGAGGAGGGATTCTCACAAGGTTGACTTGAATTGTTTTCCTGCGAAGAGATTCCATGACCTACAAAACAAGAACAAAGATGAAGATCCAAACCCTTGAAATGGTTAGTGGATGCATATGATGCTTTATGATGTTCATGATGTATGCACAAGCATATGTACAAGCAAGTCACACAAAACCATAGTTTCAGGCTTGCATGAGGTTTCATAGGTAAGTACCCTCTTGAGTTTAGTTGGCTCAAACCTGTCCTAAAAATAGTAACCGGATTCTAAGGAGCTCAATATCACTGGATTGTTTTCTATGTTCATTGTTTTGGTTTAGCCACTTAACTAGCGACCAAAATATTCCAAGAAAACAACCCTCAATGAGTGTAGTATCGAGTATCTACCAACTTCGGACTGCACCAAAGCCGGTCATCTCACTACTCCTAACAAAAGGCCAAGATGGTCAAGTAAGGTTCTAAGAGTTCATTAGTGCTTTATGACATCACTCAGCGGCCCCGTATTCTCTTTGATTGACTCAAAGGCTACCGGTACTCACAAATATGTCGCACTAATATAGCTATTACTTCAACCATGTCGGTATACCCCGCACAGTTTCCACAACGTATTGCTATTTACCTATGAATGTTTCCCAAATCCGGGTAGAAGATTTCAATCCCAAACAAGAGAACCAAATGTAAAGCAATAGAAACAAATAATATAATCATGCAAAGGGTGATCTAAGCCCTAAAGTTACTCCACTTTTGAAGTATTCCCCAGCAGAGTCGCCAGTTCTGTGATACAGTGGGAGAACTGACTTGGGATTTTGCGTTTGTGTTTGCAAATGTTTTGATTTAGCAAGAGTTGCCACCGACTTTTTATTTTGTCCTAAGGAAAGGTCAAAAAGTACAGGAAAGACCTTTGAGATCTTTTCTTGGGTTCGGGGAGTAGATTATAGAAAGGGAAGGTATTAGAACCCTTTCTATCCATGGTTATCCATGGGCTCTTAGTTACTTGCTTAGATCACTTGCTTTGCTTTTCAATTGTTTGAAATGATGCTCTTCAATTGTTTGAAATGGTGCTTTGTGTGTGGTTTTGAAAGATGTTTTGAAAAGAGGCCATCATTGTGGCAACCTTTGTAATAATTCTTGTTTGAATGTATACAAAGGTGTTTTTGTCTTTTGAAAAGCTTTCAATGTTTTGAAAGTAGGGTTTTGAAATTTGTGTTGTGAAGTGTGTTTTGAAGATAGCAAGGATGTTTTTGCAAATTTTAATCAAGTAACTAAGAGTTGTCTACCCTATTTTACTCAAAGATCTTTCTTATGTTTTTAACCCTTTTAACAGTGTTGTTTCACCATTGTATTTGGTGAACAACCTTGTGTTAGGATGTTAAACGGGACAGGCGCGGGTCATCGTATAGACCATGATAGCAATTATGTCAAGTATTTTTGGCAATTTTCTTGAGGGACTTGATCATTTTGTTTAGGCAACTCAGATAGCGTCATCGAGGGACTATGATCTTTGTTTTGTTCTTGTTTTTCCAAAGTACTTGACATGCATACCATGGCCCATTTTTGAATGCAACAAGTGGATTGAAACCCTAGGGGTGCAAGTGTGCATTGTGTTTGTTTTTTCATGTATTTTTGTCTTTGATTAGGTCAAACTATTTGTTGTTTTGATTTTGCATACAAACCCTAAGTCTAATCATGGCATAATTGGGAACATTTAAAGGTGCGGGAATTTAAATTCTACACTATTACAACATGATATAGGGAGGGGGGGTACAAATTTGAATTGGGGATTATTTTGCAAGAAATTAAATTCTAAATTATTACAACCATATTGAATGTATAAGGCATAATCTTTAAATATACAATATTTAAATAAAATACAATAAATAAATATTAAATAAAATGTATTATGCAAAAAAAAGTTTTTGTGTATGTAAAAAGTATTTTTAATGTGAAATGTAAATAAATAAAAAGTCAATTTCAATTATTTTTGTTTTTTAGGGAAAAAAACCCTAATTTCTTAAATAAATAGTATTATTTATTATTTATATACAATAATGTATCAATTTGTACAAAAAATAAAAGTATATTGAAAAAAAGGTATTTTTAGTATAAAATATTAATAAAAATAAAGATGTATTATTTTTGTGTTTTCTGTTCTAATTATTTAATAAAATATAGTATATGTATATATATGTATTAAATATATTAAGTGTATAAAAATAAAATAAATTATTTACAAAAAATGTATATATTTCAAGAAAATATTTTCAAATGTGTATAAAAATAATAAATGAAAATAAAAGTATTATTTGTATTATTTTTTAATTTAAACATAATGATATAAAAGCATATAAACATTTTTATACTAGTAAAAATAAAAATAAATACCAAATAAATGGAAAAAATATATAAAAATAATTATTTGGCATTTCTTATATTTAGACATAAAATAATAAAGTCAGAATTAAAATAAAAATGCAAAAATGACAAATATGTAAAGAAATGGGCCAGGGGGGGTGTGAACTGAAAATGCGAGTGCTAGAAGCAAAAAATGAGCCAGCCCAACCCATCAACTTCGTCTTCTTCCTCAGTTCAAACAAAAACGCGCCTTCTGTGTACAAACTGCTATCTCCTGATTCTGTGCTTTTTTGACAAAACTCAAAACATAAAACTTGTAGAGCATCAAACAACGAATCTAACCATATAAAAAACTTAAGCTAACTCTCAAAGACCAGAGAGAATTTCTCTGGCCCTAATTTCTAACCTAGTTTTTTCAGAAAGTTCATGGATGAAATTCTCCTAGCACGATTAATATAAATGAAAACTAAGCACATGTATGGTTTCAGGGCTATGAATACAACATCTTTCATTCACAAATCTAAGTCTAACTATTCCTAAATAGAGAGATAGAAGTTCCTGAAATACCCGTTTCAGTTGACTTCGAGCTGGACAATGCAACAACTTCCAATGGTTCTTGAGGTTCTTTTGAGCTTGCCTGATGTCCACTGAAGTTTTCCCAATGCTTAGTTTGTTTTGAAGTGGCCTGAATCGTGCTACAGAACTCAACATGCAAAGCTTCCAAACAAAAATGGCAATGTGTGTTAATGGAGTTACAACAACTTGTGAATGATCTGGATAGCTCAGGTAGGTTGATTGGAATGTGTTTGAAGTAGTTTTGGACAAAACGCACAAGGGAATTTGAATGTGGCTTGCAATATGCAGAACTGGCCCTGTTTTGCAAGAAAATGGGGATTTTTTGCACAAGGAGGTTTTAGTGGCCAAGGGCTCGTGTTTCTGGCTTGCTAGGGTGTATGAAACTTGTTTGACAACTTTGTTTAGTTGGTTTTTTCAGATATGTGAGATTCCTTGTGTTTGACAAGTTTTTTGTTTTGAAGCAAGAAAGTGGAAGTGAGGTTACGGGCTTGTACAAGCCATCTTATCACCATGCATACAATCCTCTTGGCCCCTCTAATTAGTGGATTTGTTTAGCTTCCAGAGATTTGGCTCTATGCTCAAGGATTAGTGGTTTGACATAAAGCAACCTTTTGCAAAAATGGCAATGTGCCTTTTACCATTTAGGGATTAAACTTGTGTACAATCCTCTAATGTCCAAAACAAAACCTTAGACCAATGGATTTGACTTTAATTATTGAGTACAAATTGGTTTAGAGGTCTGTAATTGTGTACAAGGCTAGCTTGGTCAGTTTTGCAACTTGGTATGAACATGTAATGGCCATGGTTACAAAGTGAGTTTTTGCAAACTTCAAGCATTCGATTCTCCCTAACCACAAAGGTGTTTGAGGAGTTATTGGACAATTTGGAACACTTGCAACATGTACTATAATCCATATTTGAAATTAAACTTAAGAGTCCAAGTGGAACTATGTGAAAAATGGCCAAGAAGATGGGTCAAAATCCTGCCTAAACTAGGGCAAAATTTCTCTAAGTTAAAAGTTTTAGGTACCCTTGTTCCAAAAATCATAACTTGAGATCCAAGCTTCTTTTGAGAAAACTTTGTGAATCAAAGTTGTAGACTTTGTGATGGACTACAACTTTCATGTTGTAAGTTTTGTTTGAATCCATTTGCATCTTGGCGAAAAAATGGGACAAAGTTAGGAAAAAATAAGAAAATTTTATAACTTAGAAAATTTCTAAGTTATGAAAATTTTCCATTTTAAACCCTAATTTTCATTTTTGGGTTTCTTGATGAACAAGTTTCATAATTTGACATGTCTTGATGAAAAATGACCCTTGGCACTTGATTTTGACCAAAAAGTCAAAGTTTGACTTTTCAGTATACAGCTAAATTTTGATCAGTTGACTGAAAAATTCATCTGTCAATCCTATGCATTTGAGGTCTTTTGAACTTGTTGAATGGGTCAAGACAATGTCATTTAGTCCTTGAGTCCATGGTTGAGCTTGATTTGCCACTGGCTAGATCAAACAGTCAAAAATTGCCTTTGTACAGTCAAAACCCTAAAAATGACCATTTTGCCCTTTTGGTGATCTGATCAGATTTCTTGTGGAATTGTGATCCAAACTTGATAAAATGGTTCATATGAGTTCATGAAGGTAATGTGGGTCAAATTTCATGAGGTTTGACTGTCAATTGGCCATAGTTGACTTTTTCCCCAATACAACTGATTTCTAGGTCAACTGTCCAATTGATTGGGCAATAATTTGAACCAAGGCTTGAATCTTGGTATGGACAAACTTGTGAGTACAATATGAAGTATGAAAGTCATTTTGGGAATTGTAGGTCAAAACATCCCTGTGCAAACTCAAACCCTAATTTAGGTCAACAGTGCAAGGAGGTGTCTTGAGCAGAGCAAACCCTAGCTTGATCTTGAGTTCCAAGAGTCTTGTGATGAGAAATGTTGATGAAATGATAGGGCAAATTTTGGGGTACAACAAGAAGGACAAGACGAAGCAGTTGGTGCAAGAAAATAAAAGGTCGGCGCATATTGAGACATCGTCGCCGCTTCCGCCAATGCGAGGCAATTTTTGGCGTGACGACCTTTCATCTCTGGTGAAGCTCCAATGAGATAAGATGATAGAACCGAAGGGTTGAGAGAGAGATAGAGATTGTATAATCTCTTTTGTTTAGTTTTCTGTTTAATGTTTATTTTTGTTTAATTAAGTGTTGGTTAATAACTAATGTGGCGGTGACACTTGTCACTACCCTTGTGGCCTCCATGTGATCCTGTGCAGGTACCTCACCAGGTCATACCATTCTCCCTCGCCCTGCAGCCGTTAGATCTACATCAAATTGTTACTAGAAGGATCTAACGAACTAGATCTGAGCATTCATGGTGAGCCTCTTGGAACATCTTCATCAAATCTCGTGTGCGCATCCTCATCAACATTATGGTGCGCTCTCAAAGCATCACCAAAAGATCACTCTTCATCAACATCCAACGTTCCAGAAGCACTTCTATATGATACACCACTGGAGCTGCAGACCACCAGATCAACAGACCCTTGTCATTGGGCCTAGACTTCTTTGCTTTTCAGTACCCCCCAAATTGCTTCATTTCAGGTTCATTTCTATTTTTCTTTATATTTCTTGTTGTATTGTTTGCTTAATTTTTATTTTTCTTTAGCAAAAAAAATAATACAAAATATTTTCTTATTTTTAAATAAAGAATTGTTTTAAATAATTATATTTAATATTATTACTATTTTTTTAATTAATCTTATTTAAATAGAATGATTTAAATTAATTAGTTATTTAAATTAAATTCAGTCGGGCTGTATTGTTTGTTTATTTAGACTTTTAATCGTATTGTCGATTTGATACATCCTCATTCATAAACTTGTACCCTGATTCCCATATGGTTTGTAATAGCTTAGAATTTTATTTCTTTGTACATTTTAATTTTTGCTCAATTATGCATGTATCGTCCAATTAAAACACATGGCCTCCTCTTGGGCTCATCATCAATGAAAAAGTATCCACCTACAAATACACACTTGACCATATTTATAGTTTGGTCCTGGGATTTTCTACAGCGACAACTATTCGATCGATTGATCCAATTGGTCGTTTAGAATACTAGCGCTATGCTAGTCCCACTTTCTAGGAGTATGCATATAGACACCTTGTATGGGCTTTTGATTTTTATCTTATGCATTGAAGAAAGTATCTTCTCTCCCCTTGGTCCATATACCCAATATTTTCTTAAAGGGTCTCATAGTTGAGTCTGGGCAGGGCCATTCTCACGAGATTAATCAAGTTTTCCCTTGATTAATCATAACTCAAATCAATCACTTTGGTCCATATACCAAGTGTTTCCATGCACCAAAAGGGTTTCATAGTTGAGTTTGGGCATGGCCATGCTCACGAGATTAATCAAGTTTTACCCTTGATTAATCATAACCTGAATAAACCACTTTGGTCCATATACCAAGTGTTTCCATGCACAAAGTCTCATGGTTGAGGGTAGGAGAACCTACTCTCACGAGATTAATCAAGTACACCCCTTGATTAATCATAACTCGATTCAACTCCCATACACCAAGCGTTCCATTTATCTTGTGAACACTTGTGCTATGATCTTGTGATCTATCATTAACGCAACCCGGGTATGCCTAATTGATGGTTGATTGAGGAGGTTCAAATAGGTGTTCGGTAGAGTTTTCTTATCTCATGCGCATTAAAGAGGAAAAAGACCTTCTCAGTTAGGTATCATAATATCTCTCTTTATTTCTCATCCCTGCATATTGATTCATGACTGAAAGTCTTACCTTTGTAAGCATGCTTTGATTATTTAAATGTTATCTCCTCTTCTACTTGACTATTTATTTAGGTGTCTACCTACGTGCATGTTCTTCTTTATTTGCTTATCTAAGCATGTTTTCTGTAGGTATCTTATCTAAGTACCTTACATCTTGAGTAAGTCTCTATTTCTCATGTGCGATGTGTGATTGTCTAATCTCCATCTCCTATCTTTTAGCCTACTTTGATTCTTAATATCATTGTTACATGTGATATTTTACCGTCTCTTATCTTTCATCCTACTTTTATTTTCAATATCATTGTTAGATGTATGTTTTTCCATACGATGTTTCATCATCATTTCATATCCTACTTTGATCCTCGATATCATTGTTAGGTGTTAATGTTTTATATTTCTTCTCTTTAAGATGTGATGTTTTGTCATCATAACATGTGTATGCTTAATGCCTTATCTTCTATATGTTGATGTTTTGTCATCTATTGTGTGATATTTTACCATCTCCTATCTTATTGATTTAGGTTTCTACCTATGTGTTCGTGCTTGATGTTTTGTCATTTTTAATCATGACGTTTTATCATCTTTTTGATGTTTTGTCATCATGCTTGATGTTTTATCATCTTTGCGATGTTTTATCATCCATGCCTGATGTTTTATCATCTTTACGATGTTTTGTCATCCATGCCCGATGTTTTATCATCTTTGCGATATTTTGTCATCATGCCTGATGTTTTATCATCTTTGTGATGTTTTGTCATCCATGTCTGATGTTTTATCATCTTTGTAATGTTTTGTCATCCATGCCTTATGTTTTATTATCATCTTTGCGATATTTTGTCATCCATGCTTGATGTTTTATCATCTTTGTGATGTTTTGTCATCCATGCCTGATGTGTTATCATCTTTGTGATGTTTTGTCATCCATGCCTGATGTTTTATCATTATTGCGATGTTTTATCATCCCTTCCCGATGTTTTATCATTCTTCTCTTTTCTTAGAGACTCAATGTTTTGTCATCTTCTTGAGGTTTTCTTATCTTTGTGATGTTTTATCATCTTTCTGGCGTTTTGTCGTCTTTGTGATGTTTTATTATCTTTGTGATGTTTTTTCATCTTTGCGATGTTTTATCATCTATTTGTTATATTTCCATATCTATGATGTTTTGGTCATCTTTGTGGTGTTTTATCACATCTCTCTATACTTGATGTATTTCCATTTTGATACGTGAATGCGTGATGTTTTGCCATCTCATTCTTTGTATGATTGTTTTATCATCTTACCATTGTATGATGTTTTGAGCCTCCATCATTAGATGTTTTGTCATCTATACTTGATACCTATTTCTTGATGTTTTTTCATCTTTGTGTGTGATGTTTTATCATCCATCTCCCTTCTTTATTAGATTCTCCTCTTGTATGCTCCCCATAGGATCTTTAGTTCACTCTTCTCTAAGTTTGAATTAAATAAACCTTAGAATCTTTATCCATACATGACAATATTATATAGATATTTCCCTCTCTTATCTCCAACTATAGGATCAACTTTGTATGATAACTTTAGGACTATTTTTCTAGTCTCCCCTTATACTTTTTCTTCCATTTTTCATCTCATTAAAACTAAAACTTCCTTTTCTTTCAAACTTATCAAAACACTTTAACACTACTCAAATCCTTTTTCAATTAAAAAAACACCAACCAATTCAAACTCTTTTGTCTTCAGACTTTCTTTTTCTTTTAAAACATTTTCAAAAAGGACATGCTTCGCTAGCATTGTTCATAAAAAACATTGCAACCAATAGAAACTTTTAAGCTTAACTACGATACTTTGATTCCTTAAAAAGGATACATAGGCATCTGGTCATGGGGCTCAGCCGAGCGAACTTTGTAATCTTTCCTTCTTTTCCCCGTGTTTTCTCTTTTGCATGCATTCCCTCTTTGTGATTTCCTTTTTATCTTTTAAGCTATGGACAAGATTTTACACACCCTTATAATAAAAAAAACACAAGTGGATCATGTGGAGTACCACAAACGTGTGAGGTGCTAATACCTTCCCCTCGTGCAACTGACTTCCTTACCCGATCTCTACGGTTGCAAGACCGTGATTTTACTTTTCAGGTTTACTTGATGTTTACCTTTCATTTCATGTGGGATAAAAAACATTTGATGGCGACTTCATTGAGTTTTATCTTTGATGGTTTTTCCAGTTGTTTCACATACCTCTAAATTTCTGTCAAAAACCGAGAGGAAAATATATTTAAAAAAAATAAATATTACATTGTTTACACATAATATTAAATTACGTTGTTTACAAACATCCTTTTTTTATATTAAAATATAAAGTTTCTTATTCTTGGAGAATAACAAATTCAAATTTTGACAAATCTGATTCATCATCGTCACTGTTATTCTTGGAGAACAACAGACTCATATTTTGTTGCATACAAATTGCTTTTCTAGTTCAATGATTTTTCACGCATCCAATTTCTGATATAACTTAAAATAAAGTTAGATACATAACATAAAATTTTAGTTAAAAGATAAGATATTATGTAAGAACGCCAACCTTGGAACACATTTTTTCTGCACTTGCAATCATCCCATAGATTTGTTCCCAACTTTAGTTATCAATGTTTTCACTATTTTCATGGAAAATGCTTTCATTATCAATGTTAAAAAATGATGAATGATAAAAATTGAAAAAGTAACATGTATTGTTTTCTTTTTCAATTTTTTACCATTCACCACTTTCTTTATGTGCTACAGTATTCAAACAAAGGACTTGTATTGTGAAACAACAATATTGCTTGCAATTTATAGTATGTTTAAACACAAATTTCTCAATATTGCCAACCAAGGAAATCAATAAATTATGGAGTATTTTATTTGATTGATAATATAGGAAGGCTATTTCGATATATAACAACGGTCGGTGGAAACAACAACAATAACAACACAATTATATGAGATAGATTGCAAGAGCAGAAAAAATGTTTTGTTCAAAGTCGGTGTTAGAAGAACAACATACAACACATAACCTTAAAGATTTTTTCTGTCTTGCAATCTATCCCAAAGAATGATGTGTACGAGTTTAGAGAGGTTATAGATGAGTTGGGTTTAGGGTAAAACTTAATTTACAAGTGTTTTTATAGTAAAATCTAATTATCTAACCGCTCGGTTATTAAAGAAGCTGGAGGCATAGATCATTTAATTTACAAATAAAAAAAGAAAAAGAAAGACACCACTTTTAAGAAATAAAAACATAAACTACATTTGATGGAATTCGAAACATGTCCAGAATTAGTGTTCCTCTCGATTATTTTCAAAAACCGAGGGAATATATGATATTCTTTTTAAAAAAAATTAGAGTGAAGACTCATTTTGCCCCCTCACAAAAAGCACATAATTCAATTTAATCTCCGAGAAAAAAGACTTTATTTAACCCCTTATAAAATTTAATCGAGTCATATTAATCTCTTTGTTAATATTTTTTTCAAATTGATTTTTTTCTTACTTTTGAACCGTAATTAAAATGTCATGTGTATTATTTATGCCACATGTATTTTTAAATAATTTTGCTTAAATCCACTTTAGACTTTATCATTTATTTTTCATTTTTAAATACTAAATTAATTTTTATTTTTCATTTCAATTTTATCTTTAAACAATTCAAATTTGAATATTTATAAAAAAAAAACCAAATTTTTTCATGGAAGAAATAGAATCCAGGGACCTTTAAGAAACATCTTATGTCTTTTTACCAGTAATCCAACATACATTGGTAATTGTTTTTTTTTTTAATCAAGTGATAACTTTTTATTTCCAAAAGCAGTGAATACAACTGATCCTCATGGATCCAAGTAACAACCAATCTCCTAAACCTCTATACTATGCAAAGCTCAGTTACATTTACATGCTCACAAAACTTCCTATGCATCATACATCTATTCACTACATTATATATGATGTTATCTTTTATCACAGAATCAAAACAAATTTGAGAGAAAACCATTTCATTCCTTACTTTGTATATGCCATGTACATCATCTTTTTCCACTCCAATACTTTCTTTTTCTCCTCGCAATGCTTTGTACATGGAGCATGTGATGTATCTTCCTTTTTGAATTGCTTCACTTCAATATAAAGTTGACAATCTAAATCAATTTGTTGTACTTTACCATATCATGATATCTTGACCTTTGAGATGATATTCATCAATCCACTAGACCTATAATTTATCCGTTTTCGCTTGTAAATTCCATAACAACTTGCTTATTGTTACTACATTCCACTCTAGCAAAGAAATAATATTAAGCCCTCCTGCTGTCATAGGATATCATATTTTGCCCCATGTCACTGTTTTTTTTACTGAATTCCTCTATTCCATTCCAAAGAAAACTTCTACAAATAGCTTCAATCTTCTTAATCATTTTCTTTGGCATTGAAAAAACTTAGCATCCAATATACAGTTATAGCAAATAACAAACTTTTTATTAGCATGTGTCTTCCTGCATAACTTAGTAACTTTGAAGTCTAATGTCTTATTCTGTTAGACTACGACGACTTATCTAAGGGGGCAAATAGATCCCCAATAAAAATCACTTTTCAAATATAGTTATTTAAAAAGTTATTTGAAAAATAATGTTGAGCGAAAGGTTTTTGGCCTAGATCAAAATAGTAGTCTAAACGAGTCTAGTTATTGGAAACTCGGATATACACAAGCCATATGAAATTAAGATAATGATAAAATTAATCAACCTAATAGTATCTCAATTAATAGTTTAATATCAAACACAACGATTTCCTATTTTCAATGAAATTTAAACAAAAATATAGAAAATTACAATTTATCAAACACTGCGTTCGAATTTTAAGAATTTTTCCTTTGATTTATGTTGATATAAAAACCACTTATAATCAAAGTGATTATAAGCTAATGAACGCACCACTTTAAACAAAATAATTGCAGAAAAATTCTAACGAGTCAATCAATCAAACAATGTTATTCGACAAATTTCGTAACAAAAACAAAAATGAGTAAAGAGATAAAAGAGAGCGACACAAGGATTTATTTACACAGTTCCTCACTCTCGTCCTCGCGTGTGGGTACATATGCGCCTAATTCCAGTTTAGACTTAAGATACTTTATTACTTTGCAAAAGTATGATTACAAGATAAGTGTTCAAGAGCAACCCTATAAGCCATAACCATTTGAAGTTGATTCAACCCTTTCTCTTCTTTTGATCTTCAACAAGACCAAGACACAGTAGTATGCCAATTGATTAAATGAATATTTCTACTCTTTTGCATACTTTATCTCCAAAGCTTTCACGCACCATCAATTACACCTATTGCAATACAAGACTTCAATTTGATTTGTCGTTCTCGCGCTAATTTGTTTGCGTTCTTTATCTCCAAAGACTTTCACTAGGCTGTAATCCTCTCTTGAATGTCTTGCACAAAACCCTCAAATCTATCAACGATCTTAGAGAAAAAACCCACAATTTTTTTGGATGAAACCCCTTGCAAATATCAACCCAATATTCTATGCTACACAAGAACCTAATTGGACATTATCAACCTTGCCTAGATGGTATCCCGACAAAATATTATTATGTGTAATTTGTCAATGTGTATGCATATGTTGGAGGTTAAAGATGAAAAGAAAATTCAGTAAGTGTTTATAGTTTCACCAAGTTGGAATGATGTATTTATAGTTGTTTAAGTTTAGATGCAAAAAGTTAATTTTCAGAATTAAAAACAACTGAAAAATTGACCTAATCAAACAATATGTGCCGACCTGAAATTTGTATGTGCTTGCACATAAGTAAAAAACCAACTGTATGTGCCTGCCTGAAAATTGTATGTGCCGAACTAAGAAATGCAGTAGCTTTTTGCTTAAATACTGCAGTATATGTTGAAATAACTGGCAGAATAAATCATCGAGATGAAATCAATAAGTCGCCATCGAACGTTTTTTATCCCACAGAAATGGAAAAGTAAACATCGAGTAAATATGAGAAGGGTGAAATCAAGGTCTTGCGACCGAGATATATGGGTAAGGGGGTCGATTACGCAAGGGGAAGGTATTAGCACCCCTCATGTTCGTGGTACTCCACGGGATCCACTCTTGTTGTTCTAATCAAAGAGTGTGTTCTAATTTAAAGCTTACGAGCTAAGAAAACAAAAATGCAAAGAGGGAATACATGCAAAAGAAAACACAGAGAAAAGAAGGAATGTTTACAAAGTTTTACTCGCCTGGGTGCCGCGAATAAATGCCTACGTATCCCTTTTAAGGAATCAGAGCCTCGTAGTTCGACCTTTAGAGACTCATGCGTCGGTACAGGAAGTAATTAATACGTTCTACCTAAAAAGGTATTTTCAAAAAGAAAAGTGCCCGAAGGCGGATAATGCTACATTCGTGCTCTATCAATTTAGACATAGTGTCACCTAACCTTTGGGGATTTACGCGTCGTGTTGCATAGAGTAAAATTAACACATCCTTTTGAAAGTTTTGAAGAAAGGCCCGAAGGTGGAAAAAGTTTGCATTGGTTGATATTTTTTACCTTGAAACAAGATTTGAAAATGTTAGAGTGTTTTATGCATTTGCCAAGAAAAAAGTTTTAGTCTTAAGGATGCAAAAGGAAAATAAAACATCTAAGGGAAACTATCTAGCTCTATCCCTAATATTATCATACAAAGATTGGTCCTATAGTTGAGTTTTGAAAGGGAAATCTCTACCTATGTTAGCATGCATGGATTACGATTATAATGTCTAACTTGCACCAGAAATGAAACAAGTGAATCCTAAGAGAGCATACAAAGGTTACAACCTAATGAAAAGCATAAACATAATTGCAATCAAACAAAGTCGAGCCGAAGCCAAAACAAAATCGAGTGCAAGCTAGCAATAAACAAATGAGTCCAATAGATCTCAAAGTGGGAGTAATAAACTCTTTCCACCTGATTTGCTCGAGCACAGACATCCAGTAACAACTCGAAGCATCAACATCGAGCGACGCGAGCTAACATCTTCAAAACGAATGACAAAGTGTGGGGGGTTGGTTACGAACACCTGTCTTTCACTTGACCGACTCGATAACACGAGCAAGCACAGTTTGAGACATCAAAGCATGACACGAGCTAGGAACGACACTGACTAGAATGCGTGGGGGTCGATTGCGGACCCTCTTCTCCATTTATTAGCTCGATAACAAGCACAAATTAAAAGGGGAGGGGAAATTCCCTCTTCGAGGACTTTGGAAAAAATGTTTCTTTTAAGGTCTTTAAAAGAACAACACGAATTCACCCCTCTTGGAGTCTTTTGCAAACAAAAACATTGCCTCATTTCGAGGACTTTAACAAAATGAACATCACCTCACTTGAGGAATTTAAACAGTCTTCCCACCTAAAGTAGGGACTCTCAGTCATGCATATCTATTTCTATTTCTCGTGGCAAGGAAAATGGTAAATGATGCGGAAAATAAACCAGAATTAGTATAATACCAAATGAACAAGAGTTCGTAACAAGCAAGCAAAAGCAGAAATAATCTGAAAAACTTTGTGCAAGCTAGCATCAACAACAAAATAGTCAAAATATGCGTTGAAGCATCAATAAAGCACAATGAGAATGTGTGTCAGACACATCCGCATACAGAACACCTTCACAAAAGTTCACATCTAGACAAAAAAAAGCAGAGTATATATATATCATGAAATGAGAATCAAAGTAAATTGCGTCGGAAGTGAATCCACAAATCCACAAAGTGGTGGAACACAAATGCTTTTCAATCGAATAATAAAAAATTAAATGATCGAAAGATCTCTTGAAACGCCTTGCACAAGTCAACAAACATGTTAGAAATAACAAGGAAACGGAATCAGAATTAAGTGTCCGCATCACAATTCAAATTGGGATCAAATCATGGAGAAATAGTATTTAAATATGCATTAGAACCACAAATGTAAACTCCAGAAAGAAACTTATTTCATATAAAAGTGTTCGAAAAGTCGGAATAAAATAATTCCGAAATGGTACCGGTTGCCACCAAACATACCAACAAGCTCAAATAAGCATCAACCGTGAATTAAATCACCATGCAAGTACCTCTTACCATTCCCTGGAAGCAACACCGTTAACACATGAACCATACAAAATATTGATCCGAAATCGACAAAACTTGGCATAAAAGTCGTCCAAGTATCAACACAAGCTTCCTTGAGCATTAACCATCAATGAAATGTCGCCTTATGCTCAACTTACCATAACCGGGCAACATTGCACCGTAACAAAGAATTGCTCAGAAAATCGTATCGTTAATGGTAAAACTCAACAATAATAGTCCATAAATGCACAATTAGGAATGAATAAGCATCAAATAACTTTTAGAAAACAATTTGCAAGGTATTTATAATTTCCGGGCAGCGATGTGTACATGAACCGTGTCATACCTCAAATTTTCTCCTTTAAATATTAATAGTCATTTTAGTTAATCTTGATGTTATTATATTTTTAACCTATAGTTACTTTGTTTTTATTTGCTTGTTTTTGGGATCTTGTTTAGATATGACGGGGGTTAAAACTTTAACAGGGGGTGTGTCTATTTTATTTGTCAAAGAGGCTCATGTTTAAAATTGATCATTTTTATTTTATAAATTGTCTGATCCGTTTAACTTCATTTTGTTATTGACGTGGGTCAACTGTTTGACCTTTATTATTATTATTATTGTTCAATTATTATTATTATTCCATAATTATTATGGATTATATTAGTACTATATTATGATGTTAATATCAATACTGCAAACTAGGATTATTATTACTAATATTAGTTTATAATATTATTGTTAACATTAGTTAATTGTTGTTGAGTTTTGTTTGAGGTCAACCGTGAGTTGAGAAACCCTAATTACCAGTGGTGGCACTGTTCTTCTTCCCTAAGATACCCAAGCCCATAACCCAAACAATTGAATCCAGACCATTTTCAAATCAAATCTAGGAGTAAATCAAATCTGGAAATCAATATTTGTTTTTATTTACTAAAAATGAATCTACACAATAACAAGGTCCAAGTACAGATTACAAAACCCTAATTTCAAACAAAATCTTTCTAAATCAATTTATAACAGATCTAAAACCTAATTTACACTCAAATCTTAAGATTGATTTAATTAGAAATAATCAATAACAAGTAACAACAAATTACATAACAATTTTCCTAATTTATCTACTTCCTAAAACTATAAATAACCCTAATTTTCTAAAGAATAGGGAATAAATTTGTTAGAGACGAAGAACGAAAGGAGAAGAAGAAGAGTTGAGATCTGGGTTTCAGTTTCTGAAACCCTAGATCCGTGGTACTAATGTTGTTTGCCTTCAAGCTCTTCACATCCACCGTTTCTCGCCACCCTCCCTGATACCCGTGAAGTGAAGAAAGAGGAAAAGATTAGCGATCATATAGCGTAGAGGTTCAAAGAAAGTCACAATGATAGAGGTATCCAAGCATTTAGCTTATTGCAATTTTGATTCTGTTATGTTGAATTGCCACAAGGTTTTAGGGATTAGGGTTTGCTTTAGGGTTAAGGTTTTTCAAGATTAGGGCTAGGGTTCTTCCTACTTAGGGTTAGGGTCCTAGATTCATAGGGTAAAGTTCCTCAATTTGTGTTACTGGGTTTTGGATAGGGTTAGGGTTCATCCCAGAATCCTAGGGTTCTTGGGGTTCATGGGGTTTGGATGAATATAAGGTTAGGGTTCTTGAGTTTGGAAGAAGATCTTCAAGGTTCTGTGTTTCTCACCGTGGTTTTTGGATGAAGATGGTGGTGTCCTGGAGCAGCCACCGGCAGAAGCAATTTCTAGTCGATGGCGCCCAAGGCGAGGCAATTTTTGGTGATCTCCTTTCTAGAGACAGGTGAGAGCATCTCTCTCTAGAATACAAAAAAGGCTTGTTTGGTTTTGTGTTAGAGAGAGAAGTGGAAGCAGAAAAAAATGAAAAAAGTGAAGAACAAAGAATATAACCCCCTCTTAGATCCCATGCATCTCTCGTACCATACACCATCAACCTCCACCATATGATTTAAATCAAACGATCTAGACTGTGTGACCATGATAATACCATACACCCTCTTGCATGTTGGCCAACAGACTCAAACAAAGTACATGGGCCAAATCCTTCCCTATTTTCACCCCAATGCTTTCTATATTACTACGATAACCCAATAAACACCTCTGTCTATTTGGGCCAAGTTCATTTTCTGAACTTGAGCCCATGCTATCTACGCCCCCATAATTACTACCCAGCTGTGAACTGCACCCCCATGCAATTGGACCTAAATCCAATATCTGAATTTAGGGCGTCGTTATTTACGACCCCCAGAATTACTAAGCCAAAATAATTCACACCCCCCTGCGTTTAAAATTTTTTTTTTTAAAACTTCATTTATTTTTTCATTTGTTTATTTATTTATTATCATTTTTGATTTATCATATTAACATATAATTTTTCATAGTTAATAAATAATTATAATATTTTTTCTATTAAAAAATATATTTATAATAAACTATAATATATTTATTAGTTCAAATATTTTCTAAAATACTAACCCTTTTTTATATTTGCATTAAATTTTTTTCTCATGCATTAAAATCTATTTTTCTCATATAGCATCATATATTCGAAAACACCTAACCAATAGAATACTAACTTATTTTCTACTAACATAATTCAAACATATTTATTTTCAAAAATAATTATGGAAACTTCTTCTATCAATTGCAATCTTCATTTACAATTCCACTATTCACACACCCAGACTTGGTTCAAGGAGAATTCGAGATATTTCCATAATCCATAAAAAAACTAACCAAACAACTACGAACTACGAAATGGGATTCTGATTCCTCATAAGAGGATCTGTAGGCATAAGACTTAAAATCGTGACGAGTTCCCCTAATTAAAAGACTAAAACCCTTTCCCCCTAATTAAAACTAAAACCCTATTCCTAAAACCTTAAACCTAAACCCTTGTACCCTTGTGAACAAGGTAGATGAGGAATGCCTAATACCTTCCCTTCGTCTAAAGTGAGTCAAGAACTTAGAATCTCTGTATCATCAATTAGGGTTATTGCGTTAAATTCCCGTCTTAGGATAAAAATTAATGGTGACGACTCTATATTTTTTGCCGATTATTACAAATCGGTATCGAACAAAAATGAGTACAAAAACTCATTAACGGATACAAAAGTGTTTACCAAGTCAAGTATTATCGCTTAGAAACTACAAACACTTTGCAAACAAATAAATCCGCATATTCCAAGTCACAAACAACACAATTCAAGTGTTAATGCAATTTCTAAATTTGAGATTTATCCGCAAATCAACATGAAAATTATACTAACTCATAAAAGAACAATTAAATCTCATCAAAACTCAATAATCGATATGTAGATCTAAAATTCAGTACTAAAAAATTATCATCAATTTTACCGAACAAATCCAAGATCCATATCGATTATGGCCATTAATCAACCAATACCACGTGATTCAAACATTATCACAAATTCAAGAATTAAAGTGTATCTCAATAATATTCAAGAATTCAAGTTCAATTCAACTCATAAATTTAATTCACATATTATTTAACAAGAATCAATTATGAAAAAGCAATTAGATCAAGGGATGGATTCAAGAAATTACCGAAAACTGAATCGGAGAAGATGAAGAGGATGCTTGGTTGGAAAACTCGTGGGATCGGAGGGTGAACTCTCCAGAATCGCCGCAACAGAGGGAGTGTGCTTCGCTGAATTTTGAGATGGAGGGAGAAGAGGCCAAAGCTTTGTACGGAGGAATCGTAACTGGCTGGCGGAGACTGGCGGTTTGCCCAACATTGCGAGTGACCAGAGTGAGGTGTTTCTCGTGGTGCTAGGCAGAGGAGGAAGAAGATGCTTGAGGAAAATGAGAGGAGAAGAAGAAGATTGATAAAGTTTTGGATGAGTTTTGTTGTTGGTATTCTTGAGAAACTCTAAAGAATAGTTGAGAGAATTTTAGAAAGTTTTGGTTTTGATTTGGTGAGATGTGAAATTATGAGAGTTCTTGTGTTTTAATTTTGAATTTTGAAATATATAGTATTGGCTCCAAACATGAATTTTCAACTTATTTTGTGCACAGTGCGAGATCGAACCTCAAGCTCATCATAATCAGTGCAAAATTCTGACGCACGACTTAAAACAAAGATGTCGATGACAAAATTTTTGACGCGGCACCGAAAGAATCGTCTCGATACGATAAAAATTGAGCAATTTACGTTTCCCTAAACAGTGAGAAACACAGTGTAAAAATTCACAGTGCAGATTTTTCAGCTTATTTTGTGTATGGTGCACGAACAAATCACAAGCTCATGACTTTCGGTGCGGAATCTTGACGCGAACCCTGAAGCAAAATTGTCGGTGACAAATTTTTTGACATTGTGCCGAAAGAATCACCACGATACAATAAAAATAAAACAAGTTTTGATTTTTTGAATGGCGAGAAACAATGGGCTTATTTCACCGTATTGAAATTTTCAGCTTATTTCCGTGCGCACTTTCGTTTGCGAGCCATAAACCGAAACCTTCAGTGAATAATCTGAACTCGGGCCCTGAAGCAAAGTCGAAGCTTACAAAATTTGTGATCTCGTGCTTTGAGTATCGTCCTGATACGATAAAAGTAGAGAGAGTTACGATTTTTATAATATCGAAAAACAATATGGTAAAAATCCATTTCGGCGTGCAATTTTCTCTAGTAATTGGCACTTTCAGAAATCTACTACAAGGAATTAGCTTCTGACCCAAACATACGAATCAAAGGTAAAATCAAGACAGATTTTTCGCCTAAAGAACCATCCAAAAACATTAAACTGAGTGAAAGTTATGAATTTTTGAACATCTGAAAAACAACGGTTCAACACACTATTTTCACTGTTTTTTCACTGTATAGCTTCTAAGTACTCGCACATTCGGAGATTTTCCTTAATGAATTGGCTTCCGAGTCAAACACGAAAATAGAAGGAAATAACAATATGGTTCAAATGCTTCAAGAACCACTCAAAGATGATTTCCCAGTCAGAAGTTACGAATTTTTAAGCATCCAAAAACTAGTGAAACGGTAAACCCACTGTATAACACATTTCAGGTATTTGGTGCATTAGAAAATCTTCCTCACAAAATTATCCTTCGACATGAACAAATGAAACGAAGAAGACCTCAATACAATTCTAATGACTGAAGAATCATTCCCAAACTATTTTGTGATCCCGAGTTATGAATTTCTGAGCTTGAAACACACAATCTTGAATTTTTGTCTGCACTGTTTCAAATCAATTGAAACGATTGACTTTCTGCACAATTCAGAGCGTGTTGGAACTCACGAGAGATTGATATGATGATGACTTTCTTGGTTGTTAATTGAATAGCTTGGAATACATGTAGAATGCATTTAAATATAGAAAACCCCGAGTTCTACTTCACTATGTTGCTTAATAGAACAACCAATTTCTGCAATTCTTTCTTGAAGAGAAATAACTTGATTCCATGAGCATAGACCCTATGTTATGTATGTATGCATTATGATGATGAAGTACAAACCAAATGAAGAGGTCAGATTTTGGGGTGCAACAAATTCCCCTATTCAATCTTCTTTAACCAGAGGGTGAGATTGGCAGATGCCTTTCGAACAATCAAGGTGAAAGAGGATTGAATACCTAATAGAACCGTAAAATTTGCACTCTGAAGATAGTGAGATGTTATTATATTTTTGTTTTCTATATTTCTTTTTTTTGCGTTTTGGTAAATAATGGTTGTCAGGGGTAGATGTATGTCAGGTCAAGATTAGACACACAACTGAGAGATTGGATATAAAGGATAATGTGTTCTGAGTTGGTAGCGGACACAAGAAAAAGACTAACCAAAGAAAGCTCTATCAAAGATACTGGTTATTATACCCTAAAATTTCCCCTCTCTTTTCTAAAGACATTTCTCAAGGGTTCTCAAGGGTTTGATCAGACAAGCCAACCTCCTAAGCACTGAGACCTCAAATTAGGGTTTTGACTGAAGTTGATGATCATTGACTTTTGACCTAATACATAATCTAATGGTTTGAAACATAACCTCAAGGAATCGAACATAACATGTCGACCTAATTTCATGGCTCAAATCATTTATCAAGATCAAAAGATTGATAGTTAAATTTTTGATCAACTGTTGAAAAGTCAACCGATACACAAAAAGTCAAACTTTGACTTTTTGGTCAACGTTACATTCCAAAGATCAAAATTCTTCAAGACATTCAAAAATATCAAACTTGATCATCAAGAATCAAGAAAGTTAAGAAAGTCCATAAAAAGTCAAAGTTTTCAATACTTAGAAATTTTCTAAGTGTTTTTACACTTGATAATTTCATTACTTCATGACATTTTTTCCACCGAGATGCACAATGATTCAAAGAAAACTTTCAACATGAAAGTTGTAGATCTTGATGAATTCTACAACTTTGTATTAGAGGGTTGATGTATGAAAAATTCTTAGATTTAAAGATATAGGCTCATGAAGTCATGACTTTTTGTATAAACACTTAGAGAAATTTTCAACAAGTTTGATCAGATTTTTGTCCCAAGTTCTTGGCCAATTTTCATCAAGTTCCAATTTGATTTAGCCAAAATGGTTAACATGAAAGTTGTAGACAATGTTTCAAGCTTTCTAAAACATCCAAGAGCATGGATTTATCATACTTGATCTAGGAGATTCAAAGGTATGAATTTGGGCATCTATTCTTGAATTACAAGTCATTTTGGTGAAGAACACATAATCCAATCTGCATGCTATGCTGCATAATCTTGCTTTGCAGGCCTTTTAACTTGCAAATCTCACTATAATTTAATGTTTACACAAAGTTTTCAGCTATGGTCCATTTGATTTAGGCATTGTCCAAAGCATAATTCCATTAATGGCACAAAGTTAACACTTCCATTTTTGAAAAGCATGCTTTTGAAAAATGGCAATGCATTGAGCTTTGTAATGGTTATATTTGATTACAAGCAGGCTAAAAAGTATGGAGAAAACCCCCTGCATCTAACAACTTAAGAACATACTTGTATTTGAAACATTGACACTATGAAAATTCATCTAACACTTTCAACCAAACCATAGAGGCTATCTTGCAAATCTGATTACTTCAACCTCCCAAAACCTCTTGCCTATAAATAGAGAGATCTATTGTAAGATAAAAGAGATGAACAAGCCCTTAAAATCCCCTTTATCTCAAAAAACTAGAATTCTCCATAAAACCTCCACTTTTGAGCTTTGAAGTCCAAATCTTTGAATCTCTCAAACCTTGCAAGTTTTGCCCAAACAAGCCATCAAAATACTTCACATACATCATATATGAGTTTCTCAAACACAAGAATGACTTCTATAACATTATTATCACCATATTCCAAACTCAAAAATAGTACCTTGCAACTTGACTTGGTTGGAGTGATTCATCAACTTTCAGCATAAAGTGAGGATTAGCATAACTTCAAGAAGGCCCAAGGGAGCTTAATCAATCGTACCATTGCACCTGAAACAACTAGAAGAGACTTCGAACTTTTCTCTAAGAGAGGTAAGTTTCCTTAAAATTTGATATCTTTATTCATACATCATTTGTTTTCGTTTTCAAAAGAATAAAATAGGACAAATCAAGGCTTAAGAGTGCATATATCCAAAATTCAAAGAAAATACTTCAAGAGCCCTGACACAGGTGGCCTTGTCACTTGACACATGCAGCATCAGGGAGAAGGGATGGCAAAAGGGAAAGGCAGGAGCTGACACGGGTGCCCGCGTCACACGACACAACCCATGTCAACTTAACTGGGATTGAAAACTTGGCAAAAAGGTAGGACATGGGCTGACACGGGTGCCCGTGTTACATGACACGGCCCGTGTCAATTTAGCTGGGACAAGGAAAACATGCGGTAGGTAATTGGAAGATTCTGACACAGGTTACTGTAATGCCCGTAATTTAATTAATTATTTAATTAAATTATTTTTGGAATATTTGTGAAGTTGTGTTGTTATGTTAGATATTGTTTGTGATTAATTAGATTTAATTATTTTATTAAGTTGTGGAATAATATGAGAAGGATAATATTATTTGATATGAGCTTGTTTTAAAGGAATAAAAGTAGTAAAAAGAGACTGTAGTAGTCTTAAGCCCATTAAGGTATTTTGAGAATAATAGGGTTATTTTATTATTGTTAGAAATAATAAGAAAAGAAGAAGCGGTAAGAGAGAAATAATAAGGGTTGGAAGAAGAGAACGTGAAAGTTATTGGAAAGGAGGAAAAGAGGCAGAACAGAAATCAACCGGAAAAGTTATAGAGCAACCTTCAATACAAAGTAAGGGTAGGGTTCTGACTCTATAATAGGGTTTATGATAATTGGTATGTGGGGTTAGAGGTGAAAGACTGTTGGTTTATGATTGAATCATATATGATGTTGTATGATGGAAATCGATGAATTATAGATGAATAACAATGTCCCAATGTTGTATATTTGATGTAGAATTATAGGATAATCGTAATTGATGATTTTCTATTATTAGAGGATGTTTTTAGGGCCTAAAGTATGGAAACCATAGTGAAAACACATAGAAATCGCAGAAAATATCCATGGCAGAGCAGTATGTGTCGACCCCAAATGTTATGTGTCGATACAAGAAGGCTTTTAGACTCAGTATGAGTCAACACGAAGGAGTCCTGCATCGATACATGGGGGCTTTTAGACTCAGGATGAGTTTATACGTAGGAGCATGTGTCGATAAATGCAGTATTGCAGACTCAGTATGAGTCGATACAAGAGGGTAGGCGTATACTCATATAGCGTGTTCAGTTTAGTACGCGTCGACCCAAGACATTACGCGTCAATCCAGGTAGTCTGGTTTTTGACAGAATCATTTTGAAAAGGCTGTAACTTGAGTTTTCGGACTCCGTTTGAGGTGTCGTTCGAAGGGTTGAATAGCTAACGCATGAACATAATTATTAAGGATCAAAATGAAGAATAGGAAGGATAATACTATTATCCAAAGTAGGATTTGAATTAGTTCCCGTGTTGATCGCTATGTTGGGTTTTTTTTAGGAACGATGAGGATGAGAAGATTATAGATCACTGTTTGGTTTGTAACAGTAGGATTAATGATGATAATGATGTAGTATTACATAATAGTAATATGTAGAGGTTTGGTAATTTAGAAGTAAGCCTTATATGATTAATTAATTATAGGAAATATCATGTTGTAGGCCTATGGCCAACGTTGTGAGATTGACGAATTGCTGTTGTATTATTGTTGTGGCTGAGTTGCTGTGAATATATGATGTATATATGATGTTTAATGAATTATGATGTTGATGTATGATGTTGATGAAAGATGTTGAGATGCCTCTAATAATTGGCCGCTATTAAGATGTAGGCTTATGGCCAACGATGATGTTTGTGTTGAGATGTCGTTAATTATGGTGTTGTCATTACATTCATGATTGTGTCGCATACATTGCATTTCAAGATGGAGCTTATGCTCGTTAAGATGGCCTGTATTGGTGAATATTAAGATGAAGGCTTATGCCTTGTTGATGCCTCTATTTATTGGCAGATTTTTAAGATGGGAGTTCTGCTCCAATGGTAGCACATGCATTTGCATAGTTTTGAGTCGCGTTATACGATTGCATAAAGAAGTTGTGTATTGATGTGGTGAATGTGTATATTGTTGGTATTTCTGTTGCGATCATTATTGTTTATAAGATGAGAAGTGGTGGTGTTATGTGATCTAATTTAATATATTAACTATCATACATTTTATTATATTGGTAGATATCTCACCCTTCTATTTGAATGTTACCCTTAATTTGGTAACGTGCAGGTAAACAAGAGTGAAGGCTGTATACCTTCAGTAGTTCGAGTCGGTGTCATTGCTCTGATATGTAACACTCGGGGTGATGGACGCTTGTTACTTTTAATTGTTGATTATTCAGTTGTTGACTCTAAGTTGCTTATTATTAAATATGTGTTGTTTTGAAGTTGCTGTAACGATGGACAAATATGTTATTATGATTCCACTGCGTAGATGTTTAAATTGTTGAATTAAGAGATTAAATTATTATGCAGACGGTTCATCCGAAGTTTTAAAGTGTTATGTATCCACGATGAATGCAATGAATTTTTAAAGTTGAATTTGTGGCATCCCGATTTGTTTGCATGAATGATTATAACTCTGATTTGCATATATAATTGCTGGGTAGAATTGGGGTGTTACAAAGTTGGTATAAGAGAAATAGGTTGGTCCGAACTTGTTATCGAGTTGTAGTTGTCTAATAATTGAGTATTGTTAATTCGAGTTCTAACCGTTGTTTATGTTGTAGTGATAAGTTAAGATGGTTGGAAGGAATGATGCTGCACTTGCTGCCGCTTTAGAAGCAATGGCTCATGCGATGAAGAATCAGCCGAATGCTGACGGGAATGATAGATCTCGTAGTTTGGCGACTTTCCAGAGAGAGAATCCGCCTATGTTCAAGGGAAGGTATGATCCTGACAGAGCATTAGATTGGTTGAAAAAGATTGAGAGAATCTTCTGTGTGATGGACTGCACTCCAGCGCAGAAGGTTCATTATGGTACTCATATGCTAGCAGTAGAGGCTGATGATTGTTGGTTAGAGACTTGTTAGAGATTGGAAGCTGCAGGTGAGAATGTCACTTGGGCTGTGTTCCATAGGGAATTTTTGAGGAAGTACTTTCCTGAAGATCTCCATGGTAAGAAGGAAATTGAATTCCTTGAGCTGAAGTAAGGGAGTATGTCGAATGTTGAGTATGCTGCCAATTTTTTTGAGTTGACTAAGTTTTATCCGCACTACGCTGAGGAAGAAGCTGAGTTTTCGAAGTGTATCAAGTTTGATAACGGGTTGCGCCCGGAGACCAAGAAGGCAGTTGGATACCAGAAGATCCGTGTCTTTGCTGATTTAATTGACAGTTGCAGGATTTATGAGGAGGATAATAATGCTCATTAAAAGATTATCAGTGAGAAGAGGGGTAAGCACCAACAGAATCGTGATAAGCCTTATGATGCCCCAGCTGGTAAAGGTAAACATAAAGTTTCTCAAGGTCAGAAGGCTAGTGGGAGAGATACTTCTGCTGGTGTGGTTTATTTTAAATGTGGGAAACCTGGGCATAAGAGTAATGTGTGTACTACTGAAGTAAAGAGGTGTTTCCGTTGTGGTAAAAACGGACATGTTGTATCTGAGTGCAATCATAAGGATGTAATTTGTTTCAATTGTAGTGAAGAAGGGCACATTGGTAGTCAATGTCAGAAACCAAAGAGGGCGCAAACAAGTGGTAAGGTGTTCGCTTTGGTTGAGGATCAGACATCTGTTGAGGACAAACTTATCAAAGGTACATGTTTAATTAATAGTACTCCTTTAAATACTATTATTGATACCGGTGCTACTCATTGTTTTATTGCTGCTGATTGTGTTGAAAGATTGGGTCTTATGTTGTCTTCTATGAATGGAGAAATGGTTATCGAGACTCTAACCAAGGGGTCGGTGACTACTTCTTTTGTGTGTTTGAGGAGTCCCTTGTCGATCTTTGACAGAGAATTTGCTGTTGATTTGATTTGTTTACCGTTAAGAGGTTTGGATGTGATTTTGGGTATGAACTGGTTAGAGCATAACTATATTCATATTAACTATTATGACAAGTCTGTGAGGTTTTCTACTCCTGAAGAAGAAGAAGACGGTTTGTTGTCTGCTAAACAGTTGAGGAAGTTGATGCAAGAAGAAGTAAAAATATTCTCGTTGATGGCGTCGCTATATGTAGAAACTCAAGCTATAATTGAGGAATTGCAGTTGGTGTGTGAATTTCCTGAAGTTTTCCCTGATGAAATTCCCGATGTACCACCTGAGAGGGAAGTTGAATTTGCAATTGATCTTGTACCTGGTACCCGACCTGTGTCTATGGCACCATACATGATGTCTGCATCTGAATTATCAGAGTTAAAGAAGCAATTGGAAGAGTTACTTGAGAAGAAGTTTGTAAGACCAAGTGTATCGCCATGGGAAGCTCCAATGTTGTTATTTAAGAAGAAAGATGGAAGTATGAGGCTTTGTGTTGATTATAGATAGTTGAATAAAGTGACGATTAAGAACAAGTATCCACTTCCAAGAATAGATGACTTGATGGACCAATTGGTGGATGCTCGTGTGTTTAGTAAGATTGATTTGAGGTCGGGTTACCATCAGATTAAAGTGAAGGATGAAGATATCCAGAAGACGACTTTCAGAACGCGTTATGGATATTATGAGTATACGGTGATGCCTTTCGGTGTTACTAATGCACCGAGAGTATTCATGGAATATATGAATCGTATCTTTCATACTTATTTGGATCGATTCGTAGTGGTGTTCATTGATAATATTTTGATTTAGTCTAAGTCAGAAGAAGAGCATGCAGAACACTTAAGAGTAGTATTGCAAGTTTTGAAAGAGAAGAAGTTGTATGCAAAGCTTTCCAAGGGTGAATTATGGTTAAAGGAGGTTAGTTTTCTTGGTCATGTGATTTCAGATAGTGGCATTGCTGTAGATCCATCAAAGGTTGATGCTGTGTTACAATGGGAAACTCTAAGGTCAGCTACTGAGATTAGAAGCTTTTTGGGATTAACTGGTTACTACAAAAGGTTTATCGATGGTTTTTCTAAGTTGGCACTTCCGTTGACTAAGTTGACTTGTAAAGATAGAGCTTTTGTATGGGATGTTCATTGCGAAGAAAGTTTTATAGAATTGAAGAAGACGTCGGCCCCGATTTTAACGTTGCCTAATCCAGGAGAGCCTTTTGTTGTGTATTGTGATGATTCTAAGATGGGTTTAGGAGGTGTGCTTATGCAGAATGATAAGGTAGTTGCTTATGCGTCAAGGCAATTGAGGACTCATGGGAAGAACTACCCTACGCATGATTTAGAGCTTGTTGCAGTTGTCTTTGTGTAAAATATTTGGGGGCATTATCTTTATGGTTCTAAATTTGAAGTGTTTAGTGACCATAAGAGCTTAAAGTATTTATTCAATCAGAAGGAGTTGAATATGAGGCAACGAAGATGGTTGGAATTGTTAAAGGATTACGATTTCAATTTGAATTATCATCCAGGAAAAGCGAATGTGGTAGCTGATGCGTTGAGTCGAAAGACTTTACATATGTCGGTAATGATGGTTAAAGAGTTGGAATTAATTGAGTAGTTCAGAGATATGAGCTTAGTTTGCGAGGCGACATCGTGGAGTGTTATGTTGGGTATTGTGATACGGTGGGAGAACTGACTTGAAGGTTTTGCATTTTATCGAAAATGTTGCGGTTAGCAAGAGTCGCCACCGACTTTTCTTTTATCCAAAAGGAAAGGTGAAAAAGCATAGGAAAAACCTTTGAGTTTATTTCTTGAGTCCGAGGGGTAGATTACGAAAAGGGAAGGTATTAGCACCCTTTTCATCCATGGTTTTCCATGAGCTCATAGTTACTTGCTAGATCACTTGCTTTTGTTTAAAATTGTGCTTTGTGTGGTTTTTTGAAAGTACTTTGTAAAGAGGCCATTGTTTAGAAAAACTTTGTAATGATTCTTGTTCGTAAGAATGTATACAAAGATGTTGATCTTTTGAAAATGTTTTCAAATTTGTAAGATGTTTTAAAAGTGCAGGTGTTTGTTTTGAAAATAGCAAGGATGTTTTTTTTTGAAATGTAGCAAGTAATTAGGAGCATTCTACCTACTCAAAAGTCTTTCATGTTCATTTTCCTTTTCCTTTGACATTGTTATCTTACCATTGATTTGGTAAGTAACCCTATCTTTGGATGTAAACGGGACGGGCGTGGGTCATTGTATAACCATGATTAGAAATGTTGCAAGGTATCTTAGCATTCTCTTTTAGGGACTAAGATCATTTGAAAGGCAACATAGATAGCGTCATCGAGGGACTATGATCTTGTATTTTACTTGTTTTTGCTAAGATACCTCACATGCGTAATATGGCCATTTAGTAAGGCAACCAAGTGGATTTTACCCTAAGGGTGCTTGTGTGCAAGTGTATTATTTTAATGCTTGATTTGGTCTTTGATTAGGGTTTTCTAGTTGATTGGTTTTAGTCTTTCCATTCAAACCCTAATTACTAGCATTTGTATATAAAGCGATAAATTGCAGAATTTGAAATTGCTACGCTATTACAATACTTGTGGGAGGGGGTGTACAAATTATGGATGAGGATTGCAAGAAAATAAACCTAATTAATCTATTACAACCATATTAAATTTATACAAGAATTGAAATAAATAATGTACATAATGAATAAATATACAAGAATACAAATGTAAAGTAAATGGATGTTTGTTTGAATTTTTTAGGAAAAGGGTTTTGTTTTAATTTAATTAACTAAAAGAAAATAATTAATTAAAATAATAAAAAGTAAACCTAAATTTACTAGGAAAAGAAAATAAATAAAACCCTAATCTATTAATTAATTAAAAGAAAATAAGTTTGTAAGAAGAATATTTTTGGTGTTTTTCTCTTAAAAATAATTTATAGTGTTATAAAATAATTTTGGTCTTTTTATATTAAAAAAATATATTTAAATGGTGTAAAAGAAAATAACTAAAATCCTAGTTTTTAATTAAATTTACAAAACAATTAGTCAAAATAAACAAAGTATGATTAAATAAAATAATTTTTATGTGAGAAAAATAAATAAACTATGTCAAAATATAAATCTACTACTTTTATATTTTTTATGATTTTTTTAATATAAGATAAAATGTATAAGAAAATAAAAAATAAAAAAAATAAGAAAACGAAATAAAAATGAGCCAGGGGTTGTGTAAGTGAAACAGGGGGTTAGAGGTAAGAAAAAAAATCATAAGGCCCAAAGGGAGGCCCAACGCCTGTCCAAAAAAAAGTCAGAATGTGTAAAAATGCAAAAAAAAAAACAAAAGGGTACCACTAGGGCTCAAACCCAGGTCCCTCAAGTCACAGGCGCGCGCTTCTACCACTAGGGTGGCTATACATCCATTTATATAAATCAAACAATAAATATATATGGTAAACACGTTCCTGAGACCAACTTCATCTTCAACCTCACGCCCATCCATAAGCTATGTATCTTATTAAAATCTCAACAAAAATGAAAAGTGTAAACAGGAAACTTGTAGCAAATTTCCTCACGATTTCAGAAATGCAAAGCAATAAAATTATAGATCAAAGATAAGCATGAATTTTAATGGCCCTAATCTGAACCCAAAAAATCTCAGAAATTTCAATCTTAAAATTCTCTAAGCTCAAGCAAAATTAATGAAAACTATGAACATGGTTAGCTTTAGGGCAATGATATCTACATTTTTCATTCACAAATAAATCATTGATGATGCCTGTATGAAAAGTTCCAAAGTCAGAAAACTTATCTTGCAAGAGGCTATCGGGTTTGGAGTTTGAGTAACTTTCAGTGAGTTCCAATGATTGGATGAGCTTCCTCAAGTTCCCAGGAAGCTAATGGGATGCTTAGCTTGAGCTGAAAGGGCCTGAGGAGTTATGGAGTAGTCAAGGTGCAAGGAGCTGTTTTTGAAAATGGTGGATGATGATGGACGTGTTACAATGGCGCTTCAGGTGTTAGGATTGTTTGTATATGTTGTTTAGAAGCTTCTTAAAGTAAAAGGCTAAGAAACACACGAGCCAATTTGGAGATTGGATTTAAAACTCAGAAATGACAAGTTTTGAAGTGTTTTTGGTGATTCTTTGTTCTAGCTGTTTTTAGGGCTTAAGCATGCGTGGGATTTTTGGAAAATGACTTGTGTATGTACAAGCAAAAGGGTTTGAGAGCTTTGGACAATCAGAAGTATAAGTTACAAGCTAATTGCTAGGTTACTTGATTTTCAAGAAAAAGTGGAAAACAAGTTTCAAGAGGAGGTACAAGCATGAGCTGGATGATTGTAAGTGTCTAACAAGTTTCTTATGAGTTATGAGACTCGTATGATCAGAAGAGAACAATTGCAAGGCTCAAGAACAAGTTTTGTTTAAAAATTCACTTTATCAAAATGGCAATGTGCACTTTCTTCCCAAAATGGATATAAAGCATGGCCTTGCAATGAATGCTTGAAATGAGACCTCTAACAGCTGTGCAAGCAATTAATTATGGAGTTCCTAACAAGTTTGAGGCCTGCAAAGTAGAGGTTATGCAGCATAACTTTGAATTTTAATCTTGTTCATCACAAAATGCCTTGTAATTCAAGTGATAAAACCCTAACTTCATCTCTTCGATTCTCCCTACTCAAGAATGATCTCAAGGAGTTCTTAGACATTTTGGAAAGCTTGTAATATTCTCTACAACCCATATATGAATTACTTTTGAAGATTCCCATTGGAACTATATGAAAAAGTGTCATGAAGTTGGGTCAAAATCCTGACCAAATTAGGGCAAAATTTTCACTAAGTGTTTTGTTTCATGACCATGTGTTCTTAATATTATAACTTGAGATCCAAGCACTTTTTTAAGGAGTTGTGTAAAGAAATGTTGTATATTTCATGGAGATCTACAACTTTCGTGTTGGAAGTTTCTCTTGAATCATCTTGCATCATGGTGAAAATTTTGCTCAAAGTTGTGAAAAAATAAGAAATTTCCAACACTTAGAAAAATTTCTAAGTTTGGAAATTTTCACTTTTCAAAATGAAATTTTGAATTTTGGATTTCTTGATGAAAAAGTTTAATATTTTTACATGCTTTGATGAATTATGGTATTTGGCATTTGAATTTGACCAAAAAGTCAAAGTTTGACTTTTCAGTATACAGTTGACTTTTGATTAATTGACTGAAAATTCATCTGTCAATCCATTGGACTTGAGCAATGTTTTGAGCCATGTTATTAGGTAAAAATTATTCAATTGTAATCTTGATATCATGCCTTAAACCAATTGATCATTTGCTAGGTCAAAAATCAGAAATTGCCCTTTCCCAATCAAAACCTTAATTTTGACCATTTTGCCCTTTTGAAGATTTGATCAAATTTCTTGAGGAATTATGGTCCAAACTTGATCAAATGATCCATATGAGTCTAAAATGTTAATTTGGATAAAAATTATAAAGTTTGACTGTAAATTGGCCATAGTTGACTTTTCCCCAATACAACTGATTTTTAGGTCATCTACTCAATTGACTGAGCAAAAGTGTGATCCAAGGCTTGAAACTTGACATGAGAAATATTGGGGGTCCATATTGATCCATGAAAGTAATATGAAGCATTGAAAGTTCAAATAACCTTGTAAAATCTCAAACCCTAATTTTTGTCATCAGTGCTTAAGGAGGTGTCTTGAGATGATCAACCCTAGTGCAGTCTTGAGTCAAAGGAGATCTTGTGAGAAAATTCTTGATAAATGAGAGGGAAAATTTTGGGGTACGACATCTTCCCCTGTTCAATCTTCTTAAGCCTGAAGAGTTAGATTGGCGAGTTTTGCCATTCGTGACTCGAAGGTGAAAGATGATTGGACACTAGAGTGCCCAGAAATTTGCACTCAAGGATGTGATGGTCGATGGTATAGGGAATGGTCTTAAAGATGCCATTTGGAGAGGTGATAGAAAGTTGTTGGAGATGGGCTTGTAGATGCCATCCAGAAATGATTGTTGAACCGTATCTATAAGCTGAAATTGAATGAGTATCAGAATGGCGTCCGTGTCTGGAGCGTATCTAAATTGTATCTGAAGATTGGATCGGAATGAGTATCAGGATGGCATCCATGTCTGGAGCGTATCTGAACTGTATATGAAAGTCGAATCTGAATAAATATCAGGATGGCATCTATTTCTGGAGCGTATCTTAACTATATCTGAAAGCTGAATCTGAATGAGTATCAGAATGGCATCCATGTCTGGAGCGTATCTGAACTGTATCTGAGAGCTGAATCTGAATGAGTATCAGAATGGCATCCATGTCTAGAGCGTATCTTAATTGTATCCGAGGATTGAATATGAAGAACCCGTGCTGGATTTCTTCATCTGGTCGTGTAGATAATTGTCCTGGCTTGTCTTAGGTATCAATCTCTGACATTTGTAATTTGTTGATGATAGCCATTGATTAATCTTATCTGGAAAAGGATAAAACATTAGTTATATGTAATATAATGATGTATGAAATACATGGTACAATGAGATTGTGATATATGCATTTGTGTTATCGATATTTATGATATATGGATGCGATGTATGCGTATGTGAGCTAATCTACTACACTGTTGTTTGATTGGGGAAAATAAATCCCTGACTGATGCTGAGGATATGGAGTGTAAGTCTTCATTTTGTGAAGTTTAAGTGTTGATGAATTTCTGCTTAGAGAAATAAACTCTATTGTAAGGGAAACACCGTGTACTGCTTTGTGAAATCCTGTTGGGGAATCCTGAGAAATTTGGCGACTTCTACTGGAGATTGATAACTGGAAGCTTTGTCCCGCTGGGGATTAAACTACACACTGCGGGGGATTTTATGGAAATAGCCTAGAGATTTCCCTATTTCTTAAAGCCATCAGTGATTTTCTTTTTATTTTGTTCATTTGTAAACGGTAATTACGTTCAAATTCACATGTTCAAAAATAAATCATTGGACGTTTTTGCAAATAAAACACAAAAATAAAGAAAAACAGATACTTTTGCACTTTGAAAGGGATATCTTTGTATTGACTTTGAATAAGTATTTTTGTACAATGAGACAAACATTCTAGTAAGAGAATTTCATCGTAAAAAAATGAAAATTTGATATAAAGAAAAGATAGCTATGTGCAATAATCCCATGGGGTTCCCATTCTGCTATAGCCTTTGTGTCTCTGAGAATCTTATCTATTTGTTGCCTTGTATGAAGTTGATTGAATTGATCAGAACCGTTGAGTTTTTCAGTTGAAATCAAAGGTTGTCCGTAAGGTGATCCAACAGGACATAGTCATACGCTTTAATTCCCTAACTTTTGCCTGGACCGCCCTTTCGGGTTTTCAGTCCATCGGGATACCCTTTTTTGCCCAAGTCACCCTTTTGGGTTTTTAACTTGCCGGGTGTACATATTTTTTTGTTTTATCCCTAATTTTTGCCCGAACCTTTTTGGTTCGCCGGGACGCCCTTGTTTTGCCTAGGTGTGTCAACCTAGCGGGTCTCTTTATGCGTAGTATCTTTTGACTATGTTCGCGTTCACAGGGTGTGGCAGGTCGTCACCATCCATGGTGGTCAAGGTCATTGCTCCACCAGAGAATATGCTTTTAATCATAAACGGTCCTTCGTATGTAGGAGTCCATTTTCCCCTGGGATCACCTTGCGGCAGTATGATACGTTTGATCACCAAATCCCCGACTTAATACACTTGGCGTCTGACCTTTTTGTTGAAAGCCTTGATCATATGTTTTTGATACATTTGACCATGACAGACAGCAGTAAGCCTTTTCTCATCAATCAAGTTTATTTGATCAAGACGAGTCTGGATCCAATCGTCTTCTTTTAGACCTGCATCCTTCATGATTCTCAAAGAGGGGATCTGGACCTCAATAGGCAAGACAACATCCATGCCGTATACAAGAGAGTAGGGTGTCTCAACCCACTTTGTAAAATAATCAATGGCCACTAAGATGAAGCGGTGTCCATTAGAGGCTGTTGGTTTGATTTCCCCAATCATATCGATGCCCCACATAACAAAGGGCCAAGGACCCATCAAGACATTCAAAGGAATCGGAAGTACGTGTACTTTGTCAGCATAAATCTAACATTTGTGGCAGGTTCGAGAGTGTTGATAGCAATCTGCTTCTATGGTAGACCAGTAATAGCCTTCCCGTAGGATCTTCTTTGCCATCGTATGCCCACTGGAATGGGTGCCAAAAGTGCCTTCATGTAGATCAGTCATGATCTTTTCCGCCTCAACCTTGTCTATGCAACGGAGAAAAATAGAGTCATGGTTGTGTTTGTAGAGAATGCCATTACTAAGTGTGATACGGTGGGAGAACTGACTTGATTGTTTTGCATTTTATCGCAAATGTTGCGGTTAGCAAGAGTCACCACCGACTTTTCTTTTATCCAAAAGGAAAGGTGAAAAAGAACAGGAAAGACCTTTGAGATTGTTTCTTGAGTTCGGGGGGTAGATTATGAAAAGGGAAGGTATTAGCACCCTTTTCATCCATGGTTTTCAACGGGCTCTTAGTTACTTGCTAGATCACTTGCTTTTGTTTGAAATTATGCTTTGTGTGGTTTTTTGAAAGTATTCTGTAAAGAGGCCATTGTTTAGGCAAACTTTGTAATGATTCTCGTTCGTAAGAATGTATACAAAGTGTTTGATCTTTTGAAAATGTGTTCAAGTTTGTAAGATGTTTTGAAAGTGTAAGTGTTTATTTTGGAAATAGCAAGGTTATTTGTTTTGAAATGGAGCAAGTAACTAAAAGTAATCTACCTACTCAAATGTCTTTCTTGTTCATTTTCTTTTCTTTTGATATTATTGTCTTACCATTGATTTGGTAAGAAACCCTATCTTTGGATGTAAACGGGACGGGCGTGGGTCATCGTATAACCATGATTAGCTATGTTGCAAAGTATCTTAGCATTTTTTGAGGGACTAAGATCATTTTTGTAAGGCAACTTTGAATAGCGCCATCGAGGGACTATGATCTTGTATTTGTTTGTTTTGCTAAGATACCTTAAATGCGTAATATGACCATTTTTGTATAAGGCAACCAAGTGGAGTAACCCTAGGGGTGCTTGTGTGCAAGTGTGTCATTTTCATGCTTGATTTTGTCTTGGATTAGGGTTTTTTATTTGATTGGTTTTATCTTGCCATACAAACCCTAATTACTAGCATGTTGTATAAAAGCGATAAATTGCGAAATTTAAAGATTACTACGCTATTACAACACTTTGTGGGAGGGGGGTATACAACTTATGAATGGGGAGTTGCAAGAAAGTAAAACCCTAATTATCTATTATAACCATATCGAATTTATCAAATGTACAAAGAAACAAATTTAAATATAATGTATAAGAAGTGAAATGAATATAATGTACAAGTATGAATGAGTAAGGAAATGGATTTTGTTTTGACTTAATTAACTTAAAAGAAAAAAATAATTAACTAAAAAAGAAAATTAGAATTAAGTTAGCAAAAGAAACTAGTTTAAAGAAACAAATTTCTAAATAAATAATAAGCATAAACCTAATCTAATTATTTAATTAATTTTGGAGAAAAAAAAGAAAAGTGAATTTTAACAAGAAAATGTTTTAGTCTCTTAAACAAATGTGAATATATTTATCATGAATACATAAATAATATTTTTTTTGAGATTTTTATTTATAAAAATAAATATTGTAATAATATTAATAATAGTAATTAAAAGAAAGTAAAGAAAAATAAAATATATAAAATAAGTCGGGGGGGGGGGGGGGGGGGGGGTTAACAATTAGAAAAGGTGTTTGGAGAAAGAAACAAAAGAAAATCTGTTGGGCTTTCAACCCATAAAACTTATGGCTAGAAACATAAAAAAAAAGTCAGATTTATGAAGGGATGGGGGGTGTAGCGAGCAGAAGGGGGTTGGGCTTAGTCTTAATTTGTTTGGGCCTGATATGAGGGGGGCCTGATCTGAGGGGGGCCTGGTTGTTTTAAACAAAACAACCAGGTTAATGAGACATGGTCTCATTTGGCCAATTTGTTTCTCTCTCTCTCACTTCTCTAATTCTCTCGCTCACTCTCTAAGGTTCATTCGTTAGAGAAGAAACAGAGGCCGCGCCGGAAATCGCTTCGCGGTGGTGAGGGCGGCGGCTGGATTCAAAACTTCAATTTTTTTACATCAATCTCTTCCTCTCTTCCGTCTAATCACTAATTTGGTATTTGATTTTTCAGAAAACACAAGATTTGGCCTAGATCTAAAAGGGGACGAACGAAACCCTAAGGGTTCCGATTTGCTTCTTCTACATGATTTAGTGAGATCTTTCTTCTCTTATCTCTTTGCTAACTCTGAAGGGTTAGGCTTATTTTGAAAATGATGATAAAAAAGGTTTAGGGTTTGTACTTCTGTTTGCATGCTTCTGTTTGCATGTTTCTATTTGAATGTTTCTATTCGAAAGAAACTCTCTTCTTGTTGATAAAGGGTTTGGCAAAACTGATAATGATTCACTTAGGGTTTTGGCTCTGTTTCTGTTTGCTGCGATTTTTGTTTCTGTTTTAATGTTGGTGATGATGTTTTTGGATATTTCACTGATAAATGATTTTACTTAGGGTTTTGGCTTTGTTTGCCTTCTTATATTTTGGTTTCCGATTGGCCCTAAATTGTAGATTTTGTACAAGAAAAAGTTTTCAAAACATTTGTATATTGAAACAGTTTAAGAAATTACCTCTTTGCTGTGTTTTGGTATGCTATAGATTGTTGACAGTAAGCTTTGGAGGATGAGAACAATGGCTAGACTTTTTCTTTCCGTGTTTTCTTCTTGTTGGCCTAAAAAACCCTTTTTTTGCTTAGTATTGTTTCCTTGTTTTATATTGATTTTGTGATAGATAAAAAAAATATTGGCTTTTGCTGTTTGTACCTTTTTTCTGATAAATCAAATTGTCAGTTGACTTTGCTTGTTGGCTGTGCTATTCATTTATGGTGGATGCTGACTTTTGCTGGCTTTGTTCTTACTATGTTTTAACAACTCAAGTGGTTGTCCTTTGGTTGGCTGACTACTGCTTTTCCTTTTACAATTTTCTGTACTTGTTTATACTTTTCTGACTTTGCTGGCTTCTTTTTCTGTATTTTGTATTTGCTGTGAACCAAACAAAAATGTTTTTGAGATTTGTAGTGAAATACTCTAGGCCTATGACATGACTTTGCAAATTTGAGGCTATTGTTGGTCTGATATTTTTTTGATTTGAAACAACATGAGGCTTTTGCTTTCTGATTTCCTCTTTACTTTTTGTGAACCAAAAGCTTGAGATTTGCAACAGATTACTTCTTAGCCAATGATGTAGTTATGCCTTTGTGAAGTATGTATGAGGCTTGATTTTCTGTTTTCCTTTGCTTGTGAACCAAGTTTTTGTGATTTGAAAACACACCTTTAGGCTAGTGATATGACACTGTTTTGAGGCCTCTATTGGGATTGAATTTCTTGATTTGGATTTGGCTAATAGGCTGGGAATATGGTTGGAATTATTTATTATGGGCCAAGCTTTGTTTTGCAATGATAATGGGCCTAGGATAGAATTTGACATGGTTTGAGGCCTTTAGAATCCAAAACCCTCTTTTTTGACCTTTTGATACTTTGTAGATTTTTGCACAAGTTTTTTTCCCAGCAGTTTGCAACTGCTGGCCTTGCCTGCCTGCCCTGCAGTTGGTTGCAACTTGCCTTGTTTGCTGGTTCTGTTTTTGGCAGTTTGCCTTGTTTGCTGGTTCTGTTTCAGCAGTTTGCAGCTGCTGGCCTTGCCTGCCTGCCCTGCAGTTGGTTGCAACTTTCCTTGTTTGTTGGTTCTGTTTTGGCAGTTTGCCTTGTTTGCTGGTTTTGTTTTGGCAGTTTGCCTTGTTTGCTGGTTGTTTGTGAACCAAACTTGTACTTTGTGATTTTCAAACTAGAAATTCTCAGGCCAATGATTAAGTAAAGATTGAATGAGGCCTTAGAATACAAACCCTTCTTTTCTAATTCAGCAGAAACCACACTGATGATGAATTTAGGATTACCTTGTATGTTTTGTTCATTTCTGAATATTTGAATTACTAACAAACTTCTCCTTTTCTCTTTTCATGAACATGAAGCACGAATGGCAAGCAAAGATTGGAGGGGTTGCTTGAGGATAAAGACTTAGGATTTCTCTTTTTTTTTCATAAACAAATCTTGTAACTTATTGCATTGGTAGGAAAGACATTTGTTCTGTAAAAATTCAAGTTTGTAGTGTAATGAATACAATACTTCTGAATAAACTTTGAAAATATTGTACCAATTTCAACTTTAAATCTTGGAATTCTTATTTGGATGTTTTGAGTAAGAAACCTTGTTTTAGGTAACTTGTATTTCAAGCAATCACCAAAGATGATCAATCAAAACAAAACACTTTGTACTCCAATCAAATTTCTAAAACAAAATGGATGTTTAAGAGTTTCAATTCTATTTGGTTAACTTAACCTCAAAGGGCTTATGATCAAAAAAGTCTTAATCTTCAATTCTTGTTCAAATAGCTAGCTGGTAATCATAATGAATTCGCAAGTCACTCTTGATTCCAACAGGACTTCATTGTATATCAAATATCTTTCAAGAACATTAGCCAGCCTTGTAGAATTAACAAACTTCAACAAATTGTCTTTTAAAAATATTGGAGATTTTTAAGACTCGACTATATCTGAGAAAATCCTAAACCCTAATTATTGATTTGCTGCCTAGGAAGAGAACCTGTCTGGTCGACCTTTGAGCCAATTGAGTGTACAAGAAACCTAGGGTAAACATCTTGCATGAAAAATTGGAAGGCAAATTTTAGGGTACAACACTAAGGAAGAATTTAGCAGAGAATCTCCTTAAGAACTTCTTATCATTGACTGAAGCTCCCTCAGGGTATTCTTGAGCCTCAAGATACCTCTTGACTTCGTGAAACAAAGAATGGTCCACTACTTCTTCAGTATTAATCTTTTGACAGTGAGCTGGTTCATCCATTCATTTAATGGTGATATGGGGAGCCTCGTTATCCCATTTAAGTTTAAACATGTATGACATTGTGGCTAGTGCGTCTGCTAGCTGATTTTCTTCTCGCGGAAAATGCTCGAAGGTAATCTTCTCAAAATGTGGGATCAATGTCAGCACATGTTCTTTGTAGGGGATAAAGTTAGGGTGTTTGGTGTCCCATTCCCCTTTGATCTGGCTGATGACCAAAGTTGAATCTCCGAATACATTTAAGGATTTGATCCTCAAATCTATGGCAACTTTGAGACCAAAAATGCACGCTTCGTATTCTTCCATGTTATTTGTACAATTGAAGCAGAGTCTTGCCGTAAAGGGAGTATGACATCCTTCAGGAGATATGAGTACAACACCAATACCATTTCTGAGTGCGTTGGATGCCCCCATCAAAAACCAAGGTTCATCGGGATCCTTTTTCAGGTCCATCATATGGTCTGAATTCTTCACAGTTGTTTACCATCATGATGTCTTCATTTGGGAATTCGAACTTCATGGACTAGTAGTCATCCACAACTTGATGAGCTAGGTGATCGGCTAGTACACTGCCCTTTATGCTTTCTGGGTAGTATACTGTATGTCATATTCTGTCAAGATCATCTGCCATCTCGCTATCCTCCCAGAGAGAGCGGGCTTCTCGAAGATGTATTTTATTGGATCCATTTTAGATATCAATAAGGTAGTATGGGTCAGCATATACTGTTTTAGCCGGCGAGCAGCCCATGCCAGAGCGCAACAAGTTTTCTCGAGCAGTGAATATCTTGTTTCACAGTTGGTAAACTTTTTGCTCAGGTAATAAATAACATGCTCTTTTCGGCCAGACTCGTCATGCTCCCCCAACACACACCCCATTGAATTTTCTAAAACAGTTAGGTACATGATCAATGGTCTTCCCTCGACTGGTGGCATCAGAACAGGAGGCTCTTGCAGGTACTCTGTGATCTTGTATAAAGCAGTTTGGCACTCATCATTCCATTTGACTACTTGATCTTTCTTCAGTAATTTGAAGATTGGTTCACAAGTAGCTGTCAGGTGAGAAATGAATCTGGCAATGTAGTTTAAACGTCCAAGAATCCTCTAACTTCCTTCTCGGTACGAGGAGCAGGCATCTCTTGTATCTCTTTCACCTTGGCGGGATCCACTTCGATACATTTATTGCTGACGACAAAGCCAAGGAGTTTACCAGACCTCACCCCAAATGTGTATTTATTCGGGTTCAACCTCAGCTTGTACTTCTTTAACCTCTCAAATAGTTTCTGTAAATGATCTAGATGCTCTTCTTCCATTTGAGATCTAGCTATCATGTCATCCACATAGACCTCTATTTCATGATGTATCATGTCGTGAAATAAGGCTACCATGTCACGCTGATAGGCTGCCCCAATATTCTTCAGTACGAATGGAATAACCTTGTAGCATAATGTCCCCCACTGTGTGATAAAGGTTGTTTTCTCCATGTCCTCAGGCGCCATTTTGATTTGGTTGTAGCCTGAGAAATCGTCCATGAAGGAAAACACTTTATGTTATGCCGTATTGTAACCTAGAACATCAATGTGGGGAAGTGGGAAATCATCCTTAGAGCTTGCCCTATTCAAATCTATGTAGTCCATGCACATTCGTACCTTTCCTTCCTTTTTAGGCATGGGAACAACATTGGAGACCCATTGCAGATAGGAGGTGACGACCAAGAATCAGGCATTGAATTTTTTCATGACTTCTGCTTTGATCTTCTCTGACATGTTTGGTCGCATGCGACGGACCTTTTGTTTTACCGGTGGACAGTCTTCTTTTATTGGTAGACGATGTACCACGATATCTGCATCGTGTCCTGGCATGTCTTCATACGACCAGGCAAAGACCTCAACATAATCGTGTAGCAACTGAATCAGACGCTCTTTGACATTGGGTTCCAGATTGGCACCCACCTTGACTTCTCTTTTGTCTTCTTCGGTCCCTAGGTTAATTGTGTCCACTGGTTCTTCTTGGGGCTGAATGGTCCTCTCTTCTTGTTGTAGTAACCTGGCGAGTTCCCCTGGTACTTCACAATCTTCCTCACCTTCATCTCCGGCTTGGTAGATTAGATTTTCAGAGTCACAAAAGGCCATAGCAGAACCGTTACCCATGGGATCCCGAATGGATGTAGATCTGCATTTTGAATGTGAGTGTGTGTACGAGTATAGCTATCTTTGAAAGAAATTAAAATGTAAAAAATAAAAACAATGAGCGCAAAGTTTGTATGCAAAAACATCCATGATTCATTGATGTCATATGGAAATGAGAATAACCCTTACAAATGGACCATCGTGCCTCGGGTAAGACACAAAGTTTTAAGAGTCTGAATTGTTTTAATATTACAGATCCGACAAAATTTAAAGACAAATTATTGTGGGATAAAAGTGATCGGGACGAAATCTCTAGCTTCCCAATTGTCGAGCCCTCCCCTAACAGTTGGGAAAATCCAATCCTCCAGGTCATAGCTATCTTCATCATCCTCTACTGCGTTGACTTCGCGGTTGCTGATCTTCAAGGGTGGTCCTCCGGCACGAGCACGACGTATAACTTTCTGGGCTCCTGAAGTGAAACCCAAACCAAATTTGTCAGATTTGTATGGGATATCTGGGAGTTATCCCCAAATAGTGCACCCACCTTCTTCTATCACTGATTTGGCATCCTTCAAAGACGACATCTTGAGCGGAGGCCTTGTAATCTTTGGGACTTGAGAAACAACCTTGGTTATTACCACATCTTGCAGGACTTCTTCAAAGTGCTAGAATGGAGTTTCAATAAATTCACCATCTAATTCCACATATTTGAAGGAATTTAGATGACTGACCATATACTCTTATTCTCCATGAACAGTGATGATTTTCCCTTGAATTGGATATTTCAGCATTTGATGCAACGTAGAGGTAACAGAACCAGCATTGTGAATCCACGGTCAGCCCAATAAGCAGGAATATGAAGGGCGAATATCCATTACATAAAAAGTTGAATCAAATGTTTGGGTTCAACTTTTATGGGGATATCCACTTCCCCACGCACCATCCTTTTTGAGCCGTCGAAGGCCCTCACTACTATGTTGCTAGGTTTCAAAGTCAATCCTTCGCAGTCAAGCCTATCAAGAGCCTTTTTAGGCAACACATTCAGACACGAACCAGTGTCAACCAAAACATGAGCTAAGGTCGTGCCCCTGCATTCGACTGAGACATGCAATGCCTCGTTATGCTTCCTCCCCCTTGGCGTTAAATTAACATCTGAAAAACCTAAACCATTATCTGCGGTCAAGTTGGATACACAGTCTTAGAATTAACCGACAGTGGTTTCTTGGGGGTACATGAGCAGTTTTAAGGAATTTTACCAAGGCTTTTGCATGAGCCTCGGAACATGACAATAAAGCTAGCATGGAAATATTTGATGGAGTTTGCCCCAGTTGCTCGACTATGTTGTAGTCACTTCTTTTTATAATCTTTAGAATTTCCTCCATCTCTTTTCGGGAGGTCTCAGGGATAGTTACTGATTGTGACCTTATCTGGACAGGCTCAACCAGAATACCGTTTCCTCGAGTCTCGGTTGACTCGGCAGTAGGAATGTCAGTAAGGGTGATAACAAGGATTGTAACAGTTTTGTCAACAGGAGTATTAGCAGAGATGATTGTAGGACTGAGAGTATCCTTTGGAGGAGAAACAACAACAGGAATGATTACAGGTCCAGAAATAGCTTTTGGAGGAGCAATTTCTGGAGAGAAAACCCTTCCACTTCGAGTGATCTTGCTAGTCCCTGCGATATTACTGATATCATAGTCATCTTTCTCAGAGCTTGAATCTTCAGCAGCTAGCCAATCTTGCTTGATACCGTGATAGTAGACATCACCTCCATAATTCCATGGGACGGTTTTGTCTGACGAATACGGGATTGGTCCAGGCATTATAATTATTAATGGAGCTACTTTAGGAACTGATGTAATTCTAACGGGTCTTTTGGTGGAGACCCTGGAAGAATTGTCGGAAATGGTCACGATGGAAACATCATTATAAGAAACAGTTGGACTAGAAGTCTTCTAGAACAAAATCACCTTATCATCTATTAGGCATTGAACTCCTTCTTTTAACAAAGGACAACTGGTTGATGAGGATAAATAGAAATGACAGCTTTCATCACAGGCTGGGAAAACACCGACATTCAACAAGTTCTTTTTGATAGTCAGGAGTGGGGTCACAAGCTCATCAACCAAAGTAACAAACATATCCTCCTCAGCGGGATTGACGTCACGACCGTGCTTGGGCATATGGGAAGTGATAACATTGGGCATTTCTGGTGCGTCGAATTCAATTTCTTTGGCTTCAAGAAGGTCTTGTACTTTGTTTTTCAGAGCCCAACAGTTATTAGTGTCATGGCCGAAACTCTCAGAATGGTATGCACAACGGGCATTGGGATGATAATGAGGAGAGGTTATGTTAGGATTCTTTGGAGCTTCTTTTAAAGTCACTAGATTGGATCTTAACAAATGTGGCAATACTTGATATAGTGTCATATTAATTCGGGTGAACTGTCTGACTGGTCTTTCTGTTCTTGGTTGGTTGTTTCTTTGCTGAGCATGTGTGGGTTTAGGAATCATGACAGCCCCCACCATTGGATGGTGTTCATCCCTATCTTGATTTCTCCGAGGATATACAGCAACCACTTCCTTCTTTCTAATGAATGGTTTCCTTACAACAGCAGAGGATGCATCTTTTTGAATCTTCCCATTCTTTATCCCGCCGAAGAGCTCCCAATTAAGTGATTGAAGAAAGGACCGGACAAGGTGCCCAAGAACATATCTACTAACTCTCTTTCAGATAGGGGAGGCTGGACTCTTCCTGCTAAGTCCCTCCACTTTTGCGCGTAGTCTTTGAAGCCTTCACTTGAAACCATGGCCATACTCTGGAGTTGAGTACGGGTGCGAGCAAGATTAGCGTTGTATTGGCATTTCTTGTAAAAGGAAGTGGCCAGATTTTCCCAGTTATGAACATCGACTCTTTCTAACTGATAAAACCAATCAAGTTGAGTTTCGGACAAGCTGTCTTGAAAGAAATGTACCCATAAATCCTTGTCGGCAGTGTGAGGCTGGATTTTCCTTACATAGGACCGGAGATGCATTTTGGGACATGAAACTCCACCGTATTTGGCGAATACCGGTGCCTTGAATTTTGGAGGAATGAAAATCCCAGATACTAACCCCAACTCCTCAAAGTCCAGTCCAGGAAATTTTTGGATTTCCATTGCACTTAACCGTTCTTCCAGATGCTTATACTTGTTACCGGCTGGAGGATATTGTTCTTCAGAATAATCTTCTTCTTCCTCTTCCTCTTCTGAATCTGGATGGACAACTGCTTCCTTGCCTTTCCTATCTTGATTGTCTTTCTCACCAGATGACGTTGCAAAGTCCAGGGTCCTTCTTGCTTTTCCTTGGAATCTTCTTCCCATGTTCAGAACTCCGGTTATTTTCTTTTTCTTCTTTTTCTCTTCAACCAGCAAGGTCTTCAACTCTTCTTGTCCTTTGGCTAGAGTTAAGAATATCTGTTGAATCTAGGCATTTTGTGCTTGGAGGTCCTTCACCGTTTGCTCGAGATCCATCTTACTGTAATAAACAGTAGAAAGATGAGGAGACTTGTTGCAAGAAACCTGCTTATGTTATGATGAATGGTAAATGTATATGCGACAATTTCAAGGATTTTAAAGATTCAAATTTGTTTTAGACAAAAAGGAAACACACGCCATATTAATAAATTAAAGCTTAAGTACATCAATGCCTCTTTGGGAAAAACAAATACAAAAACTCTAAGATAAAAAGGTTGTACGCATCCTCTTTGGTGCGATGTAGGCATTCAGAGTCTGCTCCTCATGAAGTTACTTAGTGAGTTCCAAAACCTTCTTCTCGCTAGAGTAGAATTGGGCCTCGAAAGTATCTCGCTCCCCCTTGAGTTGTATCTAATCCCTTTGTAAGTCTTCAAGAGAGGTGGGTATGTCAGGATGTTGGATAGTGTATGAAACATCTCCTTCCACAACAGGCTCCATGATTACTGGGAGAATGGAGGGATAAGGCATCATAAGACTTTGAGCGCGAGCTCGTACCCATTTGAGGTAAGGCTCAAGGGGGATGGAATTCTTATGCCCCAATGTCTTGCTATCTACCTTTTTCAACATCCTCCAAGCTCGGATAAATCTCTGGCGATGACCTTGATCATCGTTCTCGTATTCAAATACCAAACCTTGAATGAGCATCTCATGTGGGCCATCCCTTCGGGCGTAACCAAACTATCTCAAGGCTAAGCAAGGGTTGTAGGTGATACCTCCCCTAATTACAAGTAAAGGGACATTAGGGAATTCTCCACAATGGTCGACAACAGTAACATTCTCTATGGATCGGGAACACCAATGGATGTCTGAATGTTTGAGCGTCATCAACCTTTGTGACCACCTTGAAACTTGCTCGTTCTTCAATACAAATCGGGGAAGATGCGAAATAAACCATCTTTCCAAGAGAGGAGTGCAACACATAAGGATAGCTCTTTTCCTCATAGTGCGAGTGTGAAAAGAATGTAGGATGTCTCCTAGAAAAGTAGGCACCGAGTTGCGGGATAAGAAGATCTTGACGGCGTTCACATCTATGAGTTGGTCAGAATTTGGAAACAAAACCACCCCATAGATGAGGAGATCCACAATTTCCTCAAAAGCTTGCAAATCCAAAGAGTTCCAACAGTTTTGGGCTTTCTCAAACAAGAACTTTTCTAGGAAACCTTTGACACCACTCCTTGTTTCCCAATTAGTTGTGATATCAGATGGTTGCAAGTGTAGAACTTGAGCAATATCTTCTGGCTTTGGATCTCTTTCCGTACCGTTGAAAGGTAGTTGATTGAGAATGGGAATCCTCATGAGTTTGGAGAATTCTTCCAAAGTTGGCACAAGTTGATAATCGGGAAATGTGAAGCAATGGTGTAAAGGATCAAAGAACTGAAAGAGCACCTTCATCGTGTCTTCATCAGTATTGGAGGTGACCAAGTTTAGTAGGCGACCATTTCTTTTAGTGAACGGAGAATTCTCAGGAATCCTTGAAGCTAACTCCTTAAGTTGTGGAGGAATCCTTACAAGATTGATTTGAATAGTTTTCCTGCGAATAGAATCCATGTCCTACAAAACAGAAACAAAGATAAATCCCAAGATCCTTGAAATGGTTAGTGAATGAGTATGATGTTATGATGTTTATGATGTTATGTACAAGTAAATATACACAAACAAAGCAAACACGTCCTTAGGCTTAGGCTTGCATTGAGTCACATAGGTAAGGAGCTCAATATCACTGTCCTAGCAATAGTAACCGGGTTCTAAGGAGCTCAATATCACTGGTTTGTTTCCTTGGTCATTGTTTCAGCACAAGCCTCTTTAATGGCGACTGAAATATCCCAAAAAACAAACCTCAATGAGTGTAGTATCGAGTATCTACCAACTTCCGACTGCACCAAAGACGGTCATCTCACTACGTCCTAATGGCCAAGTTGGTCAAGTAAAGGTTCTAAAAGTTCATTAGTGCTTCATGATATCACTCAGCAGCCCCGTATTCTCCTTGATTAACTCAAGGGCTACCAGTACCCACAAATATGTCACACTAACATAGCTATTGCTTAGACCATGTCGGTATACCCCGCACAGTTTCCATAACGTATTGCTACTCACCTATAAGGTATCCCAAATCCGGGTAGAGGATTCAAACCCAAACAAAGAACCATAATGTAAAGCAAACAAGTCAAACAATGAAAGCAACTAAATGTGATCTAGCCCTAAGGTAACCCCACTTTTAGAATTTTCCTCAGTAGAGTCGCCAGTTCTATGATACGGTGGGAGAACTGACTTGAAGGTTTTGCATTTTATCGCAAATGTTACGGTTAGCACGAGTCGCCACTGACTTTTATTTTATCCAAAAGGAAAGGTGAAAAAGCACAGGAAAGACCTTTGAGATTATTTCTTGAGTTTGGGGGGTAGATTATGAAAAGGGAAGGTATTAGCACCCTTTTTATCCATGGTTTTCCATGGGCTCTTATTTACTTTCTAGATCACTTGTTTTTGTTTGAAATTGTGCTTTGTGTGGTTTTTTGAAAGTACTTTGTAAAGAGGCGACTGTTTAGGAAAACTTTGTAATGATTCTCGTTCGTAAGAATGTATACAAAGATGTTGATCTTTTGAAAATGTTTTCAAATTTGTAAGATGTTTTGAAAGTGTAGGTGTTTGTTTTGAAAATAGAAAGGATGTTTTGTTTTGAAATGGAGCAAGTAATTAGGAGCATTCTACCTACTTAAAAGTCTTTCATGTTCATTTTCCTTTTCCTTTGACATTGTTATCTTACCATTGATTTGGTAAGTAACCCTATATTTGGATGTAAACGGGACGGGCGTGGGTCATCGTATAATAATGATTAGCAATGTTTCAAGGTATCTTAGCATTCTCTTTTAGGGACTAAGATCATTTGAAAGGAAACATAGATAGCGTCATCGAAGGACTATGATCTTGTATTTTACTTGTTTTTGCTAAGATACCTCACATGCGTAATATGGCCATTTAGTAAGGCAACCAAGTGGATTTTACCCTAAGGGTGCTTGTGTGCAAGTGTATTGTTTTCATGCTTGATTTTGTCTTTGATTAGGGTTTTCTAGTTGATTGGTTTTAGTCTTTCCATACAAACCCTAATTACTAGCATTTGTATATAAAGCGATAAATTGCAGAATTTAAAATTTCTACGCTATTACAATACTTGTGGGAGGGGGTGTACAAATTATGAATGGGGATTGCAAGAAAATAAACCTAATTAATCTATTACAACCATATTGAATTTATACAAGAATTGAAATAAATAATATACATAATGAATAAATATACAAGAATACAAATGTAAAGTAAATGGTTGTTTGTTTGGATTTTTTAGGAAAAGGGTTTTGTTTTAATCTAATTAACTAAAATAAAATAATTAATTAAAATAATAAAAAGTAAACCTAAACTAGGAAAAGAAAATAAATAAAACCCTAATCTATTAATTAATTAAAAGAAAATAAGTTTGTAAGAAGAATATTTTTGGTGTTTTTGTCTTAAAAATAATTTATAGTGTTATAAAATATTTTTGGTCTTTTTATCTTTAAAAATAATATATTTAAATGGTGTAAAAGAAAATAACTAAAATCCTAGTTTTTAATTAAATTTACAAAACAATTAGTCAAAATAAACAAAGTATTATTAAATAAAATAATTTTTGTGTTAGAAAAATAAATAAACTATGTCAAAATATAAATCAACTATTTTTATATTTTTTATGATTTTTTTAACATAAGATAAAATGTTTAAGAAAAAAAATAAATAAAAAAATAAGAAAAAGAGATAAAAATGGGCCAGGGGCTGTGTAAGTGAAACATGGGGTTAGAGGTAAGAAAAAAAATCATAAGGCCCAAAGGGAGGCCTAACGCCTGTCCAAAAAAAAGTCAGAATATGTAAAAATGCAAAAAAAAAAACCAAAAGGGTACCACTAGGGCTCAAACCCAGGTCCCTCAAGACACAGGCGCGCGCTTCTACCACTGGGGTGGCTATATATCTGTTTATATAAATCAAACAATAAATATATATGGTAAACACGTTCCTGAGGCCAACTTCATCTTCAACCTCACGCCCAGCCAGAAGCTCTGTATCTCATTCAAATCTCAACAAAAATGAAAAGTGTAAAAAGGAAACTTGTAGAAAATTTCCTCACGATTTCAGAAATGCAAAGCAATAAAATTATATATCAAAGATAAACATGAATTTTAATGGCCCTAATCTGAACCCTAAAAATCTATGAAACTTCAATCTTAAAATTCTCTAAGCTCAAGAAAAATTAATGAAAACTATGAACATGGTTAGCTTTAAGGCAATGATATCTACATTTTTCATTCACAAATAAATCATTGATGATGCCTGCAAGAAAAGTTCCAAAGTCAGAAAACTTACCATGCAAGAGGGTATCGGGTTTGGAGTTTTAGTAGCTTTCAGTGAGATCCAATGATTGGATGAGCTTCCTCAAGTTCCCAGGAAGCTAATGGGACGCTTAGCTTGAGCTGAAAGGGCCTGAGAAGTTCTGGAGAAGTCAAGGTGCAAGGAGCTGTTTTTAAAATGGTGGATGATGATGGAGGTGTTACGGTGGTGTTGCAAGTGTTGGGATTGTTTGTATTTGTTGTTTATAAGCTTCTGAAAGTAAAAGGCCAAGAAACGCACAAGCCAATTTTGGTGATTCTGTGTTCTAGCTGTTTTCAGGGCTTAAGCATGCGTGGGATTTGTGGCAAATGACTTGTGTATGTATAAGCAAAAGGGTTTGAGAGCTTTGGACAATCAGAAGTACAAGTTACAAGCTAATTTCTAGGTTACTTGATTTTCAAGAAAAAGTGGAAAACAAGTTTCAAGAGGAGGTACAAGCATAGGCTGGATGATTGTAAGTGTCTAACACGTTTCTTATGAGTTATGGGACTTGTATGATCATAAGAGAACAAGTGCAAGGCTGAAGAACAAGTTTTGTGCAAAGTCACTTTATCAAAATGGCAATGTGCACTTTCTTCCCAAAATGGATATAAAGCATGGCCTTGTATTGAATGCTTGAAATGAGACCTCTAACAGTTGTGCAAGCAATTAATTATGGAGTGCCTAACAAGTTTGAGGCCTGCAAAGTAGAGGTTATGCAGCATAACTTTGAATTTGAATCTTGTTCATCACAAAATGCCTTGTAATTCAAGTGATAAAACCCTAACTTCATCTCTTCGATTCTCCCTAATAAAGAATGATCTCAAGGAGTTCTTGGATATTTTGGAAAGCTTGTAATGTTCTCTACAACCCATATTTGAATTACTTTTGAAGATTCCCCTTGGAACTATATGAAAAAGTGTCATGAAGTTGGGTCAAAATCCTGACCAAATTAGGGCAAAAATTTCACTAAGTGTTTTATTTCATGACCATGTGTTCTTAAAATTATAACATGAGATCCAAGAACTTTTGGAAGGAGTTGTGTAAAGAAATATTTTATATTTCATGGAGATCTACAACTTTCATGTTGGAAGTTTCTCTTGAATCATCTTTCATCATGGTGAAAATTTTGCTCAAAGTTGTGAAAAAATAAGAAATTTCCAACACTTAGAAAAATTTCTAAGTTTAGAAATTTTCACTTTTCAAAATGAAATTTGGAATTTTGGATTTCTTGATGAATAAGTTTCATATTTTGACATGATTTGATGAATATGGTCTTTGGCATTTGAATTTAACCAAAAAGTCAAACTTTGACTTTTCAGTATACAATTGACTTTTGATCAATTGATTGAAAATTCATCTGTCAATGCATTGGACTTGAGCAATGTTTTGAGCCATGTTATTAGGTAAAAATGATGCAATTGGACTCTTTAGATCATGCCTTAAACCAATTGATCATTTGCTAGGTAAAAAATCAGAAATTGTCCTTTCCCAGTCAAAACCCTAATTTTGACCATTTTGCCCTTTTGAAGATTTGATCAAATATCTTGAGGAATTGTGGTCCAAATTTAATCAAATGATCCATATGAGTTTAAAATTTTGACGTGGATAAAAAATTATGAAGTTTGACTGTAAATTGGCAATAGTTGACTTTTTCCCCAATATAATTGATTTTTAGGTCATCTGCTCAATTGACTGAGCAAAAGTATGATCCAAGGCTTGAAACTTGACATGAGTAATCTTGGGGGTCCATAATGATCCATGAAAGTCATATGAAGCATTGAAAGTTCAAATACCCTTGTGCAATCTCAAACCCTAATTTTGGTCATCAGTGCTTAAGGAGGTGTCTTGAGCTGATCAACCCTAGTGCAGTCTTGAGTCAAAGGAGATCTTGTGAGCAAATTATTGATAAATGAGAGGGAAAATTTTGGGGTACGACATGTATGTTGAAGATTAATAATGAATTTCTAGACAGTATCAGAGAAGCTCAGAAGTTGGATGTGAAACTGGTGGATTCAATGGATGGAATCGATCAGTTTGAGAATAATGATTTTAAGCTAGATGCGCAGGGTGTGTTAAGATTTCATAACCGGATTTGTATTCCTGATGATACTGAGATGAAGAAAGTGATACTTGAAGAGAGTCATAGAAGTAAGTTGAGTATTCATCCAGGAGCTACAAAGATGTATCAAGATTTGAAATGTTTATTTTGGTGGCTTGGGATAAAGAGCGATGTGGCTCGGTTTGTGTATGTATATTTGACTTGTCAGAAATCGAAAGTTGAACATCAGAAGACAGCAGGGTTGATGCAACCGTTAGAAGTTCCAGAATGGAAATGGGATAGCATTTCGATGGACTTTGTGACAGGGTTACCTAATACCTTAAGAGGACATGATTCGATTTGGGTGATTGTTGATAGGCTTACGAAGTCGGCTCATTTTATTCCTATTAACATCAGTTTTCTAGTGTCGAAGTTGGATGAGATTTACACTAGTGTGATTGTGAATCTGCATGGTGTTCCTTTGTGTATTGTGTCAGATAGAGATCCAAGATTTACTTCTGATTTTTGGAAGAGTTTGCAAGAAGCGTCGGGTTCCAAGTCGAGGTTGAGTTTAGCATATCATCCTCAGAAAGATGGTCAGACTGAACGGACTATTCAATCGTTGGAAGACTTGTTGAGGGCACGTGTTCTTGAGAAGGGAGGTTCATGGGATACTTATCTTCCGTTGATAGAGTTCACCTATAATAACAGTTACCATTCCAGTATTGGGATGGCACCTTTTGAAGCATTATATGGTCAAAGATGTAGAACTCCTTTATGTTGGCATGAATCTGGTGAAAGTGTAGTACTTCGGCCTGAACTTGTTCGTGAGACTACTGATAAGGTGAAGTTGATTCGAGAAAGGATGAAAGCTTCCCAAAGTAGACAGAAGAGTTATCATGACAAGCGAAGGAAATATTTAGTATTTCAAGCGGGTGACCATGTGTTTTTAAGAGTTACACTTGTGACTGGTGTTGGGCGAGCATTGAAGTCTAATAAGCTCACTTCTCGTTTTATTGGATCGTATCATATTTCAGAGAGAGTCGGTAATGTTGCTTATAGAGTGGCTTTACAGCCTAATCTTTCGAATTTGCATCATGTGTCACAACTCCGGAAGTATATTTCAGATCCATCTCATGTGATTCATATGGACGATGTGCAAGTACAGGATAATCTTACGGTGGAGACGATGCCTGTACGGATCGCGGATCGTGAAATAAAGGCTATGAGGGGAAAAGAGATTGCTTTGGTTAAAGTGGTTTGGCTAGGAGCTGCCGGAGAAAGCATGACTTGGGAGTTGGAGAGTAAGATGCGAGACTCCTATCCTGAGTTGTTTGATTAAGGTAAACTTTCGAGGACAAAAATATTCTAAGTGGGGGAGAGTTGTAACTCCCGTAACTTAATTAATTATTTAATTAAATTATTTTTGGAATATTTGTGAAGTTGTGTTGTTATGTTAGATATTGTGTTGTGATTAATTGGATTTAATTATTTTATTAAGTTGTGGAATAATATGAGAAGGATAATATTATTTGATGTGGGCTTGTTTTAAAGGAATACAAGTAGTAAAAAGGGGGTGTAGTAGTCTTAAGCCCATTAAGGTATTTTAAGAATAATAGGGTTATTTTATTATTGTTAGAAATAATAAGAAAAGAAGAAGCAGTAAGAGAGAAAGAATAAGGGTTAGAAGAAGAGAACGTGAAAGTTGTTGGAAAGGAGGAAAAGAGGCAGAACAGAAATCAACCGGAAAAGTTATAGAGCAACCTTCAATCCAAGGTAAGGGTGGGGTTCTGACTCTATAATAGGGTTTATGATAATTGGTATGTGGGGGTTAGAGGTGAAAGATTGTTGGTTTATGATTGAATTATATATGATGTTGTATGATGAAAATCAATGAATTATAGATGAATAACGATGTCCCAATGCTGTGTATTTGATGTAGAATTATAGGATAATCGTAATTGATGATTTTCTGTGATTAGAGGATGTTTTTAGGGCCTAAAGTATAGAAACCGTAGTGAAAACACAAAGAAATCGCAGAAAATATCCATGGCAGAGCAGTGTGTTTTGACCCCAAACGTTAGGTATCGATACAAGAAGGCTTTTAGACTTAGGATGAGTCGACACGAAGGAGTCCTGCATCGATACACGAGGGCTTTTAGACTTAGGATGAGTCAATACGTAGGAGCATGTGTCGATACATGCAGTGTTGCAGACTCAATATGAGTCGATACAAGAGGGTATGCGTCGACTCATGTAGCGTGTTCAGTTCAGTACGGGTCGACCCAAGACATTACGTGTCTATCCATGTAGTCTGGTTTTTGACAGAATCATTTTGAAAAGGCTGTAACTTGAGTTTTCGGACTCCGTTTGAGGTGTCGTTCGAAGTGTTGAATAGCTAACGCGATGAACTTAATTCTTAAGGATCAAACTGAAGAATAGGAAGGATAATCCTAGTATCCAAAGTAGGATTTGAATTAGTTCCCGTGTTGATCGCTATGTTGGGTTTTGTGAGGAACAATGAGGATGCGATGATTATAGATCACTGTTTGGTTTGTAATAGTAGGATTAATGATGATAATGATGTATTATTATAGAATAGTAATATGTAGAGGTTTTTTAATTTAGAAGTAAGCCTTAGATGATTAATTAATTATAGGCAATATCATGTTGTAGGCCTATGGCTAATGTTGTGAGATTGACGTATTGTTGTTGTATTATTGTTGTGGCTGAGTTGCTGTGAATATATGATGTATATATGATGTTTGACGAATTATGACATTGATGTATGATGTTGATGAAAGATGTTGAGATGCCTCTAATAGTTGGCAGCTATTAAGATGTAGGCTTATGGCCAACGACGATGTTTGTGTTGTGATGTCGTTAATTATGGTGTTGTCATTACATTTATGATTATGTCGCATACATTGCATTTCAAGATGGAGCTTATGCTCGTTAAGATGGCATGTATTGGAGAATATTAAGATGAAGGCTTATGCCTTGTTGATTCCTCTGTTTATTGGTAGATTTTTAAGATGGGAGTTCTGCTCCAATGGTACCACATGCATTTGCATAGTTTTGAGTCGCATTATACGATTGCATAAAGAAGTTGTGTATTGATGCGGTGAATGTGTATATTGTTGGTATTTCTGTTGCAATCATTATTTTTTATAAGATGAGAAGTGGTGGTGTTATATGATCTAATTTAATATATTGACTATCATAAGTTTTATTATATTGTTAGATATATCACCCCTTCTATTTGAATGTTAACCTTAAGTTGGTAACGTGCAGGTAATCGAGAGTGAATGCTGTATACCTTCAGTAGTTCGAGTCGGTATCATTGCTCTGATATGTAACACTCGGGGGGATGAACGCTTGTTTCTTTTAATTGTTGATTATTCAGTTGTTGAACTCTAAGTTAATTATTATTAAATATGTGTTGTTTTGAAGTTGCTGTAACGATGGACAAATATGTTATTATGATTCCACTACGTAGATGTTCAAATTGTTGAATTAAGAGATTAAATTATTATGCTGACGGTTCATCTGAAGTTTTAAAGTGTTATGTATCCACAATGAATGCAATGAATTTTTAAAGTTGAATTTGTGGCATCCTTATTTGTTTGCATGAATGATTATAACTCTGATTTGCATATATAATTGTCGGGTAGAATTGGGGTGTTACAGTTCCCGTGTCCGGGGACACGACCCTTGTCAGCCCAGGCTCCAAAAGTCCTAATTTTGATATTTTTGCTATAATTTTGGGTCGTTAAGGTTACATCGGAAATTTTGCATTGTTGGGAATTGACACTAACATTAAAAATTATTTTATAAATAAATTAAATTAGACTTATGTTGTATTTTAATTAATTTAGATTTTAGGTTTTGAATGGATAGTTCATTAACTTTTTTGTAATTAAAATCAATTAGTTAATTAGGTTAACTACCCAAAACCTTTTTCTATCAAAAAGCCCTAAAAACAAATTTCCTTTTTCTCTTTACATTTTGTACATTTTATTTTTATTCATGTTCAATGGTTTGTAATAGTATATAGGGCTTTATTTCTTTCCTCCCCTCGTTTACAAACTTGTACCCCCCATTCCCAAAGTAATGTAATAGCGTATGACATTTAAATTCCGCAATTTATCGCTCTCCTTATTATTGCTAGTAATTAGGGTTTATATGACAAGATTTAAAATCAAACATTATACAACCCTAATTCAAATACAATATACTTGAAAACAAAACACTTTGCACATTTGCACCTCTAGGGTAACCCAAACTTGTTGCCTCGGATTTAAACAGTCATGTCCCTCGAACGTGGGATACTTTAGCAAAGACCCTTGATTAAAAGATAGTAGTCCCTCGATGTTGCCTTCGGTAAACAATCTTATAACCTTACAACAATTTCTAAAGTGTCCTACCTATTTCCTTCTATGACTGTACGGTGACCCACACTTGTCACTCATATCCAATGATAAGGCTTTCTACTAACTAATTATATACAAGCACTATCTAAAGAAGGAGGAAGAGAACAAATACTTTTGAGTAGGTAGATTTCTCGTAGTTTCTTGCTCACAAACAAAACCATTTACAACTCACACTTTCAAAACATTTGTCAAAACAAACATTTTTGTATACATTCTCAACGATACGAGAATCATTACAAAATTGCTTTACATTTGCATTTTCAAACATCTTTCAAACATTCCTTTTCAAAAAATATTTTCAAAACCATCACTTTGTATACATTCTCAATGATGCGAGAATCATTGCAAAGTTTTCCAAACTTAGGCATTTTCAAAATATTTTCAAACTTACACAAACACAGAGCACTCTAAAGTAATCAAGCAATTAAGAGCCCGTAGATAACTATAGATGAAAAGGGTGCTAACACCTTCCCTTTTCATAACCTAACCCCCGAACTCAAGAAAATATCTCAAAAGGTCTTTCCTGTTCTTTTGACCCTTTTCCTTTATTGGATAAAAGAAAAGTCTGTGGCGACTCTTGCTATCTGCAACACTTGCGATAAAACGCAAAACACCCAAGTCAGTTCTCCCACTGTATCACAGAACCGGCGACACTGCTGGGGAAAATTATAAACTAAATGTGGGGTTACCTTAAGAGTTAGATCACCTTTATTTGCTTTACTTGCTTGATTTGTTTGCTTTACATTTGTGGGTTATGCTTAGGTTTATTACTTGTAAAAATCCTACACCTAGATTTGAGGGCATTTTAGGTAAGTAGCAATAGATCGTGGAAACTATACGGTGTAGACCGATATGGTTGAAGCGATTCCTACGTTAGTGTGACAAATTTGTGGTTACAGGTGTATCTTGTATCGAATCAAGGAGAATACGGGGCCGCTGTGTGGTGTCATGAAGCACTAGCTGACCGTAGAATCTTAATTGAACAACTTGGCCATTAGAAAGTAGTGACATAGACGACTTTGGTGCAAAACTGAACATTGGTTGATACTTGATACTACACTCATTGAGATTGGACTTTTCGGATATTTTGGCCGCAAGAAAAGATTGATTGTGCTAAAACAATGCCCAGTGAAGAAAGATCAATGATATTTAGATTCCTTAGAACCTGGTTACTTCTTTTAGGACAGGTTGAACCAACTTAACTTCAAGAGGGTACTTACCTATAAACCCCATGAAAGCCTAAATTTAAGGTCATTGTGTGCTTTGTTTGTGATTAATGATTCATGACATCATAAACATCATGAAATCATGCCATAGCATTCTTACTAATCATTTCAAGGATCGAGGAATTTATCTTTGTTCTGTTTTGTAGGATATGGCTTCCGCTCGTAGAAATACCATCTGAGTCATCTTCATAAAAGTGCTTCCTCAACTCAAAGAGTTAGAATCAAGGGTTCCTGAAGATTCTCCCTTCACCAAAAGATATGGTCGACTTCTCAGTTTGGCTACCTCAAGCTTTCAAGAAGAAATGATGTGTGTGCTCTTTAAGTTCTTTGATCCTATACATCATTGCTTCACCTTTCCTGATTACCAATTGATGCCCACATTAGAAGAATTCTCTCAACTATTAGGAGTGCCTGTGATTGATCAAATACCATTCACCGGTTCAGAGGAAACTCCAAAGCTTGACGTTATTACCAAGGCTTTGCATTTGAAGAGATCCGACATTGTAGCTAATTGGGAAACAAGGAGTGGAGTCAAGGATTTTCTAGATAAGTTTCTGTTGGAGAAGGCTCGATTGTTTTGGGAAGATATGGATTTTCAAGATTTTGAAGATGTCTTGGTTCTTATAATCTATGGTTTTGTTTTGTTCCCTAATTCGGACCAACTCATAGATGAGAATGTTGTCAAGGTTTTTCTTTCTCGCAACCCCGTGCCTACTTTTCTTAGAGACATTCTACATTATCTTCACACTCGCACTATGAGGAAGCGAGGAACTCTTATATGTTGCATACTATTTCTGTATGGGTGGTTTATTTCTCACCTTCCTCGATCAATATTAAAGAATGAACAAGGCTTGACATGGTCTCAAAGGGTGATGTCACTTTCTCATTCAGATATTCGTTGGTGTTCTCGATCTCTAGAAGACATTACTATCATTGACCATTGTGGGGAGTTCCCTAATGTTTCACTTTTGGGCATTAGGGGAGGTATTACTTATAACCCTTCATTATCTCTATGGAAATTTGGTTATGCTCGAAGAGATGGTCCTCATGATGAACTTATCCATGGTATTATGTTCGACTATGAGAATGACGTCCAAGGTTATTGTAAAAGGTTTGTACGAGCTTGGGGCATGGTGAACAAGGTTGATAGCAATACTTTAGGGCATAAGAACTCCATTCCTTTAGAGCCTTATATAAAATGGATGCGAGCTCGCGCTCAAAGCCTAATTATGCCATATCCCGCCATCCTACCAATAGTTGTGGAGCCTGTTGCCGAGGGGGATGTTCCTTATACTATTCTCCATCCGAACATGCCTATGGACCTCGAAGAATTTAAGAGATCATGGATTCAACTCAATTGTGAACGAGACACCTTTAAAGCCCGATTCTATGCAAGCAAGAAGAAAGTGTTGGAGCTCACAAGGCAACTTCACGAGGAGCGAAGCCTGAAGGCATACATTGCACGAAAGACGATGCGCCTATGGGAGACCTGGGTCTTTTGTTTTAGGACTTTAGTTTGTTGTCTCTTTGAGACCTTGTTGCTTTTTTCATTGTAAGCTTGATGGGCGATTGTAATCTTTGAACTTATTAATATAGTTGTGGTGTTTGTTTCCTTTTTGGCTAAGCAAATTTAAATTCTTTAAGGTCCTTGAAAACATTGCATCCACATAGCATGCGTCGTATCATAAGTAGGTTTTCCGAACAGGTTTCCTCATCTTTTTATTGTTTATTTACGTATAAGATGGCTCTAGAGAAAACTGTCAAAGATCTGCAAACTCAACATGCACAGTTCCAAGAGACTCTCCTCAACCTAGGCAAAGTTCAACAAGAAAGGATGGCACTCCTTGTCACCAAAAAGAAGACTAAGAAGAGGGATGTCATCCTCAACATGGGAAGAAGGTTCAAGGGGCCTGCCTGACTAGCTCAAATAGAAGAAAATTCTTCTAAGGAAGAAGACAATCAAGAAGAGGAAGCTCGAAGCACTAGAGATGGAGGTGGAAATAACCAAGTTATTGAGGACGAAGACTATTCCGAAGAGTAGTACCTGTCGGCGGATGATAAGTACAAACAACTTGAATACTGACTTAAGGATGTAGGGATCTAAACAGTGCCTGGTTTGGACTTTGGAGATTTAGGTCTGGTCCCTGGGGTGGTCATTCCCAACAAGTTCAAGATCCCTGTCTTTTCCAAGTATGACAGGGTCTCCTATCCAAAGATGCATATGAGGTCTTATGTCCGCAAGATTCAACCACACACCGCCGATAGGAAGTTATGGGTTCATTTCTTCCAAGAGAGCTTATCTGGGACACAATTGGAATGGTTTTATCAACTTGAGGGGACTAATATCCACACATGGGAGGATTTGGCTGTTGCTTTCTACCGAAAATACCAATATAATGCTGATATTGCACCAAATCGTGTGCAATTGTAGAATATGACTATGGGTTCAAATGAAGGTTTTAAAGAGTATGCTAAAAAATGGAGGGACATGGATGGAAGGGTGAAACCCCCATTAAATGACATAGAATTAGTGGACATGTTTATGGGAACCTTGACTGGCCCATTCTTTAATTTGCAGATTGGGATTTCTTCGTCTGGGTTTACCGAGTTGATCTTGACTAGCGAGTGAGTTGAAAGTGGAATCAAAAGAGGAAAGATACCCATGGCCTCAACCTCTACTTCTGTAAAGAAACCATTTGTTGGTAAGAAGGAAACTAATGCTTTTTATGGACAAAGGAGCCATGTCAAGAACGATCGTCATCAGAACCCGACCCTAGTTCAATGACCACAACAATCAAACAATCAGCAAAGGCCAGATGTCCCAAGGAGATAATTCACTAGAATCAACATGCCACTGTCTCAAGCTCTACAACATCGATTGAAAGCATATTTGGTAACGCTGCGAGATCCTCCTTCAAACCCCAATATTGCCTCTCCCAAATATAACCCGGATGTGAAATGTGCTTACCATTCAAATAGTCCCGGCCATGACACCAACAACTATTGGGCGTTGAAGAACAAGATCCAAGATTTGATTGATAATAAGGTGATCGAGTTTGACCCTCCACAGACCCCTAATGTGATTACCGCACCAATGCCCAATCATGTTAAAGGTGTTAATGCCATTGACAATGTCTCTTTTGTCTCCTCCATCAATGATTTGACTACTCCATTGTTGACCATTAAGAAGAATTTGCTGAGAACTGGTTTATTTCCTGGCTTCCTTGAAAATTGTTACCATTGTGCTTCCTAAACTAATGGTTGTATGTGGCTGAAGAAAGGTATTCAATGCCTGATTGATAGCCATGAAATTATGTTTGAGAAAACTCCGTCCATAAAAAGTACACTTGAAGATGTTTCAATAATCACCATTTCAAATACTCCTATTAGGATCACATCTAAAGGGCCTATAAGGATTTCTGCTGAGCTAATAGTAACTCCATTGATCATTACTACACCGGAGCCAGTTCCCTATACCTCTGACAAAGTTGTGCCCTGGAACTATGGGGCAAAAGTTTATTATCATGGTGTTAAGCAAGAGCCATGGATTGCTAAAAATGAAGATGCTGAAATTACAAACATTACCGGAACTAGGAAGGTCACTAGGACATGAAGGGTCTTCTCTCTGGAGATCTCTCCTCCAACAATTACTACAACACCTGTTCGCATTCCTGCTGCTGGGACAACTACCAATGACTGAGGTAAAGTGAAGGTTGCTGAGCTTGCCCTGGCGGAGGCACCCCCAAAAGATGTTACAATTAAAGACCCATCAAGACAAGAGATGGAAGAAATTCCAAAGATCGTCAAAAAAAGTGATTACAAAATAGTGGAACAACTAGGGTAGAAACCCTCAAAGATATCCATGTTGCCCTTGTTGTTATGCTCTGATGCACATGCCCAAGCCTCGTTAAAGTTCCTGAAAAATTTCCATGTACCACAAGATACCATTGCGGATCAATTTGAGAACTGTGTTGCAAGCTTAACTAATGATAATGGCTTGGGATTTTTTGATGCAGATTTAAATCCGGCGGGGAGGAATTACAACAAAGCTCTCCACATCTCTATTGAATGCAAAGGAACCACTCTAGCACATGTGTTAGTAGATACTGGGTCCTCCCTCAATGTCTTACCCAAAGGTGCTCTGGGTAGACTAGGCTGTGAAGGGATGGTGCTGAAACCCAGCGATATTGTGGTAAGATCCTTTGATGTTTCCAAGAGGATGGTCCATGGAGAGGTTGATCTCTCGATCAAGGTGGGATCTCAAGTCCTCAATTCAACTTTCTATGTAAAGGATATCTGCCCGGGCTATTCATGCTTGCTCAGATGCCTATGTACTCATGGGGCAAGTGCGATTACCTCTACATTACATCAAATGATGAAGTACCTAATAAATGGGAAGGTTGTCACAGTCTGTGGAAAGGAAGAATATATGGTCAGTCATTTGAATTCTTCCAAATAGGTTGAAATGGATGGCGAATTCATTGGAACCCTTGTCAAGCATTTGAGGTAGTCCCTCCAATGGTTATTGTTTCTACTCCTAAAATCTCTAAAGGCACACCAAGAATGGCCTCTCTTAAGGATGCTAGGGTTGTTGTGGAAGATGGAGGCTGCATTATCTGGGGACAACTTCCTGATATCCCCTACAAATCTGACAAATTTGGACCGGGTTTTACTTCAAAGGCTCAGAAAGAGGTTCGACGTGCTCGTGCTGGTAGACTACCTCTTCGTATTAGCAACCATGGAGTCAATGCTTTAGAGGACACCGATAGTGATGGTGACTTGAACAACTGGATATTCCCAACTGCTGATGGTTGACTCAACAACTGGAGAGCCAAAGACTTCATCTCAATCTCCTTCAACCAGGAGTAATTGCTATTTCCTGCTTTTATTGCTTTACAAAATTTTTCTGTATAATTTCCTCAAAATAATGACTCTAAACCATGTGCCTTGCCCGGGGCACAATGGTCCATTTGCTAAGGGTTTGTCATTTCATATATCATATGCTCATTTAATGAAAACATTGGACGATTTTGCATTCAAATTGTGCGCTCCTTATCTTTCTTTTAATTTACTGCATTTTGAAATATCCATGTGACCTTACATGCATGCACACAGATTTGCATATCCACATCCACTCCGGATCTCATTGACAACAACTCTGCTATTTCCATTTATGACTTTGAAAATCAAATCTACCTAGCCGAAGATGAAGGTGAAGAAGATTGTGAGATACCTGGAGAACTCTCCAGACTCCTGATATAGGAGGAAAAGGCCATCCAACCGCACGAAGAACCGGCCGAAGTGATAAACTTAGGTACTGAGGCAGATAAGAAAGAAATTAAGATTTGCTCCAACATGGAAGACAATGTCAAGAGAATTTTGGTTTAGATGTTGCATGAATATGTTGAGGTCTTTGCTTAGTCATACGAAGACATGTCGGGGCTTGATACTGATATCGTGGTTCATCGTCTACCAATGAAATAAGGTTGATCTTCGATCAAACAAAAGGTTCGTCGAATGCGTTCTGATATGTTTTAGAAGATCAAGGCTGAGGTAATAAAACAATTCGATGCAGGTTTCTTGGAAGTGACGTCGTATCCCCAATGGGTTGCAAATGTTGTTCCAATTCCAAAGAAAGACGGTAAGGTATGTATGTGTGTAGACTACATGGATTTAAATAGGGCAAGCCCCAAGGATGAATTCTCACTACCGCATATTGATGTCTTAGTTGACAATAGTGCTCAACAGAAGGTGTTTTCCTTCATGGATGGCTTCTCAGGTTATAACCGAATCAAAATGGCACCTGAAGATATGGAGAAGACTACTTTTGTCACACAATGGGGCACCTTCTATTATAAAGTCATTCCTTTTGGACTGAAGAATGCAGGCGCAACTTATCAACGAGCTATGGTGGATTTATTTCATGATATGATTCATCATGAGTGTGATACAGTGGTAGAATCGACTGCTATACTGGTTTTGCGTTTGTGTTCGCAAATGTTGCGGTAAGCAAGAGTCTTCACTGACTTTTCTTTTATCCAACAAAGGAAAGGGTGAAAAGAACAGAAAAAGACCTTTCGAGATTATTTCTGAGTAAGGGGGTAGATTATGGAAAGGGAAGGTGTTAGCACCCTTTCCATCCGTAGTTATCTATGGGCTCTTAGATGCTTAGCTCATTTTCTAAATACCTTGTGTTTTATGTGTTTTTGAAAAGTATTTTGAAATGCCTTAGTACGACGATTTGCTTTATGATAACTCTTGTATCAGTCCTCAAGAGTGTTGATAAAGCGTTTTTTTGAAAATTTTTTTAAAAGTTGTTTCGTGTAAGTGTAAAAGTTTATTTTGAGCAAGCATCTAGGAACTATCTACTTTACTCGAAAGGGTCGTTCTTTTCCTATTTTCCTTTAGACAGTGCTATCCTAATATTAGTGAGTAGGTATCCCTATCTTTGGATGTTTGAGGGATATTCGAAGGGACATTTTATAGTCAGAAAGGCAACTAGGCAAGAAACCTTAGTAACTACCCTAGGGTTCTAAGATCATCGTTTACCGAGGCAACATCGAGAGGGTCATCGAGGTATTTATGATCTTTTTAAACCAGAGGGTAGCCACTAAAATCTCTCACGTTTCGAGAGTTGTAACTATTTTTCTGAAGGCAACCAAAGTGGGAGTACCCTAGAGGTGTGCATGTGCAAGTGTGTTTGTTTTCAGTTATTTTTGTCTTGTGTTAAGTTTTCTAGCGTTGGTTTTAATTCTTATCATGCAATCCTATTACTATACATCTAATAGTTAAGAATTCACAGGAATTGAAAATGTGGAAAGTAAATCCTACGCTATTACATCCCATGAGCAGTTACAATATTTATGAAAAAAATGCGAAAAGATAAACTAACTATTACAAGATTAAATGAGCGACCTATACATTCTTTCTAGAATTTAAACAACAAAAGAAAAATAGAAAACAAAAAATGAGAAGAGATTTCTTGGAAAGAGAATCCTAAAAAGCCTAAGTATTAAGAAAAACAATATTTTTGGTATTTTTGTGGTTTGATTTTAATATTTAAGACCTAAGTCTAAATTAATTTTAGTATTAAGAATTTTTTTAAAGTAATTAAATGATTAATTAAAAAAATTTAATCTAAAAAAGAAATTAAGCCTAATGTTTTTTATGATTTTTGATTTTAATGTTTGTAGTGAAATAGAAATAAAGAAAACAATAAAAACAAATAAATAAAAGAAAGGAAAATGGGGAAGCAGCAAAAGTAAACAAGGGTGGTATGATATTTAAAACAACATAGGCCCAAGTCAAAGGGAGCCCAGAGATTGTGCTGGATCCATTAAGGGAACTCCTTGAGAGTGCATGCCGAGTTACACGTTTGAGTGTATTGGATCTGGATGCGTTGGGATCTCATGGTGAGGATCAAAGGATGTCTAACGAATGCCTGGGACACGCCAACATTGAATCTGCAAATGAAACGTTAAACAAATAAAACGCATGACCTGGGTGTCAAACTCATGTACTTCCTCTTAATTCAATTTCCCTCCTAATTAGAATCTGAGTATAATTGGCAAGAGGTTCCTATATCACCCAGTTCGATGCTTGGCTGCTTCGAAGGTCTAAACAATATTTTGTTGGGGACAATGTCTTCCTGCAAAATAAACAAACGTTAAAGATCAAGGGGGACCTTACCCCCCTAATTCGAACCTCTCCCTAATTCAAACCCTCTGAGTCTGAATCTGGGTTTGTTTGGCCTGAAACATCCTAAGTCATGAGATTCGAAGTAAAACTTAGACCGTGCCCTAACAATGGCATAATCTCACCCCTGCACATTAGCTTGCATGCAACACATTCATTCAAACACAAGTATCATTAGTAACAAGAATATATGCGCAATATGTATTTAAATGGTATGAAGGTACAATTTTGGTTTTTCAAACCCTTACTAATCGAAGACGCGTGAATATCTATGACTTTGGGAATGGAGATGCTTGCTTAAGGGCTGGTGTGAACTCCTGGATGTAAGGTTTTCGTCTGGCTTATGCGTGTATGGACAAGAATGTTTCTGTCTGATGCAGTGTATGTGTGTTCCCAATGGTTTTTTCTCTCTTCTTTTTTTTCTTCCCCTGGAAATATATCTTTAGTGAATGGAAATGGCAAGGGACATCCTTTAACCAGGCTTTGAAGGAAAAATCAGACAAATTAAAGGATTGCCATTTTCGAAGAATTCCTACCCTTTTGGGTTTTGGGATGAACCTGGACATGGTTCACTCCCTGACTCCTTCGAATGCCCTCAAGCCTTATTCTTCGATTGGCCCTGAGTTACTTCCTTCGAATGGCTCCAGGCCTCATCATTGTGGCTTCTTCGATTAAGCCATTATCTGCCTTAGTAGCTTGATCTGAAAATTTCAACTAGTCCAATCGAAAACTCCTTTCTGGCCAGTCGAAGCTTCTTTTGTTACCTCTTTCGAATGTAATTATGCAGGGAGCTTGGGCTTGGCAGCATGTAGGACTTTGGCCAGCAAGCATCTTGGACCAAGACTCATCATAAAACAAACTTGTTTTCAATAATTACGTGCCCTTCGAATGGACCAATTGTATGTCCTTCGAAGGCACCATTTGTGTGTCCTTCGAATGGACCAAATGTACGTCCTTCGAAGGCACCACTTATATATTTCTTCGAATGGAACTTTGGAATATTTATTCGAATGGACCATACTATGTGTCAAAGTATGGAAAACTGTGTGTTGATGGATTTAGAGGTGGAGTAAAAGCTAGCATGAGGGAAGTTCTTGCCTTGTGAATCAAAGGCAAGCATGAAGAGGAAGACTTTGCCTTGTTCGCTGAAGGCACGCACATATGAAGTCATTTCCTTGTGGGTTGAAGCACACATGAAAGAAGCTCTTGCCTTGTGAATATAAGGCGAGCATGAAGAGGAAGTCTTTGCCTTGTACACTAAAGGCAAGCGCAGAGGAGGAACTTGTCTTGTGGATCAAAGCAGACACGTAAGAGGTCAATGCTCAATCGAAGCTTGCCTGCAGGAGACTACTGCTTTGTGAATCAAAGTAGGCATGTAGGAAGTTCTTGCCTTGTGAATCGAAGGCAAGCCTGAAGCAACCAATGCTCAGTCGAAGCTTCGTGAATTGAACTTGATCGAAGGGGGCTCAACACCCAATCGAAGCTTGTGAATCAGGCTTGCATCGAAGGAGGCCAAATGTTCAATCGAAGCTTGTGAAACAGGCTTGCATCGAAGGAGGCCAACTGTTTAATTGAAGCTTATGAAATAAAGCTTGCTCGAAGGGTTTTAGATTCCCAATCAAAGCTTATGAATCAAGGAAAATTTTCTCTTCTTTTATTTGATGCCTGAAAGCCAAAAATCCAATTATACTTGTGTAAACTTGCCCTTTTGAAAATCCTTGTGAGAAAATGTCTTGAGAAAAAGGAGGGCAAATTTTGGGGAACAACAATCAGATATAAGTCTATATTGATGAAATGATAGCAAGATACCAATCTGAGGAAGAGCACCTTGATCATTTACACAAGCTGTTTGAAAGGTTGAAGAAATATAAGCTAAGGTTGAACCCCAACAAATGCATCTTCGGGGTAAGGTCTGGTAAGCTCCTAGGCTTTGTCGTCAGTGGAAAATGAACTGAAGTCGATCCCGCCAAATTCAAAGATATCCAAGAAATTCCAGCTCCTCATACTGAGAAGAAAGTTAGAGTTTTCTTGGGGCATATAAACTACATTTCCCGATTCATCTCTCACTTAACTACTACATGTGATCCACTCTTCAAGCTGCTGAAGAAAGATCAAGTGGTTAAATGGAATGACGATTGCCAAATAGATTTTGACAAGATCAAGGAATACCTGCAAGAACCTCTAAATGTGATGCCACCAGTTGAAGGAAGGCCTCTTATCATGTACTTAATTATTTTAGAGAATTCAACGGGTGTGTGTGATGGGGCAGCATGACGAGTCTGGTCGAAAAGAGCATGCAATTTACTACCTTAGCAAAACATTTACCAACTGTGAAACAAGATATTTACTGCTCAAGAAAACTTGTTGTGCTTTGGCATGGGCTTCTTTCCGAATAAGACAATATATGTTGACTCATACCACTTTATTAATCTCTAAGATGGATTCCATCAAGTACATCTTCGAGAAGCCAGCTCTCTCCAGAAGGATAGCCCGATGGCAAATGATCTTAACTGAGTACGACATCCAGTACAATACATAAAAATCAATAAAAGGAAGTGTGATAGAAGATCATTTGGCACATCAAGCTGTGGAGGATTACCAATCTATGAACTTTGAATTCTCGAACGAGAATATCATGCTGATTGCGGATTGTGAAAATCCTAGACCGTATGAAGGACCTAAACAAGGATCCGAGATGGACTGTGGTTGTTGAAGGAGCTTCTAACGCACTAGGTAACATAATTGGTGTTGTGATCATTTCTCCCGAAAGTTGCCATACTCCTTTCACTTCCAGGCTTTGCTTTGACTGTACCAACAATATGGCAGAATACGAAGCATGCATCATGGGTCTCAAGGCTGCTATTGACCTAAGAATGAAATTCTTAAGTGTATATGGAGACTCAGCTTTGGTTATCAGCCAAGTTAAAGGAGAATGGGATACAAAACATCCAAATCTTATCCATTACAAAGAACTTGTGCTAACCTTGATCCCGTACTTTGAAGAGGTTACCTTTGAACACATTCTGAGGGAAGAAAATCAGTTGGTGGATGCCTTAGCTACCATGTAATCTATGTTCAAGTTCAAGTGGGACAACGAAGCTCCCAGAGTCACTGTCAAAATATTTGACGAACCAGCACACTACTATGAGATTGTGGTGCAGCGGCAGAACCTACTGTTAATACTGGTTTTTGCGTTTTATCGCAAATGTTGTGGTAAGTGTTGTACCAAAATTTCCCCCCCTAAGATCCCTTCATCATACCACATTGATTTAATCACAACAAGATCACATTAGGGCTTTTGGTTCTCCTCCCTATCTTTAGCTTTTCTCTTTGAGGAATCACCAAGCACCTTGAGTTATTTTTACTTGTGTGATCATACATATTTTGTTTTAATTTTCTTTTTAATTGATAAAATGCAATGTTGGTTTGTCTTACTTGTTAATAATGTAGGTAAAGGCAATATGGCTTAGCAAGTTGATCCATGGGTTTATGAGTTTATTTCCATGCCCTAGTCAATAAAGCTTGAGAAGTTCAAATCTCACCATTGAAGTTGTTTTTAGAAGAGTCGCCACTGACTTTTATTTTATCCAAACAAAGGAAAAGGTGAAAAGAATAGAAAAAAGACTTTTTCGAGATTTTCTGAGTAAGGGGGTAGATTATGGAAAGGAAAGGTGTTAGCACCCCTTCCATCAGTGGTTTTCCATGGGCTCTTAGGTACTTGCTTATTTTTGAAAACTGTTTGTGTTTGTGTATTTTGAAATATTTTTGTTTTCTTTATGGTAACTCTTGTATCAGTCCTCAAGAGTGTGATAAAGCGTTTTTGAAAAGATATTTGAAAAGTGTGTAAGTGTGAAAATTTCAGGTTTGAGCAAGTACCTAACAGTTATCTACCTACTCAAAAAAGGATGTTCTTTTCCTCCCACCCTTTAGATAGTGCTTTCTTACTATTAGTGAGTAGGTAGCCCTATCGTTGGAGGTTGAGGGACTATCGAAAGGGTTGTTATGATCATCGAAGGCAACATGTAAGGATATCTTAGCATTCGAAGGGACGATCATCATATAAGCAACATTGTGGTACAAGATGATTTCTCGTAGGCAACTCGAGAGACGTTAGGGACCATGATCTTTTTGATGACTTTAGTACCGAGGGTCTTTGCTAAGATATCCCTACGTTCGAGGGACATGACCATTATTTTCCGAAACAACCAAGTGAGGAGTACCCTAAGGGTGCCAGTGTGCAATAATGCTTTTTTCAGATATTTTTCTTGAGATTAGTGATCTAATGGTTAATTGATTAATCTTGTCATGCACGCTTAAATTACTAAAAATTTATATACAAGTATATAAGAAATATAAAGCGAGAAATAAAGTTTCTACAACTATTACAAAGCTTCAGGATAATTACAATTATATCTAACTTAAAATGTAAAGTGCGGAAAATGAAAATCCTAAAATACGCGCGCGATAAAAGAAAGTCTAAAAACCTAGTAGAAAATTCTTAGTAAAGAAATTTTGTTTTTTTTGTTTTTTTTTTGGTTTTGTTAAAGAAAAATTAATTCTAAATTTAATTAAGAAAAATAAATACTAAATGGAAGGATTAATCTAGGTTATAAAAGAAAAACTAATCCTAATACATTTTTTTTGTATTTTTTATTAAGAAAATATTGAAACATAAATTAGATCTAATTAATTAATTAGAAGAAAGAGAAAATTATTAATTAAAAATTATTCTAAACTATCCTAATTTTTTGCAATTTTTATTATGAAAAGAAAATGATTAAATTAAATTCTAAGTTCTAGTTCATTTAAAAAAGTTAAAACTCAATTAATTAATTAATTGAAGAAATTAAAAGTCTATTCCTAATTTGTTTGTGAGTTTTTAGATTATTTAATTAATTAAATAAAAAAAGAAAACAAAATAAAATAATAAAAATACAAACAAAACAAAAAAAAGGCCCAAATGGGCTGGGATGCTAAAAGAAAAAAAAGGGGTGCGTTGGACTTTTGTTCTAGGCCCAAGCCAATTTGGACCCAGAAGTTGCGTTGGATCTACTATTGCCAGCCTTTGAAGGTCTATGATGCACTTGCATGTTGGATGAATTCATTCTGATCAGATGTACATCTGATGGCCAGGATATGATGAAGTAGGATAGGCGCCTGAATATGAGAAATGCTGGATCTGCAGAATAAACATCAGAAAAGTACAAAACGTTGGACCTAGGACTCGAACCCAGGACCCTTCCCTCACAAACACGCTTGATTACCAACTGAGCTACTGGCCATTCGTTATACAAAACAAAACCAAAATATTAAATACAAAATCAAGTCAAGATTTGGTAAATTAAAAAAAAAAGCGCGTAGTTTGAGTGATCCAATGAAAGGCTGCCACACTTCGTCTTCTTCGCTCAGATTGAACAAAGTCTTTAGTGACAGACACTACTGTTGCTAAAGCCTATATTGACAGATTGTGTTTGTAGCTATAGCGCTATACAATTCAAAATCATTATACACGTGCAAAAAACATCAACCAAGGCCATGGATCGCTTGCAATCTTCCTCCTGAATTCATTGGTACCGTCAATTTCATCCAATTTGGCCTTTAAGTCAGGTTCCCCAAATTGGGAACTCAGAACCCTAACAATGGTGGATCTCTATATCTGTACTCAAACTCAAAATAAAATATCCAGAAACGTTCCCATGATGATCACAAACATAAATATGCAGTCAAATCACGTTTATAATGAATAAATGAATGAAAACGAGATTGAAAAAAACAAGAGCAAACTGTGATTTGTAGGGAGTGTTTCGCGAAGCTATAGGGCTCAAGGATGGTCGTTAACCCTTCAATGGCGTTCAAGGATGATTGCTGAAGGCTCAAAAGCTTTTGAATTGCTTTGGAATTTGAGAATGGAGTTTTACTTTTTCTTGAGAATTTCAAGTTTGGAATATGGTCTCTATGCTGTTTTTCTGTCCTCCATTTGGCTTGCTAGGCTTGGTATTTATAGAGAGTAGTGAGGAGACAAAGAAACAAAGGCAATAGCCACCATTATTATGTGGTTTCAAAACCATGAATGCAAAGTTGTAACCTTGGCCAAAAGCATGGTATCTTTTCCATTTTTGAATTTTGAATAAATTTATACATGTTGGCCTTGTTGTACACGAAAATTGGGACCCCTCCATGCATTAAAACAAGCCTTAACCATATTGATTCGCATAATTTGCAATAATTTTGATTTATTTGATTTTTAATTAAATAAAATTAATATAAAATGCAAATAAAATCAAGAATATGCAAAAATGGTTTTAAGAGTCATCTATACTCTTAGGAAGATGTTTGAAGTCCAAAAAAAAAAGAGCCATAGCCTTAAAAACTCAAATGTGCTCAATGCATATTTCTTGAAATTTCCAAAAATTTCCCAACTTGGGCAAGCTATAACTTTCTCAATTTTTAATCTCATGATGATGATCTTTGACTTTTTGGAAATCCTAAGATGTCTACTTCAATCTCTCTTTTGATCAATTTTGCATTTGAAGATGTTATCTTGATGTTAAAGGTCTTGGCAAAAAGTGGCTTTTATTGACTTTCTAAAAATAACCTGTAATATATGAACTTGTATCTTTCAAATGGTGCATTTATTGGACTTGAGGGATGAACATAAGTTGTAGGTAATTGAATTCTCTTCAAAATGAGCTTTGGTTAGGGAAAAATGGATGAAGTGTGAGAAAGTTATGCATGGTCAAAGTTTGGTTGACTTTTTCTATAGAAACCCTAATTAGTAATTCTTGACTTTTGATGAATTAGGAGAATTTCTTGAGGAATCATGATCAAACCTTGTTCAAATGATGGGTATTACTTCAAAATGTTAATGTTGACCAAAAATTTTGAATTTTGACTGTATATAGGCCACAGTTGACTTTTGACCTAGCAAATTTGATTTTCAAGCATTTGAGCAATTGACTGAGCAGACTTGTTATGAAAGGCATGAAATTCAGAATGGATAATCTTGAGGACATATTAGGACGATTGGTAATATTTGGGACCATTGGGACTCAACCATCTTGATGAAAATTGAAACCCTAGTTAGGGGTTCATTTCCTTAAGAGGAGAATTGTCTGGTCAATTCTTGGTCAACCTTGAGCAATTGAGAACCTCTAAGAGTATGTCTTGTGTGAAAATGGGAGAGCAAATTTTAGGGTACAACAGCTGCCCATGTTCAATCTTCTTAAACCTGAAGATTTAGATTGGCTTCTTTGCCTTTCGTTATCTGAAGGTGGAAGATGATTGAACACTAGAGTGCCCAGAAATTTACACTCGTCCGAAGTGAGACTGTTGGTGGATAATATCGGGGATGGGCTTACAGATTCCATTTGGAGAAGATGACAGAAGATTCGTTGGAGATGGTCTAAGAAATGCCATCCAGAGAATATGACGGAGGTTCGTCGGAGATGGGCTTAAATATGCCATCCAGAGAACATGACAGAGGGTCTTCGGAGATGGGCTTAAAAATGCCATCCAGAGAATATGATTTCATGAGATATTCCTTTGTGGGAATCCCTACTCTTGTTGTTGAGTAGGACTTCAGTGAGGAATGTTGGTATTTGTGAGGATAATAAGGCTGACTGCTATCTGGTCAGGATCCAGGCTTCATAGTGATTTTCTGAGGATAATAAGGCTGACTGCTATTTGGTCGTATTCCAGGCTTCACAACGACTTATTGGGGAAATGAGATTAAACAGTTATCTGGCCATACCCCAGGCTTTGCAGTTTCTTTAACTGGAATAGAAATAAGAAAAACCTTAGTGTCGATTTAACTGAGCCAGAGAAAGGATCTACTGGAAAAGAATCAGTAATAAATCAATGGTCGATTCGAACTGAACCAGAAGATGTCTTGATTTATCTTTGACTGGATAAGAATCAGAAAAATCTTAGTGTCAATTTAACTGAACCAGAAAAGGTCTTTGATTATCTTCAACTGGAATAGAAATCAGAGAGATCTTAGTGTCGATCTAACTAAACCAGAGAAGTTCTTGCATTAACTTTGACTGGATAAGAATAAAAAAAATCTTAGTGTCGATTTAACAGAACTAGAAATAAGTCTTGGAATATCTTCAACTGGAATAGGAATCAAAGAGATCTTAGTGTTGATCTGACTGAACCAAAGAAGGTCTTTAATTGACTTTGACTGGAATGGAAATCAGAAGAATCTTAGGATCGATTCAACTGAACTGGACAAAAGTCTTGGGTCATCTTCAACTGGAATAGGAATCAGAGAGATCTTAGTGTCGATCTGACTGAACCAGAGAAAGTCTTTAATTAACTTTGACTGGAATGGAAATAAGAAGAATCTTAGGATCGATTCAACGGAATCGGACAAAAGTATTGGGTCATCTTTAACTGGAATAGGAATCAGAGAGATCTTAGTGTCGATCTGACTGAACCAGAGAAGGTATTTATTAACTTTGATTGGAATGGAAATCAGAAGAATCTTAGGATTGATTCAGCTGAACCAGACAAAAGTCTTGGGTCATCTTCAGCTGGAATAAGAATCATAGAGATCTTAGTGTCGATCTGACTGAACCAGAGAAGGTCTTTCGAGAACGTCATTCTGAGGAAGATGCTGAAATAGCCCTTCGTTAGACGTAGCTTTTGAGAAGACTACCAAGTCACGTAAGTAGTCATTAGTGTTTGTGGATTTTATCTTTTCCCTGAAAAATTTAAAGAGTTAGTCGTATGCAATGTCATGATGTATGAAATGCATTGTGGTGATGTTCTCAAAATAAATAAGAGTATGCTGCATACGATGTGTATGCGCATGCCATGATGTATGAACATGGGATGCTATTGTGATATTTCTTAGTATGGGAAAGTAAATCCCTGATTCCTGCTAGAGAGTATAAGGAGGCTGAATCCTTCATTTCTGCTGGGGATGATGAATGGATATGATTTGCCGGGGATTGACTCTGCTTGAGAATAACTTTGTGGAGGAAGATGAAGCTTTATTGGAAGATTTTACCGCTGTAGAGAAATAAACTATGTTGGGGAATAAAATTCCATAGTTAGAGAAATAAACTCGACCCGGGAGGAGGTTTTATGAATTGTTTGAAATTATAAAACTCTGTTGGGGAAGACAGATTTCAGCTCTCTGAAGGAACTTTGCTGGAGGAAGTAATCCCTGCTTGGGGAAGAAGAGATCAAAACTCTGGTTGTTTCTACTCTGTGGGGAACATAGACGTCACGGGGTCGTATGTAGCGGTGACTTCATCTCAAACTGTCTCTGCCCCTGTACCTGCTAGAGGGAGTAATTGTCGGGACTGTAAAATGTTTTTTAGACTTTGCCCCGTTTCTTAAAGTCATTAGCAACTGTCTTTCTATTTTTTATGCAAGTATTTGTGAACAGCGATCATATTCAATTTCATATGTCAAGAATAAGTCATTGGACGTTTTTACAAAACAAAACAGAAAAAATAAAACAAATAGTTTTGTACTTTCAAGAAATGATTTGTATTGATTTTTGAAGTTCGCCTATAACAAGTATTTTGTACAAAGAGTTTGACGTTCTAGTAGGAGAACACCACCGTGAAAATGAAAAATATACAAAATAGTGTACAAAGAGAAAACAGCTATGTGTAATAATCACATTGAGTTTGAATTCTGTTATTTCCCCTATGTCCTTGAGCGTCTCATCACTTTGCTACTCGTCTGAAGCCGACTGGATTGATCGGTACCATTTGATCCTAATAGTTGATACTCAAGTCTGATCGCAAGGTGATCCAATGAGACATAATTATACACTTAAATCCCTAACTTTTTCCTGGACCGCCCTTTCGGGTTATCAGTCCACCGGGATACCCTTTTTTTCCTAAGCCGCCTTTTCAAGTTTTCGACTTGCCGGGTGTTCCGATTTTTTTTTTTGTTTTTATCCCTAATTTTTGTCTGAACCCTTTTGGTTCGCCGGGATGCCCTTATTTTTGCCCAGGCCAGTCAACCTAGCGGGTCTTTATTCCCGCGTAGTATCTTTTCACTATGTCCACATTCACAGGGTGGGGAAGGTCGTCACCATCCATGGTGGTCAGAATCATGGCTCCACCGGAAAATATGCTTTTGATCACAAATGGCCATTCGCACGTGGGAGTACATTTTCCTATAGGATCACCTTGTGGAAGTATGATGCGCTTTATTACTAGATCATCCACTTGATATACTTGACGCCTGGCCTTTTTTTTGAAAGCCTTGATCATCAAATTTTGATACGTTTGACCATGACAGAAAGCAATAAGCCTTTTCTCATCAATCAGATTCAGTTGATCAAGTCGAGTTTAGATCCAATCATCTTCATTCAAACCCGCATCCTTCATGATCCTCAAATAAGGGATCTGTACTTCAATAGGTAGGACAACCTCCATACCATACACCAGAGAATAAGGTGTTGCCCCTGTCGATGTTCATGCTGAGGTGCAGTATCCATGAAGAGCAAATGGTAACATCTCATGCCAGTCTTTGTATGTCACCGTCATCTTCTGTATGATTTTATTAATGTTCTTGTTAGCAGCCTCCACATCGCCATTCATCTTTGACCGGTAAAGGGATGAATTATAATGATGAATCTTGAATTGTTTACAGAGTTCGGTGATCATCGTATCATTGAGATTTGTACCATTGTCCGTGATGATTCTCTCTGGCACACCATATCGACAAATCAGGTTATGCTTGATAAATTGCGCCATAACATTCTTGATAACCGTAGCAAAAGAGGCAGCCTCAACCCACTATGTGAAGTAATCAATGGCCACTAAGATGAAGTGATGCCCATTGGAAGCGGTAGGTCTAATCTCTCTGATCATGTCAATGCCCCACATCACAAAGGGCCAGGGAGCCGTCAAGACATTTAAGGGAACCAGAGGCACATGTACCTTATCAGCATAGATCTGACATTTGTGACAATTTCGGTGTGATACGGTGGCAGAACCTAATGTTTTTACTGGTTTGCATTTTGTATTCGCAACTGTTGCGGTAAGTAAGAGTCGCCATCGACTTTTATTTCATCCAACAAAGTAAAAGGAAAAAGAACAGAAAAAACATTTTTCGATATGTTTCTGAGTACGGGGGTAGATTATAGAAAGGGAAGGTGTTAGAACCCTTTCTATCCATGGTTTTCCACGGGCTCTTAGGTACTTGCTCATTTTGAAATTGCTTGTGTGTGTTTTGAAATTCTTTTGTTTAACTCCGTGGTAACCCTTGTATCTGTCCTCAAGAGTGTGACGAAGTTGTTTTTGAAAACTGTTTTGAAAGTGTTTGTGTGAAAGAGTTTTTGTTGTTTTGAGAAAGTACCTAGGAGTTTCTACCTACTCGAAAAAGTATGTTCATTTTCTTATTCCTTTAGACAGCGCTATCCTACTATTAAGGAGTAGGTAGCTCCATCGTTGGAGTTTAAAGGACATTCGAAGGGACAAGTACGGTCACAAAAGCAATGGTTAGGAAACCTTAGTAGTTATCCTAGAGTCTTAAAGATATTTCCGAGGCAACATTCGAATGGGTCATTTTCGATCTTTTGGGACTAGAAGACGACCACTAAAATTCCCTATGCTTCATGACCGTTTACCGAGGGCAACCAGAGTGGGGATATACCCTAGGAGTGAGCATGTGCAAGTGTTTATTTTTCAGTTTATTTATCGTTGTACAATTAGGGTTTTCTACCTTTTTTAATTTCATTTGTCTTTTGCATGCAAGCCTATTATCCATACATCTAGAAAGTTTATAGTTGCGGAAATTAAAAGCGGAAAAGTAAATCTACGCTATTACAAGGGTTCGGGGAGGGGGTTACATAACAAAACTGGGGATTAAATAGTAAGTAAAAAGCGATAAAATAAACCCTAATTAAAAACTATTACAAACCTCGAAACAGTTACAATAATTGGAATTATAAATAAATAAATAAATGCGCGTGAGACATATTAAATACAGGAGTCAAAGTCTAAATTCGAAGGAAATCAAAGAAAATATTTTTGTTATTTTTTGATTGAGAAAATTAAACCTAATTTTCTAATTGATTTTAATAATGGAAAAAGAATTTAAATTTCCCTAATTAAATTAATCTAATTAACTAATGAAATTAATAATAAAAAAAACCTAATTCTAATGTTTGATGACTTTATGATTTTATGACTTAGTAAATAAAAATGTTTTTTTTTAAATAATTAAAATAAATAAAAAAATAGAATAATAAAAAAATAAGAAAGAAAAAACAAAACTGAGCCTGTTGCTGGAAGTGAACTAGGGGTACAAAGTTGAAATTGCTAAGGCCTAGATTGGTTGGCCCATGTTCCTTGTGTGTGATCCCATGTAGACTGGCTTCAGAGAGTGCACCATGGGCTTCTGTGGCTAGATGCTGGATCTGGATCAAGGGATGATCCAATGGATGAGTTTTGGAGCGCGTGATGGAGGCTTGGAATAGTGATGTATGAGATCCTGCATATAAAGATTAGAAAATAAGAAAAATGTCTGGACCTGGGATCGAACTCAGGTCCTTCCTCTCATACGCGCTTGGCTTTATCGTCTGGACTGGCTGGTTTGTTTGTTAATATAATAACATGAATAAAGCATAAATAAAATATTAAGAATTATGCTAAAAACGCTCGCAGATTCAAATCTCCCAATGGGAGTCTGCCACTTCACCGTCTTCTTCCTGTAACCATTATTTTAGGTAACAACTTTTACCAACAGACACAGTCCGTCACTATAGCCCCTGTGTTTAAAAAAAAATCAAGAATATGCAATATAAATTCATGGTGAGGCCAAGATTCAATTGGGTTTGATGCCCTGAATACGATGGTGACCTTATTTTGGGCCAATTTGGCCTGTATCAAAAGATCCCAAATTGAAGCTTCAAACCCTAAAAATGGTATCGTGTGATTCCTGCATCCATACTCAAATTAAACCATCCAGATACGTTGCATACATGATAAAAAGCATGAATATATACTTATAACATGTTTATGATGCCAGAATCAATGAAAACGATTTTCAAAAAGGGAGCAAACTGTGAGACTTGATGAGCGTGATTTTGGACGTTTCAGGCCTTGAGGATGATCGGGATAGCTTCAGAAAACGTCCAGGAACGGATTGCTGGCCTTGAAATTTCTTGAATTGGTCTATGGAAGAGAATTCGATCTGCACTTTTCTTCCAAAATTTGTAACTATGTTCTTCAGTTTTCACGACCCAATCCTCGTTTTTTTTGCTTTGGATGTGTTGTGGACATATAAGGGACTGATTTAGGTCAACAAATTTGGACTAAATCTTGGAGATTGATGAGAAAGAGATTTTATTTTCAACTTGATTCTTTTCTTTCTAAACTTGGCCAAAACATGCTATTTTCATTCCAATCATCCCTTGCACGACTTATTTGATTTGCTAGTTGTTCATGGACTCATAATATGCTCACAAAATCAAATCTATGATTTTATTTGATTATTCTACTATTTAAATTGATTTATTTTGATTTAAATGGATAAAAAATCAAAATAAATAATAAAAATAATAAAATAATAGGTGGATAAGCTCAGGGGTCGTGGGCCATCTTAGGAACAAGTTTCAAACAATAAAACATGGGCCCATTTGAAAAAAAAAGGCCATTTTGATCAATGTTGACTTCATGCACATTTCCAAAAGTTGGTCAACTTTGCCAATACATATCTCCCTCAATTTTAACCCTAATAAGGTGTTCTTTGACTTTTTAGAAAGCTTAGGATGTCCTCTAAACAACCTATTTGGTTTTATCTCAATTGGATCTTCCATGTTCATGTAATAAGCTTTGACCCAAAAGGTGTTTTTGTTGACTTTTTGAAATGACTTATAATGTCTGAATTTATATCTTTTCATGAGTGCATTTTTTGAACCTGAGGGCTTAAGATGAGTTGTAGGTAATTGGATTATCTTCAAAATGAGCTTGGATGAGAAATTTCTGATAAAGTTTGAGAAAGTTATGCCTGGTAAAAGTTTGGTTGACTTTTCCTATATAAATCCTAATTTAGCAACTTTTGAGTTTTGATGAATTTGGGGCATTCCTTGAGTAATCGTGATCAAACCTTGATCAAATGATGGATATTATTCCAAAATTTTGATTTTGACCAAAAATCTTGAAGTTTGGTTGTATGTGGGCCACAATTTACTTTTGACCTAGTACAATTGATTTTTAGGCATTTGAGCAGTTGACTTAGCAAACTTCTTGTGCAAGGCATGAAACTTGACATGAATGATCTTGAGGATATATTAGGGAAATGGAGACCAATTGGGACCCTTGGAACTTAAACATCTTGATGAGAAGTGAAACCTTAGTTTGAGGCTCATTGTCTTAGGAGGAGGATTTGTTTGGTCAATTCTTGGGCATCCTTGAGCAGGTTGGGGACTCAATGAACAAGTGTTGAGTAAAATGAGAGGTAAAACTTTAGGGTACAATAGCTGCCCCTGTTTAATTTTCTTAAACTTGAGGATTTAGATTGGCTGGTCTGCCTTTCGTGATCTAAAGGTGGAAGATGATTGAACACTAGAGTGCCCAGAAATTTGCACTCCCATGAAGTAATATTGATTGGTGATATCGGGAATGGGCTTACAGATGCCATTTGGAAGATGAAGGAGAGTCGTCGGAGATGGGCTTAAATATGCCATCCAGAAAAGATATCGGTTGCATAAGAGATTTATTTGCAAGAAATCCTGTACCTGTCGTTGAGGTGGACTTCGCCAGGGAATGTTGATTTATGTCCTGGGAAATAGAGTATAGGAGCTTCGGTTGTCCATTACTCTACTGGGGAATTAACTCTTGATTGGTGATACAAAAGTGAGTTGCATATCTGGTTAGGGTCCCGACTTCACAGCGACTTACTGGGAAAATGTGAAATCGACTGTCTGGACGAGTCCAGGTTTTACAGTGTTGTGAAATGTTATCCAGAGATAAAAGAGAAGGAACCTGGATAGTAGGGTTGCTTCGAAATGAAAGCCTGGGTAGTAGGGCCATGAGAAGGAACCTGGATAGTAGGGTTACATCGAAATGAAAGCCTAGATAGTAGGGCTATGACAAGGAACCTGGATAGTAGGGTTACTTCGAAATGAAAGCCTGGATAGTAGGGCTATGAGAAGGAACCTGGATAGTAGGGTTACTTCGAAATGGAAGCCTGGATAGTAGCGCTATGAGAAGGAACCTGGGTAGGGTTGCTTCATGATGAGTTTGGGTAAAACTGCATCTGAACCGAGAAGGAACCTGGGTAAGTTTGCTTTGTGAGGAGTTTGGATAAAAATATGGAAGGAACCTGGGTAGGGTTGCTTCAGGATGAGTCTGGGTAAAACTACATCGGGAAATTGTAAGAAGGAACCTGGGTAGGGTTGCTTCAAGATGAGTCTGAGTAAAACTTCAGAAGGAACTAGGTAAAGTTACTTCGGGATAAGTCCATGTAAAACTTTGGAAGGAACCTGGGTAGGGTTACTTCGGGATAAGTCTATGTAAAATTCAGAAGGAACCTGGGTAAGGTTAATTTGGGATAAGCCCGTGTAAAACTTCGGAAGAAACCTGGGTAGGGTTACTTCAGGATAAGTTTGTGTAAAACTTCAGAAGGAACCTGGGTAAGGTTACTTCGGGATAAGTTCGTGTAAAAATTCAGAAGGAACCTGGGTAAGGTTACTTCAGGATAAGTCCGTGTAGGGCTATGCGAAGGAACCTGGATTGTAGGTTTACTTCGTGATGAGTTCGTGTGAAACTTTATTCGGAAATGTATGAGAAGGGATCCGTGTAAGATTTTTCAGGATAAACCCGTGTGAAGCTGGATTTAGGAGAAACCCGTGTATGATTGCTTCATGACGAGCCCATGTAAAGATGCATTTAGGAGGACCCGTGTAAGATTGGTTCGTGGTGAGCCCGTGTAAAGTGCATTTGGTCGCGCAGAAAATTACTTTGTTTAGTTTCAGGAGCTAATCTTGGACCTGTTGGAAATCTTTGATGATAACCATCTTTCCTGAAAAGGTACAGGATTAATTATATGTGATGCATGAAATGCATTGTGTGATGATGTTCTCAAAATAAATGAGATTATGCTGTATGCGATATGTGTGCGCACGTCATGATGTATGAACATGAAATACTATTGTGACATAACCGAGCCTGGGAAAATAAATCCCTGACCGTTGCTAGAGAGTATTGGAAATTGAATTCCTGACCGTCGTAGAAAAAGTGGTTCTTCTACTTCCGCAGGGGATTGTAAATGGAGATGACTATGCTGGGGATTTTCTCCTTGTTTACGGATATTCTTCTGGGGAGAGACTCTGCTTGAGAATAACTCTACGGGGGAATAACTCTGTTGCGAGATGAGATGTTTTGTTGGAAAATTTTGCCGATTTGGGAAAATAAACTCCGCTAGGGGATGAGCTTCTGTAACTGAAAGAACAAACTCTGTCGGGGATTGAGCTTCTGTATTCAGAGAAATAAACTCTGCTCGGGAGGAGCTTTATGAATCATTTGCGATTATAAAATTCGGCTGGGGAATAAATATCGGCTCTCTGAAGGAACTTTGTTGCGGAAAGTAGCTCCTGTTTGGAGAAGCCGATGTCAAAGCTTTGGTTGCCTCTACTCCATGGGGAGTGTATACGTCATGGGGTCGCATGTAATGGTGACCTTGTTTCAAAACTGTCCCTGTCCTTGTACCTGTTGGAGAAAGTACCTGCAGAGGCTTTGTGGATAGTTGAGTAGCATCCCAACTCCTGGGGTGCTTGGTAAATGTTGATCAGGATGGTAAACCTTCTACTGACTAAACAAGTGACGAGATGACGAGACGCAATGGTACGCTTTAATCCCTAACTTTTTCCTGGATCCCCCTTTCGGGTTTTCAGTCCACCGGGATACCCTTTTTTTCCCAAGCCGCCTTTTCAGGTTTTCGACTTGCCGAGTGTACAAATTTTTTGTTTTTATCCCTAATTTTTTCCCGAACCCTTTCGGTTCGCCAGAATGCCCTTATTTTTGGCTAGGCTAGTCAACCTAGCGAGTCTTTGTTCATGCGTAGTATTTTCCGCTATGTCCACGCTCTTAGGATGTAGGGAGTTGTCACTGTCCATAGTGTTGTGTTGTAGTACTGTCAAAAATGTTTTCTTGATGGCACATGATTCGTTGCTGGAATGCATGCGTAATGCCCCTAGTGATTCAGATGGAGATCTGCCCTTGGTTATTTGGCACCTTTGGAGAGACTGCCCCAGGTGTGTTAGAAATCATGTCATGCCCCTTGCTTATGGAAGACCTGTTATTGGAAGTGTGTTTCCCACTGAGGTGATTATGTCCATTGAGAGGATGTTTGTTCATTGAATATCCATTGTATGGATTTCTCTGCTGTCAAACAATTAGTCATATGCAAACAATGTTATTTAAAGAATGCAAAACTCATGTTTGTCTTGAATTTTTTTTTTTTGAAAATGTGTTTTGTGTAGTAAAACAAAATCTGCAAGAATGTGATATCAACTCAGGATTCGTAACAGGTCCTACAGGAGTCAAGATACCTTTGTAACAGTATGATCTCAAACTAACCCATGCTTTAGCTAGTACTTTTAAGGGTTATAACGTGGCCTGATTCACGGTTTAAGAAATAAAGGATAAAGGCTAAAAATTTATTTGTACCCGCCCGTTCTTCGTGATGTCCTTCAGTCCTATGCTCAGTTAATTACATGTTTAGAATCCCAGTTGAGTCCTGGAGTACTGTCCTTGATTTTCCGGTGATGGTTCGGATACTGAAAGTTTATTTTGAATAGGCAGTCATTTTTGTAATCTTCTTTCTGTAGAGGATTTGTAGGACCTCTTTATTTTTTGATTTTGTTATCCCTTTTTTTTTTGCCTGAACTGTTTCTTTTTGTGATTACAGTCAGCGGGATGCCCCAGTTTTTTCTTTAAGTCCCTTTCATGGGTTTTGACTTAACGAGCTTTCTTTTGCAAAATAATGACTGCCTGCTTTCATGATTATGAGGAACCATTACCATCTTCTGATTTGGACGGACGTCTTCGAGGTTATTCATTATGTACAAAGCAGAAGATTGTGACTAAATGTGCCTCTGAATTAACTGAGAAAACTACCCTGCGCCAGGTTATGATTAAGGGTTTTAATTTGTGTGAAAGAAAAACTCCTACTTCTTTGGCTCGAAGGGGTTGACTAGGGATTATATTCATTATAACTCCACTGTTTAGGATTTGAAACAATGCTTGTACATTGTCAGTGGGGTATGTTCAAAAGCATACTGTAGAGATTGTGGTATTACTTTCGTAATCCTCCCTCTAAGGCTAAGAGCTTTTAATCGAGAGTTGAATATCACGAAAAGGAAGTATAAAGCAGTTTAAGCATAGTGAAAACAAATTAATTCAAGAAAAACACGTGTAATGCATTAATGAAATAACAAAGTTTTGACATGACAATAATTGTTCGAATAAACAAAGAAAATACAACTTGAGAATTCAAATGAACAAGAATGCTTTCAATCCTAGCCATGATTTAGAATGGGAGTAGTGATCATGTTGGGAGTTTCAGGAGGGTCGAATTCAATCTCCTTGGCGTTAATCATATTCTGAATCTTGTATTTCAGCACCCAACAATCGTTAGTATCGTGCCCCGAGTTGCTAGAATGATAAGCACACCTCGCATCTGGATTGTAGTTAGGAAAGGAAGTCTTAGGATTCGGGTGAGGGTCTATCACCATAATCAGATTCATCTTCAATATGTGTTGCAATGCTTGTGATAATGGCATGTTGATTCGGGTGAACTGTCTTTGAGGTCTTTCTACCCTTGGCTGATTACTTCGTTGTTGAGTAGTCGCGGGCCTATGTATCATCACAGCCCCTGCCGTTGGATGGCGCTCAGCCCTGCTATGACCTCTTGAGTTATAAATGGCATTGAACTCCTTCTTACCTGTGAATGGCTTCTTCACTGCACTTGATGAGGTGTCTTTCTGGATCTTGCCACTCCGGATCCCAGCTTCTACCCTTTCTCCAGTCAATATCAGATCGGTGAAACCAGTTGTGGAGCTATCAATCAAGTGATTGAAGAACGGACTAGACAGTGTACCAAGAAACATATCCACCAACTCCCTATCAGACAAAGGGGGTTGGACTCTCCCTGCCAGATCTCTCCACTTCTGCACATAGTCCTTGAAACCTTCGCTTGCACCCATGGACATACTCTGGTGTTGAGTACGGGTAGGGGCAAGGTCAGTGTTATATGGATACTGCTTGTAAAAATCAGCAGCCAGATCTTCCCAATTGCGGACATTGGTTCCCTCCAGTTGATATAACCACTCAAGTTAAGTCCCAGACAAACTGTCCTGAAAGAAATGGACCCACAAGTTCCTATCAACAGTGTGAGGTTGAATCTTCCTCACATAGGAACAGAGATTAAACTTGGGATAAGACACCCCATCATACTTCGCAAATACCAGAGCCTTGAACTTCTATGGGATTACCACACCAGATACCAAACCCAACTCTTCAAAATCCAGCCCTGGTATTCTTTGGATCTCCATTGCGCTCAGACGATCCTCTAACTGTTTGTACCTATCCTTAGCTGGGGGATACTGTTCATCATTGTAGTCAGATTCATCCTCAGAAACTCTTGGACTATGGTCTTCCTCCCTTGTTTCACCCTCATATCAACCGTTTGCTTCAACGGTCCCATAAATCTTCTGCCCAGATTCGGGACACCAATGGTCTTCTTCTTCTTCTTATTCTTCTTCTTTTTCTCTTTCAGTATAAGGGCCTTCAGATCTTCCTGCCCTTTAGCCAAGGATACAAACATTTGCTGAAAGTGGGCATTTTGTGCCTAGAGATCCTTGATACAGAAGACATTATTAATGAAATAAACAGCGCAAAAGATGAGAAACTCGTTATGAAACTTGTTTATGAAATGTCATGGATGATATGCGTATGCAATGATTTCAAGGATCTCGCGGGGTAAACAAGAAAAAAGTTAGGCGTTGAAATTTAGAGATTTGATTTAAGAACTTCGTATCATTGAGAGTCCTTCTACAAGAGTCAAGCTCACCATATCAAGTGGGTCATAGCCCCTGACTCAAGTTGTCATGTTTTGGTCTTTTGACGGAATTGGCTAGAGGAAAATAAACCCCATTGCCCTTTGCTAGATGTCTGATTCATCATAACCTACATCACAAACCCTTGAGATCCTTGAAATGGTTAAGGAAATGATGTGGAATGATTTTATGATATGTATGCTATGCATTAAGAAAAGATGTAAGGTGACAAACACAACCCTGCAAAGAATTCATGTTTTTAGACAATGAAGGCAAACAAGTCACACAAGCAGCCTTAGGTTTAGGCTTGCATGAGGTTTGTAGGTAAGTACCCTATTGAAGTTTAGTTGGCTTCAAACCTGTCTTAGAAATGTAACTGGGTTCTAAGGATTCTCAATATCACTGATCATCCTTTATCGGACGTTATTTCAGCTCAGGCAATCTTTTCTTGCGGCCGAAATATCCTGAAAGTTTGATCTCAATGAGTGTAGCATCGAGTATCAACCAGTCCTCTGCTTTATACCGAGGCCATCTATCTCACTACTTTCTAATGGCTAAGTTTGTTCAACTAAGGTTCTAAGGTCCGTTAGTGCTTCACGACACCACGCGACGGCCCTGTATTCTCCTCGTTTCCATATGAAGGATACTGGTACCAACCAAAGTGTCACACCAACACAACCATCACTTAAACCATATCGGTCTACGTCGTACAGTCTCCACGATCTATTGTTGTTTACCTAATAAGTGCCCCCCCAGATCCGTGTGTAGGATCTTTAACAATACCCAAGCAAAAACCCTTAAAGATAAAGCAGACAAAACAAACAAGAAAGCAATTTAAAAATGACGTAGATCCTAAGGTAAACCCCACTTTTATAATTCCTCAGCAGAGTCGCCAGTTCTGTGATACGGTGGAAGAACCGACTGTTTTTACTGATTTGCATTTTGTATTCGCAAATGTTGCGGTAAGCAGGAGTCGCCACCGACTTTTATTTCATCCAACCAAATAAAAGGAAAAAGAACAGAAAAAACCTTTTTCGAGATGTTTTTGAGTACGGGGGGGTAGATTATAGAAAGGGAAGGTGTTAGCACCCTTTCTATCAGTGGTTTTCCACGGGCTCTTAGGTACTTGCTCATTTTGAAATTGCTTGTGTGTGTTTTGAAAAGTTTTTGTTTAACTTCGTGGTAACCTTGTATCTGTCCTCAAGAGTGTGACAAAGTTGTTTTTGAAAACTGTTTTGAAAGTGTTTGTGTGAAAGAGTTTTTGTTGTTTTGAGCAAGTACCTAGGAGTTTCTACCTACTCGAAAAAGTCTGTTCATTTTCTTATTCCTTTAGACAACGCTATCCTACTATTAAGGAGTAGGTAGCTCCATCGTTGGATTTTAAGGGACATTCAGAGGGACAAGTACGGTCACAAAAGCAATGGTTAGGAAATCTTAGTAGTTACCATAGAGTCTTCAAGATCTTTCTGAGGCAACATTCGAATGGGTCATTTTCGATCTTTTGGGACAAGAGGACGACCACTAAAATTCCCTATGTTGCATGACCGTTTACCGAAGGCAACCGAAGTGGGGATATACCCTAGGAGTGAGCATGTGCAAGTGGTTATTTTTCAGTTTATTTATCTTTGCACAATTAGGGTTTTCTACCTTTTTTAATTTTATTTGTCTTTTGCATGGAAGCCTATTATCCATACATCTAGACAGTTTATAGTTGCGGAAATTAAAAGTCGAAAAGTAAATCTACGCTATTACAAGGATTCGGGGAGGGGGTTACATAACCAAACTGGGGATTAAACAATAAGTAAAAAGCGGAAAAATAAACCATAATTAAAAACTATTACAAACCTCGAAACAATTACAATAATTGGAATTATAAATAAATAAATGCGCGCGAGACGAATTAAATATGGGAATCAAAGTCTAAATTCGAAGGAAATCAAAGAATATATTTTTGTTATTTTTTTATTGAGAAAATTAAATATTTGGAAATTAAAGCTAATTTTCTAATTGATTTTAATTATGGAAAAATAATTTAAATTGCCCTATGTGATCGGTGGATCTGGAACTGACTGTTTAACGCTGGTTCGCGAAATGTCGCGGTAAGCAAGAGTCGCCACCGTCTTTTATTTTCTCCAAATGGAAAGGACAAAAGCACAGAAAAATTCCTTAAAGAGATTACTCTCGGTTCGGGAGGTAGATTATAGAAAGGGAAGGTGTTAGCACCCTTTCTATCCATGGTTATCCATGGGCTCTTAGATACTTGCTCATTTGTGTTTTCAAAAATGGCTTGTTTGCTTTTCAACTGTGGGTTTTAAAAAGTTTCTTTGAAAATTCCAGTTCGACTCTTGTATCGGTCCTCAAGAGTGTTTGAAAAATTGCTTTCGAAAGCTTTTTGAAAATGTGTTGGTGTGAAAAGTATTTTTGAATTTGTTTTGAAATTAGAGCAAGTATCTAGAGTCGTCTACCTACCCTAAGGAATTCGTCTGTGTAAATGTCCTTTAAAGTAGTGCCATCCCACCATTGAGAGGTAGGTAGCACCACCGTTGGAGGTGTTCGGGTCAATTCGAGGGTTCGGGACATGGTGATCACCAGAGCAATGGGAAGACACCTTAGAAGCTACCCTCATGCCAGGTTCCTGGATCATGAGGACTTACTAAGACATCCTCTACTCGACGATCACCTTTCGAGGCAAGGCAACAGTGAGGCGTACCCTAGGGGTGGTGTGTGATTTGTGTGTCAGATTCATTTATTTTTGTCTTGTCATGTCAAAGTGATCTATGCGTTTGTTTTTACTTTAGGCCATTCATTCTTGCATGCATTTTATTAGCAGTTAAAAAAGATGCGGAAAGATAAAATTCCTAAACTATTACAAAGGCGCGAGTCCACATCGCCAAAATTAAAATCCAGTACCCGATTTGACAGAAAGTAAATAAAGAAGTGCGAGAAATAAAATGTCTGAGTTTACAAGGCTTTGGGAGAATTACATCAATATTTAAAAAGAAAAGAAATAAATGCGCGAATTGAATTAAGATTGGAAACGAGGGCGTTGGACTCTTTTTAATGAAATTAAATTAAATTATTAAATTAAATAAAAATGAAAAAAAGAAATTATTTTGGTATTCTTTGTATTTATGGTTTTTTATGAGAATTAAATGAAATTAACTAATTAGCCCTAATTCTACAACTTTTATTTATTAAGAAAAAAATGTTAAAATTAAACCTAAAATTAAATTAATTAATTAAAGCAACTTGATTTATAAAAATAATAGTAAATAATTAATTATTGGAGATGAGAAAAAAAAAGAAAAAAAAGTAATTAAACTAATTAAACCTAATTCTACAAGTTTTTAATTTATTAAGAAAAGATATTAAAATTAACCCTAAATTTAAATCTAATTAATTAGTGAAATTTATTTACAAAAATATTAATTAAATAAAATATATTTTGATTTTTTATGACTTTCTGATTTTTATTGTTATTTTTATATTTTCATGAAAATAAATTGGTTTAAAGAATTAAATTTAAAAAAACTAATTAAAACAAAAATAGGAAAATATGAGAAAAGAATTAGGAAGGCAAACCATGGGGGGTCTGTCCCCAATTGGAGGTGTCATTAGCATTGTTGGCCCAAGGTTTCAAGGCCTTATTTGACTTCTTCAGGAAGCGTGTCACTCCTTTGACTCATGCCCATGGTATTCACCAGATCTAGGTCTTCAGATTGTCTTCATTGGCCAAGTGGCATGGTTGGATCAGGGGTTGTATGGTGGACGCTGAAACTGGCACTGCATAGGATGACATCATGAAAAATATTATGGAATAGAAAGGGGGACCTGGGGCTCGAACCCAGGTCCTGGAGATTACCAATGCACATGCCTGCCAACCGCGTTGCTTTGTTTCTTTGTATATTACATAACCTATAATCATTATAAAATAAAACAAACGTTAGTGCCTTTTTTCCGCGCGAAATTTGAATGAACCAACCAACGCCTTACACCTCATCTTCTTCTTCTTCTTCGTTTGTGTTTTTGCCTGAAACATAAAAAGGGTTAGCGGGGGTTTTAAACCCCCCCAAAACATGCAGTTTCCAATAATAGCGAATAGGCCATGTGGCCACATAAATTAGGCGCGAGCATTGCATTAGAATCGTCCAAGCTTTCTGAATTCAACCATGGTATTGTGATGTTCTAATTTTACCAAATGCATAAACGCCCAATTTCAAATTTGAAGAACCCTAACTGGCTTTATTGGTGATTCTTCATACAACGCATAAAAACACAATCAAACTATAGGGTTAGCTTCAGAATCAATCAATTAGTGTAAATCAGTAAAGAAACCACATGAAAAATGCATAAAATTCATGATTCGATTATGGAAATTTTCGTGAAAAGCTTGACTCTGATATACCACCTCCTTGAGTATGGGACAAAGTTCTTGATTGGAATCGTCTCCTGGTAACCTTGGCAAGCTAATGGAGTGGTTATTTGATCTTGAAAAGCCCTGCAAATGTGTTTTCAGTTCTTGAATTTTTTGACAAAAGTGCAAGTTTGATTATGCTTTTCTGGCGCAGCTGGGAGGTTCCTGGCATTAGGGTTGGCTTCATGCTTATGTATGGAATGATTAGGGTTGGGTTTTTTGTCCAAAGAATCAAAGCATTGATGGAATGGATATTGATTTTCATGGCATATATTTTCCAATCTTTTTCATGCAAATTTGCTTCAAATCATGTCCAATTACCAAGATTTTTTCCAAATCTGATCATGCACGAAATATTGAAGTTATCCCATGCATAAAAAGATTTGATTGACTTGCTTTGGTATTTTTCACATATTTATTTTAATTAAATGAATTATTAATAATTAAAAATCCAAATAAATAAATAAAAATGATAAAAAACTTCCCTTTGGGCCAAATGGTCGTGCACATGCCTTGGATAATGATTCTTGGAAGAAAAAGAGGCCCATTAGCACTTTTAAGACATTTGAAGCAATGTTGACTTTTCAAAATATCCAAAAATTTCCCAACTTCCACAAGGCATATCTTGCTCAATTTTTAAGCTTTGCTCATGTTCTTGGACATTTTGGAAAGGTCTTTGAGTCCTATAACCAATGCTTTTGGTCCCATGTCATTTTGATTTACCAATCTCAAGTTATGGTCTTTGACTTAAAGTGCCTTTTTGTTGACTTTTGAAAATGACCTATAATGTTGAAATTGATAACTTTTTGTGAGGGCATTTCTTGGACTTGAAGTGTGAAGAGGAGTTGTAGGAAATGTCGTTATCTTCAAAATGAGCTTTGGATGGAATTTTTCTGATAAACCATGTTGAAGTTATGCCTTGGTCAAGTTACAGTTGACTTTTTCAACTGTCCAAATATGGAAACTTTTGCATCTTGAGACTTTTTGAGCCAAGCTTTGAGAATCATGATCAAGAATTGATAAAATGATGTTTGTGGCTTCAAAATGAGATGTTGACCAAAAATTTGAACTTTTGACTGTCAAATGACCATTTTGCCCCTACAGTTGACTGTAGTGCAATTAGGGTTTTTGACTGTGCAATTTTGTGCTGTAAGTCTTGAAACTTGGTATGAGGATGCTTGACCATGTTTATAGGCACATGGGACTTGATTGGACCCTTGGAAACTTCATTTTCTTTGTCAGAACCAAAACCCTAATCTTTGACTGTTAGGAGGCCCTTGCATTGTGCAACCCTTGGGGAGACTTTGAAGCTTTGACTTGGCAAATCTTGAAGAATATGGGAGGGCAAATTTTGGGGTACAACAGTTGCCCCTGTTCAATCTTCTTAAACCTGAGGATGCAGATTGGCTGGCGTGCCTTTCGTAATCCGAGGGTGGAAGATGATTGAACACTAGAGTGCCCAGAAATTTGCGCTCACATGTTAGTAGTGTGATGATGGGAATGGGCTTACAGATGCCATTTGGAGATTGTTGGATAGGATGATGGGCTTATGGATGCCATGCTAAGAGATGATGGAAGGTGGATGGGCTTATAGATGCCATCTGGGCGTTGATTGCGTAAGAGGTTCCTTAGCGAGAACTTGCGTACCTGAAAAAAGAAAATGATTACCTGACCTGTTGCAGGAGCTGGTCTTCAGATTCTTTGTATAGATGTGTCCTGACTGGTTACAGGAGCTGGATCTGGATCTTCAAAAGGTGATAAATGAGCCAGGGATGGTTACTACCTCAACAGGAACGGTGAGAGAACCTTGGACGATTACTACCTCACCAGGAACGCTGAGAGAATCTTGGGCGACTTCAAGCTCAACAGTAATCATTGAGAGAATCTTGGATATCTTCAACCTTAACAGTAATCATTGAGAGAATCTTGGGGATGATTACTACCTCCGCAGTAACGGGGAGAGAACCATAGGCGACTACAACCTCAACAGTAATCATTGAGAGAATCTTGGACGACTTCAACCTCAACAGTAATCATTGAGAGAATCTTGGATATCTTCTACTGAGTCTTTATCAGAAAAATCTGTTAGGGGTCGATTTAGCTGGACTAGAGAAGGCCTTGGACTGGATAAGAAACAGAAAAATCTTAGGGTCGATTTAACTGAACCGGTCTAGGTCTTGAAATCTTCAACTGGATAAGAAACAGGGAGATCTTAGGGTCGATCTGACTGAACCAGAGAAGGCCTTGGACGGGATAAGAAACAGGAAAATCTTAGGGTCGATTTAACTGAACCGGTCTAGGTCTTGAAATCTTCAACTGGATAAGAAACAGGGAGATCTTAGGGTCGATCTGACTGAACCAGAGAAGGCCTTTGACTGGATAAGAATCAGGAAAATCTTAGGGTCGATTTAACTGAACCGGACAAGGTCTTGAAATATCTTCAACTGGATAAGAATCAGGGAGATCTTAGGGTCGATCTGACTGAACCAGAGAAGGCCTTTGACTGGATAAGAATCAGGAAAATCTTAGGGTCGATTTAATTGAACCAGACTAAAGTCTTGAAATATAGCTGGGAACTTAACTGGATCTTTCCTGAAAGGTAAAGGTCAGTCATATGCAAGGCATGATATGAATCAAGTGATGATGTTCTCAACATGAATGAGATTTGTACGTTCATGATGCATATATGCATGCTATAATGTATGGAAATGCGGTGTTTATGAACGTATATTTTCGTCTTAGGAAAATAAATCCTTGACGGATGCCGGGAAGTCACTCCTGGGATGATGTTGAAGAATAGATCTTTGCTTCCGCTGGGGATGATAGTTGCAAGAATACCGGTAGGAGAAGATAACTCCGTTGGGGAATAAGCTTGGCGAATGGATTCCTCTGCGGGGAGAAAAGTACTCTAACGATCTTGCTGGGAAACAATACTCTGTGGGGAGAGAGGTACTTTGCTGGAATGTTGATGGTAACTTCACTGGGGATACCATTGTTATGTTGGAAGTGTTAGTAGACTTCGCTGGGGATAAGAAGACTGTGCCAAGGACGATCTTTTCTTGGCTTTTGGCTGAGGATAACCCAGTTATATCCTGGTAGGGAAATAACTCTTTGAATAAAGCCGGGAGACGCGTTCGTGCTCTACGGGGATAAGCTTCCAGAATCTACTGGGGATAAGCTTACTGCTTGGGGAGATGGATCTCAACTTTCCTGGGGAAACTAGATTGTACTCTCCTGGGGAAAATTTGAACTATATTGGGGAAGTGACTCCATTGAATGTTTGATATACCGCCGGGGAACAATCTTTAGACCAAGACTGTCGGGGATGCTTGTTAAGAAATACATGTATATTACTGGGGAACGTTGAGATCTGCCGGAGGATACCCAACTTCCTTAAGGTTGACTGTAACTTTGCTTGGGGAGAATGTATTGACTTGCTGGCTCACTCTCTGGGGAATTGGGATGTACTGGTTATGTTCTTCAGCTGAACCTACCTTGGTACCTTGGAGGACAGAACAATTAGATTGCTTAGACAACTCTTTATTGCCCCTGTTTCTAATGTTACCTGTAATTAATCCTTGGTTTTGTATGCAAATATTCATGAGTTAGCAAATTATTGTCAATGCATATATCACAAATTGAACCTTGGACGTTCTTCGCAAAACAAAACAGAAAAAGAAAAACAATTGGCAATTTGAGCTGAAAAGTGATTCTTGTATTGATTTTTTTGAATTTGCCTGAAAAATAGGCGTTTATGTACAAGAGGCTGACGTCCTAGTAAGAGAACGCCGCCGAACAAAAGAGTTTATACAAATTTGTACAAGAGAAAATAAAACAGCTGTGTGAAATGAATGATCCCACTGGGTTTCAACTCTACTATTGCCTTTATATCTCCGAGCGTCTCATCACTTGATGACCTTGGTTGAAGATGAAGCCGACTGATCGATGCCGTCTGAACTTGATGTAGATACCGGATTCTGGATGCAAAGTGATCCAATGAGACATAGTATTACGCTTTATCCCTAACTTTTGCCTGGACCGCCCTTTCGGGTTTTCAGTCCACCGGGATACCCATTTTTGCCCAAGCCGCCTTTTCAGGTTTTCGACTTGCCGGGTGTACAGATTTTTTTGCATTTCATCCCTTCATTTTGCCCGAACCCTTTCGGTTCGCCGGGAAGCCCTAATTTTTGCCTAGGCATGTCAGCCTAGCAGGTCTTTTTCATGCGTAGTATCTTTTTACTATGTCTGCATTGGCGGGGTGAGGAAGGTCGTCACCATCCATGTTGGTTAGAATCATGGCTCCTCCTGAGAACACATGTTTAACCACAAATGGCCCTTCGTACGTAGGGGTCCATTTGCCCCTTGGATCACTCTGAGGAAGGATGATTCGCTTGATTACCAGATCCCCAACTTGATATTCCTGTGGTCTGACCTTTTTGTTAAATGCCCTAATCATTCGTTTCTGACACGTTTGACCATGACAGATAGCAGCAAGCCTCTTTTCGTCAATAAGGTTTAATTGATCAAGTCGTGTCTGGATCCAATCATCTTCGTTCAGATTTGCATCCTTCATTATCCGGATAGAGGGTATTTGCACTTCGATCGGTAAGACTGCCTCCATACCATAGACCAAGGAGAAAGGAGTTGCCCCGGTTGACGTCCTGGCTGAGGTACGGTACCCATGTAGAGCGAACGGTAACATCTCGTGCCAATCTTTATAGGTCACTGTCATCTTCTGCACGATTTTCTTAATGTTTTTATTTGCTGCTTCTACAGCCCCATTCATCTTCGGTCTGTAAGGAGAAGAGTTATGGTGTTGTATCTTAAACTGCTCGCAGAGCTCAGTGATCATCTTGTTATTAATATTGGTACCATTTTCTGTAATAATTCTCTCTGGGACGCCGTATCGACAGATCAGATTATGCCGAATGAACCGTGCCACAACGGTCTTGGTTACCGTAGCATAGGAAGCTGCCTCAACCCACTTCGTGAAATAATCAATCGCTACCAGGATGAAGCGATGTCCATTAGATGCCGTAGGTTTAATCTCACTGATCATGTCTATGCCCCACATTGCAAACGGCCAAGGCGCAGTCAGAACATTCAGAGGAACTGGGGGAACATGCACCTTATCTGCATATATCTGGCATTTATGGCATGTCCGAGAGTGTTGGTAGCAGTCAGCTTCCATTGTGGACCAGAAATACCCTGCCCGAAGGATCTTCTTCGCCATAGTGTGTCCACTGGAATGTGTACCAAAGGTCCCTTCATGTAGCTCTTCCATGATCCTTTCTGCTTCAGTCTTGTCCACACAACGCAGTAAGGTCGAATCATGGTTTCGCTTGTACAAGATGCAGTTGCTAAGGAAGAACTTAGCTGTGAACCTTCTCAGAAACTTCTTATCATTGACAGAGGCACCTTCAGGGTATTTCTGAGCTTCCAAATATCTCTTCACCTCATGGTACCAAGGCTTCTCAGTCACCAATTCAGTCTCGAGATCACAACAGTATGCCGGTTCATCCAGTTTCCAGATGATGATCTGGGGAGCCTCATTATCCCATTTGACCTTGAACATAGAAGACATTGTAGCTAACGCGTCCGCCAGCTGATTCTCCTCTCTTGGGAAGTGTTCAAAGGTTATCTTCGTGAAGTGGGGGATCAATGTCAACACACATTCTCTGTAAGGAATGAGATTCGGATGTTTCGTATCCCACTCTCCTTTAATCTGATTGATCACAAGAGCGGAATCTCCGAAGACACTCAGAAACTTGATCCTTAGGTCGATCGCAGCTTGGAGACCCATGATGCACGCCTCATACTCCGCCATGTTGTTGGTACAGTTGAAACATAGCCGGGCAGTGAGTGGAGTATGAGTGCCTTGAGGGGATATGATTATGGCGCCGATACCGTTACCCAAAGCATTGGAGGCTTCGTCAAAGTGCATAGACCATCGGGATCCTTCCTCGGGTCCTTCATCTGGTCCAGGTACTTCACAATCAGTCACTATCATGATGCTCTCGTCCGGAAACTCGAAGTTCATTGACTGATAGTCGTCTACTGCCTGATGTGCCAAGTGGTCTGCCAATACACTTCCCTTGATGGCTTTCTGAGTTGTGTACTGAATGTCGTATTCCGTCAAGATCATTTGCCATCTTGCTATTCTCCCAGACAGAGCAGGCTTTTCAAATATGTACTTTATAGGATCCATCTTTGAGATCAACAAGGTAGTGTGAGTCAACATATAATGTCTCAGCCGGCGAGCAGCCCATACCAAAGCGCAACAAGTTTTCTCAAGCAGTGAGTATCGGGTCTCACAGTCGGTAAACTTTTTGCTAAGGTAATAAATGGCATGCTCTTTTTGGCCAGACTCGTCATGCTGCCCCAGCACACACCCCATTGAGTTGTCAAGTACTGTCAGATATAGGATAAGAGGTCTCCCTTCAACCGGTGGCATAAGGATTGGTGGTTCCTGGAGGTACTCTTTGATTCTGTCAAAAGCAGCCTGACATTCATCATTCCAACGTACTACTTGATCTTTCTTCAGCAGCTTGAAGATTGGTTCACAAGTAGCAGTCAGGTGCGAGATGAACCGAGCAATGTAATTCAGGCGTCCTAAAAAGCCTCTGACCTCTTTCTCTGTCCTAGGAACTGGCATCTCTTGAATAGCTTTAACCTTGGCAGGGTCCACTTGAATACCCTTATCACTTACCACGAAGCCTAGCAATTTCCCAGATCTTACCCCGAAGGTGCATTTGTTCGGGTTCAACCTTAGCTTGTACAACTTCAGACGGTCAAACAACTTCTGCAGATGATCTAGGTGCTCTTCCTCAGTCTGGGACCTTGCGATCATGTCGTCAACATACACTTCTATCTCATGATGGATCATGTCATGAAATAAAGCAACCATGGCGCGTTGGTAGGTTGCCCCAGCGTTCTTCAGTCCAAAAGGCATGACCTTGTAGCAGAAGGTGCCCCACTGAGTAACAAATGTAGTCTTTTCCATGTCCTCAGGTGCCATCTTGATCTGATTGTAACCTGAAAAGCCATCCATGAAAGAGAACACCTTATGCTGAGCTGTATTGTCGACAAGGACATCAATGTGAGGTAAAGGGAAGTCATCCTTGGGACTGGCCCTGTTCAGATCCCTGTAGTCGACACACATTCTGACTTTTTCGTCCTTCTTTGGTACTGGCACCACATTAGCAACCCACTGAGGGTAAGAAGTCACTGCAAGGAACCCAACATCAAACTGTTTCATAATCTCGGCTTTGATCTTCTCCGACATCTCTGGACACATACGGTGGACCTTTTGCTTGACCGGAGGGCAGTCTTCCTTAGTAGGCAAGTGATGGACCACAATATCGGTATCCAACCCGGGCATGTCTTCGTAGGACCAGGCAAAGATCTCCATATAATCATGTAGCATCTTAGTCAACCGGTGCTTCACGCTGAGCTCTAGGTTGGCACCAATCTTTACCTCTTTCCTGTCTGCTTCAGTACCCAAGTTTATTGTTTCCACTGGCTCTTCATGTGGTTGAATCGCCCTCTCTTCCTGAAGTAACAGTCTTGCAAGCTTGCCAGGCACTTCGCAATCATCTTCACCTTCGTCTTCGGCTAAGTTGATCGGATTTTCGAAGTCATAACTGGCAGTAGCAGAGTCGTTACCAGTGAGATCCAGAGTGGATTGAAACCTGTATGAGTGAGTGTGTGTAAATACAGCTGTTTTGAAAAATATAAAGGAAGGAACGACAGAAAAGGAGCATAAGATTTGAAATGCGAGAAAACGTCCAAGATTTTTATTCATGATATATGAAATGACAATTTATATGCCCTCACAAATGAAGCCACGGTGCCCCGGGTAGGACACCGGGCCATAAAGTTTTAATTGTTTATTACAAATAACAAAACAAAGAAGTTTATTACTGCGTAACAAAAGTAACAGGAGTATGGTCTTTGGAAATCCAATTGGTCAGTCCGCCATCAGTTGTTGGATAAATCCAGCTATTGAACTCTGCTTCATCCACTTCATTATCCTCCCCAACAGCATTCACTCCTGGATTGGTAATAAGCACAAGAGGTCTTCTGGTCTTTGCCTTCCGCATAGCTTTCTGTCCCTCTGCAGTAAAACCCAATCCGAACTTGTCAGTTTTCTGTGTAAAATCGGGAAGCTTGCCCCAGTTAGCGCATTCACCTTTCTGAACCACAGCCCGGGCATCCTTCAGGGAAGCCATCTTCAAAGGAACATCCTCTTCGACCGCTGTTTCTGGTGCTGCTAAAGTTGGAAGTACCTCCTCGAAATGCTGAAAGGGGGTTTCAATAAACTCCCCGTCCATCTCAATATACCTGAAGGAATTCAAATAGCTCACCATATACTCCTCCTCTCCCTGCACAGTGACGATCTTCCCTCTAACAGGGTATTTTAGCTTCTGGTGCAAGGTAGTGGTCACTGCCCCAGCTTTGTGGATCCAAGGTCGACCCAGTAGACAAGAATACGATGGAAGGATATCCATCACATAGAAAGTAGAGTCGAACACCTGAGAACCCACACGAATAGGAATGTCAACCTCTCCATGAACCATTCTCTTGGAACCGTCAAAGGCTCTGACGATAATATTGCTAGGTTTCAGCTCCAGGCCCTCACAATCCAAACGGTCTAAAGCTTTCTTGGGTATCACATTCAAGGAAGAACCAGTGTCCACCAACACGTGCGCCAGAGTAGTGCCCCTGCATTCGATAGAGAGATGTAGGGCGTCATTGTGGTCTCTTCCCTTAGCAGTAAGGTCAGCGTCTGAGAAACCCAAACCATTGTCCGCTGTCAGATTTGCTACGCAATCAGTGAACTGGACTGCAGATGTCTCCTGTGGCACATGGGCCGTCTTGAGGAATGAAATCAGAGCCTTAGCGTGGGCCTCTGAGCACAATAGTAAGGAGAGCATGGAGATTTTGGAGGGCGTATGCCCCAGCTGCTCGACAACATTAAAGTCACTCTTCTTGATTATTTTCAGGATTTCCTCCATCTCTTGTTGGGAGGCCTCAGCATTTATAGGTATTGGTGCCTCCATCCGGGCAGGCTCGTCTTCAATCCCTTTGCCCCGAGCATTGGATGACTCGGCAGCAGGGGAAACAACTTGGTCAGAAACATGAACAAGTATACTTGTAGGTGTTATTATAAGGGGTCTTCGAATAGCGGGCGGTGCAATGTCAGGAGAGAAGAGCCTGCCACTGCGGGTAACCTTGGCTGGACCAATGATATTGCTGATACTGGTGCCAGTGTTGAATTCTTGTTTGATTCCATTCACATATACGTCTGCCCCATAATGCCAGGGGACAGCCTAATCAGATTCGTAGGGGAGAGGCCCCGGAACAGTAATAACAACAGGTGCGACAGTCATGATTTGAACAGGCTTCCTTGGGAGAGCCTTGATTGGATTATTGAAGATGGTAATAACAGAAACTTCTTCTACCGGAACCAACTGAACAGCAGACTTCTTGAATAGAATCTCTTTGCTATCCATTAGGCCTTGGATGCCTAACTTCAGCAAAGGACAACCAGAGAGAGAAACAGCACAGAACAGGCAACCCTCACTGCAACCCGGAAATAAACCGGCCAGCAGTAGGTTCCTCTTGACGGTCATTAAGGGAGTAGCCACATCATCCACAGAAACGGCGTATACATCTTCATCAACAACATTTACTCCATGCTGGGGCATGGGAGCAGTCACCACATTCGGCCTCTTAGGCGCTTCGAACGTATCTCTTTTGCGTCAATAAGGTCTTGCACCTTATTCCTTAATGCCCAACAGTCATCAGTGGAATGCCCCGGGCTATCGGAGTGATAAGCACAACGGGCATTTGGATTGTATTTGGGGGAGGCAGTGTTCACAACTTTAGGGGCCTCCCTGACAGTCACTAGGTTGGTGGACAGCAACTGCGGCAAGATTTGTGATAGAGTCATGCTCAACCGGGTGGACTCTCTCCGGGGTCTTTCAGCCCTTGGTGGATTGTTTTGCCGAGGAGCGGCAACAGGCTTAGCAATCATTACCGCACTGACAGATTGGTGGCGCTCAGATTTCTCTTGTCTTCTAGAGCCATATACAGCACTAGCCTCCTTCTTAAAGGGCTTCTTCTCTGAACTTGTAGATGCACCCTTCGGAATCTTACCAGACTTCAACCCAGCCTCAATTCTCTCTCCAGTCAGAATAAGATCAGTAAACCCTGCAGATGAGTTACCGATAAGATGGTTGAAAAATGGCCCAGATAGGGTCCCCAAGAACATGTCTACCAACTCCCGGTCAGTCAACGGAGGCTGCACCCTGCCAGCCAGATCCCTCCATTTCTGTGCGTACTCTTTAAAACCTTCACTTGAACCTAGCGACATACCCTGGAGTTGGGTACGTGTAGGGGCAAGGTCGGCATTATATTGATACTGCTTATAGAAAGCAGTAGCCAACTCCTCCCAGTTACGAACCTTGGTCCCATCCAGCTGATAGAACCATTCGAGATGAGTCCCTGAAAGACTCTCCTAGAAGAAGTGGATCCACAAGTTCTTGTCCACTGAGTACGGCTGAATCTTCCGCACATAAGACCTGAGGTGTAGTTTGGGACAAGATGCCCCGTCATACTTGGTAAAGGATGGTGCTTTGAACTTATAAGGAATGATCACACCAGTAGACAAACCCAAATCTCCAAAATCCAGCCCAGGCACTTGTTGTATCTCCATAGCATTCAATCTGTCTTCCAACTGCTTATATCTGTCTTCTGCAGGAGGATACTGTTCCTCATCAAAATCAGTCTCGTTGTCGGAGACTACCGGACTAGGACCTTTTTCCCCTTGGGGGGTACCCTTGCCTATAGAAGAACCAGCCTCTTCATTCTGCAGAGTGTTGCCAAACCTTTGGCCCGAGTTGAAAAGAACAGTCCTTCTCTTCTTCTTCTTTTCCTTCTTCAGGAGCAGAGCCTTCAGCTCTTCTTGGCCCTGAGCCAAACCCATGATTAATTCCTGAAATTGCACATTCTGCGCCTGAAGAGTCTTGATGGACATCTCAGTTGATGATGAGTCAGGATTCATGATGCTGAAATAAACAACGAAGAACAGTAAGCAACCTGAAAAGAAGAAAACCTGCTATGCACATGATGAATGGAATGCGTATGATTTATGTTTTCAAAGACAATCGGGAATCAACTTTGTAAACAAAAAGGAACACACTTCATTAGATTCAACTTTGAAACTTAAATTGTTCAACAGGTTGCCCTTAGGCGTTACATAAGAGGAAAATACTGAAAAGGGAAATAAAACTGTGAAAGAACATCCAGAACTCCTTATTGATCCCATGGTCTCCTCTTCTCAGTACGGATGTAAGCATTCAAGACTCGCTCATTCTCCAACTGCTTTGTCAGCTTCTGGATCTTTAATTCTTGCTCGTTGAACTTTTCCCGGTAAGAATCCCGTTCTTCTCGCAGTTGCGACCAAGATCTCTTTAATGTCTCATAATCAGTAGGTATCTGAGGAGGAAGGACAGTTGGAGGAACACCATCTTTGTCAGGAGACTCGAGAATGATAGGTCTGACGGCTTCGTATGGCATACCTAACTTCTGAGCACGGATGCGAACCCATTTGTAGTAGGCTTCCATAGGTAAAGAAGTCTTTGGCCCCAACTATTGTGGGTCAGCTTTGTGAACTTTGTCCCAAGCCTTGATGAACCTACGACGCAGCTCGTCACTATCCACCTGAAACTCAAAACTGATGTGAGGCACCAACATCTCATGGGGGCCTGCTCTTCTGGCTCTTCCAAACTGACGGAGTGCTAGAAATGGATTGTAAGAGATCCCTCCTTGGATACCAATCAGAGGGACATTAGGGTATTCCCCGCATCGATCAATAATATCTATCTCATCCAAACCTCTGCAAGTCTAAACGATGTCTTTATCGGTGAGAGACATTAACCTATGAGCCCAACCTCTTCCTTCTTGGTTCTTCAGTACGAACTTAGGGAGGTGCGAAATAAACCACCTCACCAACAAAGGGATACAACACCATAGAGTTCCTCGTCTTCGGGTAGTACGAGCATGAAGTTGTTGCAAGATGTCACCCAAGAGAGTGGGCACAGGATTCTGAGACATAAAGATCCTTATGGCGGTGACATTGATAAAGTTGTCAGGATTAGGAAACAAGACTAACCCATAGATTAAGAGAGCCAAGATGTCTTCATATGCCCTAAAGTCCAGGTCATTCCAGAAACTGTTAGCTTTACCAATCAGGAACTTGGCCAAGAAACCCTTGACTCCGCTTCTAGTTACCTAGTTGTTCATTACCTCTTGATGTGTCAAGGGAAGAGCTGCAGCAACATCCTCAAGCCTGAGGGTCTTTTCCAAACCAGTAAAGGGAGTCTGATCCAAGATAGGGATACCTAGCAAATCAGAGAACTCTTCCAGGGTAGGGACCAGCTGGAAGTCTTGAAAGGTGAAGCACTGGTACAGAGGGTCATAGAACTGGGTCAGAACACTCATCAACTGTTGATCCCGCTTTGCAGTGACTAAACTGAGAAGAGAACCATGCCTCTGAATGAAGGAAGTGGTATTTGGAATTCTGCTAACCAACTCTTCAAGCAACTCAGGTGAGTGAACAAAGTTGAACCGGATAGTATTCCTTCGCACATGCATCATGGTATCCTACAAAACAGAGCAAAGGTGAAACCCTTTTGTCTTTGAAATGGTCAGTCCTTATGCAGGATGCATGCAATGCTCATGATGTTATGATGTTATGATAAAACACACCATAAATAGATACAAAGGCAAACATGGTAAGGCACACAAGTCACACAAGGCAAGCCCTTAAAGTTTAGGCCAGTATGAGGTCTAGGTACTACCCTCTTTCAGTTTGTTGGTTCATACCTGTCCTATTAAAGTAACCGGGTTCTTAGAGGATCCCAATATCATTGAATACCCTCAATCGGTCATAACTCCAGCATCGCAATCTTTTCTTGCAGCCAGAACCATCACGAGAGTTTAGCCTCAATGGGCGTAGCATACTGCTACTGTTCTAATGGCCAAGTTGTGTCATTTAAGGTTCTAAGGTTGTTGGTGCTTAATGACTCCTCAGAAGACCCATATTCTCCTCGTTGCAACACAAGGGATATCGGTACAGACCAAGGTGCCACACCAACGTAGCCACTGCTTCACCCGTGTCGGTCTACGCCGGACAGGTCCCTCACAGCTTATGCTACCTAAACAGGGTATCCCCAGATCCGGGTTAGGATCTATGTAACTCCCATGCAACCCACAATTTAAAGCAAGCAAATCAATACAATTGAAAACACAGTTATGAACTAACCCTAAGGTACACCTCACTTTAAAAAGAATCCCCAGCAGAGTCGCCAGTTCTGTGATTGGTGGATCTGAAACTGACTGTTTAACGCTGGTTCGCGAAATGTCGCGGTAAGCAAGAGTTGCCACCGTCTTTTATTTTCTCCAAATGGAAAGGACAAAAGCACAGAAAAATTCCTTAAAGAGATTGCTCTCGGTTCGGGAGGTAGATTATAGAAAGGGAAGGTGTTAGCACCCTTTCTATCCATGGTTATCCATGGGCTCTTAGATACTTGCTCATTTGTGTTTTCAAAAATGGTTTGTTTGCTTTTCAACTGTGGGTTTTAAAAAGTTTCTTTGAAAATTCCAGTTCGACTCTTGTATCGGTCCTCAAGAGTGTTTGAAAAATTGCTTTCGAAAGCTTTTTGAAAATGTGTTAGTGTGAAAAGTATTTTTGAATTTGTTTTGAAATTAGAGCAAGTATCTAGAGTCGTCTACCTACCCTAAGGAATTCGTCTGTGTAAATGTCCTTTAAAGTAGTGCCATCCCACCTTTGAGAGGTAGGTAGCACCACCGTTGGAGGTGTTCGGGTCAATTCGAGGGTTCGGGACATGGTGATCACCAGAGCAATGGGAAGACACCTTAGAAGCTACCCTCATGCCAGGTTCCCGGATCATGAGGACTTACTAAGACATCCTCTACTCGACGATCACCTTTCGAGGCAAGGCAACAGTGAGGCGTACCCTAGGGGTGGTGTGTGATTTGTGTGTCAGATTCATTTATTTTTGTCTTGTCATGTCAAAGTGATCTATGCGTTTGTTTTTACTTTAGGCCATTCATTCTTGCATGCATTTTATTAGTAGTTAAAAAAGATGCGGAAAGATAAAATTCCTAAACTATTACAAAGGCGCGAGTCCACATCGCCAAAATTAAAATCCAGGACCCGATTTGACAGAAAGTAAATAAAGAAGTGCGAGAAATAAAATGTCTGAGTTTACAAGGCTTTGGGAGAATTACATCAATATTTAAAAGAAAAGAAATAAATGCGCGAATTGAATTAAGATTGGAAACGAGGGCGTTGGACTCTTTTTAATGAAATTAAATTAAATTATTAAATTAAATAAAAATAAAAAAAGAAATTATTTTGGTATTCTTTGTATTTATGGTTTTTTATGAGAATTAAATGAAATTAACTAATTAGCCCTAATTCTACAACTTTTATTTATTAAGAAAAAAATGTTAAAATTAAACCTAAAATTAAATTAATTAATTAAAGCAACTTGATTTATAAAAATAATAGTAAATAATTAATTATTGGAGATGAGAAAAAAAAAGAAAAAAAAAGTAATTAAACTAATTAAACCTAATTCTACAAGTTTTTAATTTATTAAGAAAAGATATTAAAATTAACCCTAAATTTAAATCTAATTAATTAGTGAAATTTATTTACAAAAATATTAATTAAATAAAATATATTTTGATTTTTTATGACTTTCTGATTTTTATTGTTATTTTTATATTTTCATGAAAATAAATTGGTTTAAAGAATTAAATTTAAAAAAACTAATTAAAACAAAAATAGGAAAATATGAGAAAAGAATTAGGAAGGCAAACCATGGGGAGTCTGTCCCCAATTGGAGGTGTCATTAGCATTGTTGGCCCAAGGTTTCAAGGCCTTATTTGACTTCTTCAGGAAGCGTGTCACTCCTTTGACTCATGCCCATGGTATTCACCAGATCTAGGCCTTCAGATTGTCTTCATTGGCCAAGTGGCATGGTTGGATCAGGGGTTGTATGGTGGACGCTGAAACTGGCACTGCATAGGATGACATCATGAAAAATATTATGGAATAGAAAGGGGGACCTGGGGCTCGAACCCAGGTCCTGGAGATTACCAATGCACATGCCTGCCAACCGCGCTGCTTTGTTTCTTTGTATATTACATAACCAATAATCATTATAAAATAAAACAAACGTTAGTGCCTTTTTTCCGCGCGAAATTTGAATGAACCAACCAACGCCTTACACCTCATCTTCTTCTTCTTCGTTTGTGTTTTTGCCTGAAACATAAAAAGGGTTAGCGGGGGTTTTAAACCCCCCCAAAACATGCAGTTTCCAATAATAGCGAATAAGCCATGTGGCCACATAAATTAGGCGCGAGCATTGCATTAGAATCGTCCAAGCTTTCTGAATTTAACCATGGTATTGTGATGTTCTAATTTTACCAAATGCATAAACGCCCAATTTCAAAGTTGAAGAACCCTAACTGGCTTTAATGGTGATTCTTCATACAACGCATAAAAACACAATCAAACTATAGGGTTAGCTTCAGAATCAATCAATTAGTGTAAATCAGTAAAGAAACCACATGAAAAATGCATAAAATTCATGATTCGATTATGGAAATTTTCGTGAAAAGCTTGACTCTGATATACCACCTCCTTGAGTATGGGACAAAGTTCTTGATTGGAATCGTCTCCTGGTAACCTTGGCAAGCTAATGGAGTGGTTATTTGATCTTGAAAAGCCCTGCAAATGTGTTTTCAGTTCTTGAATTTTTTGACAAAAGTGCAAGTTTGATTATGCTTTTCTGGCGCAGCTGGGAGGTTCCTGGCATTAGGGTTGGCTTCATGCTTATGTATGGAATGATTAGGGTTGGGTTTTTTGTCCAAAGAATCAAAGCATTGATGGAATGGATATTGATTTTCATGGCATATATTTTCCAATCTTTTTCATGCAAATTTGCTTCAAATCATGTCCAATTACCAAGATTTTTTCCAAATCTGATCATGCACGAAATATTGAAGTTATCCCATGCATAAAAAGATTTGATTGACTTGCTTTGGTATTTTTCACATATTTATTTTAATTAAATGAATTATTAATAATTAAAAATCCAAATAAATAAATAAAAATGATAAAAAAACTTCCCTTTGGGCCAAATGGTCGTGCACATGCCTTGGATAATGATTCTTGGAAGAAAAAGAGGCCCATTAGCATTTTTAAGACATTTGAAGCAATGTTGACTTTTCAAAATATCCAAAAATGTCCCAACTTCCACAAGGCATATCTTGCTCAATTTTTAATCTTTGCTCAAGTTCTTGGACATTTTGGAAAGGTCTTTGAGTCCTCTAACCAATGCTTTTGGTCCCATGTCATTTTGAGTTACCAATCTCAAGTTATGGGCTTTGACGTAAAGTGCCTTTTTGTTGACTTTTGAAAATGACCTATAATGTTGAAATTGATAACTTTTTGTGAGTGCATTTCTTGGACTTGAAGTGTGAAGAGGAGTTGTAGGAAATGTCTTTATCTTCAAAATGAGCTTTGGATGGAATTTTTCTGATAAACCATGTGGAAGTTATGCCTTGGTCAAGTTACAATTGACTTTTTTAACTGTCCAAATATGGAAACTTTTGCATCTTGAGACTTTTTGAGCCAAGCTTTGAGAATCATGATCAAGAATTGATCAAATGATGTTTGTGGCTTCAAAATGAGATGTTGACCAAAAATTTGAACTTTTGACTGTCAAATGACCATTTTGCCCCTACAGTTGACTGTAGTGCAATTAGGGTTTTTGACTGTGCAATTTTGTGCTGTAAGTCTTGAAACTTGGTATGAGGATGCTTGACCATGTTTATAGGCACATGGGACTTGATTGGACCCTTGGAAACTTCATTTTCTTTGTCAGAACCAAAACCCTAATCTTTGACTGTTAGGAGGCCCTTGCACTGTGCAACCCTTGGGGAGACTTTGAAGCTTTGACTTGGCAAATCTTGAAGAATATGGGAGGGAAAATTTTGGGGTACAACACCCTAATTAAATTAATCTAATTAATTAATGAAATTAATTATAAAAAAAGAACTAATTCTAATGTTTGATGACTTTATGATTTTATGACTTAGTAAATAAAAATGTTTTTTTGAAATAAATAAAATAAATAAATAAAATAGAATAATAAAAAAATAAGAAAGAAAAAACAAAACTGGGCCTTTTGCTGGAAGTGAACTAGGGGTGCAAAGTTGAAATTGCCAAGGCCCAGATTAGTTGGCCCATGTTCCTTGCGTGTGATCCCATGTAGACTGGCTTCAGAGAGTGCACCATGGGTTGTTGTGGCTAGATGCTGGATTTGGATCAAGGGATGATCCAATGGCTGAGATTTGGAGCGCATGATGGAGGCTTGGAATAGTGATGTATGAGATCCTGCATATAAAGATTAGAAAATAAGAAAAATGTTTGGACCTGGGATCGAACCCAGGTCCTTCCTCTCATACGCGCTTGGCTTTACTGTCTGGGCTGGCTGGTTTGTTTGTTAATATAATAACATATATATAACATAAAGAAAATATTAAGCATTATGCCAAAAATGCACGCAGATTCAAATCTCCCAATGGGAGTCTGCCACTTCATCGTCTTCTTCCTGCAACCGTTGTTTTGTGTAACAACTTTTACCAACAGACATAGTCCGTCACTATAGCCCCTGCGTTTTCAAAAAAATCAAGAATATGCAATATAAATTCGTGGTGAGGCCAGGGTTAAATTGGGTTTGATGCCCTGAACACGATGGTGCCTTATTTTGGGCCAATTTGCCCTATCTTAAAAGATCCTAAATTGAAGCTTCAAACCCTAAAAATGGTATCGTGTGATTCCTGCATCCATACTCAAATTAAACAATCCAGATATGTTGCATACACGATAACAATCATGAATATATACTTAGAACATGTTTATAATTCTAGAATTAATGAAAACAATTTTCAAAAAGGTAGCAAACCGTGAGACTTTATGAGCGTGACTCCGGACGTTTCAGGCCTTGAGGATGATCGGGATAACTTCAGAAAACGTCCAAGAACGGATTGCTGGCCTTGAAATTGCTTGAATTGGTCTATGGAAGAGAATTCAATATGCATTTTTTTTCCAAATTTGCAACTTTGTTCTTCAATTTTCACGACCCAATCCTCGTTTTTTTTCTTTGGATGTGTTATGGACATATAAGGGACTTATTTAGGTCAACAAATTTGGACTAAATCTTAGAGATTGATGAGAAAGAGATTTTATTTTCAACTTGATTCTTTTCTTTCTAAACTTGGCCAAAACATGCTATTTTCATTCCAATCAGCCCTTGCACGACTTATTTGATTTTCTAGCTGTTCATGGACTCATAATATGCTCACTAAATCAAATCTTTGATTTTATTTGATTATTCTACTATTTAAATTGATTTATTTTGATTAAAATGGATAAAAAATCAAAATAAATAATAAAAACAATAAAATAATAGGTGGATAAGCTCAGGGGTTGTGGGATATTAGGAACAAGTTTCAAACAATAAAACATGGGCCCATTTGGAAAAAAAGGTCATTTTGATCAATGTTGACTTCATGCATATTTCCAAAAATTGGTCAACTTTTCCAATACATATCTCCCTGAATTTTAACCCTAAGAAGCTGTTCTTGGACTTTTTAGAAATCTTAGGATGTCCTCTAAACAACCTTTTTGGTTTTATCTCAAGTGGATCTTCCATGTTCATGTAAGAAGCTTTGACCCAAAAGGTGTTTTTGTTGAATTTTTGAAATGACCTATAATGTCTGAATTTATATCTTTTCTTGAGTGCATTTTTTGAACCTGAGGGATGAAGATGAGTTGTATAGAATTGGATTCTCTTCAAAATGAGCCTTGGATGAGAAATTTCTAATAAAGTATGAGAAAGTTATGCCTGGTCAAAGTTTGGTTGACTTTTCCTATAGAAACCCTAATTTAGCAACTTTTGAGTTTTGATGAATTTTGGGCATTCCTTGAGGAATCATGATCAAACCTTGATAAAATGATGGATACTACTCCAAAATTTTGATTTTGACCAAAAATCTTGAAGTTTGACTGTATGTGGGCCACAGTTGACTTTTGACCTAGTATGGTTAATTTTCAGGCATTTGAGCAGTTGACTGAGCAAACTTCTTGTGCAAGGCATGAAACTTGACATGAATGATCTTGAGGATATATTAGGGAAATGGAGACCAATTGTGACCCTTGGAACTTAAACATCTTGATGAGGAGTGAAACCCTAGTTTGAGGCTCATTGTCTTAGGAGGAGGATTTGTCTGGTCAATTCTTGGGCATCCTTGAGCAAGTTGAGGACTTCAATGAGCATGTGTTGAGTAAAATGAGAGGGTAAATTTTGGGGTAGAACATTCGGGAATGCTGATAATAGTCTGCTTCCATAGTGGACCAATAGTATCCTTCCCGTAGGATCTTTTTAGCAATGGTGTGTCCACTAGAATGGGTGCCAAAAGTACCTTCGTGTAAATCTGCCATAATCCGCTCTGCTTCTCTCTTGTCTACGCATCAAAGTAAAGTGGAATCATGGTTGAGCTTGTAGAGGATTCAATTACTGTGGAAGAACTTTGCAGAGAACCTTCTTTGAAACTTCTTATCATTGACAAACGCCCCCTCAGGATACTCTTGAGCCTCAAGATACCTTTTCACTTCGTGGAACCATGGTTTGTCTGCTACCTCTTCAATGTCAATCTCATAGCAGTATGATGGTTCATCCAACCTCTCAATAGTGACCCTAGGAGCTTCGTTGTCCCACTTGACCTTGAACATAGACGACATAGTAGCTAGCGCATCCGCTAACTGATTCTCTTCTCGTGGGAAATGTTCAAAGGTGACCTCTTCAAAGTGTGGAATCAATGTAAGCACATGTTCTTAATAAGGGATGAAATTCGGGTGCTTTGTGTCCCACTCCCCTTTGATTTGACTTATTACCAAGGATGAATCCCCGAAAATGCCCAAGAACTTGATCCTCAGATCAATAACAGCTTTGAGACCCATGATCCATGCTTCATACTCCACCATGTTGCTGGTACAAATGAAACATAATCTGGATGTGAAAGGAGTATGACATCCTTCGGGAGATATGATTACAACACGGATTCCATTGGCGACTGCGTTGGAGGTTCCATCAAAAACCATAGTCCATCGAGATGTTTCCTCAGGTCCTTCATCCGGTCCAAGTTCTTCACAGTCATTCACTAACATAATGTTCTCATCCGGGAATTCAAAGTTCATGGATTGGTAGTCATCCACAGCTTGATGAGCCAAATGATCAGCTAGTACACTTCCCTTGATTGCTTTCTGGGTCGTGTATTGGATATCGTATTCGGTCAAGATCATTTTCCATCTTGCTATTCTTCTGAAGAGAGTGGGCTTCTCGAAGATGTACTTGATCGGATCCATCTTAGATATCAACAAAATGGTGTGGGTCAACATATACTGTCTCAGTCGACGAGCAGCCCATTCCAAAGCGCAACAAGTTTTCTCAAGCAGTGAGTATCTTGTCTCACAGTCGGTAAACTTTTTGCTAAGGTAGTATATTGCATGCTCTTTTTGATCGGAATCGTCATGCTGCCCCATCACACACCCCATTGAATTATCTAACACTGTTAAGTACATTATCAAAGGTCTTCCTTCAATCGGAGGCATCATAATTGGAGGCTCTTGAAGGTATTCCTTAATTCTCTCAAAGGCTGTTTGGCATTCGTCATTCCACTTTACCACTTGATCTTTCTTCAGATGTTTGAAGATTTCCTCACAAGTAGCAGTTAAATGGGAAATGAACCTGGCATTGTAATTTAGGCATCCTAAGAAGCCTCTGACCTCCTTCACAGTGCGAGGAGTCGGCATCTCTTATATAGCCTTCACTTTTGTAGGGTCTACTTGAATACCCTTGTCACTGACAATGAAACCTAGGAGTTTACCAGACCTTACCCCAAAGGTGCACTTGTTCAGATTTAACCTCAACTTGTAGGTCTTCAACCTATCAAACAACTTTTGTAGATGATCAAGGTGCTCTTCCTTAGTTTGAGACCTGGCTATCATGTCATCAACATAGACATCTATCTCATGGTGAATCATGTCATGAAACAAAGCTACCATGGCTCATTGATTGCTTGCCCCGACGTTCTTCAACCCAAACGACATCACTTTGTAGCAGAAAGTTCCCCATTGTGTGATGATGGTTGCCTTCTCCATATCTTTGGGTGCCATCTTGATCTGATTGTAACCACAGAAACCGTCCATGAAGGAAAAGATTTTGTGTTGCACGATGTTGTCAACCAGAACGTCAATGTGAGGGAGCAGAAAGTCATCCTTGGGGCTTGCCCTGTTCAAATATCATTAGTCCACACACATTCGTACCTTGCCGTCCTTTTTAGGTATCGGGACTACGTTAGCAACCCATTGGGGATAAGAAGTGACAGCTAGGAACCCAACGTTAAACTGTTTCATAACTTCTGTTTTGATTTTCTCTGACATTTCAGGGTCCATGTGACGAACCTTCTACTTTACCGGAGGGTAATATTCTTTAGTTGGCAGACAATGAACCATAATATATGTGTCTAGTCCTGGAATGTCTTCATATGACCAGGAAAAGATCTCAACATAATCATGCAACATCTGAATCAAATGCTGTTTGACACGAACTTCAACATTTGCACCTATCTTGACCTCTTTTATGTTCTCTTCTGTGCCCAAATTCACTCTCTCAACTGGCTCTTCATGAGGCTGTATAACCCTTTCTTCCTGCTGTAACAGTCTGGAAAGTTCTCTGGGTACCTCACAATCTTCCTCACCTTCGTCCTCGACTTGGTTGATCAGATTTTCAAAGTCATAACCGGCAATAGCAGAATTGTTATCAATAGGATCCAGAGTGGATATGGATCTGTAGTTTGATACGTGGGTGTGTGTAAGAGCATAACTTTATAGACAAAGTAAAAAGCAGGAAAAAACAGAGAGCACAAAATTTGTATGCATAAACGTCCAATGCTTTATTGATGCCATATGAAATTGAAACATGATAACCCTCACAAATAAACCATTGTGCCCCGGGTAAGACATATGGCCAAAAAGTTTATATTGTTTATTACATATCCAAAAAACAAGAAAGACAATTACTTCTGAATAAAATTAATTGGTACAAAGTCTTTTGTCGTCTAGTTACTGAGTCCACCGTTGATAGTAGGGAAGATCTAACCATCCATGTCATCGTCACCGTCACTGTCTTCTAGAGCATTAACCCCATGATTATTGATGCGTAGCGAAAGTCTTCCAGCACGAGCATGACGGACATCCCTTTGATCCCCTGAAGAAAAACCCAAACCAAACTTATCAGACTTGTATGGAATATCACGGAGTTGGCCCCAAATGGTAGACCCACCTTCTTTAATAACTGCTTTTGCATCCTTGAGAGAAGCTATCTTCATGGGAGGTCTGGTGATCTTTGGCAGATTGGTGACAATTTCAGTTGCAGCCATAGTTTGAGGTATCTCTTCGAAGTTTTGACACGGAGTCTCGATGAACTCGCCATCCATTTCCACGTACCTGAAGGAGTTCAGGTGACTGATCGTGTATTCTTCTTCACCGTGTACCATGACAATATTTCCTCTTATCGGGTATTTCATCATCTGATGCAGAGTAGATGTGACAACTCCCGCCCCATGGATCCAAGGGCGACCCAACAAATAAGAATAAGATGGTCTGATATCCATCACGTAAAAGGTGGAGTCAAAGGTCTGAGAACCAACTTTGATGGGGATGTCCACCTCCCCGTGCACCATTCTCTTCGAACCATCGAAAGCTCTCACTAATGTTGTTAGGCTTCAAGGTCAAACCTTCACAGTCTAGTCTATCCAGAGCCTTCTTGGGAAGAATATATTCAATTATGAACCAATATATACTAGAACATGGGCCAAAGTAGGTCCCATGCACTCGACGGAAACATGTAGCGCATCATTGTGTTTCCTCCCTCTAGGTGTTAGATCAGCATCAGAAAAACCCAAACTGTTATCAGCCATCAAGCTGGCCACACAATCTTTAAATTGATCAGCAGAGGTTTCTTGTGGCACATGGGCAATTTTAAGGAACTTCACCAAAGCCTTTGCATGAGCTTCAGAGCACAACAGTAAGGCTAGCATATAAATCTTGGAAGGGGTCTGCCCCAGCTGTTCGACCACATTGTAGTAGCTCTTCTTTATAACCTTCAAAATTTCTTCCGTTTCTTTTTTGGAAGCTTCTGGGATAGATATTGACTGCGCCTTCATCTGGATAGGTTCAATCAATATATCTTTACCCCGAGTCTCGGCCGACTTGGTGATAAGGGTGTCAGCAGGGGTAATCACAGGAATTGTAGTAGTGGTATAAGCAGGAACAAAAGTGGGAATGATCATAAGACCAGTAACAACTTTTGGAGCAGAAATCTCAGGGGAGAACACTTTTCCACTTCTTGTTTTTTTCCTGGTTCCAAAAATGTTGCCAATGTCGGGATCATCATTTTTTAGAAACCTGGTCTTCAACAGCCAGCAGGTCTTGCTTGACACCGTGGTAGTAGACGTCACCCCCATAGTTCCATGGAATAGTTTTGTCCGAGGAGTACGGGATTGGCCCTGGCATGGTGATAATCAGAGGAGCCAACTTTGGAGCATATGTAATCCTGACGGGTCTTTTGGTGGAGAACCTAGGAGGATTGGCAGAAATGGTTATTATTTAAATATCCTTGCAAGAAATGGTTGGAACTGGAGTCTTTTCAAACAAAATATATCTATCATCCATCAGGCGCTGAACACCTGCCTTCAACAAATGACAACCAGTCGATAGAGATAAACATGAGTGGTAACCTTTGCCACAACCCCGAAATAAACCGGCCATCAATAAGTTCCACTTTACGGTCAAGATAGGAGTAACAAGTTACTCAACAGAAGTAACAAACACATTATCTTTAATAGCATTAACACCACAGTCGTGCTTGGGCATAGGAGCAGTGATAAAATTGGGAATCTCGGGGGCGTCAAATTGAATTTCTTTCGCCTCGAGAAGGTCTTGCACCTTGTTTTTCAAAGCCCAACAGTGGTTTGTATTATGACCTGGACTTTCTGAATGGTAAGCACAACGAGCATTAGGATTGTAACGGGGAGAGGCAGTGTTGGGATTCTTCGGAGCTTCCCGCAAGGTTACGAGATTAGATTTCAACAAATGTGGTAAGACTTGAGACAACGTCATATTTATCCGGGTAAACTATCTTACCGGTCTTTCTATTCTAGGCTGATTGTTCCTTTGTTGAGTAGGTGCAGGTTTAGGGATCATAACAACCCCTACCGCTGGACGACATTCAGTTCTGTCCTGATTCCTTTGGTTGTACACAACACTAACCTCTTTTTTCCCAGAAAATAGCTTTGTTGCTGCACTGCAGGATGCATCCTTCTGGATCTTACCACTCATAATTCCAGCTTCCACTCTTTCTCCCGTCAAGATCAATTCAGTGAAGCCAGCTGAGGAGCTTCCAACCAGGTGATTGAAAAATGGACTAGACAGGGTATCCAGAAACATATCAACTAGCTCCCTATCAGATAGGGAGGGTTGGACTCTTCCTTCTAAGTCCCTCCACTTCTGAGCATAGTCTTAAAAGCCCTCGCTCGAACCCATAGACATACTTTAGAGTTGTGTACGAGTGGGAGAAAAGTCTGAATTATACTGATACTACTTGTAGAAATACGCAACCAGGTCTTCCCAATTATGGATGTTGGCCCTTTCCAGCTGGTAGAACCATTCTAGTTGAGTTTCGGACAAACTATCCTAAAAGAAGTGGACCCATAAGTCCTTGTCATCAGTGTGAGGCTGTATCTTCCTCACATAAGATTGGAGGTGCATCTTGGGACATGAAATCCCATCATATTCGATAAACACCGACACCTTGAACTTTTGCAGGATGAGAACCCCAGAAACCAAACCCAGTTCTTCAAAATCCAGACCTGGTACTTTCCAGACCTCCATTGCATTCAAATGATCCTCCAGCTGTTTGTATTTTTCATCAACATGAGGATATTGTTCCTCATCATAATCAGATTCATCATCGGATTCTTTTGGACTGGAGTCTTCCTCTCTTGTTTTCTCCTCTTGATTGATTCCTTCCTTTGATGAAGTTATCAGTTTAGAGGATCGCCTCACTGGTCCTCTTATCCTTCTTTACAAGTTCACCACACCAGCTAGTTTCCTTGGATTCTTCTTTTCTCTTTGATGACGAGAGCTTTCAGTTCTTCCTGCCCCTGGGCCAAAGGCATGAACATTTTTTGGGACTAAGCATTTTGAGCTTGAAGGTCTTTTACTGTTTGTTCAAGGGTCATTTCTTTTGCTGAAATAAACAGCGAAAAGATGAGAAACCTGTACTGGAAGACCTATTATGAAATGGCATGCATGCAATGTTTTCAAAGATCTCGCGGGGTAAACAAGAAAATGTCAGAAGTTAAAATTTGAAGTTTGATTGAAGTACTTCGTATCGTTGAGTATCCTTCTATGAGAGTCAAGGTCACCATATCAAGTGGGTCATAGCCCCTGACTCAAGTTATTGAGTTTTGATCTTTTGATGGCATTGGTTAGGGGAAAATAAATCCCATTGCCCCTTGCTAGATGTCTAATTTATCATAACCTGCATCACAAACCCTTGAGATCCTTGAAATGGTTAAGGAAATGTTGTGGCATGATGTTATGATGTGTATGTTATGTGTTAAGCAAAAGTATAAGGTGATGAAGACAAGTGAGTCTAAGAAGTCCAGGTTACTGGATAATGACTGTAAATAAATCCTGCAAGGAGATCATGTTGTTAGATAAAAACCCTACAAGTAGCTCAAGTTGAAAGCAAATAAATCATACAAGAAGCCTTAGGTTTAGGCTTGCATGGGATTTGTAGGTAAGTACCCTCTTGAAATTTAGTTTTCTCAACCTGTCCTAGTAATAGTAATCAGGTTCTAAGGGATCTCAATATCACTGATCTTTCCCACAAGTTTCGTTCCGATCGACAACTGACTTGCCACCAAACAAAACTTGAGAGTCAAATCTCAATGAGTGTTGTATCGAGTATCAACCGGCTTAGGACTACACCAAAGATGACTGTCTCACTACTTCCTAATGGTCAAGTTGGTCAATTAAAGGTTCTAAGGTCAGTTGATGCTTTATGATACCACGCAGCGGCCACGTATTCTCCTTGATTACTCATAGGCTACCGGTACCAACCCAAGTGTCACATCAACATAGCTACCGCTTCAACTGTGTCGGTATACCCCGCATAATTTCCATGATCTATTGCTACTTACCTAAAAGGTGCCCCAGGTATGGGTGTAAAATCTATAGTAACCCAAACAAAGCCCTCAAAAGTAAGCAATCAAAGCACACAAAGCAGTTAAATAATGAACTAACTCTAAGGTAACCCCACTTTTTATATCCCTAGCAGAGTCGCCAGTTCTATGATACAGTGGCAGAACTGACTGTTAATACTGGTTTTTGTGTTTTATCGCAAATGTTGCCGTAAGCAAGAGTCTCTACCTACTTTTATTTTATCCAAACAAAGGAAAGGCTGAAAAGAAGAGAAAAAGACCTTTTTTGAGATTTTTTGAGTAAGGGGGGTAGATTATGGAAAGGGAAAGTGTTAGCACCCCTTCCATTAGTGATTTTCCATGGGCTCTTAGGTACTTGCTCATTTTTTAAAACTATTTGTGTTTGTGTGTTTTGAAAGATTTTTGTTTTCTTTATGGTAACTCTTGTATCAGTCCTCAAGAGTGTGATAAAGCGTTTTTGAAAAGATTATTGAAAAGTGTGTAAGTGTTAAAATTTCAGATTTGAGAAAGTACCTAACAGTTATCTACCTACTCGAAAAAGGATGTTCTTTTCCTCCTACCCTTTAGATAGTGTTATCCTACTATTAGTGAGTAGGTAGCCTATCGTTGGAGGTTGAGGGGCTATCAAAAGGGACGCTATGGTCATCGAAGGCAACATGTAAGGATATCTTAGTATTCGAAGGGACGGTCATCATATAAGCAACATCAAGGGACAAGACTATTTCTCGTAGGCAACTCGAGGGACGTTAGGGACCATGATCTTTTTGATGACTTTAGTACCGAGGGTCTTTGCTAAGATATCCCTACGTTCGAGGGACATGACCATTATTTTCGGAGGCAACCAAGTGAGGAGTACCCTAAGGGTGTAAGTGTGCAATAGTGCTTTTTTCATATATTTGTCTTGAGATTAGTGATCTAATGGTTAATTGGTTAATCTTGTCATGCACGCCTAAGTTACTAATAATTTATATACAGGCATATAAGAAATATAAAGCAAGAAATAAAGTTCCTACAACTATTACAACGCTTCGGGACAGTTCCACAGGCAGATACATAATAATATAAAATATGCGCGCGATAAAATAAATGTATAAAAACCTAGTAGAAAATTCTTAGTAAAGAAATTTATTTTTTTATTTTTTTGGTTTTGTTAAAGAAAAATTAATTCTAAATTTAATTAAGAAAAATAAATACTAAATGGAAGGATTAATCTAGGTTATAAAAGAAAAAATAATCCTAATACATTTTTTTTTGTATTTTTTATTAAGAAAATATTGAAACATAAATTAGATCTAATTAATTAATTAAAAGAAAGAGAAAATTATTAATTAAAAATTATTCTAAACTATCCTAATTTTTTGCAATTTTTATTATGTAAAGAAATGATTAAATTAAATTCTAAGTTCTAGTTCATTTAAAAAAGTTAACATTCAATTAATTAATTAATTAAAGAAATTAAAAGTCTATTCCTAATTTTTTTTGTGAGTTTTTAGATTATTTAGTTAATTAAATAAAAAAATAAAACAAAATAAAATAATAAAAATACAAACAAAACAAAAAAAGGCCCAAATGGACTGGGATGCTAAAAGAAAAAAAAGGGTGCGTTGGACTTTTGTTCTAGGCACAAGCCAATTTGGACCCAGAAGTTACACTGGATCTGCTATTGCCAGCCTTTGAAGTTCTATGATGCACTTGCATGTTGGATGCATTCATTCTGATCATATGTACATCTGATGGCCAGGAAATGATGGAGTATGATAGGCGCCTGAATATGAGAAGCGCTGGATCTATAGAATAAACATCAGAAAAATACAAAACGCTGGACCTGGGACTCGAACCCAGGTCCCTTCCCTCACAAACACGACTGCTTACCAACTGAGCTACTGACCATTCGTTATACAAAACAAAACCAAAATTTTAAATACATAATCAAGTCAATATTTGGTAAATTAAAAAAAATGCGCCCAGTTTGAATGATCCAATGAAAGGCTGCCACACTTCGTCTTTTTTGTTCAGATTGAACCAAGCCTTTAGTGACAGACACTGTTGTTGCTAAAGCATATAGTGACATATTGCGTTTGTAGCTATAGCCATGTACAATTCAAAATCATTATACACGCGCAAAAATCATCAACCAAGGCCATGGATCGCTTGCAATCTTCCTCTTGAATTCATTGGTACCGTCAATTTCATCCAATTTGGCCTTTAAGTCAGGTTCCCTAAATTGGGAACTCGGAACCCTAACAATGGTAGATCTCTATATCTGTACTCAAACTCAAAATAAAACATCCAGAAACGTTCCCATGATGATCACAAACATAAATATGCAGTCAAATCATGTTTATAATGAATAAATGAATGAAAACGAGATTGAAAAAAAACAAGAGCAAACCGTGATTTGTAGGGAGTGTTTCGCGAAGCTACATGGCTAAAGGATGGTTGTGAATTCTTTAGTGGCGTTCAAGGATGATTTCTTAAGGCTCAAAAGCTTCTGAATTGCTTTGGAATTTGAGAATGAAGTTTTACTTTTTCTTGAGACTTTCAAGTTTAGAATATGGTCTCTATGCGGTTTTTCAATGCTCCATTTGGCTTGCTAGGCTTGGCATTTATAGAGAGTAGTGAGGAGACAAAGAAACAAAGGCAATAACCACCATGATTATGTGGTTTTAAAACCATAAATGCAAAGTTGTAACATTGGCCAAAATCATGGTATTTTGTCCATTTTTGAATTTTGAGTGAATGTAAAATGTGTTGGCCTTACTTTACACGAAAATTGGGACCCCATCCATGCATTAAAACAAGCCTTAACCATATTGATCCATATAATTTGCAATAATTTTGATATATTTGATTTTTAATTAAATAAAATTAATATAAAATGAAAATAAAATCAAGACTATGCAAAAATAGTTTTAAGAGTCCTCTATACTCTTAGGAAGATGTTTGGAGTCCAAAAAAATGAGCCATTGCCTTAAAAGCTCAAATTTTCTCAATGCATATTTCTTGAAATTTCCCAAATTTTCCCAAATTGGGCAAGCCATAACTTGCTCAATTTGTATCTCATGATGATGATATTTGACTTTTTGGAAATACCTGGATGTCTACTTCAATCCCTATTTTAATCAATTTTGCAGTTGATGATGTTATCTTGATGTTAAAGGCCTTGGAAAAAGTGGCTTTTATTGACTTTCTAAAAATGACTTGTAATGTATGAACTTATATCTTTCAAGTGGTGCATTTCTTGGACTTGAGCGCTGAAGAGAAGTTGTAGGGAATTGAATTCTCTTCAAAATGAGCTTTTGTTAGGGGAAAATGGATGAAATGTGAGAAATTATGCCTGGTCAAAGTTTGGTTGACTTTTCCTATAGAAACCCTAATTAGTAAATCAATTGATACACAAAAAGTCAAACTTTGACTAATTGGTCAACAGTACATTTCAAAGATCAAAATTCATCAAGACATTCAAAAAAATATAACTTTATCATCAAGAATCAAGAAAATCAAGAAAGTCCATAAAAATTCAAAGTTTTCAATACTTAGAAATTTTCAAAGTGTTTTTGCACTTGATAATTTCATTACTTCATGACATTTTTTTCACCGAGATGCAAGATGATTCAAAGAAAACTTTTAACATGAAATTTGTAGATCTTATTGAATTCTACAAATTTGTATTAGAGGGTTGGTGTCCAAAAAATTCTTATATTTAAAGATATAGTCTCATGATGTCATGACTTCTGGTATAAACACTTAGAGAAATTTTCAACAAGTTTGGTCAGACTTTTGTCCCAACATCTTGGCCAAATTTTCATTAAGTTCTAATTTAATTTATCCAAAGTGGTCAACATGAAAGTTGTAGACAATGTTTCAAGCTTTCCAAAACATCCAAGATCATGAATTTATCATACTTGAGCTAGGAGATTCAAAGGCATGAAGTTGGGCATCTATTCTTGAATTACAAGTCATTTTGGTAAAGAACACATAATCCAATCTGCATGCTATGCTGCGTAATCTTGCTTTGCAGGCCTTCTAACTTCAAATCTCACCATAATTTAATGTTTACACAAACTTTTGAGCTATTGTCCATTTGATTTAGGCATTGTTCAAAGCATAATTCCATTAATGGCACAAAGTTAACACTTCCATTTTTGAAAAGCATGCTTTTGAAAAATGTCAATGCATTGAGCTTTGTAATGGTTATATTTGATTAGAAGCAAGCTCAAAAGTATGTAGAAAAACCTCTTCATCCAACAACTTCAGAACAAGCTTGTACTTGAAACATTAAAACTATGAAAATTCATCCAACTTGGTTTTTCACTTTCAACCAAACCATAAAGGCTATCTTGCAAATCTGATTACTTCAACCTCCAAAACCTCTTGCATATAAATAGAGAGATCAATTAAAATATAAAAGATATGAACAAGCCCTCAAAATCCCTTTGGTCTGAAAAAACAAGAATTGTCCACAAAACATCCATTTTTGCGCTTTGAAGTCCGAATCTTTGAATATCTCAAACCTTGCAAGTTTTTCCCAAACAAACCATCCAAATACTTCACATACATCATATTGAAGTTTTTCAAACACAAGAATAACTTCTATAACATCATTATCACCATCTTCCAAACTAAAAAATAGTACCTTGCAACTTGACTTGGTTGGAGTGATTCAGCAACTTTCAGCACAAAGTGAGGATTGGCATAGCTTCAAGAAGGTCCAAGAGAGCTTAATCAATCGTAATATTGCACCTGGAACAGCTAGAAGAAACTTCATACTTTTTACCAAGATAGGTAAGTTTCCTCAAAGTTTGATATCTTTATCCATACATCATTTGTTTTCATTTTCAAAAGAATAAAACAGGACAAATCAAGGCATAAGAGTGAAAATATCCAAAATTCAAAGAAATGCTTCAGAAGCCCTGACACGTTGACCGCGTCACCTAACACAGGCCGTGTCAGGGAGAAAGGATGGCAAAAGGGCAAGGCATGAGCTGACACGGGTGCCCGTGTCACACGACACGACCCGTGTCAACTTAACTACGCTCGAAAACTTGGCAAAAAGGCAGGACAGGTGCTGACACGGTGCCTGTGTCACACGACACGGCCCGTGTCAATTCAGCTGGGACAAGGAAAACATGTAGTAGGCAATTGGAAGATTCTGACACGGGTGCTCGTGTTCGGTGACACGGCCCGTGTCAGCCCAAACTCCAAAAATCCTAATTTTAAGGTTTTTGCTATAATTTTGGGTCGTTAAGGTTACATTGGAAATTTTGCATTGCTAGGAATTGACCCTAACATTCAAAATTATTTTCTAAACAAATTAAATGAGACTTAGGTTGTATTTGAATTAATTTAAATTTTAGGTTTCGATTCGATAGTTCATTAACTTTTTTTTGTAATTAAAATCAATTAGTTAATTAGGTTAACAAATTTCCTTTTTCTCTTTACATTTTGTACATTCTATTTTTATTCATGTTCAATGGTTTGTAATAGTAATTAGGGTTTTATTGCTTTCCTCCCCTCATTTACAAACTTGTACCCCCATTTCCAAAGTGTTATAATAGCCTAGGACATTTAAATTCCGCAATTTATCGCTTTCCTTATTATTGCTAGTAATTAGAGTTTGTATGAAAAGATTTAAAATCAAACATTAGACAACCCTAATTCAAATACAATATACTTGAAAACAAAACACTTTTCATACTTGCACCTCTAGGGTAACCTATATTTGTTGCCTCGTATTTAATTAGTCATGTCCCTCGAACGTGGGATGCTTTAGAAAAGACCCTCTATTAAAAGATCGTATTCCCTCGATGACCCGTTGATGTTGCCTTCGGTAAACGATCTTAGACCCTTACAATAATTGCTAAAGCATCCTACCTATTTCCTTCTATGATTGTACGATGACCAGCGCTTGTACCTTACATCCAATGATAAGGCTTTCTACTAACTAATGGTAAACAAGAACTATCTAAAGGAGGAGGAAGAGAATAAAGAATTTTTGAGTAGGTAGATTTCTCATAGTTGCTTGCTCACAAACAAAACCATTTACACCTCACACTTTCAAAACATTTGTCAAAACAAACATTTTTGTATACATTCTCAACGGTACGAGAATCATTAAAAAATTGCTTTACATTTGCATTTTCAAACATCTTTCAAACATTCCTTTTCAACAAATATTTTCAAAACCAACACTTTGTATACATTCTCAACGATGCGAGAATCATTGCAAAGTTTTCCAAACTTAGGAGTTTTCAAAATATTTTCAAACTTACACAAACACAAAGCATTTGAAAGTGATCAAGCAATTAAGAGCCCGTAGATAACTACAGATGAAAAGGGTGCTAACAACTTCCCTTTTCATAACCTACCCCCCGAACTCAAGAAAATATATCAAAAGGTCTTTCTTGTTCTTTTCACCTTTTCCTTTATGGTATAAAAGAAAAGTCGGTGGCGAATCTTGCTATCCGCAACACTTGTGATAAAACACAAAACACCAAAGTCAGTTCTCCCACCGTATCACACTGGTAATATATGTCCGGAGGAAAGGACACATACGACAGATATAAAATAAACATGCCCGAAGTTGGTAGAATACACAAGAAAGGGACTAACCGAAGAAAGCTCTATCAAAGATACCAGCAATATATGTTCGGAGGAAAGGACACATACGACGGATATCTAATAGACAAGTCCAAAGTTGGTAGCAAACACAAGAAAGAGACTGGATGAAAGGACTCTTACAAAAGGTATCACAACTACATGTCTGAAGGAAAGGACATATACAAATGAGACCGAATGAAAGGACTTTGTCAGAGATATTGAATATACATGTCCAGAGCTGGTAACGGACATATATGAAAGAGGTTGATTGAATAAAGCTCTAACAAGGATATCAACATGTCTGAAGTTGGTAGCAGAAACAGAAGAAAGAGACCGGAAGAAAAGACTCTTAACCAAGATATGACGAATATATGTTTGGAGTTGGTGGAGAGCATATAACAAGGAAGAGAATGGAGGAAAGGACTCTTACAAAGGATATCACAACTATACGTCTAGAGGAAGTGACATATATGAAAGAGACCGGAAGAAAGGAATTTATCGAATATACCACAAATATATGTTTGGAGTTGGTAGAGAACATAGGATAGAGACTAACTGAAGAAAGCCCTATCAAAGATATCGACAATACATGTCTGGAGAAAAGGACACATACGAAAGATATCAAATAGACATGTCCGAAGGAAAGGACGTGTAACAGGAAAAAGGTCAGAGGAAAGGAATCTAACCAGAGATATCAAAAATACATTTCTGGAGTTAGTAGCAGACATATAATAATAAATAGATAGGAGGAAAAGACTCTTTACCAAGATACCATAACTATATGTTCAGAGGAAAGAACATATACGAGAGACACCGAAAGAAAGGACTCTATCGAGGATATCAAATATGCATGTCGGGAGTTGGTAGTGAACATAAGAAAGATATTGGATATATGCCAGGTAAAATTAGACATATACAAACACGGATGGGACCGACCGAAGAAGGTTCCAACAAGGAATGCTAACTGTAGATAGACTCCTGGAGAAAGAACACCGATCGAAGGAGAACTTACTAGGGATACGATATACATGTCTGGTCAGAGTTAGACACATATAGGAAAGAGACCGACTGAATTATACTCTAACAAAGGATGTTTGAACAAAGGCGAACCTACAATGACAAGGAGACTAGCCGAAGATAGACTCTTGAGAAAAAATGCTGATCAAAAGCAAACTTAGTGGGGATTCACATTTGTGTTGAACCCGAATTGAAAAAGAGACCAACTGCAAGGACCCTAGACAAATATTTCCAAAATGCGTTGGACTTTAAGAAGTTGAAAATACGTAAGAACTACAATATCCTTAGCCCAAAGTCGGGGTGTAATTTTCCAAGAGTGACGATTATCTGAATTACCACACACCAAGTATGGATACTCAAATACTTGAGAAATAAGAAAGGTTATACACAGACTCTTACTCTCACTCTAACAACAAAGCAAACACATGTAATATAACCGAGGGCTTGAAGGGGCAACGAAAGTATTTGACTTACTGGGGAAATGGGAATACCAAAGACCCGACTAACAATAAACCAAAACAGACTCCACTATGGAAATAAGATAAGATCACCCTAAAATCAAGCTGCAGAGGTAATTCAAATATTAGCACATAACACACTGGTTACTCCAGGTAAACGTAATTGGATTATACCTCAATGCATGTTTGCATTTCTTTTTATAGCATAATTCTCCATACAATGGAAATGTTACACACTTTCGGTAGATGCAATATAATGATGCATGTTCAGTGATGCATGTTCAGTGTTTCACTGGGGATAACACGACAATAATCGACTGCTGAGAAGACAAGGAACTTCCGAATGATTATCTTTGCATATTTGATCTTCTAACAAGAATAATCGACCTGTACTTCATGGAGAAAATGCAAACCTGAAACATCAACTACCAAGGATCAAAATAATTGGAGAAGTAAGCTCTTGGGAGGAATACTGCAAAAATAAATTGCAGTCCAGGGAAAATCTTGAACTAATACTGATCAAACTCTTAACTTCCTGGGGAACAGATTCCTTGCCTCGAGTCATGATGAGAAGAACTTCGTTGGGAATGAAAACTTCTCTCGTATAGTTTCTTGATGAAGATAGCTTCTACTGAGGATAATGAGAATTCTTGAATCAAAAGAAAACCCATAGCAGACCACAATGGGGATTTTTACTGCCGGCGGTAAAAAATCTTCACTTGGGAAAGAAGAAAGAATATTTGAAACAGAAACTTGAGGTTCAAAACTCCACCAGGGGATGTTTCAACAATCTTCTATCACCGGGGATAAAAAGAGTTCTGATCCGCATTCCTATGTATACACCACACTAGGGAACAAGAAAGCTCTTGATAGCAATATCACTGGTAAAAGCTACACTGAGAGAAGCCATCTTTGTAAGACTCTAGCCAACCAAGGACTTATACATGGGAGAAGAAATTACTCCGTCGGGAATAATAGACGCCTTCAAGGCGATACGAACCAGAATCTCCCATAGGTAATCAGGAATCTCTTCAAGAAAACTTAACAGTAGCAAACTGCACTGGGGAGAGAAATGCACACTTCATGGGGAAGACGAGTGCCAACCTCACTTGGGAAACAAATTTAAACTTCACGGGGATATATCAAGAATATCCAGTCAGTAAATAAAATGATTCTTCTGAGGAAATTTGAAAGGCATAAATTGCGTTGGGGAGAAGTATTATATAGAATCCTGTTGACATGCACTTCTCGTGAGATAAGTCTTATGGAGGGGAAAAACTCTTAAACAGACTCCTATTAAGAGTACAGACTTCAATGGGGATTAAGCAGCGATGCACTTTCATTGGTGATAAGGGATTCTGTTTGGGAGAGGGTACGCCTTCACTGGAGATAAGGGATTCTGTTTGGAGAAAACATCCCTTCCATTAATAATCTCATGCTGGTCATAATCAGACCTTTCTTTGTTCATTTGCTGGTACACCTCTTGTCATAAAAGACAATCAGTACCTGCAAAAAGGGAAATCATAGCGACATCCCCCGAGTGTGGAATGGCCACCTTAGCCATCATCTCAGACACCCAAAACTTCAAGCAATTTCAGATATTTATATCATGTGTTGTAAAGCTTCAATGTTTTTAAAATAAAACTTTTGTCCAAAATGTTGGACGTCTTTTCGCAAACAAAACAAAAAAAATAAAAACAAAGAGGCAAAATTTGGATAAAAAATAATTGTATTGATTGATTGGCCTGTAAATAGGCATTTACATCAAGAAGCAATTCCTAAAACGAGGTAATTGCGTACAAAGCATACAAAGGAGAATACAAAAATGGCAATGTGAGTGCAGATTTATTGGGTACCGACTCTGCTATTACTCTTATGACTTTAAAGCTCCTTAATATCTTGCTTTATAAGAAAATTGATTGGAATGATTCACTTATCCTTCTAAGCTAACCAACAATAGTGTAAAATGATAACACATATGCAACGTATACCTTAGTCATTCACTTTAAATCCCTAACTTTTTCCTGGATCTCCCTTTTCGGGTTTTCGATCCACCAGGATGCCCTTTTTTTCCTAAGTCACCTTTTTAGGTTTTCGACTTAGCAGGTTGTGATGCGGTGGGAGAACTGACTTGAGTTTTTGCGTTTGTATTCGCACTTGTTCGGTTTAGCAAGAGTCGCCACCGACTTTTTATTTTATCCTAAAGGAAAGGTTAAAAAAGTACAGGAAAAACCTTTTGAGATGTTTCTTGGGTTCGGGGGGTAGATTATGAAAAGGGAAGGTATTAGCACCCTTTTCATCCATGGTTATCCATGGGCTCTTAGTTACTGGTTTAGATCACTTGCCTTTGATTTTCAATTGTTTGAAATTGTGGTGTGTGTGTGTGTGTGTTTTTGAAAATGTTTTTGAAGAAGATGCCTTGTCTTAGGCAACCAATGTAATGACTCGTGTTTGAGTATATACAAAGGTGTGTATCTTTTCGAAAAGATGTTTCAAAATGTTTTTGGAAGTTTGTTTTTTGAAAGTGTTTGTGGAGTGTGGTTTTGAAAAGTAGGCAAGTGTTTTTGCAAGTTTGATCAAGTAACTAAGAGTTTGTCTACCCATATTTGTACTTAAAGATTTTTCCTATGTTTTAACCCTTTTTAACAATTTTGTTCCACCATTGTATTTGGTGGGAAATCTTGCGTTTAGGATGTTTAACGAGACAGGCGCGGGTCATCGTATGGACCATGAATGCAATGGTGCCAAGTGTCTTTGGCAATTTGCTTGAAGGGACTTGATCATTTTGATAGGCAACTTTCGAAAGCGTCATCGAGGGACTATGATCATTTTGTTTTGTTTTGTTTTGCCAAAGATACTCAACGTGCAAGCATGGCCCATTTTGGAAGGCAACAAGCGGGATTACCCTAGGGGTGCAAGTGTGATTGTGTATTGATTTCATGTATTTGTCTTGTATTAGGTTATCTAGCGTTTGATTTTATGTACATACAAATAAATGTCCGGGAGTGGGGGTACAAATTTTTACAAATGGGGATGAGACTTTAGGAGGAGAGTAATATCCAAATAATTTACAACCAAATCGAATTGCGCAAATGTAATATGTATCAATGTATAGGAATACGTAAATGTAAAATGTACCAATGTATCAATATATTTGTGTAAGTGTAGGTGAATGTGATTTATTTACAAGTGAGAAATGTTGACTTAATGAGAAAATTAAGTATGGTGTTTATTCTTTTTGGATATTTGTATTTTTGTTAATATCTATAAAACAAGAAAATTTAATAAAAGAAAAGAAAATGATTTAACTTAAAAAATCTATTTTTTTATGCATTTCTATGAATATTTTATACAAGAGTTTTAATATATAAAAAAAAAGAATGAAAATTGTTTTAAATTTACGAAAAAATTATTTAACTCAAAAGTTCTATTCCTATATACATTTTAATTATACTAGCTAACATAAAAAGTAATTAAGACATTTTCATATAAAAGAGTTAATGTGTTATTATATTTTCTTTTATTTACAAAATTTAATCATATTATAAAAAGAAAATAAAAAGAGTATTATTAATTAAGTTTAACATGAAAAATTAGTATGATATGATGTATATGTAAAAAAAGGTATTATATGATAAAAAAAGAGTTGATTTCTAAACAAAAAAAAAGAAAGAATTAAATGGGCTAAGGGGAAATTGGCCCGAGCTAAAACAAACAGAAAGAGAAATGAGGGGGGTGCCTTCCAGGAATTACTTGGGCTTAGGCGCTGAAAGTGGGATAAGGCCCAAGCACGTCTCACAAATTTTCAAGGGTTTGAAACGTTTGTGTTCATTTGGGAACAGATTAGGGTTTGTTGAATACAGAGGTGCGCCGTTTACACCTTTGCTCTTCGTCTTCTTCGCTTCTCAAGCCAAGGGCCATTGATCCCCTCCAACCTTCGGCTACCAGGCGTCGCTTCCGTCCTCATCTCCTCACAGTTGTTCAGTTAACGACGGAAAGAAAGGTAACGAGTTTTGGACATTTTTTAGTTCTTTTTTGATTTCTGATTTTATGTATTATTGTTGTTTCTGTGAGCAAAAAAAGGGAAGGGATTTATACCTTAGGCTTTTGGGGATGGAGACGAGGTGGACCGGAGGCGCCTAGGACGGCCAAGGGCGAGGGCGATGATGACAAAGCTTGCTCCGGTTTGTCAAGTACGTTGCTTTTGTTTTATGATGATGATGTCTGAAAACAAACTTCTTTATCTTCTTCTCTTTTATTCGCTTTTGTTGCCTCTGAGTATCGGTTGTGTATGATGTCCTGAATCTTTGATATGCTGGCTCTTTTGCTTCTGTGCGCTTGAGTTGCCTTTTCCTCTTCTTCTTGTTAGCCCTATTTCTGTATGCTCTGAGATGATGATGTTTGCTCTGAGTATTTCTTTGTATGCTCTGAGATTATTTGATGATGATATGTTTGGTTGCCTTCTTCTCTTGTTAGCCTCTGACTCTGAGAAATATTAATGTTGTTGTTAGCCCAGTGATGAAGCAATTCTGAGGGCGTGTTGGTTGTTGCTTAGGCTTGCAAGCTTGGTATGAATTTGAGTTGTTTGCTTTGAGTTTAGGTTTGCTGTGCTGAAAAATAGGTTACAGGCTTGAAGCCTTGAGGCTCGGCTTGCTGTTGGTTCAGTTGTTTTGATGCTTCAGGCTTTAGAGGCTTTTGGTCTTAGACAGTTTACAGGCTTTTGGCTTTTGTTATGTGAACTATGCAGGATGTAGGCTTGTGTTTCAGGTTTGAAATAGGTTGATGGCCTTTTGGGGCCTTTGATTTGATGCAGGCTGGTAGGTTGAGGGCTCTTTGAATCAGGTAAGGTTTTGGTGAGGTTTGGATATGCTGGTTTATGTTTTTGTGAACTGGTTTTAGGCTTCAGCAGGTTTTAAAAAGGGGGTTTGAAGGTTATGTGCTTTGAAAGGCTTGAAAATAGTTTTGGACACAAGTTTCTGTTTGGTGGCTTTGGGCTTGTATGGCCTGAGGTAATGGTTTCAAACTTGTGTTTATGCAGGTTGTGATGTTTTGTTATATTTCAAGGCATGCTTGGCTTCTGTTACAGTCTTGAGAGCTTTTTGGCTTTTTGTTTAGAGCTTCTTGATATATTTTTCTGCCCCCCTTTGTACTGTGTTATTACAGTTTATTTTATATCTTTTGTCCAGCCTAAGCCTGTAAGCCTCTTTCTTCTTTTCTCTCTCTCTCTCTCTACATTTAAAAAAGCATTTTTATTGCTTTAGAAATGTCCTTTTCTGAAAAAGTAGCTGCTGGAAAATGATGAACATTTAGATGTTGCTTGCAATATTTGTTTAGCTCTGCATACTTTGTACTCTTTTTCCAGCTTTTATGCCTCTTTGTACTTCTTGACAGCTTTTGGGTAGCTTTTTGGCAGCTTGTGGAAAGTTTGAAATTGGAACTTTGTAGTTCTAGTTCAGTTCAGTTTGCCTTTAGATTTTGTTTGGCATTTTATGAACTATGCAACTTTGTGCACTTTTCAATTGATTTGGTTCCTTTGGTTGAAAACTTGAAACTAGGCAGCATGTGTGACAATTTTGAATTTGTGCAATCATACTTTTGTGCATTTCATTCTTAAATTGCAAGACATCCCATCCCTCTTTGTGAACCGGGAGAAATCTCGTGATTTGCAGAGAGGGCAAACTGATTCCGGCCAGTCGCCTTTAATGATGAATTCATTTTTTTATCTGTCTGTCTTTTTTATCTGCTTTTGACTTCTTCTTTTCTTTTTGCAGATAAAAATCAAATGGAGAGGAGTAGCAGTAGAAGCTGAAGATTTGAAGACTTAGGAACATTTAGGATAGTTTTTATTTCAAATTTAACCATTTGTAAAATTATTATTGTAAACAAAATGTAAATAAATTTACCGTTGTTCAAATAATAATTTGTAACAAAACAATTAAAGATGAATAAACAAAAATCCTTTTGATCAATTAATTCCCTTTTTTTTAGCTGTCTATTTAATTACTTATAAATCCTTAAATTATAATAAATGGAAATAAATTCCAATTATCCTAACTTAGAATAAATAAACAATTAATAAACACTGTGGTTTTAGCATCGATCAATTAATAAAACCTGGCGTTTCAAATAGCCACAACAATGCACAGTCAAACCAAACAAACATCCAGATACTTATCTTTTTACTGATTAAATCAACACTGCAGATTCTCAATTTAAGCACCTCAACTTTTATCTCATCTCAAATCAAATGCCTTAGCCTTTACTGATTAAACAAAACACTGCAAGTTCTTGATTCAAATGCCTCAATCCAAATCTCAGAGTACACTGAAAAGAACTGTAAAATTAATTCTTTCTGCACGCACAAACCCTAGTTCTTGATTAAATGTCAAAGAAACGTCCGCCTGATCAAAACCTGAGCCAACTCAACCAAACCCTAGCAATCTGCCTGAACTGCTTAAAAATCAATGAAAACCCTAATTTTGTCTGACTGATAAGAAAAGTCTGTTTGACTGATTCTTACGCCAATCTGAAAAATCAGGAAACGCCTGAGGCTATGATTTCTTGTGGAGAAATACGAGGGCAAATTTTGGGGTACAACACAGGTGTACACAATTATTTTTCATTCTTTTAACTTCTTCTTTTTTGTCCCTAATTTTTTCCCGAACCTTTTATTAATTTTTTTGCTTTCCAGGAAGCCCTTTTTTCCAAAGCCGTCGACTAAACTAGTCTATTTATGCAAAGTATTTTTTAACTATATGTGTGTTGACGGGGTGAGAGAAATCCTCTACATCCATAGTTGTGAGTGTCATAGTGAAGGTGTGAAAAGCACAAGAAAGGGGGGGGGGGGGGGGGGGGTGGGGGGGGGGGGGGGGGGTGGGGGGGGGGGGTGGGGGGGGGGGGGGGGGGTTGAATTGGGTTTTTAAAACAAAACAATTCTTTTAAAAATATTCCCCTTTTAAGTTAAAATGCTTTTTCCATCATTCTTGATAGTAACAATAAGTAAGAATAAGAAGTAAAGAACAATGTATGTTTATACTAGTTCACTTGCAAATTGTCAAGCTAGTCTAGTCCCCCCGCCAAGGTGATTTTGTCTCACTCAATCGAGGACTTAATTCATCATAAGCAAACTAATTACAATTTGCACAAGCTACCCGCAAGTGACTAACAACCACTAGACTCCTAAACCCTAGACTTCTTAAGGATTCAAACCTACCCGATCCCTCAAGAAATATCAACTAATAATGAACCTAATTATTACAATGCACAAGTGTTGTACCCCAAAATTTTCCCTCTCACGTCTCAAAGTAATCTCTCACAAGATCTCCTTTGGTTCAAGATTGCACAAGGGTTGATCAGCTCAAGACACCTCCTCTAGCACTGGTGACTGAAAATTAGGGTTTGAGTTTTCACAAGGACAAATGGACTTTTAATTCCTCATATGACTTTAATGGATCATTTTGGACCCTCAATATTGCTCATGTCAAGTTTCAAGTTTTGAATCACATTTTTGCTTAGTCAATTGATCAGATGACCTAAAAATCAGTTGTATTGGGGAAAAAGTCAACTGTGGTCAATTTACTGTCAAACATCATAATTTTTGGTCCATATCAACATTATGAACTCGTATATGTCATTTTATCAAGTTTGGATCACAATTCCTCAAGAAATTTGATCAGATCATCAAAAGGGAAAAATTGTCAAAATTAGAGTTTTGACTGAGAAGGTGCAATTTCTGATTATTGACCTAGCAAATTATTGGTTGATTTAATTTATGATATCAAGGATTCAAATGATTCATTTTGACCGAATGACATGGCTCAAAACATTCCTCAAGATCAATTGGTTGACAGATGAATTTCAGTCAACTGATGAAAAGTCAACTGTATACTGAAAAGTCAAACTTTGACTTTTTGGTCAAAATCAAGTATCAAAGATCACAATTCATCAAGACATGTAAAAATATGAAACTTTTTCATCAAGAAATCAAAAATTCAAGATTTCATTTTGAAAAGTCAAAAATTCATATTTTTTCATAACTTTGAGTCAAATTTTCACCATGATGCAAGATGATTCAAAGGAAACTTCCAACATGAAAGTTTTATATATCAATGAGATCTAAAACATTGTAGAACACAATTTCTTCTATAAATTCATGGATTTCAAGTTATGATTTTGAGAAGACATGTTCATGAAACTTGAAAACTTAGTGAAATTTTGCCCTAGTTTAGGCAGGATTTTGACCTAACTTCATGGATATTTTTCACATATTTCAAAGAAGTATTTTCAAAAATGTACAACATAGAGGTTGTAGACTATGTTACAAGATTTTCAAAATGTCCAATAACTCATTGAGATCATACTTGAGCAATGAGAATAGAAGGCATGAAGTTAGGGTTTTCAAACTTGAATTACAAGTCATTTCTTGATGAACACATGAACCAAATTCATGCTAGGCTGCATAATATTTGCTTTTCTGGCCTAAAACTTGTTTGTCACTTCATAATTAATGTTTTTCACAACTGCTATAAGCTTTAATCCAAGTATTCAATGCATTGCCCATGCTTAATACCATTTTAGGAAGAAAGGCGACATTGCCATTTTGGAAAAGTGGCTTTATGCACAAAGTCCACTCTTCTTGAGCCTCTAACTTATTGTTCTGAACACACACAACATGTATGCTCAAAATTAACATGTTTAAATCTTGTAACCACTCTAGATAGCTTTGTACTTTTGATTTGGAACCACATTTCTCAAGCTTTCTTCAAAATCAAGCAAAAAAACCACAAAATGTGATTTTGAATTCTAATCAAAGACAAGTCTCCAAACCTATTGCTTATAAATAGAGTCACTATTTGTGAGCTAACACACGAATATTACACCCTAAAACACTCCCAAACTCTCTAGAGCCATAAATTGCCTCAAAACACCATTGTTGTGCACGTTCTAACTTTACATATTAAACTTCCATTTACCTCGTGCATTTCTTGGCCTTTCACTTCCAAAAGCTCCTATATATCAAATACAACTCATCCTCGTCCTTATTCTAGAACTGTAACACCATTTACCATAACCTCCATAACCAAAAAATAGAATCTGCAACTTGACTTCTCCAGGCCATTTTAGCCACTCTCAACTCAAGCTAAGCATTGCATTAGCTTCCTAGAGACTCAAGGAAGTTAACCTGATCATCACAACAACTTGAATCAAGTTCAAAATCATTTCACGATTTCCAATTTTGAGGTATATTCTTTGAACTTCTATCTTCTCATTTAGGCATTGTTAGGCTTGCATTTGTGAAGATAAAATGAAGACTTCATTGCCCTGAAACTGTACATGTTCATAGATTTCATTTATATTGCTTGAGTAGTGAGAATTTAGAGTTTGAACTTTCTGAAATATTTAGGTCAGAATTTGGTACTTTTATAAATTCTCATTCATCTTTGATTTAAAGCTTATGATATTTATATGGTTGAATTCGCATGGAAAAATGGAGCAACTTTCATGTTTGCATCTTTCACTTTTGTTGAGAAATGGTGAAGTTACAGGATCCATGGCTGGAGGTTGAAGATGAAGTTGTATTAAGGGCATAATTTTTGTTACATATTTATTGTTTTATTTATATCAACGGATGTATAGCCACCCCAGTGGTAAAACGTGCGCCTGTTAACCTTTGGGACCTGGGTTCGAGCTTCAGTAGTACCCTTTTGCTCTTTTTATTTTTACATTTTTCTTCCATTTTTTGTTTGAAACAGGCGTTGGGCCTCCAAACAGATGGGCCTTCCATTTTTGCTTTTGCTAACCCCTGTTTACTTTTGCACACATGACCCGTTTATTTTCTTTTATAATTTTATTTTTTTATTTTATTTTATTTCAGTTTCTTTTATTATTTTTATTACTATTATTATTATCATTATTATTATTTATTATTAATTAAAAAATAAATATATTTTTTATTTTATTATTTACACTTATAAATTTTATTTTCTTTATAAAACAAAAGATAAAAAAACATTTTCTTAAAGAAATTAATTTCTTTTTCTTAAATAAATATTTAGACTTAAGTTTAATTATTATTGTTTATATTTTTTATTTAAAATTAATTTAGAACTTAGATTTCTTTTAATTAATTAATTTTCACATTATTATTATTAATTTAAAACATTTTCATAAAAAACCCTAAAAATCATTTTTTACTTAATTCCTTTCTTAATTAGTTTAAATTTAATCTTGTTTATTTTTACCTAATCATTTTCTTAATTAGGTCAAGACCAAACCCTTTCATATGAAACCAAACAAAAATCATTTATTTGTCCATTTATATTCTTGCATTTTATTTTCAATTCTTGTACAATATTCAATATAGTTGTAATAGATAGTTAGGTTTAATTTTCTTGCAATCCCCATTTGTAAATTTATATACCCCCTCCCCTAATGATGTAATAGCTTAGTAATTTTTACTTTCCTCAATTTATCACTTTATATAAATGCTAGTAAATTAGGGTTTGCATGAAAAGATAAAATGAACAAGTTAGGAAACCCTAATCCAAGATAACAATGCATGTAAATCAAGAACACTTGCACACTTGCACCCTTAGGGTAATTCCACTTGGTTGCCTTACAAAAATGGTCATGTTATGCATGTGGGATATCTTATAAAAAGCAATAAAAAATACAAGATCATAGTCCCTCATTGAAACTATCAATGTTGCCTTTCAAAATGATCTTAGTCCCTCAAAGAGAAGTGCTAAGATATCACACAACATTGCTATCATGGCTATACGATGACCCACGCCCGTCCCTTTACATCCAAAGATAAGGCTTCTTATTAATCAATGGTAATATAGAAATATCAAAGGAAAGGAAGAAATGAAGTAAGACTTTTGAGTAGGTAGATCGTTCCTAGTTTCTTGCTCATTTTCAAATTAAACATCCTTGCTAATTTTCAAAACAAACACCAACACTTTCAAAAATACTTTCAAAAACACTTTCAAAATAATTTCAAAACCTTTTCCAAACATGAAATATTTTCAAAAGCTCAACACTTTGTATACGTTCTTACGAACGAGAACTATTACAAAGTTTGCCTAAACGAAGGCACCTTTTCAAAAGACTTTCAAAAAAACCACACAAAGCATATTTTTTCAAACAAAAGTAAGTGATCTAGCAAGAAACTAAGAGCCCATAGATAACTATGGATGAAAAGGGTGTTAACACCTTCCCTTTTCATAATCTACCCCCGAACTCAAGAAATAATCTCAAAGGTCTTTCCTGTTCTTTTCATCCTTTCCTTATTGGATAAAAGAAAATTCGGTGGCGACTCTTGCTAACCACAATATTTGCGATAAAACGCAAAACACCCAAGTCAGTTCTCCCACCGTATCACAGAACTGACGACTCTGTTGGGGAATCTCTTAAAATTGGGGTTACCTTAGGGCTAGACCACCTTTACTTTCTTTCATTGTTTGATTTGTTTGCTTTACATTTTGGTTCCTTGTTTGGGTTTGTTCTAACCCTCTACCCGGATTTGGGATACCTTATAGTTAAGTAGCAATACATTGTGGAAACTGTGCGGGGTATACCGACATGGTCTAAGCAATAACTACGTTAGTGTGACACATTTGTTGGTACCGGTAGCCCTTGAGTAGTCAAGGAGAATACGGGGCCGCTGTGTGATGTCATGAAGCACCAACTGACTTTTAGAACCTTTACTTGACCAACTTGGCCATTAGGACATAGTGAGATAACCGTCTTTGGTGCAGTCCGAAGTTGGTTGATACTCGATACTACACTCATTGAGATTTGACTTTTCAGGATATTTCGATCGCCGTGAAAGAGGCTTGCGCTGAAATAATGCCCGAGAAGACAAATCAGTGATATTGAGATCCCTTAGAACCCGATTACTATTTCTAGGACAGGTTTGAGCCAACTAAACTTCAAGAGGGTACTTACCTATGAGACTCCATGAAAGCCTAAACCTAAGGACTTGTTTGTCTTGTGTGTATATGCTTACTTGTACATAACATCATAAACATCATAACATCATACTCATTCTCACTAACCATTTCAAGGATTTTTGGGATTTATCTTTGTACTATTTTGTAGGATATGGCTTCTATCTGCAGGAATACTATTTAAGTCAATCTCGTAAGAATTCCTCCTCAACTCAAAGAGTTAGCATCAAGGGTTCCTGAGAATTCTCCATTCACCAAAAGACATGGTCGCCTCCTAAGCTTGGTTACCTCCAATACTAATGAAGATATGATGAAGGTGCTTTTCCAATTCTTTGATCCTCTACACCATTGCTTCACTTTTCCTGATTATCAACTTGTGCCTACTCTAGAAGAATTCTCACAACCATTTAGGACTCCCAGTATCAATCAACTACCCTTCAACGGTACATAAAGAGATCCAAAACCTGAAGAGATTGCCCAAGCACTACACTTGCAACAATCTAATATCACAACTAATTGGGAAACAAAAGGTTTATTAGCCAAGTTCTTGTTCTAGAAAGCTCAATATTGTTGGAACTCTTTGAACTTAGAAGATTTTGAAGAAATCTTGGCCCTTCTCATTTATGGGATAATTTTGTTTCCAAACCCTAACCAACTCATAGATATAAATGCTCTTAAAATTTTCATGTCTCGCAATCCAGTGCCTACTTGGTTGGGAGATATCCTTCATTCTTTTCATTCTTGCACTATGAGAAAGAGAGGGATCCTCATGTGTTGCACTCCTCTCTTGGTAAGATGGTTTATTTTGCATCTTCCCCGATCTGTGTTGAAGAACGAGAAAGGTCCAAGATGGTCCCATAGGTTGATGATGCTCAGACATTCAGATATTCATTGGTGTTCTCGATCCTTGGAGAATGTTACTATCATTGACCGTTGTGGTGAATTCCCTAATGTCCCTTTACTTGGAATTAGAGGAGGTATCACTTACAACCCCTGTTTGGCTTTACAATAGTTTGGTTACGCCCGAAGGGATAGCCCACATGAGATGCTCATCCAAGGAGTGGTATTCGACTATGAAAGCAACGATCAAAGCTACCGTCAGAGGTTTATCCGAGCTTAGAGGATGGTAAGCAAAGTGGACAGTAAGACGCTGGGACACAAGAATTCCATTCCCCTCGAGCCTTACCTTAAATGGGTACGAGCTCATGCTCAGAAACTTGTGATGCCTTATCCCTCCATCTTACCAGTTATCATGGAGCCTATGGTTGATGGAGATATCCCGTACACTGTCCTCCATCCTGACATGCCTACTTCTCTTAAAGACTTGCAAAAAGGTTGGATTCAGTTAAAGGAAGAACGAGATGATTTCGAAGCTCAATTCTATACTAGTTAGAAGAGGGTCTTGGAGCTTACAAAGCAGCCACAAGAAGAGCAAAGTGTGAACGCCTACCTTGCATCGAAGAGGATGCGTTCAATCTTTTTATCTTAGAAAGTTATTTTGTAAGCCCAAGAGGCATGTTATAATATTTTGAATTAATTAATGAAAATTGACGTTTGTTCATTTCTTTTGTCTATACAAATTTAAATTTCATAAATCCTTGAAATCATTTGCATATACATTTTCCATGCATCATAACATGACAGGTTTTCACACAACAAATTTCCTTATCTTTCTGCTGTTTATTTCAGCAAGATGGATCTAGAGAAAATTGTGAAGGATCTTCAGGCACAAAACTCTCAATTCTAAGAGACTCTACTGGCCCTAGCCATGGGGAAGCAAGATATGATGGCATTGTTGGTAGTTAAGAAGAAACCTAAGAAGAGAGCCCTGGTCAACATGGGGAGAAGGTTCAAAGAGCAAGTCCATTAGATCCTGGTAGTGGAAGACTCATCTGAAGAAGACGAGAATTAGATTGGTGAAGTTAGGAGTACCCAAGCTAACTGTGTTAATGATCAAGCGCCTGATGATGATTATTTTGATGAGCAGTATCCACCTACCGATGACAAGTACAAGCAGTTATAAGATAGATTGAAGGTCGTCGAGATCCAAGTCATCCCCGGTTTAGATTTTGATGATTTGGGTTTGATCTCTGGGTTTGTCATTCCCCATAAATTCAAAATACCAGTCTTTGCAAAGTGCGATGGAGTTTCTTGTCCAAAACTTCACCTGAAATCTTATGTGCACAAGATACAGCCGTACACAGCTGATAAGAAACTTTGGGTTCACTTTTTTCAAGAGAGCTTGAACGGAACGCTGCTAGAATGGTTCTACCAGTTGGATGGTTCCCACATCAATGCTTGGGAAGACTTAGTTAACGACTTCTACCATCAGTACCAGTATAACACCGACTTGGCACCAACAAGAGCTCAGTTGCAAGATATGACCATGTGAAAGAACGAAGGATTCAAGGAATACACACAAAAGTGGAGAGACCTCGGTAGTAGGGTACAACCACCTTTGACTGATAGAGAGAACATTGACATGTTTATTGGCACTTTATCCAGTCTATTCTTTAACTTTTTGGTTGGTTGTTCCTCTTTCGGATTCACCGAGCTAATCTTAACCGATGAAAGAGTTTAAAGAGGCATCAAAAGTGGGAAGATTTCCATGGCATCTACCTCCACCTCAAATCCTGTAAAGAAACCTTTTGCTGCAAAGAAGGAAATCAATGTTGTGTACGGGGCAAGGGCTTGTATCAAGAAGAATGATCATCCATCTGTTAATGATGTCTGAATCTCCAATCCAACTCCAACTCAAAGACCATCTGCTAATCACGAACAGTTTGGAAATCTGAGAAGACAATTTACGAGGTTAGGCATGCCATTATCTCAATCCTTACAACACTTTCTCAAGGCTAATTTGGTGACATTGCGCGATCCTCCTTCCAACCCCGATACTTCCTAACCAAAGTATAATCCGAATGCTAAATGTGCTTACCACTCAAGTACCCCAGGCATGAGACTTACCAATGCTGGGCCTTGAAAAATAAAATTCAGAATTTGATCGATAACAAGACTGTTGAATTTGATCCTCCTCCAACTTCGAATATAATTATCGCGCCTATGCCAAAACATGGCAAGTATGAAAATGAAGTTAATGTTATAGGTGATTCTGATGAAGAAGCTGCATTTGAAGATTGGGTGTATCCTACAACAACGGAGTTGAAGAATTGGCATGCAAAGGACTTCGTGCCCATCTCCTTCATTGAGGAGTAATCTACTTGTTTATTGCTTCTTTCAATTCAAGAACATTTTGTTTGTAATATTTCAACAATGAATTTTAAGCCATGTTCCTGGCCCGGGGCAGTTTGGTCCATTTGTCAAGGGTTTTATTTATGTTCATCTAATCATATGATCATTCAATATAAATCATGAGACTCTTTTGCATTCAAATCTTTGTGTTAATTGTCATTCTTTTCCTTCAAATACATTTTTCAAAATAGCCATGTATCTTACATGCACACACACACACACACACACTCTTGCAGGTCCTCGTCCACTCTGGATCTTATTTCCAATGACTCTACTATTGCCGACTATGACTTCGAATGTCCAATTAACCAAGCCGAAGACGAAGGAGATGAAGATTATGATATACTGGGAGAACTAGCCAGACTTCTATTACAAGAGGAAAAAGCTATTCAGCCACACGAAGAGTCAGTTGAAGTCATCAATCTGGGTACCGAGACAGACAAGAAAGAGGTTAAGATTGGTGCTAACCTGGAAAGCAATGTCAAGAGCAGGTTGGTTCAGATGTTTCATGATTATGTGGAAGTGTTTGCTTGGTCGTATGAAGATATTCTAGGGTTGGATACCAACATCGTAGTTCATCGTCTGCCGACAAAAGAAGATTGTCTTCTTGTCAAACAAAAATTTTGTCGCATGAGGCCTGACATGTCTGAAAAGATAAAAGCTGAAGTGATGAAACAATTTGATGCATGATTACTAGCTGGGACATCTTATCCATAATGGGTTGCAAATATGGTTCCAGTAGCGAAGAAAGACGGAAAAGTTTGCATGTGCGTAGACTATAGGGATCTGAATAGGGCAAACCCCAAGGATGACTTCCCTCTACCACACATTGACGTCTTGGTCGATAATACTGCTCAGCATAAAGTCTTCTCTTTCATGGACGGTTTCTCCAACTATAATCAGATAAGGATGGCTCCCGGAGACATGGAGAAGACAACTTTTGTTACGCAATGGGGCACCTTTTTCTACAAGGTTATGCTGTTCGGATTGAAGAATACAGGGGCAACATATCAAAGGGCCATGGTAGCTTTGTTTCATGATATGATCCATCATGAAATAAAGGTATATGTGATTGATATGATTGCAATATCACAAACTGAAGAGGAACATCTCGATCACATGTATAAGCTATTCGAGAGGCTGAAAAAGTACAAGTTAAGGTTGAACCCTAACAAGTGCACATTTGTAGTACGATCTGGAAAGCTTCTAGGTTTTGTTGTCAGCAATAAAGGCATTGATGTTGATCCCGCCAAGGTAAAGGCCATCTAATAAATTCCAGTCCCTCACTCTGAAAAGGAAGTTAGAGGATTCTTGGGTCGTCTCAATTACATCGCCCGCTTCATATCTCACTTGACTCCTACTTGTGAGCCAATCTTCAAACTCTTAAAGAGAGATCAGGTAGTCAGATGGAATGATGAATGCCATGCTGCCTTCGAAAAAATCAAAGAATATCTGCAAGAACCTCCTATTCTCATGCCTCCAGTTGAAGGAAGACCCTTGATCATGTACTTGACAGTACTAGAGAACTCTATGGGGTGTGTTTTGGGCCAATATGACGAGTCTTGCCGAAAAGAGAATGCTATTTATTACCTGAGGAAAAAGTTTACCAACTGTGAAACTAGATATTCACTGCTCGAGAAAACTTACTGCACTCTGGCATGGGCTACTCTCCGGCTAAGATAGTATATGTTGACCTATACCACTCTGTTGATTTCTAAGACGGACCCAATCAAGTACATCTTCGAGAAACCCGCCCCTTCCGGACGGATAGCAAGATGGCAAATGATCTTGACTGAGTACGACATTCAATACACAACACAAAAGTCCATCAAAGGAAGCGTAGTAGCAGATCATTTGGCCCATCAAGCTGTTGATGATTATCAATTTATGAACTTTGACTTCCCGGGTGAGAACATCATGCTGGTGACCGACTGTGCGAAACCTGGACCGTATGACGGACATGAACAAGGATCCCGATGGACTATGGTCTTTGATGGGGGCTTCCAACGCCTTGGGAAATGGAATTGGTGATGTAATAATCTCCTTTGAAGGTTGCCACACTCCTTTCACTGCGAGATTATGCTTCAATTGCACGAACAACATGGCTGAATACGAAGCGTGCATTTTGGGTCTGAAAGCTGCCATTGATTTGAGGATCAAACGTTTGAACGTATTTGGGGATTCTGCTCTAGTGATCAGCCAAGTAAAAGGATATTGGGACACTAAACATCCTAATCTCATACCTTAAAAGGAACTTCTACTATCCCTGATTCCCTACTTCGAAGAAATCACCTTTGAACACTTCCCTAGGGAAGAAAATCAGTTGGCTGACGCCTTGGAAACCATGTCTTCAATGGTCAAGGTCAAATGGGACAACGAAGCCCCTAGGCTTACCATTGAAAGATTCGACGAACCTACACATTGTTGTGAGCTTGACACTGACACGGAAAAGCCATGGTACCATGAGGTGATGAGATACCTTGAGGCACAAGAGTATCCCGAGGGAACATCCATTAATGACAGAAAGTTCTTACGAAGATTTTCAGCTAAATTCTTCCTAAGCAACAGAATATTGTAGAAGCGCAACCATGATTCTACTCTCCTCTGATGTGTAGATAACAAGGAGGCAGAGGAAATTATAGAAGACATGCATGATGGTCTATTTGTCACTCACTCAAACGGACATACGGTGGCCAAGAAAATCCTAAGAGCTGGCTACTATTGGTCAACAATGGAGACTGATTGCCATCAACATTCAAGAACTTGTCACAAATGCCAAATCTATGCTGACAAGGTCCATGTTCCTCCTATCCCTTTGAACTTCATGGTCGCTCCGTGTCCATTTGCAATGTGGGGCATTGACATGATTGGATAAATCAAGACCACCGCTTCCAATGGACATCGCTACATTCTGGTCGCTATTGATTATTTTACCAAATGGGTTGAAGCCGCCTCGTTTTCCTCAGTCACAAAGAATGTGGTAGCCAAATTCATCAAACATAACCTCATATGCCGCTATGGTATCCCCAAAAGGATCATCACCGACAATGGGACTAACATCAACAATGCTATGATTATTGAGCTTTGCACTCAGTTCAAGATCAAGCATCGCAATTCTTCTCCATATAGACCTAAAATGAATGGCGCAGTCGAAGCGGCCAACAAAAACATTAAGAAGATTATGCAGAAGATGGTAGTGACCTATAAGGATTTGTAAGAGATGTTACCGTTTTCACTACATGGCTACCATACTTCAGCTAGAACATCAACTGGGGCAACTCCCTTTTCCTTAGTCTATGGCATGGAAGCTGTTTTTCCAGTAGAAGTTCATATTCCCTCACTAAGGATTATGAATGAAGAAGGCTTAGGCGAAGACGAGTGAATTCATACAAGACTGGATCAGTTGAACTTGATCGACGAGAAGCGACTGGCTTTTGTTTGTCATGGTCAGACGTACCAAAAACAGATGATCAAGGCTTTCAATAAAAAGATCAAGCCTCGTGTATAACAAGCTGGTGACTTGGTGATAAAGAGCATCATTCTTCCATAAGGCGACCCTAGGGGAAAATGGACTCCTACCTACGAAGGGCCATTTGTTTTCAAGATAGTTTTCTCTGGTGGTGCCATGATGCTGACTACCATGGATGGTGAAGACTTGCCACATCCTATAAACAGAGACATAGTTAAAAAAATACTATGCATAAAGGACCCGTTAGGTTGACACACCTAGGAAAAATAAGGGCATCCCGGTAAACCAAAAGGTTTGGGCAAAAGTTAGGGATATATGCAAAATATTGTACACCCGGCAAGTTGAAAACCCGAAAGGGCGACTTGGGAAAAAATGGGTATCCTGGTGGGCTGAAAACCCAAAAGGGCGGTCCAGGAAAAAAATTAAGGATTGAAAGTGTATGACTATGTCCCGTGGAATCACCACAGTCAACTTTATCACCAAGGTCCCAGTTCAAACGGTCCAAGATCAATCCAATCAACTTCTATCAATGGCAAAGGGCATTTGAAGACATTGGGGAAAGAGTAGAGTTGGAATGCAATAAGATCATTTCAGATGGCTATTATTTTTGTTTTCAATTTTGTTTTCCTTTCGACGATTTTCTCTTACTAGGATCTCCGTCTCTTTGTACAAAAAACGCCTATTCATGGGAAACATATCAATACAAGTATACTTTGAAGTGCAAATTTTCTGTTTTTGTTTTGAATGCAAACTTGTCCAATGACTAAAATTGAACGAACATATGCATATGAACATAATTAAAACTATTTGGCACATGTGTCCTGCTAAGCATCAACCAACATCTCTTTAATGTATATGGAATATCCCCACAGAGTTATTTCATTAACATTATCCCCACAAGACAATTACAATAAACCTATCTCCAACCAGAGTCTCAATCTCTTGGCAGCTTTCTCTCCCAGCTAAGTTGATCCTACAAATAGAAGCCTTGTGGATCTCTTCCTCAAAGAACTCACTTCATCAGCAATTCATCAAATTTTCATCAACATGGTTTATTTCCCCGACAAGGTTTATTTCCCCAACAAACAACGACTAGCATAACTCCCCAGCCAAGTTCAAATTCCCCTGGCATAGTCTATCTTCCCCAGCTGAGCCTGTCTTCCCAAGCTGAGTATATCCTCCCCAAGCTGAGTATATCCCACCAAGATGAGTCTATCTTCCCCAGCTGAGCTTATCCTCTCGAGCTTGAGTTTGTCTTTCAGACTATTGCAAATCATAGGGCCACAACCCATAATCCCCAGTAAAGTCATCAATAAAACCTTTACTATCTCCAAAAGATACTATGAAGCCTGGACTCGACCAAATGATAGTACGACTTTTAAGCTACTATGAAGCCTGGACCCGACCAAATAATAGTCAACTTCTCAAATACTATGAAACCTAGACCCGACTAGATAATAGTTTAACACTTGAAAGATATAGAAGCACCTGGACTCAACCAGACCAAGGTTTAACTTCTTTTCCCCAGTAGAGTTTGCCTTTACCCAAATAAGTTACTGTAAAGCCTGGATCCGACCAGATGTCAGTTTTCAACTTTGTCATCTCAAGAAAGTTATTGTGAAGCCTGGATCCGACCAGATAGCAATTCCCCTCAGAAGTTTGTTGTGAAGCCTGGAGTCCGACCAGACAACAAATAAGTTCCCCAAGCGAGTTACTATGAAGCCTGGATCCGACCAGATATCAGTTCAACTCTATCTTTTCAAACAAGTTTATTGTGCAGCCTGGACCCGACTAGATAGAAATTAACTTCACCCACCTCAAAACCTGTAAAGCCTGGATTCGACCAGATATCAGTTTAAATTCGTCTATTCAAGCAAGCTATTATGAAGCCTGGAGTCCGACCAGATAACAGCTAGCTACAACCCCCACCAAGACAATATGGAGCTTGCACCCGACCAGATAATATTATAACTTCTCAAAAACTATGAAGCCTGGGCCCGACCAGATAGTAGTTACCACTTCAAGTTACAATGAAGCATGGACCCAACCAAATATAATTTCAACTTCGTCCTTTCTAGAAAGTTACTATAAATCCTGGAATCCGACCAGATAACAGTTAACTTCCTTATGCCCAGCAAGTTGTTGTGAAGCCTGGATTCGATCAGATAACAATTCAATTTCAAGAAGTTTTCTGTAAAGCGTGGAATTCGACCAGATAACAGTTAATTTATTCTTCCCCAGTAAGTTACCGTGAAGCCTGGATCTAACCAGATAGCAGTTGACTTCCTCATCCTCAGCAAGTTATGAAGCCTGGACCCGACCAGATAACAGTTGACATACAAGAGATATCCCCTAGCGGAAGCATTCTGCCTACAAAGTTTGAAGATATGTATACTCTTCATCTCCAACAGCAATCCGGGATTCAAAATTCCTCAGCAACAATCAGGGATTTTTTTCCCCGGACAAATATGCATCCCACATTCATACATCATGGCATATACATACAAAATGCATTTAGCATGATCTCATTCATCTTGTGAACATCATGCATACATCTGCATTTAAGTAACCTCTTTTTCCCACAGGTAGAACATCAACTTTTAGTCTAAATCAACCAAATATTTGGATGCTGATACTTCTTCCAGTGTTTACCAACATTCCTCCAAATGGCATCTATAAGCCCATTCACAATACATCTTCGAGTGCAAATTTCTAGGCACTCTAGTGTTCAATCATCTCCCCCTTCAAGTTACGATTGGAGGATCCGCCAATCTAACTCTTCAGGTTTAAGAAGATTGAACATGGGCAATTGTTGTACCCCAAAATTTTCCCTCTCACTTCTCAAAGTAATCTCTTAAGAGATCTCCTTTGGTTCAAGATTGCACAAGGGTTGATCAGCTCAAGACACCTCCATAACACTAATGACTGAAAATTAGGGTTTGAGTTTGCACAAGGACAAAGGGACTTTTAATTCCTCATATGACTTTCATGGATCATTTTGGACCCTCAAGATTGCTCATGTCAAGTTTCAAGTCTTGGATCACATTTTTGCTCAGTCAATTGATCAGATGACCTAAAAATTAGCTGTATTGGGGAAAAAGTCAATTGTGGTTAATTTACAGTAAAACTTCATAATTTTTGGTCCTTATAAACATTATTAACTCATATATGTAATTTGATCAAGTTTGGATCACAATTCCTCAAGAAATTTGATCAGATCATCAAAAGGGCAAAATGGTCAAAATTAGGGTTTTGATTGAGAAGGTGCAATTTCTGATTTTTGACCTAGAAAATGATTGATTTATTTGAGTTATGATCTCAAGGATTCAAATGCTTCATTTTGACCTAATGACATGGCTCAAAACATTCCTTAAGATCAATTGGTTGACAGATGAATTTCAGTCAATTGATGAAAAGTTAACTGTACATTGAAAAGTCAAACTTTGACTTTTTGGTCAAAATCAAGTATCAAAGATCACAATTCATCAAGACATGTCAAAATATGAAACTTGTTCATCAAGAAATAATAAAGTCAATATTTCATTTTGAAAAGTCAAAATTTCTAAACTTAGAAATTTTTCGAAGTGTTGGAAAATTCATATTTTTTCATAACTTTGAGCCAAATTTTCACCATGATGCAAGATGATTCAAAGGAAACTTACAACATGAAAGTTTTATATCTCAATGAGATCTAAAACATTGTAGAACACAACTTCTTCTAGAAATTCATGGATTTCAAGTTATGATTTTGAGAAGACATGTTCATGAAACTTGGAAACTTAGTGAAATTTTGCCCTAGTTTAGGCAGGATTTTGACCTAACTTCATGGCAATTTTTCACATATTTCAAAGATGAATTTTCAAAAAGTCCAACATAGAGATTGTAGAAGATGTTACAAGCTTTCCAAAATTTCCAAGAACTCATTGAGATCATACTTGAGCAAGGAGAATCGAAGGCAAGAAGTTAGGGTTTTCAAACTTGAATTACAAGTCATTTCTTGATGAACACATGAACCAAATCAATGCTAGGATGCATAATCTTTGCTTTTCAGGCCTCAAACTTGTTTGTCACTCCATAATTAATGTTTTGCATAACTGATAGAAGCTTTAATCCAAGCATTTAATGCATTGCCCATGCTTAATACCATTTTAGGAAGGAAGGCAACATTGCCATTTTGGAAAAGTGGATTTATGCATAAAGTCCACTCTTTTTGAGCCTCTAACTTGTTGTTCTGAACACACACAACATGTATGCTCAGAAGCAACATGTTTAGAGCTTGTAACCATTCTAGATAGCTTCGTACTTGTGCATTGTAACCACATTTCTTCAAAATCAAGCAAAAAAGCCACTATTTGTGAGATAACACACGAGCATTAACACCCTAAAACACTCCCAAACTCCCTCTAGCCATAAATTTCCTCAAAATACCATTGTTGTGCAAGTTCTGACTTTACATATCAAACTTCCATTTACCTCGTGCATTTCTTGGCCTTTAACTTCTAAAAGCTCCTATATATCAAATACAACTCATCCTCATCCTTATTCCAGAACTGTAACACCATTTACCATAACCTCCATAACCAAAAAACAGAATCTGCAACTTGACTTCTCCAGGCCATTTTAGCCACTCTCAACTCAAGCTAAGCATTGCATTAGCTTCCTAGAGGCTCAAGGAAGCTAACCTGATCATCACAACAACTTGAATCAAGCTCAAACTCACGATTTCCAGTTTTGAGGTATATTCTTTGAACTTCTATCTTCTCATTTAGGCATTGTTAAGCTTGCATTTGTGAAGATAAAATGAAGACTTCATTGCCCTGAAATTGTACATGTCCATATATTTCATTTTTATTGCTTGAGTAGTGAGAATTTTGAGTTTGAACTTTCTGAAATATTTAGGTCAGAATTTGGTACTTTTATAAATTCTCATTCATCTTTGATTTATAGCTTATGATATTTATATGGTTGGATTCGCATGGAAAAATGGATCAACTTTCATGTTTGCATCTTTCACTTTTGTTGAGAAATGGTGAAGTTACAGGATCCATCGCTGGAGGTTGAAGATGAAGTTGTATTAAGGGCATAATTTATGTTACATATTTATTGTTTTGTTTATATCAACGGATGTATATCCACCCCAATGGTAAAGTGCGCGCCTGTTAACCTTTGTGACCTAGGTTCGAGCCCCAGTGGTACCCTTTTTCTCTTTTTTTCATATTTTTTCTTCAATTTTTTGTTTGAAACATGCGTTGGGCCTCCAAACAGACGGGCCTTCCATTTTTGATTTTGCTAACCCCTGTTTACTTTTGCAAACCTGACCCATTTATTTTATTTTATAATTTTATTTATTTTATTTCAGTTTATTTTATTATTTTTATTATTATTATTATTTTCATTATTATTATTTATTATTAAAAAAAAATATAAAAAATATTTTTTATTTTATTATTTACACTTATATATTTTATTTTCTTTATAAAACAAAAGATAAAAAAACATTTTCTTAAACAAATTAATTTCTTTTTCTTAAATAAATATTTAGACTTAAGTTTAATTATTATTATTTTTCTTTTTTATATAAAATTAACTTAGAACTTAGATTTCTTTTAATTAATTAATTTTCACATTATTATTATTAATTTAAAACATTTTCATAAAAAAACCCTAAAAATCATTTTTTTACTTAATTCCTTTCTTAATTAGTTTAAATTTAATCTTGTTTATTTTTAACTTATCATTTTCTTAATTAGGTCAAGACCAAACCCTTTCATAAGTATCCAAACAAAATCATTTCTTTGTCCATTTATATTCTTGCATTTTATTTTCAATTCTTGTACAATATTCAATATGGTTGTAATAGATAATTAGATTTAATTTTCTTACATTCCTCATTTGTAAATTTGTATACCCCTACCCTAATGATGTAATAGCTTAGTAATCTTTACTTTCTGCAATTTATCGCTTTATATAAATTCTAGTAAATTAGGGTTTGTATGGAAAGATAAAATCAACAAGTTAGTAAACCCTAATCCAAGATAATAATGCATGTAAATCAAACACACTTGCACACTTGCACCCTCATGGTAATTCCACTTGGTTGCCTTACAAAAATGGCCATGTTATGCATGTGGGATATCTTAGAAAAATCAATCAAAAATACAAGATCATAGTCCCTCGATGACGCTATCAATGTTGCCTTTCAAAATGATCTTAGTCCGTCAAATAGAAGTGCTAAGATATCACACAACATTGATATCATGGCTATATGATGACCCACACCCGTCCCTTTACATCCAAAGATAAGGCTTCTTATCAATCAATGGTAAGATAGCAATATCAAAGGAAAGGAAGAAATGAACTAAGACTTTTGAGTAGGTAGATTGTTCCTAGTTGCTTGCTCATTTTCAAATCAAACATCCTTGCTAATTTTCAAAACAAACACCAACACTTTCAAAAATACTTTTTAAACACTTTCAAAACATTTTCCAAACATGATATATTTTCAAAAGCTCAACACTTTATATACGTTCTTACGAATGATAACTATTACAAAGTTTGCCTAAACGAAGGCGTCTTTTCAAAATACATTCAGAAAAACCACACAAAGCACATTGTTTCAAACAAAAGCAAGTGATCTAGCAAGCAACTAAGAGCCTATAGATAACTATGGATGAAAAGGGTGCTAATACCTTTCCTTTTCATAATCTACCCCCCGAACTCAAGAAATAATCTCAAAGGTCTTTCCTGTTCTTTTCAGCCTTTCCTTATTGGATAAAAGAAAAGTCGGTGGCGACTCTTGCTAACCGCAACATTTGCGATAAGACACAAAACACCCAAGTCATTTCTCCCACTGTATCACAACAAGCTACCCACAAGTGACTAACAACTTCTAAAACTGGCAAGCTCTAGACTTCTTAAGGTTTAAGACCTACCTGGTCCCTTAAGGAATGTCAAACAATAGTTTGAATACCAGTTTTGTTTACAAGAATGTTGCTTCTAAAAAGTTGAGTATGTAAACTATTTTATGAACAATGACTTAAGAATGTGAAAGAAATGAACATCATTTACGCGTGAATATTTTGTTAGTTGAATACTTTCTTTCTTAGTCTTCAAGCCTTTATATATAGCCATTAGTATAATGTATCCGTTGAGGGATACTCTTGGAATTTCCAGAAACATTGGCAGCTTGAACAGTAATGTGGGGGACTAGATCGTGCGACAGGTATGTCCTTTCATGGTAGTGGAATGAAACGTTGATTGAACCATGTACTATTTTTACCATGCTAACGTTATCTTCTTTCCTTTTGCACTTCAGAGGCTTCTGCGAACTTGAGTTTAGAAGCGAGAACATAACATCAGGTCTTTAGAACTTCAAGTCTTTGGATTCTTCAGAACCGCGTCTTCAGAGTCTTCAAGTTTTCAAAGTCTTCAGAACCGCATCTTCAGAGTCTTCAGCACTTGGTCATGAGAACCTTTTCTTGGAACCTTGGGTCTTTAGAACTTCAATTCTTGAGAGTCTTTAGACCTTATGTCTTTTAGAGTCTTCAGCATTTGGTCTTCATAACCCTTATCTTTAGAACTTCATTAATAGAAACACAAGCTTTCAGCATCTGGACTTCAGTAGAAACTTTGTTTTCAGATCTTGTAAATTTGTTTCTTTGGAACATGTTATCTTTAGAAACTTGAGTCTTCAGCATCTGGACATAAGTAACAACTTCTGTCTTCAAATCTTTTGACTGGTTTCTTCAGACAAATATTAGAGTTTACACTTCAGAGCCTTCTGGAGTGTTTTTCCACTGCTCAACAGAACTTGTGTAGCATAGAAGCGGAATCAATTCTCTTCTAATGTATTGGCCACGCTATTCATCAGAAGTAGAATCTCTTTATTAAGTACTCAACAATAACAAACATTAGTATAACAAAAATTTTCATACAATCATACTCATTTGTTATCATCAAAACTCAGAGATAATATTGAAGAACCAAATCTTGTTCTTACACATAGATCCTCCCGAGAAGACTTTCTTCACAACACATGGTCCTTCATAATTAGGAGCCCATTTGCCTCTGGAATCTGTATTATTAGGAGGAAAGATCCTCTTCAGCACGGGGTCACCAACTTGGAAATTCAAAGGACGCACCTTCTTATCAAAAGCTTTCTTCATCCTCTTCTAGTATAACTGCCCATGACAAATAGCCGTTAGTCTCTTCTCGTTAATGAGATTCAACTGATCAAGTCTAATCTGAATCCATTCCACCTCATCCAGTTGTACATATGTCACGATCCTTAAAGAAGGAATCTCTACTTCCACGGGCAGGACTGCTTCAATGCCATATACCAGAGAGAATGAGGTTTCCCCATTCGAAGTGCACACCGAAGTGTGATACCCATGCAAAGTGAATAGAAACATCTCATGCCAATACTTATAGGTAACAACCATCTTCTGCACAATATTCTTAATATTCTTGTTTGCTGCCTCAACAACACCATTCGTCTTCAGACGATATGGAGAAGAATTATGATGCTTTATCTTGAAATCGTCACACAACTCTTTCATCATCTTATTATTGAGATTTAACCCATTTTCAGTAATGATCTTCTCGGGAATCCCATAACGACAAATAATATTCTACTTCATGAAACGGGTAACCACTTACTTGGTGACATTAGCATACGACACCGCTTGGACCCACTCGGTGAAGTAGTCAATAGCCACCAAAATAAAACAATGTCCATTGGATGCAGTTGGTTCAATATTTCCAATCATATCAATGCCCCACATTGCAAAGGGACAAGTATAAGTCAACACATTCAGCGGACTTGGAGGCACATGCATTTTGTCACCATGAATATGACATTTGTAACAAATTCTGGAATGATTGCAACAATAGTTTTCCATTTTAGACCAATAATAACTTGCTCTTAAGAGTTTCTTGGCCATGGTATTCCCACTAGAATATGTCCCGGAGGAGCCTTCATGAATTTCTTCTATGATCTTGTTTGCTTCGTGTCTATCCATGCATCTGAGAGAAACAGAGTCATAGTTCCTCTTGTACAAAACACCTCCGTTGAGGAAAACTTTGGCTTCATACTTCCGTAGAGTCTTCTTATCAGTGACAGAAGCATCCTCTGGATATTCTCGTGTTTCAAGATATCTTTGATATAATAAAACCAAGGTTTCTCATCAGTAGCCTCTTATTCTATTTCATAACAAAATGCTGGCTCATCCAACCTCAAAATGGTGATAGAGGGGGCTTCATTTTCCAGTCTAACTTTAAACATGAATGACAGAGTAGCCAAGGCATATGAAAAATTGTTCTCTTCTCTTGGGATATGATTAAAGTGACCTCATCAAAATACGGGGTCAACTTCATAATATGCTCATGATACATAATCAAATTCAGGTGACGAGTCTCCTAATCTCTGTTAATCTAACTGATTACAAGAGCATAATCCCTATATACTTCCAAGATCTTGATTCGCAAATCAATAGTAGCTTCTAAACCAAAGATGCAAGCTTCATACTTTGCCATATTGTTGATACAATCAAAGAAAATACTGGCAGTAAGAAGAGTATGGAAACCTTCAGGAGAAGTAAACACATCACCAACACCATTACCCAATGCATTGGAGGAACCATCAAACACCATTGTCCATCGTGATACTGGTTAGGGTCCTTCTTCTTGGCCGAGAATAATAGAATACCATATGTACATGATGTGCTCATATGGAAATTCAAACTTCATCGGTTGATAGTCGTCTTCCATAGGCTGGTGAGCAAGATGATCTACCATTATGCTACCCTTAATAGCCTTTTGGGTAGTATACCGGATATCATATTCAGTTAAAATCATCTTCCAACGGGCTACTCTTCCCGTGAGAGTTAGCCTTTCGAAAATGTACTTGATTGGATCCATATTGGATATCTAGAGAGTAGTGTGAGTTAACATATACTGTCTGACACGACTTGCTTCCCACACGAGTGCACAGGTAAATTTTTTGCTCAGGTATTAAATAACATGTTCTTTCCTACCTGTCTCGTCATGTTGACCGAGTACACAACCCATAGAATTTTCCGACACTGTAAGATACATTATCAAGGGCCTGCCTTCCACTGGAGGCGAGAGAATTGGAGGTTCCTGCAGACACTCATTTATTTTATCAAATGCTGCTTGGAAATTGTCATTCCACCTAGCCATTTGATCTTTTTTTAACAGCTTGAATATCGGCTCATAAGTGGCTGTAAGATGAGAGATAAATCTAGAAATGTAGTTCAATCTCCCAAGAAAACCACAAATCTCTTTTTTTGTTCTTGGCTCAGGCATTTCTTGAATTTCTTTTATTTTGTCAGGATCAACCTCAATACCTTTCTCGCTTACAATAAAGCCTAATAACTTCCCTAATATCACCCCGAAGGTGCACTTGTTAAGGTTCAGCCTCAGTCTGAATTTCCTCATTCTTTCAAATAATATCTACAAATAAACAAGATGTTCCTCTTCTGTCTGGGATTTGGAAATCATATCGCCAACATATATTTTAATCTCTTTATGGATCATGTCATGAAAGAGAGTGACCATTGCATGCTGATACGTTTCTGCTGCATTCTTCAAACCCAAGAGCATCACTTTATAACCAAATGTTCCCCTGGGTCTAATAAAAGTAGTCTTCTCCGTGTCTTTTGGTGCCATCTTAATCTGATTGTAGCCATAAAAATCGTCCATGAAGTAAAACACTTTAGCTTGAGTTGTATTTCAACCAGAATATCAATATAAGGGAGCGGAAAATAATCTTTAGGGCTTGCTCTGTTCAAGTTCCTATAATCCACACACATTCTTACTTTGCCATCTTTCTTAGGTCTGACACAATATTCGTAATACACGATGGATAAGAGATAACTTTCAAGAATCCTGTATCAAACTGTTTATGAACCTCCTCTTTGATCTTCTTAGACATCTCAGGATGAGTTCTTTGAAGCTTTTGTTTAACCGGAGGACACCCTTATCTGAGAGGCAGCTTGTGCACAACAATATATGTATCCAGCTCATGCATGTCTTCATATGACAAATCAAAGATATCAACATACTCACAAAGCATTTCAAATAATCTTCGCTTGTCATTGTCTTCTAATGCAGCCCCAATCTTGGCTTCTTTTCACACATCCTTGGTACCCAAGTTGATCACTTCTATAGTCTCTTGGTGCGACTGAATGAGCTTTTCTTCTTGCCTCAAGAATCTGGACTGCTCTTCTGGAAGTTCACAATTTTCCAGCTTCTTCATCAGCTTGATAGACTGGATGTTCAAAGTCATAATGAGCCATAGAAGAATCCTTTTCGACAAAATCTGGGATTAATGGGGGACAGTATCTACATGATTATGATTTTGTTTTTATTTTAGTTTAAGACTTAAAAAGAAAAATAAAAACACATTGCCAATTTTTTTAAAAATAAAAAGAAAGACAAAGAAAAATATTTGAATGCAAAAAGACTTCATTTATTGATGATAATTTTGAAAAGAAAAACAGTGTGGCCCTACAACATGATCACTACGTCTTGGGCAGAATATAGGATTTATTTGCTTGATAAAAATAAAATAAAATTACTCTTTATAGCGGGTGACTTCAATGACGTCTTCGGCAAACCTATTGGCAGGCTCTTGACCCGTAACAGTAGGACGAATCCACTTGTCCATTTCACAATCACTATCCATTTCCTCGCTCACATCATGAGCTTCCTCATGGATAATACCAACACTTTAGAATTTGATCGGAGGAGAAATACCTTGAAGCTTCGGAATGGTAATTGGTGCGCTTCGTCCAGCCACGAAGCCCAAACCCTTCTTATCTTTTTGCATAGGGAGATCCAACACTCTGCCCCATCCTTCAGGATGTCCAAATTTTACAACTGCCTGAGCTTGTCGATAAGATTCCATAGAGACTTCCGACTTCTTATCCTCTTGACGAGGAGTTCTGAAAACCTACACGGTTTCAAATTCTTGGCACAGAGTCTCATGTATCTCACTCTCATTTTCAATATAACGGAAGGTACTCAGGTGACTGAAAATATAGTCCTCTTCACCATAAATGATGACCATTTTCCATTAACCAGTAATTTCAACTTATGATGCAAAGTAGAAGTGACAGCACTAGCCCTATGGAAAACAACAATAAGAAGGATTGATGTCCATGATAAAGAAAGTCGTGTTGAAGATTTGGGGGCCTATATTGATAGGCAAATCAACTTCACCGAATACAGCTCTTTTCGACCCGTCAAACGCCTTAACCACCAAATCACTGGGCCTCAGCACAACCCCTTCATAGTCTAATTTCATGAGAGAAGACTACTAGTTGCTGTAAAGCGGCAAGAAAAAAGTAAAGTAATATTTTATCGGGTGATATATAGGTTATATCATATTGTGTCCATAGAGATTAGTGGGAGTGAAAAACTATCATTCAACAGTTTTAATCTTTCTAAATTTGGAAAAGGGTTTTGCACAAAAACTACAGGAAAACTAAATAAAGCAAATAAAGAAAGCGATAAACAATCATCAGCAGCCTAAGAAAATTCATTCTGGAATTTCATTTTACTCTACCCGTCAAATACTTAAACTTGTTGATCAATTGCAAGTGACCTATATCACTTGTCAATAGAATCACATATTACTCACACTAAGGCTATCTGTAACACAAAGTTAGACATCACATGTATTCCTCTCGTCGACAATCTCTCAACAGATTCAAATAACCCGGATGAATTTCATAACCAATACCCACATGAATATTAAGCCTAAATATATGTCTAGAGTCTAGAACGGAATAAATATTCATTCAAGAAAGATATTCGGAAAGCATATGTCTACGACAAACCAAAACTCTGTGATTATGAAAAAATCAAGAATAAACAACGATATTAATTTGTAAAAGAGATTTCATTCAATCCCATGATCAACAAATGTACATACAATAAGAGTAAAGATATACATACAACATTCACCATAGGAATGATACATAGGGAAGAAGGAGATGAATAGGAAACTTCTAGCAGTGTCAACACGATGTGAGACCACCCATAGCCAATCGACATGATGAACCACCCAATGATATTGCTTGAACCTCTAAACTACAAAGAATTGGATTAGAGCTCCTCCAAGAAGGAAAGAGATGATAAAAACCTAGAAAATGTGTTTCTAAGTTATTTATACAAACTAATATTAGCAGACCACGCTTAGCTGGCTCACCGCGCTAAGCAGGCTGCAGTTATTTGACACACTAAACCGCCTAAAATTGCACTAAGCGCGCTATCCGTGCTAAGCGGGCTCAAAAACAAAGTTTCTGCCAAAATTTCAAAACGCAAGCAGCACGCTACATAATACGCTGAGGGCACTCGTGCTTAGTGGCCTTTTGTGCGCTAAGCGGGATCTCTTGGGAAAAACTTCTCAAAACTGGTCTTTTGTTCCAAAATCGCGCATGGAGTCGTGCCTTTGACACCTTATTCATTGATGCTCCAAAATGCAACAAATACCTATAAAATAATGGGAAAACATCTAACAGTACATTGTGTACACAAAAACACGAATAAACACAAAATAAATGTATTTACACAAAAGTCGGGTTTATTAAACCGATATTTACAACAAAGAGTCGATAAGTGCAACAAAAAGTATATACAAAATAGCTATAATTTGCACTTATCAAACTCTCCTAAACATGAACTTGTTTGTGCTTAAACAAGGCCAAAAACCTCAAATAACCAAAAGTAATCAACCAAAGTATCATGAATCAATAAGTTTTGAAAACGGAAAATAAATGTATGGTTCAAACAAAAACGCACACGCAAGAGAAATACTTACCACAATCCTACAGCGACAATATGTAAACGAAATGAATTCTAAGTACAAAAATCATATTAAACATTCTAAAACAAAACAAGCTCAATCATGAATTACACCTAGTAAAAATTCATCGGTAGATGAAGCACACACAAAAGTGAGAGACAAAAAACACTCATCCAAAATCTTGTAAACAAAAGACTCAATTATGCATTCATCCAAAAACCCATATTGAAAATACAAAGGCAAGAATCACAAGGGCTTTTTAAGGTTGTAAAGTGGCTTGGTTAACAAACAACAGATAAGTCCTAAAGCTAATTGAAACAAAAACATGCCTTAACAAAAGGGAGTGATTAACTCACAAAGACAAAAGCAAAATAATTTCAATCAAACTTCTTCTTCATTCCAAATTTCAAACCAACACACGTCACTTATTATCACAACATTATTCCATACTCTTTTTGTTTTTCTTTTTCACAAATTTTTTATTTTTTCTTTCTTTTTTTTTTCTTTCTTTTTCACTTTTTTTTCTTCTTTCTTTTTCTCTTTATTTCTCAACCTCATTGTAATACATACAAAAGCAAGCAAATAATCCTCTCCCCAACTTGAATTCAACCAACATTATAATGTGAATACTCTCTACTTTCTAAGGCAAGGCAAAAATTCAAACCATAAATCATAGTCAAGGGTTCAAGAAAACAAAGAATCAATATCCATACAAAAAGATGAACCAATCACTCATAGAAAAGAATTTTAAAAAAACAACATGGACATCGAAAAAAAGGTTCAAAGGGGTTACTAATGATCACACACTCACAAGGTGAACTGACTATTTGCTCAAAATGAAACAAAAATGCCTTGATAATGTCCATGGTTTCATACAATCAACATAAATAAAAGATTAAACATAATAAAATCCAGTTAAAACAAGAATTGTGGCCTCCGAGATATATGAACAATGGAAAGCTTTCTCAATTTATGGGTAAAAAGGGAATTAAAGTGATTCAATCAAAAGCAAGTAATGCAAAAAGAATGAATGGCATGGTAATTATACAAATGAAAAGTTTCCTAAACATGTTATGCTATAGAAAGCGATAAACGAGTACCTGACGAGTATCAACTTCAAAAACTATCATTACCATACATCCACAAGTTGACACACTCAAAATTGGAAAATCACCAAATGCGACTTCGAGCTATCAGACCAAAATTTGAGTCCAAACAATAAAGAAAGAATTAAAAATATTATTAATTACTATACTATAAAGCCTTGGGTGAAGTGGGGGAAAATGAGAGCCAAGTGAAAAATTAAAAAGAATTCACTGGCTCTGCATAGTAGGGCGCGCTAAGCGACATAGATTGCGGTAAGCGTACTAGACCAGTTGCACAAAAACAGGGCAACTGGTGCAGCTGTTATGCAAGCTCCACTTACACCTACACTACCTCAAACATACAATATTTACAACAAACAATCTTCCTCAAGCTAAACATAAGAAGCTTGCTGAAAACAAAACATAACATATTAACACAAACTATTATAAACATAATAAATAATCCAGTGAAATTTATAATAAACAAGTTGAAAGTGAAGATTTGATTATTTTTAGAACTTGACCGATTTCAACTTGTTTAAACAAAATTCATCACACTACGAAAACAATGAAAAACAATAAAAACATGATTGTTTTACGTTTTAAGTTCGACGCATGATATTTACAAAAAACACATTGCTTCAGACGAGCCAAATGCTTCACTCACGCCTTCGCTCAAATCTCTTCAAGCTCTAACTAGAACTACACATCTAACCACACTTTGGAAAACGTGAAACAAAATAAGTATACTATATAAAAATGTATAAATCACGTAAATGTAAAAAATAAACAAGTATGGATAAAATGTACAAATACAAATTATAGACATATTCACGAAACTTAGAAAGCAAAACCATTGCGATGTAGTTAAGATCAACACCAATCCCCTACAATGGTGCCATTTTCTTGGTTGCGGTAAAGAGACAAGCGAAAAGTAAAGTATTATTTTTACTGGGTGATATATACGTTATATTGTATCTTGTCCACATAGATTAGTCAGAGGGAAAAACTATTGTTCAACAGATTCAATCCTTCTAAGTTTGGAAAAGAGTTTTGCAGAAAAAATGTAGGAAAAGTAAATAAAGCAAATAAAGAAAGCCTAAGAAAATTCATTCTGAAATCACATTTCATTCTACCCGTCAAATACTTAAACTTGTTGATAAATTTAACGCGACCTAAATCACTTGTACATACCATCATGTATCGCTCACACTAAGGCTATCCTAACACAAAGTTAGACATCACCCGTATTCCTCTCGTCGACGATCTCTCAATTGACTCAAATAACCCAGATGAATTTCATAACCGATACCCACATGAATATTAAGCCTAAATCTATGTCTAAAGTCTAGGACCTAATAGATATTCATTCAAGAAAGATATTCGTAAAGCATATGTCTACGACAAACTAAAACTCTACATTTAAGAAAAACATCAAGAATAAACACTGATATTAATTTGTAGAAGAGATTTCATACAATCCCATGATCAACAAAAGTACATACAATAAGAGTAAATATATACATACAACACCCACCATAGGATTGATACATAGGGAAGAAGGAGATGAATATGAAACTTCTCACGGTGTCAACACGATCTGAGACCACCCATAGACAATCAACTTGATGAACCACCATTGATGTTGCTTGAACCTCTTAGCTACAAAGAATTGGATCAGAGTTCCTCCAAGAGGGAAAGAGATGATAAAAACCTAGAAATTTTGTTTCTAAACTATTTATACAAACTGATCACAACAGATCGCGCTTAGCGGGCTCACCGCGCTAAGCGGGCTGCATTTATTTGACACACTAAACTGCCTGGAACCGCGCTAAGCAGGCTAAAAAACAAAGCTTATTCACAAAATGATGAAACACAAACAGTACGCTACACAATGCACTGAGCGTACTCGCGCTTAGTGGTCTTTTGCGAGCTAAGCGGGATCTCCTGGGCAAAACTTCTCAGAACTGGTCTTTTATTCCGAAAAAACGCATCCGGAGCTGTGCCTTTGACACCTTATTCCTTGATGGTCCAAAATGCAACCAATACCTACAAAATGAATGATAAAAAACATCAAATGGTACATTATGTACACAAAAACAAAAATAAACACAAACTAAGCGTATTTACATAAAAGTCAGGTTTATTCAACCGATATTTACAATAAAGAGTCGATAAGTGCAACAAAAAGTATATACAAAAATAGCTACAATTTGCACTTATCAAACTCTTCCCAACTTAAACGTGTTTGTCCTCAAACAAGGCCAAACAACTCAAAGAACCAAAACTAATCAACCAAAGTATCATGAATCAACAAGTTTTGAAAACTAAAAACAAATGTATGGTTCAAACAAAAACGCACGCGCAAGGTAAATAATTACCACAATCCTACAATGACAACATGTAAACAAAATGAATCCTAAGTATAAAAATCATACTAAACATTCTTAAATAAAACAAGCTCAATCATAAATCACACCTAGTAAAAATTAATTGGTAGATGAAGCACACACAAAAGTGAGGGCCAAAAAACACTCATCCACAATGTTGCAAACAAAAGACTCAATTATGCATTCATCCAAAAAATCTTATTGAATATACAAAGGCAAGAATCACAAGGGCTTTTCAAGATTGTAATGTATCTTGGTTAACAAACAAGGGATAAGTCTTAAAGCTAATCAAAACAAAAACTTGCCTTAACATAAGGGAGTGATCAACTCACAAAGACCCGAGCAAAATAATTTCAATCAAACTTCTTCTTCATTCGAAATTTCAAACCAACACACATCACTTATTATCACAACATTATTCTATACTCTTTTTGTTTTTCTTTTTCACGACTTTTCTCTTTTTTCTTTCTTTTTATTTTCTTTCTTTTTCACTTTTTTTTCTTTCTTTTTATTTCTTTTCCTCTTTATCAACCTCATAGTAATACACACAAGAGCAAGCAAAAAATCCTCTCCCCAACTTGAATTCAACCAACAGCATAATGTGAGCACTCCCTACTTTCTAAGGCAAGCTAAAAATCCAAACCATAAATCATAGTTGAGGGTTCAAGAAAACAAGGAATCAATGTCCATACAAAAGATGAACCAAACACTCATAGATAGGCATTTAGCAAAAACAACATGGACATGAACAAAATAGTTCAAAGGGGTTACTGATGATCATACACTCAGAAGGTGAAATAACTATTTGGCCAAGGTAGTTATGCTCAAAATGAAACAAAAATGCCTTGACCATGTTTATCTTTCTTACAATCAACACAAACAAAAGATTAAACATAATAAAATCCAGTTAAAACAAGAATATAGCCTCCAACATATATGAACAATGGAAAGCTTCCTCACAGTTATGTGTAAAAATAGAACTAAAGCGATTCAATCAAAAGAAAGTAATGCAAAAAGAATGAAAGACATGGTAGTTATACAAATGAAAAGTTTCCTAAACATGTTATGCTATAAAAAGCGATAAACGAGTACCTAACGAGTACCAAAATCAAAAACTATCATTACTATACATCCGCAAGTTGACACACTCAAAATTGGAAAATCACCAAATGCGACTTCAAGCTATCAGACCGAAACGCACATGCGGAGCTGTGCCTTCGACACCTTATTCCTTGAAGCTCCAAAATGCAACAAATACCTACAAAATGAATTGGAAAACATCAAACGACACATTGTGTACAAAAAACACAAATAAATACAAACTAAACATATTTACACAAAAGTCGGGTTTATTCAACCGATATATACAATAAAGAGTTTATACGTGCAACAAAAAGTATATACAAAAATAGCTACAATTTACACTTATCACAAACTTTGGCAGAATATTAAGGGATGATCCCGTGTCAACCCGCACACAAGATAAAGTAGTCTTTGCAATCTCCATTGAGATATGGCGTGCCTTATTATGCTTCCTCCCCTCAGGAGGTAAATCGAAATCTGTGACACCCAGCCCATTACTCGCAGAGATGCTAGCCATGATTCCTCCAAATTGATTCACTGAAATTTCCTAAGGAAAAAAATAAGTCCCCAATAGCTTCATCAGTGCATTTCTGTGAGATTCAGAATTCGGGAGCAAAGCAAGAATCGAAATATTCGAAGGCGTCTGGCTCAACTGATCGTTAATCTTGTAATATTTCTTCTTTGTGTACTTCATCAGTTTTGTCACATCTTTGACCATCTCGGCATCCATATTCAGAACAAGAGGATTCTGCCCCAAATTTTCACCGTTAACCATAATATGCTTGCCTTTAACCTTAGCCAAGGTATCTGCGCTACTTTGTGGTTGTTCAGGTGGAGACAAAATCTGACCACTACGGGTAATCCTGCTTTCACGAATAATGTCATGAACTTCAGGCTTATCTTCCTCAGATTTACTTTCCCCAGGCTTATCAACAACAAGATTATGCCCTTGATAGTAAAATTCACCACCTAATTCATGAGAACATCATTATCACTGACATATGGTACTGGCCCAGGCAGTGTGATAGTCAGTGATGACTTTTTGGCTGTAATCCGAATTGTGACAAGCACATGAATTGTCTTTGGCTTGATGGGGATAGTAATCACATCAACTTCAATCTCATCAACCTTAGGCTCAACAACCACACAATCAAATTGAAGAGTTCCTTTAGTAATCAAACTCTGAACTGCATCCTTCAGACATTGGCAACCCTCTGGTTAAATCAAACAATCCTCACAGTCAAGACCATATCACAGGAATACACCTTTCTTCGTAAACTTCTTGTTCACAAACGATAAAGGTGTAGTCAGTTAATTTAAATCCATAACTAGATTCAACCGTTCATCTTCAATGATGGAACTAATAGTGATGCCCCAATGAGGTGAAGGGTTCCTGAAGAATATTGGGTGTTGGAACTGGAGCGAAATTAATAGCCCGAGAATCTAGTAAATATTGTACTTTATGCTTAAAAGCATAAAGATTTTCAACGGTATGCCCCTGTGCACCAGAATGGAAATCACACCGAGCATTGGCATCAAAGTTTGGCAGTAACTTTTCAAGATTAATGTGCAAGGTATGCTTCTCAACCAACTTCAGCTCAACAACAGGGGTAGCAATTCAGCATAGGACATAGGAAGTGCATCGAACTTCCTTGGTGGCTAACTCGGCTTCTGTTGATTTCCCTTCCTAGGACCATACGCTTGTTGCTGAGGTGCATTAGTTAGGATTGTCACAGCAGCAATCTGATGATCAGACTTTTGATGAGCCCTTCTGTGATACGGTGGGAGAACTGACTTGAGGTTTTGCGTTTGTATTCGCAAATGTTGCGGTTAGCAAGAGTCGCCACCGACTTTTTATTTTATCCTAAGGAAAGGTTAAAAAGCACAGCAAAAACCTTTTGAGATGTTTTCTTGGGTTCGAGGAGTAGATTATAGAAAGGGAAGGTATTAGCACCCTTTCTATCCATGGTTATCCATGGGCTCTTAGTTACTTGCTTAGATCACTTGCCTTTTGTTTTCAATTGTTTTAAATGGTGCTTGAGTGTGTGGTTTTTGAAAATGTTTTTGAAAAGATGCCAATGTGGTGGCAACCTTTGTAATGATCCATGTGGGGATGTATACAAAGATGTATGTCTTTTGAAAAAAGGTTTTCATTTGTTTTTTTTTTGAAAATTGTTTTGAAAGTGTGGTGATGTGTGATTTTGAAATTAGGCAAGTGTTTTGTTTTGATTCAAGCAACTAAGAGGTGATCTACTCCTAAATTTCTCAAAAGATTATTGCTATGTTTTAACCCTTTTAACAAGTTTGTTCCACCATTGAATTTGGTGGACAACCTTATGTTAGGATGTGAAAGGGACAGGCGCGGGTCATCGTTTAGACCATAATTGCAACGACGTTAAATGTCTTTGGGCAATTTTCTTTAAGGGACTTGATCATTTGTTTTTGTTTGTTTTGAAAAGTTTTGTCGAGGGACTATGATCATTCAAATTGTTTGCTTTGCCCAAAGAAGTTCAACATACAATATGGCCTATTTATTTGAAGGTAACAAGTGGAATACCCTAGGGGGTGCAAGTGTGAAATGTGTGTTTATTTTCATGCTCATTTATCTTGCATTAGGTCAAACTATTTTTTATCGTTTTTTCGCATACAAACCCTAATTCTAACATGTTATCATTAGAAAGCAATAAAGTGCGAAATTAAAATTACTAAGCTATTACAAAACCAAATATGGGAAGGGGGTACAAATGTTCAAATGGGGATATTGACAAGAATTTAAATCTAAATTATTACATCATTTGAATATTTGCAATTTAAATAATGTACAAAAATTAAATAAGAATGCAAGATGCACAAAAATGTTTTGTATATGTATGAAAAAATATTATTTATGTAAAAGAGAAAAGAAAATAAAAATTATATTATTTCTTGGAGTATTTTGAATTTAGGGCAAAAACCCTAATTTTAAAGAAAATGGATATTAATTGATTTAATACAACTATTTATTCATTATTTATAAAAATAAAATAAAATGAAGTATATTATGGAAAAAAGGTATTTTTATATCAAATATTAATAAAAAAATGAAAAAATTCAAGTATTTTTATATTTTAACTTATATATATATATATATATATATATATATATATATATATATATATATATATATATATATATATATATATATATATATATATATATATATATATATATATATATATATATATATATATATATATATATATATATATATATATATATATATATATATATATATATATATATATATATATATATTAAATCTTAAATATGTATTATACACAAAATAAATATTTATTTAATATTTTAATAAAATAAATAAAAAGAGTATTTTTTATGTGAAATATTTTCAGAAGGTAAATAAAAATAAAAATGTATTTACACTATTTTTGCTATTTATTCTAATAATAGTATATATATATATTTTGTATAAACAAAGAAACAAATCAAATAAATATGCTATAAATTCAAAAAGGATGGAAAAAATATTTTTATGTTTTTTATATCATGAGAAAAAATAAACAAAGTCAACCAAAAAAGAAAAAGTCAAAAAGAGTAAAAAATGAAGCAAATGGGCTAGGGGGGTGTGAATCAAAATAAATGGTGTGAATAGGAAAAAATTCCAGGCCCAGCCCAGAAGACCTGTCTTCTTCAACCTCTGAACAACATCCTTCAAGCAAAACACACGTTTTTTATCTCTGGATTCCTGGACTTTCAAGCAAAACTCATAACATGAAAAGTGTAGAGCATTAAGAGACGGTTTCAACCATATAAAGAACTTGACCTATCTCTCTAAGATGAGGGAGAATTTCTCCTCCCCTAATTTCTGACCTAACTTTTCATCAATGTTCAGACATGAAATTCTCTAAGCACACGAAATATAAATGAAATCTAATCATATGAGCATGTTCAGGGCTATGATTGTGACATGTTTTCTTCAAAAACCTAAAGCTAACAATGCCTAATAAGGGAGATAGAACTCCATGAATGTACCTGTTCAGTTGGAATCGAGCTTTGCAATGGAGGATGTTTCAGAGTGAAATGATGACTTGTATAGCTTCCTTGAAGTGTAAGGATGCTTTTCCAAGTCCTACTTTGTCTTGAAACTCCCTGAATCGAGCTAGTGAACTCCAACTGCAAAACAGAAATTTAAAAATGGTGAAGTGGCTTGGAGGTGTTACAGGTCAGGTTTCAAGTCATGGTTAGCTTGCATATGTTGTAAGGAAGGTAGAGGATCAGGTTTGGACAAGAATGCTCGAAGGGATTGAGAGATAGCACTCAATCTGCAGGACTTGCTCTGTTTGAGCAGTTTTGTGGTGTTTCTGAGATGGAGAGTGTTTGAGAGGCAAATGGCTCGTGCAAAAGCTTGGTTGGGTAGTTTGGAATGTGTTTGATAACTTCTTTCTTGTGTGTTTTTGCTGAGATGAGAGATGGCACAAGTTATGGACTTTTCTTCTATGTTAAGCAACAAAATGCCACTTGATGTTTCTAGCCTGTACAGGCCCTCCCACTATGCTGCTATCCCTTGCCTTGATCAGTGCAATTTGCTCACAAACTTGTGCCAAGAAGATCTTGATTGTACCACTTGGATTGCAAACTTGACATAAAGTTCTTCTTTTCAAGAATGGAAATAGTGCTTTTTCTAGTTTAGGCTTAATTCCTTGTGTAATGACCAAAGGCTTAGAATAACAACTTGGTTCAATGGTTTTGCATTAAATTTAGGAGTGTCAAAGGGTTTTAGGGCCTGCAATGTAGCACAAACTATGCTGATTTGAAAATGGTCCAAGTTATGAACATGTTCATGAACCATTCAAAAGTGGATTTTTGCCAACTTGTGAAATTCGAATCTCTCAAGTTATGGGGTTGTTTGGTGAGTTCTTGGACATTTTGGAAAGCTTGGAATGTGTAATACAATCCATCTTTGAAATTCAAATCAAAATTCCAAGTGGAAGGGTATGAAAAGTGGCCTTGAAGTGGGGTAGAAATCCTTGTCAACATAGGTTAAAATTTCACTAAGTTAAAAATGGTTTAGTGCCCTTATTCAAAAAATTGTAACTTGAGATACAAGCTTCAAATGAGAAAACTTTGTGAATCAAAGTTGTAGATTATGCTACAAGCTACAACTTTCATGTTTTGACTTTTGTTTGAATCCAAATGGATCTTGGTGAAAAGATGGGGCAAAGTTGGGAAAAAATTAGGGTTTTTCATAACTTAGAAAAATTCTAAGTTATGAAAAATTCCATTTTCTAACCCTAATTTGCATTTTGTGATTTCTTGGTGAACAAGTTTCATGATTTGGCATGTTTTAATGAAAAATGAATCTTGACTCTTGATTTTGACCAAAAAGTCAAAGTTTGACTTTTCAGTGTACAGTCAAAATTGATCAATTGACTAGGAAATTCAACTATCAATCTTGTGTACTTGGGATCTTTTGAGCTTGATGAACATGTCAAGATAATTCCATGAGGTCCTTGAGTCCATATGTGAGCTTGGTTTGCCATTGGTTAGGTCAAACAGTCAAAAATTGCCTTTGTGCAGTCAAAACCCTAAAAATGACCATTTTGCCCTTTTGGTGATCTGATCAAATTTCTTGTGGAATTGTGATCCAAACTTGATCAAATGGTCCATATGAGTTAATAATGTTGATGTGGGTCAAATTTCATGAGGTTTGACTATCAATTGGCCACAGTTGACTTTTTCCCCAATACAGCTGATTTCTAGGTCAACTGTCCAATTGACTGGGCAAAACTTGGAATCAAGACTTGAAACTTGGTATAGGTAAACTTGGGAGTCCAATATGAAGCATGAAAGTCATCTTAGGCATTTTAGGTCAAAACATCCTTAGGCAAACACAAACCCTAATTTGAGTCCACAGTGCAAGGAGAAGTCTTGAGCAGAGGAAACCCTAATTGAATCTTGATCTTCAAAGGTCTTGTGATGAGAAAATGTTGAGGAAATGGGAGGGAAAATTTTGGGGTACAACAGTTGCCCCTGTTCAATCTTCTTGAACCTGAAGAGTTAGATTGGCAAGTTTGCCTTTCGTGGCTCGAGGGTAAAAAGGAGATTGGACACTAGAGTGCCCGGAAATTTGCACTCGCATGTTGAGGTATCAGCAATGTGATGTCGGGAATGGGCTTATAGATGCCATTTGGAGAGATGGTGGATAGGGAGATGGGCTTATAGATGCCATCTGGAAATGCGACGGAACCTCGTCGGGATTGGGCTTATAGATGCCATTTGGAAGTGTCGATCGCATAAGAGATTCCTTAGCGAGAACTTGTGTATTTGAGAAAGACGGATGTTTTCCTGGCTTGTTACAGGCGTTTTGATCTTCAGTCTTCTTATGCAGATATGCCCTGGCTAGATACAGGTATCGAATCTACAATTGGTTGCTCACAGATATGCTCTGGCTGGATACAGGAGTCGAATCTGGAAATAGTCGTTAATAGATGTGCCCTGGCTGGATACAGGAATCGAATCTGTGAACTCTTCAGACGTGCCCTGGCTAGATACAGGAATCGAGTCTGGAAACGTGGTCAACAGATATGCCCTGGCTGGGTACAGGAATCGAATCTGGAGATGTTGTAGTTGATAGATGTGCCCTGGCTGGATACAGGAATCGAATCTTCGAACTTTTCAGACGTGCCCTGGCCAGATACAGGAATCGAGTCTAGAAACTGATCACTCTCAGATGTGCCCTGGCTGGATACAGGTATCGAATCTGGAATTGCGACAGTTGAAGGTAATTGTTTTTGGGATTGTCTTTTTTTTCTGAAAAGGCAAAAAACGTAAGTTGTATGCAATGTCATGATGTATGATATGCATGATGTCATGATGTTCAACATGAGATGGTGTTGTATGCACTTTATAATATATGTAAGCAAGATGTATGAAAATGTGAAATGTCTATGAATGTAATTTTGTCTTAGGAAAATAAATCCTTGACGAACGGCCGGAGAATTGCTCTGTGGATGAGATACTTGGCCGAAGTTTTGCTGAGAGGCCTGTTGAGGACTTTAAAGATGGATTCCGCTGGGGATAATGACGATAAAACTCCGCTGGGGATTGAAAGAACTTTGCCGAGGGCGATCTTCCGTGGTTTTTAGCTGAGGATAACCCAGTTATAAGTCCTTGTGAGGAAATAACTCTAATAAAACTCGGGAGAGACGTCCGTACTCTGCAGGGGATAAGCTTCCAGAATCTACTGGGGATGAGCTTTAAGACCTGCCGGGGAATGTTGTGTCCTTTCAGGATTGTCGGGGAGTCAACTCCGCTTGGGGAAAGTATTGCTGAATCTTGTTTTACTCTGCGGGGAAATTGAGATGATCTGGCTACCTTCTTCAGTTGAACCTACCTTGGTGCCTTGGCGGACAAAACAACCAGACTGCATTAAACAACTTCAATTGCCCCTGTCTCTGATGTCACCTGTAATCAATCTCCCGTTTTATATGCAAATATTTACGAATTAGCAATTTTAATGTCAAATGCATATATCAAAAATGAACATTGGACGTTCTTCGCAAGACAAAACAGAAAAAAGGAAAACAATGGTAATTTGTATGGACAAGTGAATTTGTATTGATTTAAATTTTGCCTGTGAATAGGCGTTTTCGTACAAGAGGCTGACATCCTAGTAAGAGGACATCGCCAAATAGTATAGAGTTTACAATTTTGAAAAAGGAAACAAAACAGCTATGTGAACAATCCCACTGGGTTCCAACTCTGCTATTGCCTTTATGTCTTCGAACATCTCATCGCTTTGCTGCCTAGTTGAAGATGAAGCTGATTGGTCGATGCCGAAACCTGGAGCCAGATAGTTGATGCCGAATTCCGAATGCGAAGTGATCCAATGAGACATAGTGTTACGCTTTTATCCCTAACTTTTTCCTGGACCGCCCTTTCGGGTTTTCAGTCCACCGGGATACCCATTTTTGCCCAAGCCGCCCTTTCAGGTTTTCGACTTGCCGGGTGTACAGATTTTTATTCATTTCATCCCTTATTTTGCCCGAACCCTTTTGGTTCGCCGGGAAGCCCTTATTTTTGCCTAGGTATGTCAACCTAGCGGGTCTTTTTATTTATGCGTAGTATTTTTTCACTATGTCTGCATTGGCGGGGTGAGGAAGGTCGTCACCATCCATGGTGGTTAGGATCATGGCTCCTCCTGAGAACACACGTTTAACCACAAATAGCCCTTCGTATGTAGGGGTCCATTTGCCCCGGGGATCGCTTTGAGGGAGGATGATGCGTTTGATTACCAGGTCCCCAACTTGATACTCTCGCGGTCTGACTTTCTTGTTAAATGCCCTGATCATCCGTTTTTGATACGTTTGACCATGACAAATAGAAGTGAGCCTCTTTTCGTCAATCAGATTTAATTGATCAAGTCGAGTCTGGATCCAATCATCTTCATTCAAGTCTGCATCCTTCATTATCCGGAGAGAGGGTATCTGGATTTCAATTGGCAAGACTGCCTCAATGCCATAGACCAAGGAGAAGGGAGTTGCCCCGGTTGACGTTCTGGCTGAGGTACGGTACCCATGAAGAGCGAATGGTAACATCTCGTGCCAATCTTTATAGGTCACTGTCATCTTCTGCACAATTTTATTGATATTTTTATTGGCTGCCTCTACAGCCCCATTCATCTTCGGCCGGTAGGGAGAAGAATTGTGGTGCTGTATCTTGAATTGTTCACAGAGCTCAGTGATCATTTTGTTATTGAGATTGGTACCATTATCCGTAATGATTCTTTCTGGGACGCCGTACCGACAGATCAGATTATGCCGGATGAAACGTGCCACGACGCTCTTGGTTACTGTGGCATAGGAAGCTGCCTCAACCCACTTCGTGAAGTAATCGATCGTCACCAAGATGAAGCGATGCCCATTGGATGCCGTCGGTCGGATCTCACCGATCATATCGATGCCCCACATTGCGAAAGGCCAAGGTGCCGTCAGGACATTCAAAGGAACCGGAGGGATATGCACCTTGTCAGCATAGATCTGGCATTTATGACAAGTTCGAGAGTGTTGGTAACAATCGGCTTCCATCGTGGACCAGAAATATCCTGCCCGAAGGATTTTCTTAGCCATGGTGTGTCCACTGGAATGTGTTCCAAATGTACCTTCATGCAGTTCCATCATGATTTTCTCTGCTTCTGCCTTATCCACACAACGTAGCAGAGTTGAATCATGATTCCGTTTGTAGAGAATGTCGTTGCTGAGGAAGAATTTTGCAGCAAACCTCCTCATGAACTTCTTATCATTGACAGATGCACCTTCAGGGTATTCCTGAGCTTCCAAGTACCTCTTCACCTCGTGATACCAGGGTTTTTCAGTCACTTTCTCAGCCTCGAGTTCGCAGCAGTATGCCGGTTCATCCAACTTCCAGATAATGATTCAGGGAGCCTCATTGTCCCATTTAACTTTAAACATTGAAGACATCGTAGCTAGGGCGTCCGCTAGCTGATTCTCCTCTCTAGGGAAGTGTTCGAAAGTTATCTCTTCAAAGTGGGGGAGCAAGGTCGACACATACTCTTTGTAAGGAATAAGATTTGGGTGTTTCGTATCCCACTCGTCTTTGATCTGATTGATCACGAGGGCGGAATCTCTGAAGACACTTAGAAATTTGATCCTTAAGTCGATTGCAGCTTGTAAACCCATGATACATGCCTCATATTCTGCCATATTGTTGGTGCAGCTGAAACATAATCGGGCGGTGAGGGGAGTATGAGTTCCTTTGGGAGATATGATTACAGCGCCGACGCCGTTACCCAAAGCATTGGAGGCTCCATCAAAATGCATAGACCATCGGGATCCTTCCTCAGGTCCTTCATCCGGTCCAGGTACTTCACAGTCAGTTACCACCATGATGTCTTTGTCCGGAAAATCAAAGTTCAATGATTGGTAATCGTCCACAGGTTGGTGCGCCAAATGATCTGCCAGTACACTTCCCTTAATTGCTTTCTGAGTTGTATACTGGATATCATATTCTGTCAAGATCATTTGCCATCTCGCTATTCTTCCAGACAGAGCGGGCTTTTCAAATATGTACTTGATGGGATCCATTTTTGAAATTAATAAGGTAGTGTGAGTCAGCATATACTGTCTCAGCCGGCGAGCAGCCCATACAAGAGCGCAGCAAGTTTTCTCAAGCAGTGAGTAACGAGACTCACAGTCGGTAAACTTTTTGCTCAAGTAATAAATAGCGTGCTCTTTTCGGCCAGACTCGTCATGCTGCCCCAGCACACACCCCATTGAATTATCAAGCACTGTCAAGTATAGTATCAGAGGTCTTCCTTCCACCGGTGGCATAAGAATGGGTGGCTCTTGAAGATATTCTTTTATCTTTTCAAAGGCAGCCTGACATTCATCATTCCAGCGTACTACTTGATCTTTCTTCAGTAATTTGAAAATTGGCTCACAAGTAGCAGTCAGATGTGAGATGAACCGGGCAATGTAATTCAGTCGTCCTAGGAAACCTCTGACTTCTTTCTCTGTTTTTGGAGTTGGCATCTCTTGAATGGCTTTTACCTTGGCAGGGTCCACCTGAATACCCTTATCACTCACAATGAAACCTAGCAATTTTCCGGACCTTACCCCAAAGGTGCATTTGTTGGGATTCAATCTCAGCTTGTACAACTTGAGTCGGTCAAACAACTTCCTCAGATGGTCAAGGTGCTCCTCCTCAGTTTGAGACCTTGCAATCATGACATCAACGTATACCTCAATCTCATGATGGATCATATCATGAAATAAAGCAACCATGGCACGTTGATAGGTTGCCCCAGCATTTTTCAATCCGAACGGCATGATCTTATAACAGAAGGTTCCCCACTGAGTCACAAATGTAGTCTTCTCCATATCCTCTGGAGCCATCTTGATCTGATTATACCCTGAAAAACCATCCATGAAGGAGAACACCTTGTGTTGAGCTGTATTGTCAACAAGGACATCAATGTGAGGTAGGGGGAAGTCATCCTTGGGGCTGGCCCTGTTCAGATCCCTGTAGTCAACACACATTCTGACCTTACCGTCCTTCTTCGGCACTGGCACCATATTGGCAACCCACTGAGGGTAAGAAGTTACTGCAAGGAACCCGGCATCAAACTGTTTCATAACCTCGGCCTTGATCTTTTCAGACATCTCTGGACGCATCCGTCGGACTTTTTGCTTTACCGGAGGGCAATCTTCCTTGGTTGGCAGATGGTGAACTACAATGTCGGCATCCAAACCAGGCATATCTTCATAGGACCAAGCAAAGATCTCCATGTAGTCTTGTAGCATCCGGACCAATCGTTGCTTCACGCTGAGCTCTAGATTGGCACCAATCTTGACCTCTTTCCTATCCGTCTCAGTACCTAGATTAATCGTCTCCACCGGCTCTTCATGTGGTTGAATAGCTCTCTCTTCCTGGAGTAGCAGTCTTGCGAGTTCACCAGGCACTTTGCAATCATCTTCACCTTCGTCTTCGGCCAAGTTGATCGGATTTTCGAAGTCATAACTGGCAGTAGCAGAGCTGTTACCAGTGAGATCCAGAGTGGATTGAAACCTGTATAAGTGAGTGTGTGTAAATATAGCTATTTCGCAATATATATAACACAGAAAGGAAAAGAGCACAAGATTTGAGATGCAACAAACGTCCAATGTTTTGATTGATGATATATGAAAATGTCATACAAAAAGCCCTCACAAATGGAGCTACGATGCCCCGGGTAGGACACCGAGCCAACAAAGTTTTAACATATTGTTTGTTACAAATTGGAAATCAAAAGAAATTAATTACTGCGTGACAAATGTGATAGGGGTAAAATCCTTTGCCGTCCAGTTGCTTGGTCCATCGCTGGTAGTCGGGTAGATCCAACTGTCAAACTCTGCTTCCTCTACATCCTCCTCGATAGCATTCACCCTCGAGCTGGAAATAAACACCGGAGCCTTTCTGATCTTCTCTTTGCGCACAGCCCTCTGAGCCTCTGCAGTAAAGCCTAGCCCAAACTTGTCGTTCTTCTGAGTGAAGTCAGGAAGCTGACCCCAGTTTGCACAATTGCCTTTCTGAACCACAGCCCGGGCATCCCTTAGGGAAGCCATCTTCAAGGGAACATTTTCTTCGACCGCTGCCTCTGCTGCTGCTGAAATTGGATGTACTTCCTCGAAATGCTGAAAGGGGGTTTCAATAAACTCCCCATCCATCTCAATGTATCTGAAGGAATTCAAATGGCTCACCATATACTCCTCTTCTCCTTGCATAGTGACGATCTTCCCCCTGACGGGATACTTCAGCTTCTGGTGCAAGGTGGAGGTCACTGCCCCAGCTTTATGGATCCAAGGTCGACCCAGTAGACAAGAGTACGATGGACGTATATCCATCACATAAAAAGTAGAGTCAAACACTTGAGAGCCCACACGAATAGGGATGTTAACCTCTCCATGAACCATCCTTTTGGAACCGTCAAAGGCCCTGACGATGATATTGCTGGGCTTCAATTCCAGGCCTTCATAATCCAGACGGTCTAAAGCCTTTTTCGGTAGGACATTTAAGGAAGAACCAGTATCCACCAATACATGCGCCAGAGTAGTGCCCCTGCATTCGATAGAGACATGCAGGGCATCATTGTGGTCTCTTCCCTTCGCGGTCAGGTCAGCATCTGAAAAACCCAAGCCATTGTCTGCTGTCAGATTTGCTATGCAATCAGTGAACTGGACTACAGACGTCTCCTGCGGCACATGGGCCGTCTTGAGAAATGAGATCAAGGCCTTAGCATGGGCCTCAGAACATAGCAATAAGGAGAGCAGGGAGATCTTGGAGGGCGTATGCCCCAGCTGCTCGACAACATTGAAATCACTTTTCTTTATTATTTTCAGAATCTCCTCCATTTCTTGTCGGGAGGCCTCAGCGTTTATGGGTAATGGTGCCTCCATCCGGGCAGGCTCTTCTTCAATCCCTTTGCCCCGAGCATTTGATGACTCGGCAGCAGGGGAAACAACTTGATCAGCAGCAGGAACAGGTAAACTTGTAGGTTTTATAAGGAGGGGTCTTCGAATAGCGGGCGGTGCAATGTCAGGCGAGAAGAGCCTGCCACTGCGGGTGACCTTGGCTGGACCAGTGATATCGCAGATACTGGCGCCAGTGTCGAGCTCTTGTTTGATTCCATTCACATACACGTCTGCCCCATAATGCCAGGGGACAGCTTTATCAGACACGTAGGGGAGAGGCCCCGGAACAGTAATAATCACAGGTGCAACAGTCATGATTTGAACAGGCTTCTTCAGGGGAGCCTTGATTGGATTTTTGAAGATGGTAACCACAGAAACTTCTTTTATCGGAACCAACTGAACAACAGACTTCTTAAACAGAATCTCCTTGCTATCCATTAGGCTTTGGACGCCTAACCTCAGCAAGGGACAATCAGATAGGGAAACAGCACAGAACAGGCAACCTTCGCCGCAACCTGGAAATAAACTGGCCCACAGTAGGTTCTTCTTAACGGTTTTCAGAGGGGTAACAACTTCATTTACCGAAACAGCATACATTTCTTCCTCAACGGCATTTACTCTATGCTGGGGCATAGGAGCAGTTACAACATTTGGTCTTTCCGGGGCTTCAAACTGAATTTCCTTTGCGTCGATCAGATCTTGTACTTTGTTTCTCAAGGCCCAGCAATCATCAGTAGTGTGCCCGGGACTATCAAAATGATAAGCACACCGGGCATTTGGGTTATACTTAGGAGACGCAGTGTTGACGACCTTAGGAGCTTCTTTGAGGGTCACCAGGTTGGTGGACAACAGTTGGGGTAAAATTTGAGATAAGGTCATACTCAGCCGAGTATACTGCCTCTTGGGCCTTTCGCTTCTTTGTTGATTGTACTGCTGAGGAGCAGCAGCAGGTTTAGAGATGACCAAAGCGTTGACGGCTTGGCAACTTTCGGGCTTGACTTGTCTTCTAGGACCATAGACGACACTTGCTTCTTTCTTAAACGGCCTCTTCTCAGCACTGGTGGAGGCAGCCTTTTGTATCTTGCCTGACCTGATGCCAGCTTCAATTCTTTCTCCTGTCAATATCAAATCTGTAAACCCAGCGGAGGAGTTACCAACCAAATGATTGAAAAACGGACCAGACAATGTCCCTAGGAACATATCAACCAACTCTCGATCAGTCAATGGAGGCTGCACTCTGCCAGCCAAATCTCTCCATTTTTGAGCGTACTCTTTGAACCCTTCACCCGTTCCTAGAGACATACCCTGAAGTTGGGTACGCGTGGGAGCGAGATCAGAATTGTATTGGTATTGTCTGTAGAATGCGGTTGCCAAATCTTCCCAGTGTCGGATGCTAGCTCCATCCAATTGGTAGAACCACTCAAGCTGTGACCCCGAGAGACTATCTTGGAAGAAGTGAATCCAGAGGTTCTTATCTGCCGTGTAAGGTTGGATCTTCCTTACGTACGACCTTAGATGCAGCTTTGGGCAGGAGACCCCATCATACTTGGCGAAGGCAGGCGCCTTAAACTTGTGTGGAATTACTACCCCAGAAGACAACCCCAAATCTCCGAAATCCAGTCCCGGCACATTCTGAATCTCCATGGCGCTCAAGCGGTCCTCCAATTGTTTGTATCTGTCAGCAGCAGGTGGGTATTGTTCGTCATTATAGTCCGTCTCGTTGTCGGAGACTGCGGGACTAGGAGCTCCTCCCCCTTGGGGACTGTTTTTCTCAGCAGAAGAAGTGGTTGGATCAGCTTCATTATGGAGTGTGTTCCCAAATCTGCGTCCGGTGTTGAACAACGCAGTCCTCTTTTTCTTCTTCTTCTTCAGGAGTAGAGTCTTCAACTCTTGCTGAACTTGGGCTAGGCTTAGGACCATCTCTTGAAACTGTGCACTTTGGGCCTGAAGGGCCTTAATTGCTTGCTCACTGGAGGAGTCTGGATTCATGATGACTGTTCAAAATAAACAGCGAAGGGGATTAAGCAACCTGTGAAATAGGGTACCTGTTATGCATATGGTGCAATGGAATGCGTATGCTTTATGTTTTCAAAGACAAACAAGATTCAACTTTGTAGACAAAAAGGGAAACACACTTCATTAGATTAAAATTTCAATTGTTCAACAACTTGCCCTTAGGCATTACAGGAATGAAAAATACTGAAAAAGGAAATAAAACTACAAAAAGAAACATCCAAAGCTCATCAATGCTCCCATGGCCTCCTCTTTTCAGTGCTGATGTAGTTGTTCAGGACCCGTTCTTCCTCCAATTGCTTAGTCAGCCTCTGGATCTTCCGTTCCTGCTCGTTGAACTTCTCCCGATAGAAATCCCGTTCTTCTTTTAGCTGCGCCCAAGATCTCTTCATGGTGTCAAAATCAGTAGGTATCTGAGGAGGGAGGACAGTTGGAGGAACCCCATCTTCATCAGGAGATTCAAGAATGAGAGGTCTAACAGCTTCGTAGGGCATGCCTAACTTCTGAGCACGGATGCAGACCCATTTGCAATAGGGTTTCAATGACAGGGAAGTCTTTGGTCCCAACTCATGTGGGTCAGCTTTGTGAATTCTGTCCCAAGCTTTAATGAATCCTTGGCGTAGTTTGTCACTGTCTGCCTGAAACTCAAAATGGATGTGAGGAACCAGCATTTCATGAGGCCCATCTCCTCTGGCTCTTCCAAACTGTCGGAGAGCTAAGCATGGATTGTAAGAGATTCCTCCTTGGATACCAATCAATGGAACATTCGGGTATTCCCCGCACCGATCAATAACAGTTACCTCATCCAAACCTCTGAGAGTCCAAGTGATGTCATTATCAGAGAGAGACATTAACCTCCGAGCCCACCCTTTTCCTTCTTCATTCTTCAGCACGAACTTAGGAAGGTGCGAAATAAACCACCTTACTAGCAAAGGAGCACAACACCACGGAGTTCCCCGTTTTCGAGCAGTACGAGCATAGAGTTGTTGTAGAGTATCACCCAAAAGAGTGGGTACCGGATTCCGAGACATGAAGATTCTTATGACATGGATACTGATAAAGGTGTCAGGGTTGGGAAACAATACTAGACCATAGATCAAAAGAGCCAGAATATCCTCGTACGCCTTGAAGTCCAAGTCATTCCAGAAATCATTAGCCTTGCCAACCAGAAATTTGACCAAAAAGCCCTTGATCCCATTTCTAGTTTCCCAGTTGGACAATACCTCTTCTTTGGTCAAGGGGAGAATTGCAGCAATCTCTTCAGGCCTAGGAGTCCTTTCCAAACCAGTGAATGGAGTTTATTCCAAGACAGGGATCCCGAGCAAATAAGAAAATTCTTCCAGGGTAGGGACCAGCTGGAAGTCTTGAAAAGTGAAACAGTGGTACAGAGGGTCATAAAACTGGGTCAGAACGCTTATCAATTGTTGGTCCCATTTTGCAGTGACCAAGCCAAGGAGAGAACCATGTCTATTGATGAAGGAGGAAGTGTTCGGAATCCTTCCAACCAAATCCTTGAGTAAAACTGGTGGTTGAACAAAGTTGAGCCGGACAGTATTTCTACGCACGGGCATCATGATGTCCTACAAAACAAAGCAAAGATGAAACCTTTTTTGTCTTTGAAATGGGTTATTCCTTTATACAGGATGCATGCAATGGTATGATGGCATGATGCTATGATGAAGCACACCACAAGTATTCACATAGGCAAATAAGGCACACAAGTCACACAAGACACCCTTAGGTTTCAGGCCAGCATGAGTTTCAGGTATTACCCTCTTTTGGTTTTGTTGGTTAAAACTTGTCCTATCAGAAGTAACCGGGTTCTAGAGGATCTCAAATCATTGGCTACCCTCAATCGGTCATAACTCCAGCATCGCAATCTTTTCTCGCAGCCAGAACCATCTCGAGAGTTTAGCCTCAATGAGTGTAGCATACTGCTACTGTCCTAATAGCCAAGTTGGTCAATTTAGGGTTCTAAGGTTGGTTGGTGTTTAATGACTCCTTAGAAGACCTATATTCTCCCCGTTACAACACAAGGGATATAGGTACAGACTAAGATGCCACACCAACGTAGCCACTGCTTCACCCATGTCGGTCTACGCCGGACAGGTCCCTCACAGATTATGCTACCTAAAAAGGGTATTTCCCAGATCCGGGTTAGGATCTATGAAACTCCGATGCAAAGCCCACAAATATAAAAGCAAACAAAGCAAACAATTGAAAACAAAGGTGATATAAGCCCTAAGGTTACTCCACTTTTAAAATTCTCCCCAGCAGAGTCGCCAGTTCTGTGATACGGTGGGAGAACTGACTTGAGGTTTTGCGTTTGTATTCGCAAATGTTGCGGTTAGCAAGAGTCGCCACCGAATTTTTATTTTATCCTAAGGAAAGGTTAAAAAGCACAACAAAAACCTTTTGAGATGTTTTCTTGGGTTCGGGGAGTAGATTATAGAAAGGGAAGGTATTAGCACCCTTTCTATCCATGGTTATCCATGGGCTCTTAGTTACTTGCTTAGATCACTTGCCTTTTGTTTTCAATTGTTTTAAATGGTGCTTGAGTGTGTGGTTTTTGAAAATGTTTTTGAAAAGATGCCAATATGGTGGCAACCTTTGTAATGATCCATGTGGGGATGTATACAAAGATGTATGTCTTTTGAAAAAAAGTTTTCATTTGTTTTTTTTTTGAAAATTGTTTTGAAAGTGTGGTGATGTGTGATTTTGAAATTAGGCAAGTGTTTTGTTTTGATTCAAGCAACTAAGAGGTGATCTACTCCTAAATTTCTCAAAATATTATTGCTATGTTTTAACCCTTTTAACAAGTTTGTTCCACCATTGAATTTGGTGGACAACCTTATGTTAGGATGTGAAAGGGACAGGCGCGGGTCATCGTTTAGACCATAATTGCAACGGCGTTAAATGTCTTTGGGCAATTTTCTTTAAGGGACTTGATCATTTGTTTTTGTTTGTTTTGAAAAGTTTTGTCGAGGGACTATGATCATTCAAATTGTTTGCTTTGCCCAAAGAAGTTCAACATACAATATGGCCTATTTATTTGAAGGTAACAAGTGGAATACCCTAGGGGGTGCAAGTGTGAAATGTGTGTTTATTTTCATGCTCATTTATCTTGCATTAGGTCAAACTATTTTTTATCGTTTTTTCACATACAAACCCTAATTCTAACATGTTATCATTAGAAAGCAATAAAGTGCGAAATTAAAATTACTAAGCTATTACAAAACCAAATATGGGAAGGGGGGTACAAATGTTCAAATGGGGATATTGACAAGAATTTAAATCTAAATTATTACATCATTTGAATATTTGCAATTTAAATAATGTACAAAAATTAAATAAGAATGCAAGATGCACAAAAATGTTTTGTATATGTATGAAAAAATATTATTTATGTAAAAGAGAAAAGAAAATAAAAATTATATTATTTCTTGGAGTATTTTGAATTTAGGGCAAAAACCCTAATTTTAAAGAAAATGGATATTAATTGATTTAATACAACTATTTATTCATTATTTATAAAAATATAATAAAATGAAGTATATTATGGAAAAAGGTATTTTTATATCAAATATTAATAAAAAAATGAAAAAATTCAAGTATTTTTATATTTTAACTTAAATGTATTGATAAACATATATATATATATATATATATATATATATATATATATATATATATATATATATATATATATATATATATATATATATATATATATATATATATATATATATATATATATATATATATATATATATATATATATATATATATATATATATATATATATATATATATATATATATATATATATTAAATCTTAAATATGTATTATACACAAAATAAATATTTATTTAATATTTTAATAAAATAAATAAAAAGAGTATTTTTTATGTGAAATATTTTCAGAAGGTAAATAAAAATAAAAATGTATTTACACTATTTTTGCTATTTATTCTAATAATAGTATATATATATATTTTGTATAAACAAAGAAACAAATCAAATAAATATGCTATAAATTCAAAAAGGATGGAAAAAATATTTTTATGTTTTTTATATCATGAGAAAAAATAAACAAAGTCAACCAAAAAAGAAAAAGTCAAAAAGAGTAAAAAATGAAGCAAATGGGCTCAGGGGGGTGTGAATCAAAATAAATGGTGTGAATAGGAAAAAATTCCAGGCCCAGCCCAGAAGACCTGTCTTCTTCAACCTCTGAACAACATCCTTCAAGCAAAACACGCGTTTTTTATCTCTGGATTCCTGGACTTTCAAGCAAAACTCATAACATGAAAAGTGTAGAGCATTAAGAGACGGTTTCAACCATATAAAGAACTTGACCTATCTCTCTAAGATGAGGGAGAATTTCTCCTCCCCTAATTTCTGACCTAACTTTTCATCAATGTTCGGACATGAAATTCTCTAAGCACACGAAATATAAATGAAATCTAATCATATGAGCATGTTCAGGGCTATGATTGTGACATGTTTTCTTTAAAAACCTAAAGCTAACAATGCCTAATAAGGGAGATAGAACTCCATGAATGTACCTCTTCAGTTGGAATCGAGCTTTGCAATGGAGGATGTTTCAGAGTGAAATGATGACTTGTATAGCTTCCTTGAAGTGTAAGGATGCTTTTCCAAGTCCTACTTTGTCTTGAAACTCCCTGAATCGAGCTAGTGAACTCCAACTGCAAAACAGAAATTTAAAAATGGTGAAGTGGCTTGGAGGTGTTACAGGTCAGGTTTCAAGTCATGGTTAGCTTGCATATGTTGTAAGGAAGGTAGAGGATCAGGTTTGGACAAGAATGCTCGAAGGGATTGAGAGATAGCACTCAATCTGCAGGGCTTGCTCTGTTTGAGCAGTTTTGTGGTGTTTCTGAGATGGAGAGTGTTTGAGAGGCAAATGGCTCATGCAAAAGCTTGGTTGGGTAGTTTGGAATGTGTTTGATAACTTCTTTCTTGTGTGTTTTTGCTGAGATGAGAGATGGCACAAGTTATGGACTTTTCTTCTATGTTAAGCAACAAAATGCCACTTGATGTTTCTAGCCTGTACAGGCCCTCCCACTATGCTGCTATCCCTTGCCTTGATCAGTGCAATTTGCTCACAAACTTGTGCCAAGAAGATCTTGATTGTACCACTTGGATTGCAAACTTGACATAAAGTTCTTCTTTTCAAGAATGGAAATAGTGCTTTTTCTGGTTTAGGCTTAATTCCTTGTGTAATGACCAAAGGCTTAGAATAACAACTTGGTTCAATGGTTTTGCATTAAATTTAGGAGTGTCAAAGGGTTTTAGGGCCTGCAATGTAGCACAAACTATGCTGATTTGAAAATGGTCCAAGTTATGAACATGTTCATGAACCATTCAAAAGTGGATTTTTGCCAACTTGTGAAATTCGAATCTCTCAAGTTATGGGGTTGTTTGGTGAGTTCTTGGACATTTTGGAAAGCTTGGAATGTGTACTACAATCCATCTTTGAAATTCAAATCAAAATTCCAAGTGGAAGGGTATGAAAAGTGGCCTTGAAGTGGGGTAGAAATCCTTGTCAACATAGGTTAAAATTTCACTAAGTTAAAAATGGTTTAGTGCCCTTATTCAAAAAATTGTAACTTGAGATACAAGCTTCAAATGAGAAAACTTTGTGAATCAAAGTTGTAGATTATGCAACAAGCTACAACTTTCATGTTTTGACTTTTGTTTGAATCCAAATGGATCTTGGTGAAAAGATGGGGCAAAGTTGGGAAAAAATTAGGGTTTTTCATAACTTAGAAAAATTCTAAGTTATGAAAAATTCCATTTTCTAACCCTAATTTGCATTTTGTGATTTCTTGGTGAACAAGTTTCATGATTTGGCATGTTTTAATGAAAAATGAATCTTGACTCTTGATTTTGACCAAAAAGTCAAAGTTTGACTTTTCAGTGTACAGTCAAAATTGATCAATTGACTGGGAAATTCAACTATCAATCTTGTGTACTTGGGATCTTTTGAGCTTGATGAACATGTCAAGATAATTCCATGAGGTCCTTGAGTCCATATGTGAGCTTGGTTTGCCATTGGTTAGGTCAAACAGTCAAAAATTGCCTTTGTGCAGTCAAAACCCTAAAAATGACCATTTTGCCCTTTTGGTGATCTGATCAAATTTCTTGTGGAATTGTGATCCAAACTTGATCAAATGGTCCATATGAGTTAATAATGTTGATGTGGGTCAAATTTCATGAGTTTTGACTATCAATTGGCCACAGTTGACTTTTTCCCCAATACAGCTGATTTCTAGGTCAACTGTCCAATTGACTGGGCAAAACTTGGAATCAAGACTTGAAACTTGGTATAGGTAAACTTGGGAGTCCAATATGAAGCATGAAAGTCATCTTAGGCATTTTAGGTCAAAACATCCTTAGGCAAACACAAACCCTAATTTGAGTCCACAGTGCAAGGAGAAGTCTTGAGCAGAGGAAACCCTAATTGAATCTTGATCTTCAAAGGTCTTGTGATGAGAAAATGTTGAGGAAATGGGAGGGCAAATTTTGGGGTACAACACCTTCCTTTACCCTTTCGCGTATAGAGCGCACTATATTTTCCTTCTTTCTTCTTCTGGTAGCCACCAAAAGAATTCTTTGCATTACCAATATTAGTTCCAGAAACATCCTTCTGAATCTTGCCAATCTTAACTCTGACTTCAATCCTTTACCCATAGGTTACCAACTATGCAAAAGTATCGGAGGTACTGCAAGCAGTATAGTAGTGCCCCTACAAGGTGTTGGTGAACATTTCTACCATTTATCGATCCATTATTGGAGGTTGGACCCTAGATTCCATTTCACGCCACCTTTGGGCATATTCTTTAAAAGATTCATTCTGTTTCTGCGACAGATTTTACAACTGAGTTCTTGTAAGTGCCATGTTAGTGTTATATTAGTAATGGTGAACTAAAGCTTCAGCTAGCTCTCTCCAAGTACAGATGCGAGTACCCTCAAGTTGCATGTACCATTCTAATGGCCCACCAGTCAAACTATCTTAAAAGAAGTATATAAGTAGCTTCTCATCGGCAGAGTATGATGATATCATCCTGTAGTAAGACTTGGCATGTGTCTTTGGACAGGAGGTGCCTCTTTACTTTAAAAAGTTCAGCACTTTAAACTTTGGAGGAATCTTCACTCAAGGTACTAAGCCCAAATCAAACATATTAAGGCCCATGGTGCCCTGATTTTCAAACGCTTGCATACGCATATTTTTGTCAGCTTTTGTTGGTTCATCAGCATTAGACATTCAACCATCGTAGTTATCCTCTTCAAGCTGTTAAACATGAATGCAAATAGGGCTTGGATGAATAAAAGGTTGCTCATTGTTGTGCGGAGTAGGAGTGGGTGGAGGCTTATTTTCCACAACATGGACCAAAGGAACGCCTTGATCATTACCAGCAGGATTACCAAGGTTCGTAGTAGCATTACCATTCTGATTCAAACCAGCATTTGTATTCAGATTCTGACCATTTGGATTAGCATTCAAAGTAGCACTTCCTGGATTACCATTCAGAGTAGCACCACTTGGATTACCATTCAGATTGTTAACAATGACCCCTTGAGGATTGACAACCAGAGTCTCATTTCCATTATCTACAGTTACAGTGGGCCTCACAACCAGGGCTCTCATTTCTTCTTGCTGACGTACCATATTCTAGATAATCTCCATGAAATTCTCAACCCGAGTGTCCATCTTGACACCCATAGCAACAACACCAGCTTGGATCTATTCCATTTGTCCTCTGGAATTACTTCGAGTGTTTTAACGGTGAGAGTTTGCAGTAGCAATCATTTGAAAAGAAAGCCCAGATCAGGAGTAAGAAAACTTGTTGGAACCACCTATTATGATATGATATGAATCAATGCATGATTATACATGCAATGTTTTATCATTTCCAGAGAGTTCAAGAATTTTGTCAATTATAAAAAATAACAGACAACATGATAAGAGATAGACAACTAATCAAGAAAGCACATAACGATAATAACTATTCCTTCATAAAACTTTAAGTCAAACTGAATTTATACAAGACAAATAATCATAATACGACAAAGAAGAGAAAACCCCGACCAACAAGCCTGGCGGTGGTTTTCTACAGCAAAATAAAACAATAATCAAACATCCATATTTGATTATCTTGAAAATATCATTGTCTTCCAATCTGGATCTTAAGCCTTGCAATCTCCTCCATGGCTTGTGCCAGTTGAGTACCATGCCCCTTGAGCCGGGCCTCTGCTACGAGTCTCTGGGTGCTTTCTTCTTTAAGCCGGGAACTTTTATCTAGAAGTTGCTTCTCTAGAACTTTGACTTTGGCTTTCTACTTCTTCTCTAATTCAGCCTTGGACCCTCTGAGGATGTTACAGTCTCGACATCTTTTCTTGTACTTCTTCTCCATCTCAGCAACAATTCTTTTGTGGTCATCAACAGAAATAGAATCGTCTTCGACTTTGGATATTTTTCTAGAAGTACATAGCTCTTCATGCACTTTGAGCTTGCGAACTAAATCTTTCTTCTCTTTCCTTTAGAAGTATAGATCCATGTCGATGCGAAGATGTTGATTCTCACTCTACACTTGGTAGAATTGTTCTTTGGGTACATCATGCTGCAACTCACCTGGTTGTGGGTACAAAGGGTCTTCCCTTGAGAATGGTATTAGAAGCGTTTTTACTCTCTCTTTGACCAAATCAACATAGGGTCCATAGGTCATCAGTTATTTTTTCCGGAAGAAATCTTTCCCCTTTCCGAAGATTTTAGCCCAAAAATCTCTACTCTTTGTAGCATCTCAGGATCTTCTCCCTTTTTGCAAAACACAAACTCACTGATTTCACTTCTTTTAGGCAGACTTCACATGACATACCCTAGTTGGCGTAAGGCTAAAATAGGTTTGTAGTTGATCATCCCTTGTGTCCCTATGAGTGGAACATTGGAGAAACCCCCGCAACTGGTAATCACTACAGAACTGTCAATTCGGTGTCTGTACCAAGTATATCAAAAGAAGTGAGAGCCATGAGCTTTGTCTCCCACGTATGGGTACTCTGACTATCCCCGAATGGTCCTTTAGTTGTGTAAGTGTTTGCTTGTTGGCATTAATTTTTGGTAAAACCAGATTTGCGAATGTCATGACTGATGTCATAACATTCTGGGATAAAGACAGATTCTGCAGAAGGAATGTCCTATAGGAACAACTCAGTATGAGTGAATATCATGATGATTAAGCTATGATCATATGTACTGAATTCTACCAAAATCAGTGAGCAGGATACATGATGTCATAACCAATGTTAAGACATCCTATACTGATCAAGTTGTTGTGCAGATTTATTATTCCTGAGAATTTTTAGGAATCTGGTGTGCTATTCTGAGTTGAAGTATATTGACTAGATCAGATGCTCACGTGGATATTAGGTTAACCTTGCTTAACCCTAATCTGTTATGATGAAAGCCCAAGACCAAGTCTTTAGGTTAACTTTGGTTAAACATAGCTATTTTTATGGAAGCCCTAAATGAAGAATAGAGTTCTTATATATTTCTCATGAATCCTAATGGTGAGCAGCACTTTTGAAGAGAAGATCAATAAGGCATTTTGTAGTTGTGATAGTTTTAGTAACTACTGTGAGCCAAGCAATTATCACTTGATAAGTAACTTGGTGTAGGTTTTGGTTGTAAGGGTTGTTTATCACTCATATCTTTGAAGAACGAGTGTTGTGTCTCTTGATTAAAGCTTTGAAGCAAAATCAAGCGTGTGTATTGAAGAATGTCTTCATAATCTTATTAATTAGTAGATTAGTATCACTGCTGTGATTGAGGGGGAGTGAGTAGGAACTCAGGTTTAAGTAGGACTTAGATTGAAGTTGCATTGGGTAGGTCTTAAGTGAAGGAGATAAACTGGTTAGTTTATTCCTAAATTAATACCTCTTATAGTGAATTTCCTCCCTGGCTTGGTAGCCCCCAGATGTAGGTGTTGTTATACATTGAACTGGGTTAACAATTGATTGTGTTCTTTACTGTCTTTTAAATTACTGTTTTGGTTTGTGTACAATTTGTCAGATACGGTGTCTTAACATTCACTATGACATTAAGTATCTGTTGCCATAATTTCAATTGGCATCAGAGGTGGCACCCTGCCTGTCTTTCTAGGTGAGATCTAGCGATATTATTTTCTGGCGCTATGGACAAGGAAGGAGGATTGTGGAACATACCACCTATTCTGGATGGATCAAACTATGACTACTGGAAACCTCGTATGATTGCCTTCTTGAAGTCACTGGACAAAAAATCTTGGAGAGCTGCTAACAAATGATAGAACCATCCCACCATAACTGGGAAAGATGGGACGACTAGTCTGAAACCTGAGGAAGAATGGAGCAAAGAAGAGGAAGAGTCAGCCCTGGGTAACTCTAAATCATTGAATGCCTTGTTCAATGGAATTGATAGAAACCTATTCAGACTAGTACATCAACGTGAACTGGCCAAGGATGTTTGGGACACTCTCAAAACCACCCATGAGGGTACATCCAAAGTAAAAATGTCAAGACTTCATATGCTCACTACCAAATTTGAGAATCTAAGGATGATGGAAGATGAGACCATTCATGAGTTTCACATGAACATCTTGGAAATTGCCAACACCTCAGGAGCATTGGGATAAAAGACATAAGAAGAAAAGCTGGTGATAAAGACTCTCAGATCCTTGCCTAAAAGGTTTGCAATGAAAGTGACTGCTATAGAGGAAGCTTAGGATATCTGCAACTTGAAGGTTGATGAACTCATTGGGTCACTTCAGACATTTGAGATGGGGATCAGTGACAATGTTGACAAGAAAAACAAGAGCATGGCCCTTGTTTCCAATACTGAAGATGAAAGCAAGGAGAGTGATGAAGAGAATATATCAGAAGCTATAGCTATGCTTGGAAGGAAGTTCAACAAACTCATCAAGAGAATGGACCCAAAGTCAAGGTCAAATGTCAAGAACATTTCCTCTGACATTAGCAGATCCTATGACTCCAGCAGAAGAACTAAGTCTGAAGAAAAGGGAAATCAAAGCAGAGGAATCCAATGCCATGGATGTGAAGGATATGGGCACATTCGAGTTGAATGTCCTACCTTTCTAAAGAAACAAAAGAAAGGAATGTCTGTTACTTGGTCTGATGGTGACTCAGAAAGTAACTCTGAAGAAGAATATGCTAAACTAGTTACTGCACTATCTGGTGTTTATAACTCTGATAATGATTCTAGTGATGAGGAAGTGACATTTGAAGAACTTGCTGACTCCTACAAGAAGCTATGTATCAGAAGTGCTGAAGTCTGTCAGCAAAATGAGAAATAGAAAAAGCTCATAGTGAAGTTGGAGGCTGAGAAGAAGGCAGACACTGCTACTATAAGCCATCTCAAAGGTGAAGTTCTAATGTTGAACTCCAAACTTCATCAGATGACTAAGTCTATCAAGATGTTAACAACTGGAACTGACAAGTTGGAAGAAATCCTTCAGGCTGGACAAAATGCAGGAAACATGTCTGGTCTAGGATTTGTGGCTGCAAAGAAATCTGGTGTTGACAAGAAGAAGACCAGGCCTGATAAACAAATGTCAAAGCAGATGTCACAACATAGGACTCAACATCAAGAACAGAGAAATATGAAGAAAAAAAGCTGGAGATGTCATTATTGTGGGAGGTTTGGTCACATAAAGCCATTTTGCTTCAGATTATATGGATATCCTAATCAGACCCCATATGTCAAACCTAAGACTAATAAGGCACCATATACTCAACAATGGAAGAAAAAGACTGCAGCCCTGATAGCTCACACCTCCCTTAGAGTTTCTGCCAAGGAAGACTGGTACTTTGACAGTGGATGCTCTAAACACATAACTGGAATTAAGAATCTGCTGAATGATGTCAAACCTCATACTACTAGTTATGTCACTTTTGGAGATGGTGCTAGAGGAGAAATCAAAGGAGTTGGAAACTTGGACTGCCCTGGAGTTCCAAACCTAAATGAAGTGTTGCTGGTAAATGGTTTGACTGCTAATCTCATAAGTATCAGTCAATTATGTGATCTAGGATTCAAGGTCAACTTCACCAAGTCTGAATGTCTTGTAACTAATGAAAAACAAGAAGTTGTAATGAGAGGAGTTTGATCAAAAGACAAGGGTTACTTATGGGAGTCTGAGAACACTAACTACTCTTATGTGTGATCTATAGCCCAAGAAGAAAAGGAAGTGAAATTGTGGCACTAAAAACTTGGTCATTTACATCTTAGAGGGATGAAAAAGATCATATCCATCGAGGCTGTCAGAGGGATTCCAAGGCTTCAGATTGATGAAGGGAGAGTCTGTGGTGAATGTCAGGTTGGAAAGAAAACTAGAATGTCACATCTAAAGACAAGACATCTGACCACCTCTAAGGTGCTAGAACTTCTACATATGGATCTGATGGATCCCATGCAGGTGGAAAGTCTTGGTGGAAAGAGATATGCCTATGTTGTTGTGGATGATTTTTCCAGATTCACCTGGATAAACTTCATTAGGGAAAAGTCTGATGTATTTGATGTATTTAAGGAATTGTGCAAAAGAATTCAAAGAGAAAAAGAAGGATGCATTGTCAGAATCAGAAGTGATCATGGTAAGGAATTTGAAAATAGTAAGTTTGATGAGCTATGTTCCTCAGAAGGAATCAATCATGAGTTCTCTTCACCTATAACTCCTCAATAAAATGGAGTTGTGGAAAGGAAAAACAGGACTATACAGGAATCTGCCAGAGAAATGATACATGCCAAGAAGCTTCCTATTCATTTTTGGGCTGAAGCTATGAATACAGCCTGTTATGCCACAACAGGGTCACCTTGAGAAAGGGAACATCATCCACCCTTTATGAACTATGGAAAGGAAGAAAGCCTACAATGAAGTACTTCCATGTCTTTGGGAGAAAATGCTATATTCTGACAGATCGTGAACAAAGGAGAAAATGGACCCTAAAAGTGATGAAGGAATATTCCTAGGATACTCTACCAACAGCAGAGCATATAGGGTGTTCAATTCCATGACCAAAGTTATGATGTAGTCTATAAATGTCATAGTTGATGATCACCACGAGGAAACAAATGTCCCATATAATGTTGAGACATTCTTTGAGACTTCAACACAAGTGTCTAAAAAGGATGATGTGCCTAATCCTACTCCATCAGAGTCTGGATCAAAGGTAGCTAACAAAGATCCTTCCATCAGAATTCAGAAAGATCATCCTAAGGAACTCATCATAGGAGATCGTAACAGTGGAGTCACTACAAGATCTAGAGAAATCATCACAAACTCTTGTTTTGTGTCTAAGATTGAACCAAAAAATGTTAAAGAGGCTTTAACTGATGAATACTGGATTGGAGCAATGCAAGATGAATTGAACCAGTTCAAGCAACATGAAGTATGGGAGTTAGTTCCTAGACCAGAAGGAACAAACATCATTGGTAGAAAGTGGATCTACAAGAACAAGTCAGATGCTGAAGGAGTTGTCACCAGGAATAAGGCAAGGCTTGTTGCTCAAGGATACACTCAAGTTGAAGGGGTTGATTTTGATGAGACTTTTTCTCCTGTAGCCAAACTGGAATCAATCAGACTTCTCTTGGGTGTTGCTTGTCTCCTTAAGTTCAAGTTGTTTCAGATGGATGTGAAGAGTGTCTTCCTAAATGGGTACTTAAATGAGGAAGTGTATGTGGAACAGCCTAAAGGATTTGTGGATCCAAATTGTCCTGATCATGTCTACAAATTGAGGAAAGCATTATATGGTATGAAACAAGCTCCTAGAGCTTGGTATGAAAGGTTGACAAAGTTCCTCACTGACAAAGGATACAGGAAAGGAGGTTTGGACAAAACTCTTTTTGTCAAGAATGAAGGAGGAAAGATAATGGTAGCTCAAATTTATGTTGATGACATAGTGTTTGGAGGAATGTCAGATAAAATGGTTAAACATTTTGCTAACCAGATGCAAGCTGAATTTGAAATGAGCCTCATGGGAGAATTGACCTACTTTCTTGGACTACAAGTCACACAGATGGAAGACTCAATTTTCCTGTCTCAAAGCAAGTATGCAAAGAATATTGTCAAGAAGTTTGGGATGGAGAATGCCAGTCATAAAAGGCCTCCTGCACCTACTCATTTAAAGTTGTCCAAAGACACAAGTGGGGCAAATGTGGATCAAAGCTTGTATAGAAGCATGATAGGAAGTCTGCTATACTTAACAACCAGCAGACTTGACATTGCCTTTGCAGTTGGAGTATGTGCAAGATACCAGGCTGAACCCAAAGTAAGTCACATCAACCAGGTGAAAAGAATTCTGAAGTGTGTGAGTGAAACTTACAATTATGGCATGCTGTACTCTCATGGATGTGAACCAATTCTGTCTGGTTATTGTGATGCTGATAATAGAAAGAGCACCTTTGGAGGATGCTTCTTTTTTGGAAATAATCTTGTTTCTTGGTTCAACAAGAAACAAAACTGTGTGTCTCTATCTACTGCTGAAGCTAAATACATAGCAGCTGGTAGCAGCTGTTCTCAAATGATCTGGATGAAACAGATGCTGACTGAGTATAATGTCACACAAGATGTCATGGCATTGTACTGTGACAATTTGATTACTATTAACATATCCAAGAATCCTATACAGCACAGCAGGACTAAGCATATTGACATTAGACATCACTTCATCAGAGATCTTGTGGAGGAGAAGGTGATTCAGCTGGAACATGTTGCCACTGAACTACAACTGGCTGATATTTTTACCAAGGCACTTGATGCTAGTCAGTTTGAGAATTTAAGGGGCAAGTTGGGTATTTGCCAATATGAAGAGATGTAGCAATTAATTTTTCTTAAGAAGAGGAATAAACATATTTATATCTCCCTCTTCTCAGTTTGCTGCATCACTCTCCATTCCCTAAAAAGAAAATTTCACACTCGTTGTCACTTGTATTCTCAATCTCTCAAGATGTATCAACAATCTGTGTCAAAGGTAACTGCATCTTCCTCACCCACTGACACCGAACCTAGGGCAAACATAAACCCCATGGATGCTGATGTTCTTGAGGTAACTCCACTTCGTGCAATGGCAGCTGATCCTACTAAGGTCAAGAAGCTGTGAACCAGACATGCAAGAAGATCACAAGCTTCTCCCTCTGGTAAATCTTCTCAACCATCATCCTCTGTTCCCCCAGAGATAGCTAATAGGGAAGGTTCTGCTTATGTGCATCAAGATATTGCCAGACTAGTCACTAGGATTCTTAATGAGAATCACTCTGTTCCTGGTATATCTGTACCATTGAACCAAGAAACTGCTAGCCTTAATTTAGAAAGTGATCCTAATGTCAGTCAGAATTTTGAGACACCTGATGACAACATTGAGAAATCTTCAGAGAAACCTGATGATCACCAGACCCCTACTGACAAGGCTGTTGAACCTCTTGTCATTGATGTTGATGAAGAATTTTCTGACAATGATTTAATTGCTAATGTCAACCCTAGCATCGCAAGAAGGATGATGGGTAGAAAAGAAAAGCAGAGTGCTTCCCAAAGCCCCTCCAAAGATAAGGCTACTGAAGTTGTTCATGAGAAAGCTAGGCCTGAGAACAAGGCTAGAGAAGAAGATGAGAAGGATCAAAAGGTTGGAACTTCCAAAGGGAAGGTTAAGGTAAAAGCTAGGGTATCTGTTGGTATTCTCTAAAAACCCTTGAGATAACCTATAGCCAAGAAAAGAAAGGCTCTTGAACCCTCTGAATCTGATGAGGAATCAGACTTTGATTTTGATGTTGAGAGCAATGTTCCAGACATTCATCTCAGGAAGAAACCCTCTTCTAGCAAACTGCCTAAGGTTCCTGAGGTTGCCATTGACAACACCTCCTTTCACCATCAAGAAAATGCAAGCAGGTGGAAGTGTGTGTTTCTGAAAAGGATTGCCTTAGAGAGGGAGCTGAACAGAAGTGCTATTAAGTGTAAGGAAGTCATGGATCTCATCAAGGCTGCTGGCCTGATGAAAACAGTGGTTAAGTTTTCCAACTGCTATGAGAATCTTGTCAAAGAATTCATAGTAAATTTGTCTGGTGGATGTGCTGATGGAAAGTCAGCTGATTTTAAGAGTGTTTATGTGAGAGGAAGGAAGGTAAATTTCTCTCATACTGTGATAAAAAAATACCTAGGGAGGCCTGATGAAGCTCAACCTGAGCTTGAAGTTACTGACAACCAGGTTTGTAAAACCATCACTGCCAAGCAAGTCAAGCACCGGACCTTGAAAGGGAAGCTAACTGCAAGCAAGCTGAGTATGAAGTTTGCCATACTGCACAAAATTGGTGCAGCTAACTGGGTTCCCACCAACCACAAATCCACCATCTCCACTGGTTTGGGAAGATTTATCTATGCTGTTGGAACCAGAACAAACTTTGATTATGGCAACTACATCTTTGATCGAACAATGAAACATGCTGAGAGTTGTGCTATTAAAGGCCCTATTGCTTTTCCCTCTCTCCTGTGTGGTATAATCATTGATCAGTATCCTGATATTCTGGTTGAAAAGGACTCCGTGTGCAAAAGAGCCCCTGCACTTGGTTTTCACTATAAGCTGTTTCAGGGAACACATGTCCCTGACATTGTTATGACATCTGCTGAGACATCAAAATGTCAAAGCTCATTCCAAGAAAGCTGATGTTATAGTTGTTCTAAAAGAAACCTGCAGAGAGCTTGATGCACGAAAAAGGACTCTTGAAGAGCTGATTGCTAGTTTGGAACAGGAGGAGAATGAAGAACAAATGAGGGAAGAGGATGCTGATGAAGAACAACATGATGGTTCTGCAAGAAGCTCACCAGAAGATGCTGCAGAAAATAGTGCTTCCTTAGGGGATGACAGTACCTGAAGGTCTGTGTTTGCTGAGTTGTAAAGATTGATGCTGGAACTTGCTGCTACTATTTGATACCTTCTCTCTGTTTCTGTGTATTTTGGATTTCCTTTTGATGACTGTATAACTTGAAGTACTAGAACCTTTGGCCTCTTTATGACTAAAAATGGGGAGAAGTAATTGTGGTTATTTTGGTAGATAGATTAGTTGTTATTAAAAATTCTGCTGCATTCTAATCTCTAATTGTTTAGGGGTTTTAGCCAAAAAAATTCCAAAGGGGGAGTTTGTAAGTGTTTTCTTGTTGGCATTAATTTTTGGTAAAACCAGATTTGCGAATGTCATGACTGATGTCATAACATTCTGGGATAAACACAGATTCTGTAGAAGGAATGTCCTACAGGAACAACTCAGTATGAGTGAATATCATGATGATTAAGCTATGATCATATGTACTGAATTCTACCAAAATCAGTGAGCAGGATACATGATGTCATAACCAATGTTAAGACATCCTATACTGATCAAGTTGTTGTGCAGATTTATTGTTCCTGAGAATTTTCAGGAATCTGGTGTGCTATTCTGAGTTGAAGTATATTGACTAGATCAGATGCTCACGTGGATATTAGGTTAACCTTGCTTAACCCTAATCTATTATGATGAAATCCCAAGACCAAGTCTTTAGGTTAACTTTGGTTAACCCTAGCTATTTTTATGGAAGCCTTAAATGAAGAATAGACTGCTTATATATTTCTCACGAATCCTAATGGTGAGCAGCACTTTTGAAGAGAAGATCAATAAGGCATTTTGTAGTTGTGATAGTTTTAGTAACTACTGTGAGCCAAGCAATTATCACTTGATAAGTGACTTGGTGTAGGTTTTGGTTGTAAGGGTTGTTTATCACTCAAAGCTTTGAAGCACGAGTGTTGTGTCTCTTGATTAAAGCTTTGAAGCAAAATCAAGCGTGTGTATTGAAGAATGTCTTCATAATCTTATTAATCAGTAGATTAGTATCACTGCTGTGATTGATGGGGAGTGAGTAGGAACTCAGGTTTAAGTAGGACTTAGCTTGAAGTTGCATTGGGTAGGTCTTAAGTGAAGGAGATAAACTGGTTGGTTTATTCCTAAATTAATACCTCTTATAGTGAATTTCCTCCCTGGCTTGGTAGCCCCCAGATGTAGGTGTTGTTATACACTGAACTGGGTTAACAATTGATTGTGTTCTTTACTGTCTTTTAAATTACTGTTTTGGTTTGTGTACAATTTGTCAGATACGGTGTCATAACATTCACTGTGACATTAAGTATCTGTTGCCAGAATTTCAAGTTGGTAACTGATATATGGGCCATTTGTAGAGCAATGGAACACAACAAACCATAACTCCATTTTTACCATGCCTAGAGTGGATTGCATAGTAAGTGTTAGCCAAGATCGTTGGTACCAGATTTGGATTCATGAACATGCACATGGCGGTCAAATCTACAAGGTTCTCAATGTCAGGAAACAGAACAAGGCCATAAATCAAAACTGACAGCAATGCGTTGAAAGAAATCTAATAACCCTTGGTTTCCATCTATTTAGCTTTGCTTATCAAGAAATCCATACAAAGACCACTAGTCGCTTTTTTCTTCCTTTAATGACCATTCACATCACTTAGGCTCAAATAAAGTGCCTTAGCGATAGCTTCATGATCGGGCTCCTATGGAACATGGGAAAAGGGAATGTGATTAGTAATTTGATCCCCAAAATGTGAGAATACTCCTCAAGAGTGAGAGCCAGTTGATAATCCTGGAATGTGAAATATCACGGCTCTAGATCATAGAATTGTAACAAAGTCTGGAGAGCTCTGTCATCCACCTGAGCATGCAATAAAGGTAAAACATCCCCGTATTGTTTGTTGAACTTGCGAATACGGATAAATCACCGCCTTGCTCAATTATTTCAAATGAAGCCAACTACTAGTGCTAAATTTATAGTAAAAAATGTCTCTGGTATCTCTCTTTATGGCATCATGGTTGTTTTCCATATTTGATACAGACGACTACTCTGAAGCACCCTGGAAATGAAATGTAATGCAGGTTAAATTTTTTAGACATATACACATTTTTTATATTTCTTTTTTTTTTGTAAAAATAAATATGTCATGATGCAAGGACAATAACACATGGATCAAGGTTTTCATAACACCAGAAATCCATTGTGCTGTTTCTGAATGTGCCAAGAATTATAAGATCAAAGATCCAGAACATTTACCACAGAGAACCCAGTCACGAACAAAACATACGGTCACCATCATAGAAAATAGTCACCATCTGTACCTGTAAATATTATTCCCTCCCCAATCACAGGTAAAGACTAGGTCAGGGTAAGGTTAATGGTAACTCAAAATCACAGGTTCACCAGAAAGCACTACCATCAAGCCACATATGTGGATGACGATAAAACCCCATTTGACCTCATCTGAACATAGACGACATGAACACGCTAGTAGGACCTTTATCCAATAGACGTCATGTTCTAATCTATTCCTAGGTTTCCTAGATAGTGCACTATGGTCTGGGTACTGGGTCTTTTACCTCAATAGTAACATCCACCCAACATAGAAACACATAATCCATCACAACATATAACCAATATAGAAATCAATAAAATGCAATGCAAACGTATTCTCAGATAAACATGTACAAATAAATAAACTGTAAAGAATAAAAATTAATACCCAATAAAGAGAAAACAAGATCTAGGATCGACTTTGGGATGGACTAACATTTGGTCAATCTTTCCCCAGTGAAGTCGCCAGCTGAAACAATTGGCGAAACAAATCATCGAGATGAAATTAATGAAGTCACCATCAAATGTTTTATATCCCACGGGAAGGGAAAGGTAAACATAGAGTAAACCTAAGAAGGGTGAAATCAAGGTCTTGCAACCAAGAGATATGGGTAAGGGAGTCGATTACACAAGGGGAAGGTATTAACAGCCCTCACATTTGTGGTACTCCACGGGATCCACTCTTGTTGTTCTAATTAAAGGGTGTGTTCTAATATAAAGTTTATGAGCTAAGGCAAAAACGCAAAGAGGGAATGCATGCAAAAGAAAACAAGGGGAAAAGAAGGAATATTTACAAAGTTTCGTTCACCTGGGCCCCACAATAAAGTTTCGACTTTATGTATCAATTGATTATGCGCATAAATCACAGCTAACCAATGTGATTTCTTACCATATGTATTATACATTTCACAATAAAGGTATTATTCTAAACTTCCAATAAATTTGATATTCGTTTTTCCAGTTTCCTACATTAGCCTTCTTCTTACAGTAGGGTGATTATTGTAGTTATCTAGCCAACTACATTTATCTCCCAACTTCTTCCTTATATTACTATCATGATTTCTTTTCACTCTAGTTTCTACTAAAGAAGCTCATGAAATTTGTAATTTATTGAGATAGGCCCCTATCTCAACATGCCTTGCTCTTTTATTCGGGCCTCTCATATTCCAAGCTAGCATCACGGCTTTTTGTCCTTTAAGGTTATTGAGCTTTCTATCCCAAGGACTTCAAATCCATTTTTGCATCTAAATATTATTTCTTCTTTTCCTAATGACGGATCTCCTTTTACCCATATTTATTTCCCTTTATTTTTATTGGTTGATCCCCTTACCTGTCATTCATGTTGTTTTTCTAGTACTTCCTGTTGCTCTTTTTGTACTTTTGGTTTTGTACCATAACTATTTTCTGATCCATTCTTAGGTGTCTTGATAGCTTTTTTTGTCCATACTTTTTCCTTTTTTTCTTTAACTTGTTATGTTTTTTCTTTGCATCCATGCCCGATCTTGTTACAAACCTTGCAATAATTTGACTTCCATTCATATTCCACTACTTGCTTCAATATATTCCCCTTAGAATCCATTATGTTTATACAATTTTTCATTTCTATTGTGACATCAACTTCTATCAACACACGAGAATATGAAAATCTCAGTTTTATAGCTCTTCATTCGTCTGTCATCATTGGTTTTCCAATGGCACTCACAATTTTACCAATACTTTTGTCATCCCAAAAGATAAGAGGTAGCTATGAAAACATCACCTATATTGTTAGAACCCTCATTAGGTCATTCTTAAGCTTGAAATCTGGTGTCCACTCATGTAGGAACATAGGTTTATAATAAATTGTGTATGGACCTTGCATCAGGACAACATCTCGATCACTTTTTGATTGAAACCTAATTATAAAATATCTTACTTCATTGTAAAACAATTTAGACACAAATACAAATATCCATACATTAACCAAATTATCATAGTTATCCAAGAAATTGACAAGCAAGTCTTCTTCAAAGCTCTCATGTATTTCAATGCACTCTGAAATGTGGAGGAATTGGGTGTTTCGATGAACTTGAGGCAGTGAAAGCTAGAACCAGCGTTTCTGCTGGTTTAAGCTTAGAAATTCAAAAATTTCCATCAGAGTACTATTTCAAGTTGAATACTCAGACATTGGAACCATCTCCGTATTTTGTTTATTTTGTCCGTTCAGGCTAGAAGTCAATTATGTGTAGAAAGTCTCTGAATAATTTGTTTTCTCTGTAGTATTTGGATTTAATGACTGGTTATCTGTTCACTGAGCGTTCGGAAATTTATAACTTCTTACTAGAATACCCTTTTGGAGCGGTTCTTTTTGGGGAAAATTCGTCTTGATGTCTTCTTCATTTTGCATTTTCGGGCCAAAAGTCGATTCCTAGAAGAATGCCCTTGAAATTATGGATTACCGGAGGAATAATTTTGTTGAACCGAAATTTTTAATCATTGTTTCTCGATATTGTAAAAATCGTAACTCCTTCAATTTTTATTGTATTGAGACGGTTCTTTCGGCATAATTTCATAAATGGTGTCAGCTACAATTTCTCTTTAGATTCCAAATTCAAATGGTAATCCACAGGCTTCCGTTTTTGGTCTATTTCGCATGTGACGCAATGAAAATACTAAACATGAAATTAGTTTTGTCTGAGATAGTGTCAGTGAAACTTCGAAAATTCATAACTATTTCAATGTTTATCTGATTGAGCCTATTTGCGGATAAGAGGTCGTTCTTGATTTTGGCAACATTTTGGTTTCAAATTTCAACTTCAAATGGTGCTCCGAGATTCCTGCAAATTGAGCTGAACGTGTCAAACTCTGATGAATTGAAAATTTGCACTATGGTTTGTGATTATTTGAGGCCCATTAACTAAATCCACTTAAAAAAAGAATCACACTATATGTTCTCATTGACAAAAAAAATTAGAGGAAGGTCTCATAATTAAAAAATTCTCACAAACATAAGTCTCAAATTCTCTCAAGTTGCTCAAAGAACAAATCAAGGTTATACACCTTTTTCATCAAGAACACAACAACAATTTTATCAAGATCCAAAAGTCAAGACCAAGAGAAATTTTTCTCTGATTGTTGATCTGTTTGTTGCGATCTATATACCTAAGCCTCCTCTTCACTTCTATCAGTGAGTTCTCTTGAATTAAGAACTTTTTGATCAAACATGAATTGAATCTAAGTTGAATTTCAAATTGAGAATATAGATATAAGCCTATAATTGTGAATTGATTTGATAATCATGTGTAAATCCGGAATTGGATTGTTGAATTAAGTGCTTATTGAATTAAGTTGATTCTCATGAAAGTGCTTAATTGGTGAAACAAATTGATGATGATGCATGAAATTTAATCATTGATCTTAATCAATCACATGTAGTTTGAATCTAGACCTTGAATCATGCAAAATCATGTGTTGAATCTATGGAGATTTTGTGTTTGATCAAATGCCTAAGCGATAAACACAATCTAAAAAAAACTGTTAAAAATTGCTTTCTGCCCGAAGGTAACCGGTTACCCGGTTATGGTAACCGGTTATCCAGTTACGGTAACCGGTTACCTCAAAGTCAGTAGCATTTTCTCATATTTTTTAGCTTATGGTAATCGGTTACCCAGTTACAGTAACCGGTTACCTCAGTTACAGTAGCATTTTCTAGAGATTTTGGCTTATGGTAACCGGTTACCCTGTTATGATAACCGATTACCCAATCTAAAACATCAACTTTTTCTTTATTTTATTGCATGTTTGGTTATGTTGCCTTGTTAATTCTAACTCCTTTTGTGAATGCTTTGCAAGGTACATTGTTAGGCCTTCAACCTTTAATTAACACTTGCTTATTAGTTCAATGACATATTATGTGATCACATGTTAGTGAAAGTTTGCGTATGATGCGCAAATGATATCATTCTTGCATAAATCTTATTTTTGTGCAGGTACCCTGGTATCGCACGGATGTGTGTGCTACACATGCAACCGTGTGAACTTTATTTTGTATATTGTATGGAATGTATTTCGTGCAGGTACTCTGGTATCACACGGATGTGTCTGCTACACATTCCACCGTATGGTTGTTATTTTGTGTATCTTGTATGGATTATAATTCGTGTAGGTACTTTGTTGATGGTGCGGGAATGTCCTATACGTATTTCATGCCATTTGCTCATATTGTTGTGCACCTCTCTGTTACTCCTGTGTCTGGATCGATATTTGGTGCAAGCGTATTTTGATATTCAGATGTGTCCACTACACATTTCGATTTTAACTATTGATATTGTGACACATATGCTGATGGTATTTTTCTTTGTTAGTGCTAGCAAGTCGCAAAGTTTTCCGGGTTTCTTTGTTATTGCTTAGCATCTACGAATCGTTATCCATTTGGTACACCTCTTTTCTATTTTCTCTCTGTATTTTACTGCTTTCTAGAGATCATGAGAAGTAAGGAGTTTACCTCTTTCCTTGCCGTGTCAAATAGGGTAGAGATGTATGAAGGGGATCTCCGTTGCTGATATATGTCAGGAATCTCTCTGGTTTATTTAAAGACATGTTTACGACAATTCTGCATATGTGATTAGTTTGTTACTTGTATTTATTTAAAACCCTACCTTTGAAGTAGGTATTTTGCAAGTGTGTTTACATTTTTTCTTGCATCTATTCCCATATCCCTTATTGAAGTCCTCAAAAGGAGGTGATCCGAAAGGGTTAGCAATCAACCCCCGCGCATTTTGTCAGTGTTATCCTTAGTTCGTGATGCACCACGATGCTATGGAGTTGTGCCAACTCTTGTTATCGAGTCGTCAAATAGAAAAAGGTTTTGCAATCAAACCCTCGGAATTTGTCTTGAGCTCACGTTAGTCGACGTTGACACTCTGTGTTTATCACTTTTCCCCCTTACTCTTCTTGACTTGTAATATAATACCTTGGTATAGACGCTTTATTTCCACAAATAGCTTGTTTTCCTCGGTTGATATGACCCATTGGCTAAAGTTTTCCGCTTTATCCCTTTCCCGCTTGTTTACCTCAGTTGATATGACCCCTTGGCTCAAGCATCCCTACTGTATTTTGTACCTACATCAATCATTTATATCTTGGTTTGTCCTATACCCGAGTTAGTGTGCACTACTCGTGGCATGTGTGTGCTCTTTTGATCTTGTTTGTTTTTTCATCCTTGTACATACCATGTTCTTTAGAATAGGAATTTGTATGCTACCCTTAGGATCACTCGATTAGAGTAGCTTCGAGCTATACATTAGGATAGGTATCCATGCATGCTAATACAGGGTAGATATTTCCATTTCAAAACTCAACTTTAGGATAAATCATTGTATGATAACATTAGGGATTATATTTTAGATAGTCTCCCTTAGATGTTTTTCTTTCTTTTGCATCCTTTTATTAAGACTAAAAATTTGTTTTTCCTGATAAAGCATAAAACATCTAAGAACTTTTAAGTCCTTCTTTAAGGTAAAAAATATCAACCAATACAAACTTTTCTCGCCTTCTAGCATTTCTTTTAAACTTTAAAAGGACGTGTTAATTATACTCTATGCAACACGACGCGTAAATCCCCAAAGGTCGGGTGGCACTATGTCTAAATTTCTAGAGCATGAATCTAGCATTATCCGCCTTCGGGAATTTTTCTTTGCAAATATCTTGTTAGGTAGAACATATTAATTCACTTCTGTGTTGACGCATGAGTCTCTAAAGGTCAAGCTACGGTAGAAGGAGAAATTAATTTTGTTCATTAAATAACACAAAACAAACCAAAACATGTGATCCGAACTACAGTAACTATGATTCCTCAAAAAAGGATACGTAGTGTGATACGGTGGAAGAACCGACTATTTAATACTGGTTTGCATTTTGTATTCCCAAATGTGCGGTAAGCAAGATTCGCCACCGACTTTTTATTTATCCAACAAAGGAAAGGGTGAAAAGAACAAAAAAAGACTTTTTCGAGATGTTTTCTGAGTAAGGGGGGTAGATTATGAAAGGGAAGGTGTTAGCACCCTTTCCATCCGTGGTTTTCCACGGGCTCTTAGAGGTTTTCTCATTTTTAAAATACCTTTGTGCTTTGTGTTTGAAAATGTTTTGAAAACGCCTTAGTACGGCGAACTTTGTAATGTTTCTCGGGATAGTGGAGAAAGTATACAAAGTGTTTTGAAAATTGTTTTTGAAAAGTAGTTTTTTGTGTAAGTGCAAGATGTTTGAGAAAACTTCTAACAACTATCTACTTTATTACTCGAAAGGGTCGTTCTTTTCCTCTTTTCCTTTAGACAATGCTATCCTACTATTAGTGAGTAGATAGCCTTATCGTTGGATGTTGAGGGACAATTGAAGGGACGTTTTACAGTCATAAAGGCAACATGCAGAGATGCTTTAGCAATTTTGTTTAAGGGATGAGATCATTTACCGAAAGGAAACACTGTAGGGTCATCTAGGGACTATGATCTTTTGATTTACGGGTCTTTGCTAAAGCGTCCCCATTATCGAGGGACACGAGTGCTTTATTTTTCGAAAGGCAACCGAAGTGGGGATACCCTAGATTCAGTTATTTTTGTCTTTTTATTAGGTTAGCTAACGTTTTAATTTGCAGTCTTTCCATACACGCCTATTTACTAATAGTAATATAGCAAAATAATAAAGCAGTAAATGTGCGGGAAATAAAAGGCAGAAAGATAAATCCTAAACTATTACATGGCTTTGGGATAGTTACATAAAAAAGTGCATGAAATAAAGTGCATAAAAAATGTTCGATGGAGACTTCATTGATTTCGTCTCGTTGATTTATTCAGATGGTTATTTCAGTTGGCGACTTCACTAGGGAAAGGTCGACCAAATGTTGGTCCATCCCGGAGTCGCTCCTAACTTTTCTTTTCTTTTCTTTGGATGTTTATTTTTATGCTGTCAGTTTATTCATTCATACATAATCACATGAGCATACATATGCATTACATTTTACTGTTTTCCATATACTACTATTGTATTGGATCTGCTTCTTTATTGGGTGGGTGTTACTATGAGGTAAAAGGCCCAGTACCCACACCCGAGTGCACTAATACACTAGAAATAGAGTGGAACATGATGGTTATTGGACGTAGGTCCACACTAACATATTCATGTGTGATACGGTGGGAAAATTGACTTGGTGTTTTGCGTTTTATCGCAAATGTTGCGGTTTAGCAAGAGTCGCCACTGGATTTTCTTTTATCCAAAAGGAAAGGTGAAAAAGCACAAGAAAGACCTTTGATATTATTTCTTGAGTTCAAGGGGTAGATTATGAAAAGGGAAGGTGTTGGCACCCTTTTCATCCATATTTATCTATGGGCTCTTAGTTACTTGCTAGATCACTTGCTTTTGTTTGAAAATGTGCTTTCATGTGGTTTTTTGAAAGTATTTTGTAAAGATGCATTTGTTTAGGCAAACTTTGTAATAATTCTCGTTCGTAAGAATGTATACAAAGTGTTTGATCTTTTGAAAATGTTTTCAAGTTTGAAAGATGTTATGAAAGTGTAGGTATTTGTTTTGAAAATAGCAAGGATGTTATTGTTTTGAAATTGAGCAAGTAACTAGGAACATTCTACCTACTCAAAAGTCTTTCATGTTTATTTCCTCTTTCCTTTGACATTGTCATCTTACCATTGATTTGGTAAGTAACCCTATCTTTGGATGTAAAAGGGACAGGTGTGGGTCATCGTATAACCATGATTAGCAACGTTGCAAGATATCTTAGCATTTTTCTTTAGGGACTAAGATCATTTTGAAAGGCAACATAGATAGCATCATCGAGGGACTATGATCTTGTATTTTTGCTTATTTTTGCTAAGATACATCACATGCGTAATATGTCAATTTTTATAAGGAAACCAAGTGGATTTACGCTAGGGGTGCCTGTGTGCAAGTGTATTGATTTACATGCATTGTTTTTGTCTTTGATTAGGGTGTTCTATTGATTGGTTTTAGTCTTTCCATACAAAACCCTAATTACTAGCATTTGTATTTGAAAGCATTAAATTGCGGAAAATAAAGTCCTACTCTATTACATCGTTTAGGGGATGGGGGTACAATTTACAAATGGGGATGAAATAGGAACTTAAATATTACAACCATATCGAATGACAATGAAGGAAATGTAAAAACAGTGAAAAAAGAAGGAAAAATGCATTTTTTAACTATTATGTGTCAACACAAGCTCATATGCATCGACACATAACTTTCCTCGCCCCTGTATTGCCAAATCAACTCAGTATGAGTCGATACATAATGGTATGTGTCGACTCATACACTGCATGTGTCGAATCATACGTTCTTTGTGTTGACTGATACACTCTTTTTCCTTCTGTTTTCGGCCTGTAAAGCAGTATGTATCGACTCATAAGGCTATGTGTTGACTCATACTATCATTTTGTTTATTTCAACATTGTTTTGCTGCATATATGGGTTAGTTCTTAACACATAATGAAAAGAATGGAAGATAAACAAAAGGTTAGCTTCAAGGACAATGGTTACTATACTTTGTCTTCAAAAAATGAATTACTAATGATGCTTGAAATGAAGAACTAAAGTCAAGAAACTTATCTTGGAGCTGGATCTTATACTCTGAGCTTGAGTTGTTGTCTTGACTATTCTTGAACTTGGAAAAGGAAACAGAGGCGTTGTAGAAGCTTTCTCTTGAGTTTGAACAATTTCTAGGTGATGTAGGTGAGGTGTTTAGATGTTTGGACAAAGCTTGTAAGATATGTAGAGTTCTAGGATTTGGATTTCAAAGCTCAAGAAATGGAAGCTTTATGAACTTTTATGGCTTTTGTGAATATGAGATTTTGAGGGTTTATCAACAAAACTTCTGGCTTTTCTCTCTATTTTTTTCTAACCTCTTTCTCTTGGAAATTCTTATTCTATTTATAGGCAAGGGGTTTGTGCATATGAGCTGATTAGGTTTTTAAAACAACATGTTATGGTTTGGTTGGATTAAAAAGATCAAACTAAGTCAAGTACTCCATAGTCCCAAGATGAAGTACCAAAGTTGCTGATATTGAGGAGCTACTTCCCATGATTTATGTTGGAGTATAATTAGCAAACAATTAGGTATGGGCTCAAGACAAACTTCGTACAAAAAGCTTGCTTTTCAAGAATAACAATGGTGCCTTTATGCCATAAATGGAAAGATTTTTGGACAATGGCTCAAACACTTGGGTAATAGCTCAAGAGTGGGTGTAAGCATTAAATTGCGATGAGATATGCAAGCAAGAAGGCCTGCAACATAAGATTATGCAGCAAATCATGCCAATTGGATTATGTGTTCTTCAAAAAATGGCTTGCAATTCAAGAATGAATGCCCAACTTCAGGCCCTTGAATCTCCTAGCTCAAATATGATAAATTCATGCTCTTAAATGTTTTGGAAAGCAGGAAACATCCTCTATAACTTTCATGTTAGCCATTTTGACAAAATCATCTTGTAACTATGTGAAAAAATGCGAAGAAGTTGGGACAAAATCCTGAAGAAAATATGTTGAAAATTTCTCTAAGTGTTAAATGAAAATGTCATGACTTCATGAATTTATAACTTGAGATCCAAGCATACTTAGGAGAAGTTGTGTAAAGCAATGTTGTAGATATCATGGAGATCTACAACTTTCATGTTGAAAGCTTCTTTTGAATCATCTTGCATCATAATAAAAGAATGGCATGAAGTGATGAAATTATCATGTATAAAAACACTTAGAAAATTTCTGTCTCGGAAATCTTGACTTTTCAGTATGAAATTGACCATTTTGCCCTTGTGCCAAAAACCAAGCCTAAATTGATGTATCAATGTTGCAAACTTGACGCCATAGAAGATCTTGTAAGAGAATCCTTGAGAAATGAGAGGGAAAATTTTGGGGTACAACAGCTGCCCTTGTTCAATCTTCTTAAACCTAAAGAGTTAGATTGGCGAGTCTTCCATTTGTGAATTGAAGGTGAAATATGATTGAACACTAGAGTGCCAAGAAATTTGCACTCGAAGATGAATTGTGAATGAACTAATAGATGCCATTTGGAGGAATGTTGATAAACACTGGAAGAAGTATCAGCACAAATCTCTTGTTGATTTATACTAAAACTTGATGTTTTACCTGTGAGAAAAAGAGTTAGTAAAATACAGATGCATGCATGATGTACACCAAATGTGGTATTATGTTAAATGCATATGGTATGTACATGCTATGATGTATGAACGTGAGATATATGTTTCTGTCCGGGAAAATAAATCCCTGACTGCTGCTGTGGAAATTCTGGGGGGTTAAGTCTCTGATTATCGTTGGGGATGAAGAATATGCATAGCTTCAAACTTTGTTGAAAGGATGCTTTCGCTGGGGAATATCTCTTGAATGTCATCTGTTATCTGGTCGGATCCAGGCTTCATAATTTGCTGAGGATGAAGTAGTCAACTGCTATCTGGTCGGATCCAGGCTTCACGGCAACTTATTGGGTGAAGAGACGAATTAGCTGTTATCTGGTAGAATTCCAGGCTTTGCATAAAATTTCTTGAAATGGAATAGTTATCTGGTCGGATCTAGGCTTCACAACAATTTTCTGGGGATACAGAAGTTAACTGTTATTTGATCGGATCCAGGCTTCGCAGTAACTTGAAGTGGTAACTACTATCTGGTCAGGTTCAGGTTTCATGGTTTTTGGAAAGTTGTACTATTATCTGGTCGAGTCCAGGCTTCATAGTGTCTCTCTAGGGATCATAGTTAATTATTATATGGTCGGGCTCCAGGTTTCACAATAAACTGTTTGAAAAACTGTCATCTGGTCGGGTCCAGGCTTTGTAGATTTCTGAGGTTGATGAGGTCAATTGCTATCTGGTTGGGTCCAGGTTTCACAATAAAATGTTTGGGGATTTAGTTGTTATTTGGTCGGTTTCCAGGTTTCACAATGAATCTCTGAGGGTAATTGCTATCTGGTCAGATCCAGGCTTCATAACAACTTGCTTGAAAAGATGAAATTGAAAACTAATATCTGGTCGGATCCAGGTTTCATAGTAATTTGTTGGAGCAGAGGAAAACTCTACTATGGAAAAGAAGTTAAACCTTGGTCGGGTTGAGTCCAGGTTCTTCTATATCTTTGAAGAGTTAGACTATTATTTGGCCGGGTCCAGGTTTCATAGTATCTTGAAATTGAGATCAATTGTTATCTGGCCGGGTCCAGGTTTCAGATACTCAAACTGTTTTCTGGTCGGGTCCAGGTTTCAGTAATTCACTAGGGATAGTGGAAAACTCTATTGGAGAAGAGGAGTTTTGCTAATGATTTTGTAGGAATTAAATGTCTATCTGGTCGGGCCCAGGCTTCGGCATTTGAAGAAGTCAAATTATCATCTGGTTGGGTCCAGGCTTCAGTAATAACTTGAAAATTGTGCTAATATCTGGTCGGGTCCAAGTTTCATAGTATTTTTTTGAAAATAGTAAAGGCTTTGCTGACAGCTTTACTGGGGATCAGGGGTTGTGGCCCTATGATTTGCAATAATCTGAAAAGAAAATTCAAACTAGAGAGTGTAGACTCAGTCGGGTAGGACATATTCAGCTTGGGGAAGATACACTCAACTGGGGAGGATAGACTCCGTTTGGGGATAATAGCCTTGGCTGGGGAAGATATACTCAGCTGGGGAAGACAGGCTCAGCTGGGTAATTTTGTGGTGTTTTGATTGTTGTATGTTGGGGAAATTTGAACTCGGCTGGGGAGTTATGCTATCTCGTTGTGTGTTGGAGAAGATAGACTATACTGGGGGAATACAGACTCGATTGGGGAGGACGTACTCCGCTTGGGAATTTTGTGATCCCTTGATGGTTGTTAGGGAAATAAAACCTGTTGGGGAAATAAACCCTGTTGAGTAGGTGAGTTTCTTTTAGGAAGAAATCTACAAGGCTTCAACTTGTGAAATTCGATTTTAGCTGGAGAGAGAGCTGCCAAGAGATTGAGACTCTGGTTGGGGATTCTCTTATGTAAAGAGAATTTGTGAGTAACTTTGTTGAGGAGGATGTTAATGGAATAACTCTGAGGGTATTCCCTATTTATTAAAGAGGTGCCTGTTACTGCTTAGGTCATATGTGCCAAACAGTTTTAATTATGTTCATATGCATATTTTCATTCAATTTTAGTCATTGGACAAATTTGCATTCAAAACAAAGACAAAAATTTTGCATTTCAAAGTATATTTGTATTGATATTTTGCCCATGAATAGGCGTTTTTTTACAGAGAGACGGAGATACTAGTAAGAGGAAATCGTCGAAAGGAAAACAAAGTTGAGAACAAAAACAAATAGCCATGTGAAACGATCTCATTGCCTTCCACTTCTAATATTGCCCCAATGTCTTCGAATGTCCCTTGCCGTTGATAGAAGTTGATTGGGTTGATCTTGGATCGTTTGAACTTGGACCTTGGTGATAAAATTGACTGTGGTGATTCTACGGGACATAGTCACACGCTTTCAATCCTTAATTTTTTCCTGGACCGCCCTTTCGGGTTTTCAGCCCACCAGGATACCCTTTTTTGTCCAAGTTTCCCTTTTGGGTTTTCAACTTGTCAGGTGTAAAATCTTTTACATATATCCCTAATTTTTGCCCAAGCCTTTTGGTTTACCGGGATGCCCTTATTTTTCCTAGGTGTGTCAACCTAGCCGGTCTCTTATGCGTAGTATTTTTTAACTATGTCCGCATTTATAGGATGTGGGAAATCTTCACCATCCATGGTAGTCGGTATCATGGCAACGCCAGAGAAAACTCTCTTGACAACAAATGGTCCTTCATAGGTGGGAGTCCATTTGCCTCTGGGTCGCCTTGTGGTTGAATGATGCGTTTTATCACTAAGTCACCAGCTTGATATACTCGAGGCTCGATCTTTTTGTTGAAAGCGTTGATCATCCGTTTTTGATACGTCTGACCATGACAAACAACAGCCAATCATTTTTCGTCAATCAAGTTCAACTAATCCAATCTCGTTTGAATCCACTCGTCTTCGCCTAGGCCTTCCTCATTCATAATCCTTAGCAAGGGAATTTGAACTTCCACTGGAAAAACAGCTTCCATGCTATAGACTAGAGAAAAGGGAGTTACCCCAGTTGATGTTCTAGCTGAAGTGCGGTAGCCATGTAGAGCAAACGACAACATCTCATACCAATCCTTATAGGTTACCACCATTTTCTGCACAATCTTCTTGATATTTTTGTTGGCCACTTCGACTGCGCCATTCATTTTCGATCTATATGGAGAAGAATTGTGATGCTTGATCTTAAACTGAATGCAAAGCTCAGTAATCATAGCATTGTTGAACTTAGTCCAATTGTCGGTGATGATCCTTTCGGGGATACCATAACGGCAGATGAGGTTGTGTCTGATGAATATGGCTACCATATTCTTGATGACTGAGGCAAACGAGGCGACTTCGACCCATTTGGTAAAATAGTCGATAGCAACAAGAATGAAGCGATGTCTGTTGGAAGCGATGGGCTTGATATCTCCTATCATGTCAATGCCCCACATTGCAAATGGCCACAGAGCAGTCATGACGTTCAAAGGGATAGGAGGCACATGGACCATGTCAGCATAGATTTGGAATTTGTGACAAGTTCTTGAATGTTGATGGCAATCAGTCTCCATCATTGACCAATAGTAACCGGCTCTCAAGATTTTCTTAGCCATTGTATGTCCGCTTGAGTGAGTATCGAAGAGACCATTATGCATGTCTTACATGATTTCCTCTGCCTCTTTCTTGTCCACACGTCGGAGTAGAGTTGAATCATGGTTGCGCTTGTACAATATCCCGGTACTTAGGAAGAATTTGGCTGCAAATCTTCGTAATAATTTTCTATCATTGATGGATGCTCCCTCGGGATACTCTTGTGTTTCAAGATATCTCATCACCTCATGTTACCAAGGCTTTTCCGCATCAGTGTCAAGCTCATAGCAAAGTGCAGGTTCATTGAATCTTTCAATTGTAATCATAGGGGCTTCATTGTCCCATCTGACCTTGAACATTGAAGACATGGTTGCCAAAGCGTCAGCCAACTGGTTTTCCTCCTTAGGGAAGTGCTCAAAGGTGATCTCTTCGAAGTAGGGAATCAGGGATAGAAAAAGTTCCTTGTAAGGGATAAGATTAGTGTGTTTAGTGTCCCAATCTCTTTTTACTTGGCTGATCACTAGGGAGGAATCCCCGAACACATCCAAATGCTTGATCCTTAAGTCAATAGCAGCTTTCAGACCTAAGATGCATGCTTCATACTCGGCCATATTGTTCGTACAATCAAAGCATAATCTGGCAGTGAATGGAATGTGGCAACCATCAGGAGAGATGATCACAACACCAATTCTGTTACCTAAGGCGTTGGAAGCCCCATCAAAGACCATAGTCCATCGAGATCCTTGTTCAGGTATGTCATACGGTCCAGGTTTCGCACAGTCGGTTACTAGCATGATATTCTCATCAGGAAAGTAGAAGTTCATTGACTGATAATCATCCACAGCTTGATGGGCCAACTGATCAGCTAGCACGCTTCCTTTAATGGCCTTTTGCATAGTGTATTGAATATTGTACTCAGTCAAGATCATTTTGCATCTGGCTATCCGTCCGGAAAGGGCAGGTTTCTCGAAGATGTACTTGATTGGGTCCATCTTAGAAATTAACAAAGTGGTATGAGTCAACATATACTGTCTTAACCGGAAAGCAGCCCATGCCAGAGCGCTGCAAGTTTTCTCGAGCAGTGAATATCTGGTTTCACATTCGGTAAACTTTTTTCTCAGGTAATAAATAGCATGCTCTTTTCGGCCAGACTCGTCATGTTGGCCCAAAACACAGCCCATAAAATTCTCTAGTACTTTTAAGTACATGATCAAGGGCCTTCCTTCAACTGGAGGCATGAGAATAGGAGGCTCTTGTAGATACTCTATAATTTTGTCGAAAGCAGCTTCGAACTCATCATTCCATCTGACTACCTGATCTTTTTTCAAGAGTTTGAAGAGTGGCTCACAAGTAGTAGTTAAGTGTGATATGAAACGGGCAATGTAATTGAGATGACCCAAGAATCCTCATACTTCTTTTTTAGAATGAGGGACTGGAATTTCATGGATGGCCTTTACCTTGGAAGGATCAACTTTAATGCCTTTATTGATGACAACAAAACTTAGAAGCTTTCCAGATCATACTCCAAACATTCACTTATTAGGGTTTAACCTCAGCTTATACTTCTTCAGCCTCTCGAATAATTTGTACAGATGATCGAGATGTTCTTCTTCGGTTTGTGATTTGTCAATCATATCATCCACATATACCTCTATCTCATGATGAATCATGTCATGAAATAAATCTACCATAGCCCTTTGATATGTTGCCCCTGCATTCTTCAATCCGAATGGCATGACCTTGTAGCAGAAGGTTCCCCATTGCGTAACGAAAGTAGTCTTCTCCATGTCTTCGGGAGCCATCCTTATTTGATTATAGCCTGAGAAACCATCCATTAAAGAGAAGACTTTATGTTGAGCAGTATTATAAACTAAGACGTCAATGTATGGTAGAGGGAAGTCATCCTTGGGGCTCGCCCTATTCAGATACCTATAGTCTACACACATGCGAACTTTCCCGTCTTTCTATGGAACTGGCACCACATTGGCAACCAATTGAGGATAGGATGTCACAGCTACGAACCCTGCATCAAATTGTTTCATCACTCCAGCTTTAATCGTTTCAGGCATATCGGGCCTCATGCGACGAACCTTTTGTTTAATAGGAGGACAATCTTTTCTTGTCGGCAGATGATGAACTACGATGTCAGTATCCAATCCAGGCATATCTTCATAAGACCAAGCAAATACTTCCAGATAATCATGCAACATCTTAACCAACCTGCTCTTGACACTGCTCTCTAAATTAGCGCTGATTTTGATTTCCTTCTTATTTGACTCAGTACCCAAGTTGATAACTTCAACTGACTCTTCGTGTGGTTGAATAGCTTTTTCCTCTTGTAATAGAAGTCTGGCTAGTTCTCTTGGTATGTCACAATATTCCTCGCCTTCATCTTCGGCTTGGTTGATAGGACATTCAAAGTCATAGTTGGCAATAGTAGAGTCATCGGAAATAGGATCCAGAGTGGATGTGGATATGCAAGAGTGTGTGTGTGTGTGCATGTAAGATACATGGCTATTTTTTCGAAAAATGTATTTGCAAGAAAGGAAATACAATGAACACAAATATTTGAATGCAAAAGAGTCCAATGTACTGAATGATCGTATGATTAGATGAACATAAATAAAACCCTTGACAAATGAACCAAAGTGCCCTGGGCCAGGCACATGGCTTAAAAGTCATTGTTTGAATATTACAGACAAAATGTTCTTGAATTGAAAGAAAATCAATAACAAGTAGATTACTCCTCAATGAAGGAGATGGGCACAAAGTCCTTTGCATGACAATTCTTCAGCTCCGTTGTAGTTGGATACACCCAATCTCCAAATGCAGCTTCTTCATCAAAATCACCCATGGCGTTGACTTCATGACTTCCAATGCAGAGAGGTGGCTTTCCAGCACGAGCACGCCTCACTTCCTTCTGAGCTTTGACGGTGAAGCCCAAACCAAACTTTCCAGTTTTAAATGGGATATCGAGGAGTTGCCCCCAAGTATCAAAGTTTCCTTCTTTAATTGTCGTCTGGGCATCCTTGACTGAAACCATCTTTGAGGTGGCCTTAACAGCTTTAGACTCATCAAAAGAACATTTGGTAGCAACAATCATCGGTGGCATAACTTCAAAGGCTTGACATGGGGTTTCAATGAATTATCCATCCATCTCTATGTATTTGAACGAGTTAAGGTGGATGACCATAAACTCTTCTTCTCCACAGACAATGACTATTATGCCCTTGACTGGATATTTGAGTTTCTGGTGGAGGGTTGAGGTTACTGCCCCAACTTTATAGATCCACGAGCGACCTAACAGACAAGAATAGGAAGGACAAATATCCATAATGTAGAAGGTGGAGTTGAATATTTGGGATCCCACTTTGATTGGAATATCTACCTCCCCATGAACAGTCCTCTTTGATCCATCAAATGCCCTTATGTTGTACCCTAAAATTTTCCCTCTCATATTATCAAGATTTTTCCTCACAAGACTCTTTGGACTCCAGACAGAATTAGGGTTTGCTCAGCTAAAGACCTCCCCTTGCACTGATGACCTGAAATTAGGGTTTGAGTTTGCGCAAGGATTTTTGGACCATAAATGCTTCATGTGACTTTCATACACCATCTTGGACCCCTAAGATTGCTCATACCAAGTTTCAAGCCTTGAACCACATTTTTGGCCAGTCAATTGGACAATTGACCTAAAAATCAGCTGTATTGGGGAAAAAGTCAACCATGGCCAATTTACAGTAAAACTTCATAATTTTTGATCCACAACAACATTATATGCTCCTATGTACCATTTTATCAAGTTTGGATCATAACTCCTCAAGAAATTTGATCAAATCATCAAAAGGGCAAAATGGTCAAAATTAGGGTTTTGACTAGGAAAGGGCAATTTCTGATTTTTAACTAAGCCAAGGGCCAATTTAGTTCAAGTATGATTTCAAGGACTCAATATCACCATATTGATCTAATCACATAGTTCAAAATATCTCAAATGCATAGGATTAACAGATGAATTTTGCAGTCAATTGATCAAAAGTCAACTATACACTGAAAAGTCAAACTTTGACTTTTGGATCAAAATCAAGTGCCAAGGGTCATAATTCATCAAGATATGTCAAAATGTGAAACTTGTTGACCAAGAAACCTAATTTTTCAAATTAGGGTTTTAATTTGAAATTTTTCATAACTTAGAATTTTTCTAAGTTATGGAAATTTCTTATTTTTTCCCAAATTTCCACAACTTTTTCACCATGATGCAATTGGATTCAAACAAAACTTCCAACATTAAAGTTGTAGTCCTCCATGAAATCTAAAACTTTTATTCACAAAGTTTTCCCAAAATACTCTTGGATCTCAAGTTATGATTTTGTGAATAAGGGTCCATAAACTTTTTAACTTAGTGAAATTTTGCCCTAGCTTAGGCAGATTTTTGACCTAATTTCATGGCAACTTTTCACCTAGTTCCAAGAGGTATCTCAAGTTTCATTTCAAAGATGGATTGTATAGCATGTTAAAAGCTTTCCAAAATGTCTAAGAACTATCCAAGATCATTTATGGTTAGGGAGAATCGAAGAAATGAAAATGGCAAATTATCACTTTTGTTCAAGGCATTTTCACAATGTTACAAGTTGCAAATCAGTTTCAAACATGCTTGTAATTGGTATTACAGGTCCTAATCCTTTCTACACTCCATAATTGAATGCTAACACATTGGATATTGGCTTTATTCTGACCTATGGAGCTTTGCACAAAGAATTAATCCATTTATGGCATAAAGTTCTCAATACCATTTTCATAAAGCTTGCTTTTACCAACTTTACATTTCTTGAGCCATGGACCTTATCTTTGGTTGCAAACAAGATCCACAAACATCAAGAAACTTGTACCAACTCTATGCAGTCTATAAGCTAGTAAGTACAAGCTTTTGTATTGTCACTTCCAAGTTTCTTCAAAAGCAAGTAATTTGGCAAAAGTCAATAGAACTTGTGTATCTGATAAAAGCAAGCCTTAGTATCATCTCAAACAACTTCAGAACCTTGTAACAAGCTTAAGCACGAATTTCTAACATCTCAAACACCCTCAAACACAAAAAACACCATTTTCTGCCCAAACAGGGCAGTCTCTACAAATCACTTGCCAACTTGAAACTTGCTCGTGCGTTTTTCCTTTCAACCCTTGAAACATCTTCCCTACATCACATCCAAGCTATCCAGGCCCCTGTCTTGCAACTTTGAGCTCAGTTTCACACTTCACCATTTTCATTTTGCAAGGTTGCAGGTTCACTCGTGCAAGGCGTTTTAGCCATCTACAAGACCAACTAAGCATTGGAAAAGGTTGAGGGAACTTCAAGGAAGCTCACAAGATCTTCATGCCTCACTCAAAGTCCCCACATTGCCATATCCAAACTCAACTGAACAAGGTATTTGTCAAGTTTCTATCTCTCTATTTAGGCATCCTTAGGTCACGATTTGTGAAGCAAAAATGTAGTCCTTAACTTGCTTAAGTTGTACATATGCATACTTTCCATTTATATTAACTGAGCTAAGAGTATTTGGTTGTTGAACATGCTGAAAAAACTAGGTCAGAAATTAGGCCCATTAAAATTCTCCTTGGTCTTTTAGAGGTAGGTCATGTTCTTTATATCATTGGAATCGTGAGTTCATGAGCTACCTTTTTTGTGTTATGAATTTTTGATTTTATGCAAGCATGAGCAAGAACAGGATTTGAACACAGAAGCGCGCGTTTGGGACAATGCTGGAGGTCAGGGATGAAGGCTGTCTGGGCCTGGCACCTTGGGCATGTTTCTTTTCACACCTCCCTGTTTCCTTTTTGCACCCCCTTGGCCCATTTTCTATATTTTGCATATTTTTTCATTTCTTTTATGTTTATTGACTTTAATATTTCTTTCTGAACATAAAAAAATCCCAAAAATATTTTCCTAATTTTTTGCAATTTTTATTTTTTTTATTTTTTTTTTCATATATAAAATAGTTTTATTTTAGTTAATGGAAATCATTTTATTAAAATAACTTGTAAATAATTTAAAAATATCATATATTTTTATTTTTATTATTCATACACTTAAAATATTATTTTCATGCATATTTTAATTTTTTTAACATTTTGTATATATATTTACTATTTTCTTGTACAAAAATGAATAAAATGAATAATATAGAATATATTTTCTTTTAAACAAAAATTAGGGTTTTTCACCCTTTCAAAAATAATCACAATATTTTTTCTTATTTTAGACTTAAGTAATTTATTTTTCACATACATAAAAAATAAATACAAAAACATTTTTGCATACATACAATTTATTGCATACTTAAATAATTGTTTATTTATTTATTGTACAATAAATTCAATTGGGTTGTAATAGTAAATTAGGGTTTTATTTTGTGCAACTATCCCCATTCAAAACTTGTATCCCCTCTCCAATAATATTGTTGTAATAACTTAGATTTACTTTATGCAATTTATCGCATTATATGCATGTTTAGTAAATTAGGGTTTGTATGATAAGAAAAAATCAAATAAATAGCATGACCTAATTGAAGACAAAGATGTATGAAAAATGACAACACATTACACACAAGCACCTCTAGGGTTTCACCCACTTGGTTGCCTTACAAAATGGCCATGGTATGCATGCTAGGTATCTTGGAAAAACAATACAAACAAAAGATCATAGTCTCTCGATGACGCTATCACAAGTTGCCTAAAAAAACAAATGATCTTGGTCCCTCAAACAAGCTAAGATACTTGGCACCATTGCTATCATGGTCATACGATGACCCACGCCCGTCCCGTTTAACATCCAAAGATAGGGTTGTCTACTAAAATAATAGTAGGTCAACAACATGAAAGGAATAAAAATGTACAAGAAAGACTTTTGAGTAGGGTAGATAACTCCTAGTTACTTGATCTCTTTCAAACAATCCTTTCTATTTTCAAACATACACACATTTCCAAAACAATTACCAAACAACTTTCAAAACATTGAAACATTTTTCAAAAGACAAACATCTTTGTATACATTCTTACGAATGAGAATCATTACAAAGATTACCTAAACAAAGGCCTCTTTTCAAAATACTTTCAAAACCACAAAGCACCATTTCGAACAATTGAAAAAACAAAGCAAGTGATCTAAAACAAGTAACTAAGAGCCCATGGAAAAACATGGATGAAAAGGGTGCTAGCACCTTCCCTTTTCATAATCTACCCCCCGAACCCAAAAACAATCTCAAAGGTCTTTCCTGTGCTTTTTTACCTTTCCTTTTGGATAAAATAAAAGTCGGTGGCGACTCTTGCTAACCCCAACATTTGCAAACACAAATGCAAAACCTCAAGTCAATTCTCCCACAGCATCACACCTTACAATGATATCGCTTGGCTTCAAGACTAAACCTTCATAGTCTATGCGGTCTAACGCCCCCTTGGGTAATACATTCAGGGAGGAGCCAGTATCAACTAGAACATGTGCTAAGGTAGTCCCTTTGCACTGGACAGAAACATGAAGAGCTTTATTGTGATTCTTCCCAAGAGGTGTTAAATCAGCATCTGAAAATCCAAAGCCATTATCAGCTTTCAGGCTAGCCACGCAATTCTTAAGTTGGTCCATTGTTGTCTCATGGGGGACATGAGCCTTTTTTAGGAACTTGATTAACGTCCGAGCATGGGCATCAGAACAAAGCAGCAATGACAACGTTGAAACCTTAGAAGGAGTTTGCCCTAACTGTTCCACAATCTTGAAGTTACTTCTTTTTATTATCTTCAAGATCTCATCCATCTCGCGAGCAAAAGGTTCTTCATCAGCTACGTCCTTGGAGAGTACTTCAATCACATCAGGCTCAACAACCTTCTCCTTCCCTCTTGTATTAGTACTTGGCTTGGCAGCAGTAATGCGGATGGGCATCCTTGTAACAACTGGTGGTGAGATATTAGGTGAAAATATTCTCCCAGTTCTAGTTACTTTGCTTGAAATAGCTATGTTACTGACATTGCCATCTTTTTCTTCTTTGATCCAGATATCTTGTTTAATCCCATGATAGAACACCTCAGCACCGTAATTCCATGGTACCACTTTGTTTGAAGAGTAGGGAATCGGCCCGGGATTAGTAATTATTAAGGGAGAAATAATGGGTTCATTTGAAATCCTAATAGGACCTTTGGAGGTGATCCTAAGAGGCTTGTTTGAGATGGTAATAATGGAGAGGTCTTCACAGTTGTTAGTCAAACTTTTAGCAAGCAGGGTCTTCTCGAATAGAATTTTGTGTCTATACATCAGGCATTGTATCCCTTTCTTTAGCTCTTCACATCCATTGAGTTGTCTTTTACAGCCCACACAGTCTTTTACACAGCCCGGGAAAATTCCAGCCTTCAATAGGTTCTTTTTTATGGTATTAAGCGGAGTAGTCAGTTCTTCAACAGAGGTAACAAAAATTGTATCTTCAACCTAATTAACACGCTTATCATGCTTCTGCATTGGAGGAGGATCAAACTCAATAGTCTTGTTGTCAATCAAATCCTGGATTTTGTTCTTCAAGGCCCAGCACTGGTCAGTTTCGTGCTCAGGGCTGCTTGAATGGTAAACACAATTAACATTCGAATTATACTTTGGTAACGAGGTATCGGGGTTGGCAGTTGGATCGTGCAATGTCACTAAATTAACCTTGATCAAATGTTGTAAGGATTGAGAGAATGACATGCCTAACCTCGTAAATTATCTTCTTGGAGTTTCAAAACGTTGATGATTTGCAGATGGTCTTGGAGTAGGAGTTGGATTAGAGATTCGTACAACATTGACAGACGGGTGATCATTCTTCTTCATACGGGCCCTTTCCCCGTACATAACATTGACTTCCTTATTTGCAGCAAAAGGTTTCTTTACAGGATTGGAAGTGGAGGTAGATGCCATGAGAATCTTCCCGCTTTTGATGCCACTTTCAACTCTTTCACCGGTTAAGATTAATTCGGTGAAACCAGAATTGAGCAACCAACCAATAGATTAAATAAGGGACCAGACAAAGTTCCCATGAACATGTCAACATGTTCTCGATCAGTCAAGGGTGGTTGAACCCTACTGGAGAGGTCTCTCCACTTTTGTGCATATTCCTTAAATCCTTCATTCTTTCCTGTGGTCATATCTTCCAACTGAACCCTCGTTGGCGCCAAGTTGGCGTTGTACTGATACTGATGATAGAAGGCAGTAGCTAAATCCTCCAAAGTATTGATACGAGAACCATCTAACTGATAAAACCATTCAAGTTACGTTCCAGCCAAACTCTCTAGGAAAAATTGAACCCAGAGCTTCCTATCAGCCGTTTGTGGTTGTATCTTACACACATAAGATTTCAAATGGAGTTTTGGACAAGAAACTCCATCGTACTTTACAAAGACTGGTATTTTGAATTTGTGGGGAATGACTACCCCAGAGATCAAACCCAAATCATCAAAATCTAAACCGGGGACGGCCTAGATTTCAACAGCTTTCAATCTGTCTTCTAACTGCTTGTATTTGATATCAGCGGGTGAATACTGCTCGTTGAAATAATCATCATCAGATTCTTGATCATTAGCACATTCAGCCTGAGTACTCTTGACCTCACCGATCTGGTTTTTGTCCTCTTCAGTTGAGTCTCCTCCTACTGGGATTTGACAGACTGTCTCCTTGAACCTTCTACCCATGTTGAGTAGAGCTTTATTCTTAGGCTTCTTCTTAACGGCCAGCAAAGCCATCATATCTTGCTGCCCCTTGGATAGGGAGAGTAGAGTTTCCTGAAACTGAGAATTCTGGGCTTGGAGATCTTTCACAGTTTTCTCTAGATCCATCTTGCTGAAATAAACAGCAGAAAGATAACGAAACCTGTTATGCAAAAACCTGGCATGTTATGATGCATGGAATATGTATATGCAAATGATTTTAAGGATTAATGAAATTTAAATTTGTATAGATAAAAGAATGAGAAAACGTTAATTTTCATTAAACGAAACAAAAAAGATTACATCATGCCTCTTGGGCTTACAAAATAACTTTTTAATATAAAAAGACTGGATGCATCCTCTTCGGTGCGAGATAGGCGTTCACACTTTTCTCTTCTTATAGCTGCTTCGTAAGCTCCAAGATCCTCTTTTCACTAGCATAAAAATGATCCTCAAAAGTATCTCGTTCTTCCTTCATCTGGATCTAAACCTTTTGTAAGTCTTCGAGAGAGGTAGGCATGTCAGGATGGAGGATAGTGTAGGGAACATCTCCTTCGACCACAGGCTCCATGATGACTGGTAAGATGGAAGAATAAGGCATCACAAGTTTTTTAGCACGAGCTCGCACCCATTTAAGGTAAGGCTCGAGGGATATGGAGTTCTTGTGTCCTAACGTCTTGCTATCCACCTTGTTCAACATCCTCCAGGCTTGGATAAACCTTTGACGGTAACCTTGATTGTCATTCTCGTAGTCAAATACCACTCCTTGGATAAGCATCTCATGGGGACCATCCCTTTGGGCGTAACCAAACTGTCGTAGGGCTAAGCAGGGGTTGTAAGTGATACCTCCTCTAATGCCAAGCAAAGGTACATTAGGGAATTCTCCACAATGGTCGACGATAGTAACATTCTCCATAGAGCGGGAACACCAATGAATATCTGAATGTTTGAGCGTCATCAACCTATGGGACCATCTTGAACCTTGCTCATTTTGCAACACAGATTGGGGAAGATGTGAAATAAACCATGTTGACAAGAGAGGAGTACAACACATGAGAATACCTCTCTTCCTCACAGTGCGAGAGTGAAAATAATGTAGGATGTCTCCTAACAAAGTAGGCATCAGGTTACGAGACATGAAGATTTTTACGGTGTTTACATCTATGAATTGGTCAGGATTTAGAAACAAAACCATCCCATAGATGAGGAGAGCCACAATCTCCTAAAAAGCTTGTAAGTCCAAGGAGTTCCAACAATTTTGAGCTTTCTCAAACAAGAATTTGGATAAGAAACCTTTGACACCACTCCTTGTTTCCCAATTAGTTGTGACATCAGATGGTTGCAAGCGTAAGGCTTGAGCAATCTCTTCCAGTTTTGGATCTATTTCCGTACCGTTGAAGAGTAGTTGATTGAGAATGGGAATCCTCAAGAGTTGGGAAAATTCTTCCAAATTTAGCACAAGTGGATAATCAGGAAATGTGAAGCAATGGTGTAAAGGATCAAAGAATTGGAAGAGCACCTTCATCATATCTTCATCAGTGTTGGAGGTAACCAAGTTTAGAAGGCGACCATGTCTTTCAGTAAATGGAGAATTTTCAGGAATTCTTGATGCTAGCTCTTTAAGTTGAGGAAGGATCCTTACAAGGTTGACTTGAATGGTTTTCCTGCGAATAGAATCCATGTCCTACAAAACAGAACAAAGATAAATCCCAAGATCCTTGAAATGGTTAGTGAATATGAGTATGATGTTATGATGTTTATAATGTTATGTAAAAGTATATATATACAAACAAAACAAACAAGTCCTTAGGTTTAGGCTTGCATGGAGTCTCATAGGTAAGTACCCTCTTGAAGTTTAGTTGGATCAAACATGTCCTAGCAATAGTAATTGGGTTCTAAGGGAGCTCAATATCATTGGTTTGTTTCCTTGGGCATTATTTCAGCTCAAGCCTCTTTAATGGCAACCGAAATATCCCAAAAAATCAAACCTCAATGAGTGTAGTATCAAGTATCTACCAACTTCGAACTGCACCAAAGCCGGTCATCTCACTACGTCCTAATGGCCAAGTTAGTCAAGTAAAGGTTCTAGAAGTTAGTTAGTGCTTCATGACATCACTCAGCGGCCCTGTATTCTCCTTGACTATTCAAGGGCTATCGGTACCCACTAATATGTCACACTAGCATAGATATTGCTTAGACCATGTCGGTATACCCCGCACAGTTTCCACAATGTATTGTTACTTACCTATAAGGTATCCCAAATCCGGGTAGAGGATTCAAGCCCAAACAAAGAACCAAAGTGTAAAGCATACAAGTCAAACAATGGAAGCAAGTAAATGTGATCTATCCCTAAGGTAACCCCACTTAAAAAAATTTCCCCAGCATAGTCGCCAGTTCTGTGATACAGTGGGAGAACTAACTTGGTGTTTTGCGTTTTATCGCAAATGTTGCGGTTTAGCAAGAGTCGCCACCAACTTTTCTTTTATCCAAAAGGAAAGGTGAAAAAGCACAGGAAAGACCTTTGAGATTGTTTCTTGAGTTCGGGGGGTAGATTATGAAAAGGGAAGGTGTAAGCACCCTTTTCATCCATAATTATCTATGGGTTGTTAGTTACTTGCTAGATCACTTGCTTTTGTTTGAAAATGTGCTTTCGTGTGGTTTTTTGAAAGTATTTTTTAAAGATGCCTTTGTTTAGGCAAACTTTGTAATGATTCATGTTCGTAAGAATGTATACAAAGTGTTTGATCTTTTGAAAATGTTTTCAAGTTTGAAAGATGTTTTTAAAGTGTAGGTGTTTGTTTTGAAAATAGCAAGGATGTTCTTGTTTTGAAATTGAGCAAGTAATTAGGAACATTCTACCTACTCAAAACTCTTTCATGTTTATTTCCTCTTTGCTTTGCAATTTCCATCTTACCATTGATTTGGTAAGTAACCCTATCTTTGGATGTAAAAGGTATGGGCGTGGGACATCGTATAACCATGATTAGAAATGTTGTAAGATATCTTAGAATTTTTCTTTAGGGAATAAGATCATTTTGAAAGGAAACATAGATAGCGTCATCGAGGGACTATGATCTTGTATTTTTTCTTGTTTTTGCTAAGATACCTCACATGCGTAATATGGCCATTTTTATAAGGCAACCAAGTGGATTTACCCTAGGGGTGCTTATGTGCAAGTGTATTTATTTACATTCATTGTTTTTGTCTTTGATTAGGGTTTTCTATTGATTGGTCTTAGTCTTTCCATACAAAACCCTAATTGCTAGCATTTGTATTTGAAAGCGTTAAATTGTGGAAAATAAAGTCCTACGTTATTACATCATTTAGGGGATGGGGGTACAATTTACAAATGGGATTAAATAGGAACTTAAATATTACAACCATGTCGAATGACAATGAAGGAAATGTAAAAAACAGTGTAAAAAGAAGGAAAAATTGCATTTTGAACTATTATGTGTCGACACATAACTTTCCTTGCCCCTGTATTGCCAAATCAACTTAGTATGAGTCGATACATAATGGTATGTGTCGACTCATACACTGCATGTGTCGACTCATACGTTCTTTGTTTCGACTCATACACTCTTTTTTACTTTTGTTTTGGGCCTGTAAAGCAGTATGTATCGACTCATAAGGCTATGTGTCGACTCATACTATCTTTTTTTTATTTCAACATTGTTTTGCTACATATATGGGTTAGTTCTTAACACATAATGAAAAGAATGGAAGATAAACAAAAGGTTAGCTTCAAGGACAATGGTTACTACACTTTGTCTTCAAAAAATGAATTACTAATGATGCTTGAAATGAAGAACTAAACTCAAGAAACTTACCTTGGAGTTGGATCTTATACTCTGAACTTGAGTTGTTGTCTTGACTGTTCTTGAACTTGTAAAAGGAAACAAATGTGTTGTAGAAGCTTGTTCTTGAGTTTGAAAAATTTCTAGGTGATGAAGGTGAGGTGTTTAGATGTTTGGACAGAGCTTATAAGATATGTAGAGTTCTAGGATTTGGATTTCAAAGCTCAAGAAACGGAAGCTTTATGGACTTTTATGGCTTTTGTGAATATGATATTTTGAGGGTTTATCAACAAAACTTCTGGCTTTTCTCTCTATTTTTTTCTAACCTCTTTCTCTTGCAAATGCTTCTTCTATTTATAGGCAAGGGGTTTGTGCATATGATCTGATTAGGTTTTTAAAACAGCATGTTATGGTTTGGTTGGATTACAAAGATCAAACTAAGTCAAGTACTCCATAGTCCAAGGATGAAGTACCAAAGTTTCTGGTATTTAGGAGCTACTTCCCATGATTTATGGTGGAGTATAATCAGCAAACAACAAGGTATGGGCTCAAGACAAACTTTGTACAAAAAGCTTGCTTTTCAAGAATAGCAATGGTGCCTTTATACCATAAATGGAAAGATCTTTTGGAAAATGGCTCAAACACTTGGGTAATAGCTCAAGAGTGGGTGTAAGCATTAAATTATGATGATATTTGCAAGCAAGAAGGCCTAAAACATAAGATTATGCAGCAAATCATGCCCATTGGATTATGTGTTCTTCAAAAAATGGCTTGCAATTCAAGAATGAATGCCCAACTTCAGGCCCTTGAATCTCCTAGCTCAAATATGATAAATTCATGCTCTTGAATGTTTTGGAAAGCTTGAAACATCCTTTATAACTTTCATGTTAGCCATTTTGACAAAATCATCTTGTAACTATGTGAAAAAATGCCAAGAAGTTGGGACAAAATCCTGAACAAAATCTGTTGAAAATTTCTCTAAGTGTTAAATGAAAATATCATGACTTCATGAATTTATAACTTGAGATCCAAGCATACTTAGGAGAAGTTGTGTAAAGTAATGTTGTAGATATCATGGAGATCTACAACTTTCATGTTGAAAGCTTCTTTTGAATCATCTTGCATCATGATGAAAGAATGGCATGAAGTGATGAAATTATCATGTATAAAAACACTTAGAAAATTTCTAAGTCTTGGAAATCTTGACTTTTCAAGTTGACTTTTGACTTTCTTGAATTCTTGATGATCAAGATTGATATTCTTGAATGTCTTGATGAAATTTGATCTTTGAAATGTAATGTTTGACCAAAAATTCAAAGTTTGACTTTCCAGTATGCAATTGACCATTTTGCCCTTGTGCCAAATCCAAGCCTAAATTAATGTATCAGTGATGCAAACTTGACGTCATAGAAGATCTTGTGAGGGAATCCTTGAGAAATGAGAGGGTAATTTTTGGGGTACAACAATGTGATTTATGCTTGGTTGAGGTTCAAATGAATTACTATCGACACCCACGTATATGGGTAAGGCGGTGCTACTTTCAAGCGAACTCGTGATTCCAAGTCACCTTTGACCTATCGTGACCTAGTTTCATCCGTAAGTTGGGCGGGAATATATCTTTACAGGTATAAATGGTGACTATGTTCTGATGGTGACCGTTTTATTCTTTTGGTGACTATGGTTCCTTGGTTATGTTATGGACCTTTGGTCCTGATATATTCAACTTTTCCAGAGATTATGCAATGGTTATTCATGGTACTTGATTCCGTTGTGTTCTGAAATTGGTGCCGAACCTTTGATCCTGTGATATTCGGATTATTCAACAGATATATACAACCATTATCCAGAGGATTGTACAATTGATATGCTGAACGTTTGAACATATGGTTTTGCACTTCCATCATAGCGTAATTACTTTTTACAAAATATATGTGTAAAAAAATGTAGGCATGAAAAAAGTTAACACATGTTCATTCAATTTCAAAGGAATCTTGCTTGTGAACATTATGCTGTGTTAGTCCATCTCTTGTTGGATCAAAATTGAAACTAAAAGCAGGAGGGTTCCTTGAAAATGATTGAACATGGAATTGAATCCACTCATTCATATCATGTATCTTCATGCATTTATAACAGGTACTCAGAGTGAGGATTTCTTATTCAGGCCCGATATTCTCTTCAGAACTGCAAATCTTGACTTCTCACTATACCGCGATCTGAAAAAGCCATGGAATAACTTCGTGGGGAATTGGATGAGATGAACAAATCAGATAGGACTATCTATTTTGGAGATACAAGTCTTGGCCCATGGTCAGAAATCTTTAGGGGAGAAAAATGACCAGGTGGAGACTTAGTTGAGTCGGATACGGAAGTTCTGAAGACCATGTAAGAAAAGGAAAGTGATCCTACATATGTTGTTGCAACAGAAGTTGTCATTCATCCCTAGCCTATGGGACATTTTTCAAATCGAGATATACTTTGTGAGTCTCACCGAGAACTTCGTGTTCCCTAATTTTCTCGTCAGCAGCTAGTTTTTTGTCTCCTAATGAACCCACGGGGAAAAGCTTATCAGCAAAGACATTAGAAAACTGAGAAGCATGTTGATGCAATCTTTATACCTTTCATCCAGTTACTTCCTCGCGCGTTTGAAGCTTAGTTGATTAAGCTTCGTGCTTTGGGTCATCCTCCCACAAAATTCTCTCCCGATTTTAATGAAAATGTTATATGTGTCTCCCACTCTAGGGCACTTGGTTATGATATTGAAAACTGCAAGAGGTTGAAGTATGAAGTGCAACACTTGTCTGGCTTCTTTTCCAAGGTTCAGTCCATGGTCGACAAACCATTTTAGACTCTTTCTCCTCAGCTGAGTGCTTCTTCTGTGTAGTAGAAGATGGGGTGATGCTTCTATGATGAAGAAGTATAAGATATTAAGTTCTTGGATATCTGTTGTTGTGTAGAATAAAAATACCTCAAAGGTCGAATTCTACATTCAGAGTTTACTTTCTTTTATGTAGTAGGAGATCCTTTAGTATAGTTTCTATATTTTTGCTTATGTGTAGTAGAAGACGATGCTTCTTTTGTGTAGTAGGAGATGCTCTGGAATTCAGCGATTTATTTTCTCTTATGTGTAGTAGAAAATGGTTAGTATTTATTCTCTGTAGTAGAAGATACTTTGTGATGCAGTTTATGGAAATTGGCTTTATAAAGCATTCATCACATCTGTTGAGGGAATCCGATATGATTACCACGCTGGGGCACCTGGCCATTCAACTAAAGATTGTAAACCGTTCAGAGATGAAGTGCAAAACTTGATTGATGCAAAGGTCATCAATTTCGCACGAGTTGGTCACTTTCGAAGTCTCCTTTGAATCAGTAGTGTCAAGACTACCAAGCGCATCTTCAGAAGCAATCAGACCATACGGAGACTAGTCACCTCAACATGGCAATTTCAAATTACATTTGCATTCTCATTTGTAATATTTCTTGTTTTGGTTCAGTACTTTCTTGTATGCATAATTTGCTTATTTTTGAATACTAATCATAATGCATTGAATATGTTTGTCTTGAACTAATCCATTCGTATTCACTCATTAATGTTTTTATTTTCTTTTTGATACATAACTTTTGTTAAAAAAAATAAAAATACCTCTTCAGGGAGAATGATGAAAAATATACCAAAAATCTTAAACGGTATCCTTTTGAGTAAACCCCTATTGATGATGTACAAGCATTTTTCAATTCCCAAACACCAAAGATATAAGGGAGATAATCCCTCGTCAACCCATTTGAGCCTTGAAGTAGGAGTTTCTTTTCTTATTAGAAAAAACCCTCACATTTAACCTGGGGCAGGGTAGTGTTCAGTTAATCTGATTGAGCGTTCAAAACTCATCAAGAGTGCACATCTAAGGATATAACTATGGTTATCTCTCAAATGATTGAGGAAAGTCAAAACCACAATGATCAATCTTCGCCTATCAGCAATATGCATGAAAAAGGATGATACCACAATGGTTATCTCTCACACAACAGGAGGTTAACAGATGACGATACCATAATGGTTATCCCTCATCTACTAAGGACTCAGGCAATCACAATCACTTCTAACCAATCAAAGACAACATGAAGATCAACGACTTGTTCAAAAGGATAAAAATGGAAATGATAAAAGAATGAGACAAAAGCCCCGCTAAGTAGAAACTTGGAAAAACAAGTCGCTTAGGCAAAAGTAAGGGCATCCCACAGGACTTCAGAGTCAAATTCAAAAGGAATTTATCCAGGCAAAATTTAGGGAAAGCGAAAAGCGCGAAAAGCGAAATGGGATTACCAAATAAAAATCCTCAGCAAAGAAAAAAGTCGTGTGATCAAACACCAAGAATGGAAAGAGGTGAGTGATTGTCATGTCCAGAAATCCTCGTTTGACTCCTCAACCATTCCAAACTTCTCTTGAGAGATGAGTGCTCGCATCAAGTTAACTGAACTTAGGGCTGGAGAATATCATGGAAATGGGTGGGCCCCAAATATTTTGAGCCTTAAATCCATTTTTCTAAGAGCCATGAACCAGACCATGTTACAACCCTTAAAAGTCCTAATTGAAGTATGGGTTAATTCATAAGCACACTGTAACGAGAATACGATAATCTGACTCCTAGGAGACTTCATAAAAATTTTGAGTTGGTATCACACCATCTTTTTAGTTTCTTTCGCACAAAATTTTTTTATGTTTAATCTTTTCAATAAAAGTTTTAAAACTTCAAGACAAACATATGAGCTTTGCATTATAATTATTATTCTTAGAATAAACATTCTTTGCATATGAACAAGTGCTTAAACATCAAGTGAGTTTGCATAATGAGCATCGGATGGAAGTTTGATTATCTCGAGGGACAAACTACCTCATGGATGTGTTGAAGCACAAATCAATTTTGAAGACGATCTTAATCTAAGGCATACCTTCTATTGACTCTATTGATTAAAAGAATACAGGTTTGAGAAATGATCAAAAGAAGATCGCAGAAAATGATTACCCATAGTCTCTATCGAACAGTGGTGCATTACTTTCAGTTGGTCCCGAGGGACGTATTTGCTTCAAGTATCTACTTAAACATGAGGCAGTTCAAGTTGAGAAGCACAGTTATGTACTAACCTGCTTTCAAGATGTAAGTCAGCCACCCTAAGTGTTAGAACATAGTTTGGTTCTATATCCCTGTAAGAGTTTTGATGATAACAAACACATGATATATATAAAGAACATATATGCTCTCTAATAAAGTATATGTGTAGTGATAAAAAATATAGTGGGGTAAATCAAAGATCGAGCTATTTAATTAACTCGACTCACAAAAGCAAGAGTCTTCATCGCGCTTTATTATTTCCAAGGGAAAAGGGAAAAGAGCGAAATAAAACCCTTAAATATGAAATGTAAAATAATATTTAAAAGTAATGAAAATACAATGCATTTTTTAGAAGAGATCTAGAGTTCGGGGGTTGTTTATGCAATGGGAAGGTATTAGCACCCAATGCATCTGCGGTACTCCACAAGACCCTTTTGAAATATCTGTTTTTGTTAAAATTGTTTGTTTGATTAAAATGGTTCGTTTGGTAAAAATGGTTGGTTTAGCTAAAAATGGGTGTGGACGAGATTTTGAAGATGCGACGACTTAGCGTCAAAGTTTTGACTTAAAAGGTGTGAGTTTGAAAATTGAGTTTTGTAGGAAAATTAATTTAAGTTTAGCAAAATAATAAAACAAAAATGAATGAAGGGGTTCGCTCAATCGTATCAAATATATTTGATGATATGAAGTCAACAAAGTAAAAACATTTCCCTTGGAATTGAGACGAACGAAAGATACAAAAATTTAAGGCTCGAGAATGAAATTAATTAGAGCGACAATTGAATAATAATAGAATTCAATGAGAGATTAATTTATAAGCATGCATTTTAAACAATTAAATAAATAACCAAAATTAAATAAAGACTAAATTACAATAGCATGTGTTTTTTAACAATTAAACAAATAACATAAATTAAACAAAGACTAAATTGTGAAGCATGTATTTTTTGTATAATTAAATAGTAAAAGATTAATAGCATGTTAACAAAAATTAAATAAAGATTAGTTTATAATAACATGTATTTTATATTTTATAATGAAATAATTGTGTGAATGAGCTAAATTAATATTTGCTTAAGAAATATAGTAAAATATGGGGAGATGAGACCTAAAGGACTAAGAAAACAAAAAAAGCCCCAGTAGGGGTTGAACCCGAGTCTTTAAGGTTATTGGTGATGTGATTTTCCAGCTGTACGAAGTTATTTATTTGTTATTATTATGTTTCTATTAAAACAAAAGGGAAAATAAGGTAGCGGATTGGGCCAGCAGGCCCGTTGGAGGCTGACCCATTTTAGAATAGGGAAAGTTTTAAACCCTAAACGATGAAAAACAACGCCGCAAGCAGTTGTGTCTTGGAAAGAGAAAGCTTAGATTTAATTACTATTGTTATCTCTTATCTCTATGATGTATCGTAAAACAAAAATAAATAGTGTTTATCTCTCTCCATCGATATTTCATCTTTCTCTCTGCTTCTGTTGTTCACGTTCACATAGCTCACGATACCTTTATTTTCATCATCTGTCAAATCATCACCAGAAGATTCATCCATTTTTGACGCTGAATCAAGTTGCGCCCAGTCGATTCCTCTGTTGAGCTTCACATGAGCCCTTAATTTGACACATACTCCGAACCAGATATCAAATTCTCATCCTCCTCCTTCCTTAGCTTCATTAATCGGTTTACTTTAGCTGTGTTCACAGTGACTCTCTTCTTCGTCATACTCAATGAGGCCAAAGCATCTTGGTTTGCTTCATCGAGAGACGATGTAGCTCTATTGTTAATGACTTTAACATTGGGTTGAATGGGTTTCACTCTGATCTTAAAACTAGGTGGCGCTGACTGGAGTGTGAGAGTATGAGTTAGAGGCTTAGGCAGTACTGTAGGTGAATCCCCGTCAGGGCTTATGCATTTTACATACACAATCTGATCAGACTTTTTCTTCTTTCTCTTCAATATAGGAAAAACCCCCATCGTAAGTACATAACTCGGATGCTATGGAGAACTGTCTATGTCTGAATGAGAAATAGTAGCTCATGCAATTCATGGTGGAGCGATCAAAGGTTGAAGAAATGGGGTAAAAATTTATGGAAAACTCGTGTGATTTTGATTCGTCCATGATTGAACTGTTATAGAGTCAAAGAAAGCAGATTGGAAAAAAAGGCTGCGAAGTGAAGGTTTTAGAGAGAGAAAATAGAACAATATTGAGAGAGAGAGAGAGAGAGCATGGGATAGGAAGCAGAGGATTTTGTTTTGTTGGCAAGGCTGCAAGTGTTATGGACAAAAAAAATTATCTGCAGGTTTAGTTACAAAAACAATTATAATTGTGTTTATACAATTTTATTTACCTTGTATGCTGATTTCTTCTGTTTTGTTTTATAAAAGAGCTGTAAATTAATGATTTATGATATTCTTGTATTTTGGTTTCATTTTGAATTAATTAACAAGTTCTGGTTATGTTGGACATTGTTCAAGGGCTATTTGAACTGTAAATTCTATGTGCACTGTGAGCTGGAGGTGGAACAACATGATTGGGGGGTATTCTCACAGATTTTTCTAATCCAGGGGGGAATAAATTTGAGCGGAGAAAAAAGAAGGTATATTTATCTAAGAATTTTATGTCATTACTAAACGTTTTTGTCTGCTGTTATTGTTACTATCCTAACATTTTCCATATGTCATTATGTTGAACCAATTCAAAAATAAAGCAAAAAGGGTAAATCAAGTGATAGCATGGCATGAAAGTGGTGCACAAGAAGATTCGAACATGTGAATGAGAAAACTATGCGGAAGTAAATAGAGAGGAAGAAAAAAATACCTATCGGCGCCTCTCCAATGGAGCTTCCAAACAGTAAGTTTTCCTCTTTGAATTTTTCTGTTTTTTCCTCTTGCTGGGCTTTCTCGTGTTTTTCAGATTTCTTCCCCTCTATTGAGTTTTTTTGTTGTTCTTCTCCTTTGAATTTTTCTATGAGTGTTTTTCTGATTTTTCTTTTTTTTCCTCTTCATACAAGGTCCTTTTTTTGGCCTACTGTTTTTATGCTTTTTTCACACAATTTTCTTTAGCCATTTTGATGAAAATTTTGGATGTTATGATGCAGGTTGGAGCAGACTGTATATAGCAGTTTACGGCAGATTTTATAGCAGTTTTTGGACTGATTTGCTGCATTTTATAACAGTTTTGGGATTGTTTTGTAGACTATTTTTTACAACAGATTTTGGGGTTGTTTGCTGTATTTTTTTGGGACTGTTTTGCTGCATTTTGGACAGTAAAATACCACAAAAAATTGGACTTATTGCATTGCAAAAGGGCTGAAAAATATGGGCAGCAACATGATATGGGCTGGAATTTTAGAACATTGGAAATAATAGTTTGTACAAACTTGTAATTCTTCTTGTAACTTTGTAATAATAATTCCAAATAAATTGTAACATGAATGCATACTTGTCTTGAATATATTTCCTCAATTCTTTTGTAATTGTTAATAACTTTGAATCTTCATTTGAAATTTTGAATCTTGATATGTCTTGATGAAATTCAAAGTCTTCCATTTGAATTTGGAAAATAATTGATTGATATTTGAATGAATTGTTGAATGATGAATAAATAAAAATGCAAGCCTTAAGACTTCAATCTGGCATTTTGTATTAGAGATCCAAATAAATTCATGAATTGACCTTGTAATAAAATTGTAACCATCATATATTTATTCTTGTGATGAATGACAAGTTTGAATCAAATTTCCCTTTTCCAATATCCTCTTGAATAAATGCATCATGTGAATTTAAATGGCCATGATGTGAATCCATCAAAATAATCACACAAAAATAATCTCGGATAAATATTAATGTGATGAACGGTTATTCTTGAATTGGACCTCTTAATAACCTCTATTTAATTAACACTTGAATTCTCATGATTAAAATTCCAAGTATTCCAAATAAATTATTCCAAAGCGATCTTGAATTTAATCACCCACTTTAACGAAATTCACCCTGCGTCATGTAAGTATAAGAAATTGAGCCATGCTTAAAAGCTTTGAATGATCACTAGAAGAGGAATTTGAGGCGAAATATTATCGTGTTGAGAAATTGGCACAGTGAACTGAACTTAGAGATCCATAAAATCTTAAATCATGACAGACGTCCCATAAAGGCTTCTCATGGTTTTCTAAACACAAATTGTCTTCAACTTTTAAAGAAAACTTGCAGATGATTTTTGGTTGAAACATTTGGAATCGACTTGCATAGCTTGATCTTTTCTCGTATTTCAAGGCAAAGTGAACGAGTGATCATAGAACCTTTACTGTTCTTTTTGAATTTCGGAGAAGCTTAAGGCCACTTGTTAAAATAGAGCATGGAAATAAACATATGACTCTCTTGATGAATCAATCTTCGAGAATCAACGATTAACTGTACTTCTGGCTTGAGAGGCTCAAAATCCTAATTGAGGTATGACGCCTGATTCTCTTGATTCGAATCTATTTCTGCACAGAAAATCAAAAAAACATAAACATATAGACTTCGTGCTTAATTATAAGTTAGTCATTCATAAGATAAAATGCTCACAACACTCGATAATCTCTGCACAGGAAAATGCTCGAAGGTGAAACGTTCGAAACCGACCGAATTTCGTGGCTTTGATGTATATAACAAGAAATACAAAATGGAGATGGGATCTTGGGTCAAAAATTGGGGTATAACAATATGCAGGGAAGTTCTGATGTAGGAAGCATAGAAGATGAGAAAATATTTGTTAGAACATAAGAAGTTCTAATGAGAGGGTTTCGTTTTGAAGATCTATTCAGACACAACATACTTAGAAGAAAATCCGTGTAATACAACTTCTGAATGCACCAACACTGTGAAATAAGAACTGTGATATTCTCGTATGTAAAGTTCTAGAAAGTAAAGAAGTCTCAACAGTAACATTCATCTTCTGATGTAAGCATGTTCTTAAGCGTTACAGTTTATTCATGGAAAATCAAAAGTAACGGTTAAATTAAGAAAGGATCTTCACTTTTAGAAAGAATATTAACTACACTTCATCAACCTTCCAAAAGCATCTTCATATGTCTCTCATGCATTGCCTATTTAAAGAAGACGTGAAGAAGATATCAAGAGATAGCTGCTGCGCATGAAAAAGAAAATATATTTACCCAGTTCTACCTAGTAATCTTCAATTGTGTAATACATCATTGTTGTGATATTGTTTTATTTACAAAACATATTTGTACACTTTTTCAATTATACTACTTTGTAATTCCTTGAGAAAAACGGGTTGTGGTTTATACCCAAGAAGACATTGACAGTTGTCATTGTGATTCTATAATCAAATTTGATTAGTGGATTAAGACCTCGCATGAGAGAGGCGAAATCACCTTGGCGGGTGTACCAGAGTAGTTTAAGTTTAAACAAACTATGATAACCAACGTGTCTTTTACTTTAAGTTGTTAACCCCCCCCCCCTCCCTTCTTGTGTTTTTCCATTCTTCAATTGGTATTAGAGCTCCTGTTTTTGAGTACAAGCACTTAACCGTGTTAGAAAAAGATCCAAGCAAGAAAAACACTATGGTGGGACCAAGTCAGAGCATCAGCAGCAGACCCCAATATTTTACGGTGAAAAGTTTGATTACTGGAAAGACATAATCATAAGTTTCTTTCTAGCTCATGATGTTGATCTATGGGATATGGTGATTGATGGCTATATTCATCCTAGTGCTAACAACGGTCAGAAGATTGACAGAAAGAAAATGTCAGATCAACAAAAGAAAGAATTTAGAAACCATCATAAAGATAGAACTATTATCTTGAGTGCTATTTCGTACCCAGTATGAGAAGATCACAAACAGATAATCAAAAAAACACATGTTTGACTCCTTGAGAATGACACATGAAGGCAACACACAAGTCAAAGAAACCAAAGCTCTTGCTCTCATTCAGAAGTATGAAGCTTTCAAAATGGAGGAAGAAGAAACTACTGAGACAATGTTCTCAAGATTTCAAACTCTGGTTGTAGGATTGAAAGTTCTGGACAAAGGGTACTCCACAGCATATCATGTAAAGAAGATCATAAGAAGTTTAACCAAGAAATGGAGACCCATGGCCACAGCATTAAAACTTGCCAAGGATCTGGATAAAATTTATCTTAAAGAACTTATCAGCTCCCTGAGAAGTCATGATATAGAACTAGAAGAAGACGAGCCCCAGAAGCAAGGTAAGTCTCTCTCTCTTAAATCTAATAAAAAATATAAACCTAAAGTTTTGCAGGTAAAAGATGAAAACTTTTGTGAATCATCTTCAGAAGAATACGAACTATATCTTCTCTCTAGAGGAGTCAATCAGTTGTGGAAGCACGGGAAGAGGAAGTTCAGAACTCCCAGAAGAACAGGGAATCATTCTGAATCATCTTATGGATACAAAAAAATAAGTAACAAAGACATTGTTTTCTACTAATGAAACGAAGTAGTCCATTACAAAAGCAACTGTCCAAATCTACAGAAAGAAATTCCTAAAAAGAAGTTCTCCAAAGATAAGAAGAAAAGTCTTATTGCAACGTGGGATGACTCAAACTCTTCTGAAGCTGAAACATAATCAGAAGATGAACGAGCCAATATAGCCCAAATGGAAAACTTATCATATGACTCTGGATCACCTAAGTTAGAATTAGACTCAGAGGCAAAAGAGGTATTCTCTAACTTTTCTAGATCTTAATTAGAAGAAAGCCTGTCAGAAATTCTTGAAAGATATCAGCAACTTTGAGTCATAAACAAGAACCTGAAAAAGGATCTAGTTTGACTCTGAACAAACTAAGAAACTGAGATCAGAAAACTCTGAGCTTAAAGAAATAATTTCTAAACTAGAAAATAAATTACAAAAGGCTTAGAAAGAAACTGTCTCAGAAGTTCCTAGTAATTCTGAGAAGATCATAAAGGAATATGATCATAGCTTTCAAAAATTTATTGCTAAAAATATAGATAGAAGCAAGATGGCTTAAATGATCTTTGGAGTTAGCAAAAATGGAAGAAAAGGGATAGGATATAAGGGTAAAGTATCTCAACCTAAGAAAGTTAAGGATATGGTCATAAAACACAAACTCATTCATTCTCACTTCACCTATGGACATACACATGATATAAAATATACTAGTAAGGTATTTTCTGCTAAACTAAAATTCAAACAGAATTTTGGAAACTCTAACAATCATGGACCCAAAAAGATATGGGTATTAAAGGATAAAATCATCTATGTTGCAGATATTTTTAACAACAAGGTTGATACACCAGTTTTAACAACTGGACTATGGATGCTCTCTACACACGACGGGAAGAAAGCATATGTTCCAAAGCCTGAAATTTAGATCTGGAGGATACGCAGGTTTCAGAGGCAATCAGAAATGAAAGATTATTGGCTCCGAAACTATTGGTAAAAGTACTAAGGACACAACATCAGAAGAATCTTAGGTAAATACATAAGAGGATGTCACATACAATACAAAAACAAATGAATATCCCATCTGTAACACGGTGGGAGAACTGACTTGGTTGTTTTGTGTTTGATCGCAAATGTTGCGGTTAGCAAGAGTCGCCACCAAATTTTCTTTTATAGAAAAGGAAAGGTTGAAAAGAACAGGAAATACCTTTGAGAAGTTTTCTTGAGTTCGGGGGGTAGATTATGAAAAGGGAAGGTATTAGCACGCTTTTCATCCGTAGTTATATACGGGCTCTTAGTTTCTTGCTAGATCACTTGCTTTTTGTTTGAAAATGTGCTTTGTGTGGTTTTTTAAAGTATTTTGAAAAGGCGTCATCCTATAGGTAAACTTTGTAATGATTCTCATTTGTAAGAATGTATACAAAGTGTTGATCTTTTGAAAAATGTTTCAAGTTTGAAAGATGTTTTGAAAGTGTTGGTGTTTGTTTTGAAAATAGCAAGGAAGTTTTGGTTTGAAAATGAGCAAGCAACTAGGAACATTCTACCTACTCAAAAGTCTTTCATGTTTATTTCCTCTTTCCTTTGACATTGTTATCTTACAACTGATTTGGTAAGAAACCCTATCTTTGGATGCAAAAGGGACGGGCATGGGTCATCGTATAGCCATGATTAGCAACGTTGTAACATATCTTAGCATTTTCTTTAAGGGATTAAGATCATTTTTGAAAGGCAACTTTGATAGCGTCATCGAGGGACTATGATCTTGTATTTTTTTATTTCTTTTGCTAAGATACCCACATGCATAATATGTCCATTTTCATAAGACAACAAGTGGATTTACCCTAAGGGTGTAAGTGTGCAAGTGTATTGATTTACATGCATTGTTTTGTCTTTGAATTAGGGATTTCTAAGCATTAATTTTATATTTCCATACAAACCCAAATTTACTAGCATTTATATATAAAGCATTAAATTGCGGAAAATAAAAATACTAAGCTATTACATCAATAGGGGAGGGGGTGTACAAATTTACAAATGGAAAATTTTGCAAGATAATTAAATCTAATTAACTATTACAACCATATTGAATATTGTACAAAATTGAAAATAAAAATGCAAGAATGTAAATGGAAAAAGAAATGATTTTGTTTGTTTTTTATGAATGGGTTTAGTCTTGACCTAATTAAAAAAATGATTAAGGAAAATAAAATAAAATAAACTTAAATTAAATAAGAAAATAAATTAACTAAGAAGGATTTTTTTTAGGATTTTATTTATGAAAAGGTTTTAAATTAATAATAATAATAATATGGACATTAATTAATTAAAAGAAACATAAGTTCTAAATTAATTTTAATTACAAGAAAATAATATAATAGTTAAACCTAAACCTAAATATTAATTATTAAGAAAGAAATTAATTTATTAAGAAAATATTTTTGTTCTTTTAGTTTTATAAAACAAATAAACTAAATAAGTGTAAAAATAATAAATAAAATATTTTTGAATTTTTATTAATAACAACAAAAATAATAATAATAATAATAATAATAATAATAATAATAATAATAATAATAATAATAATAATAAAGGAAAAGGAAATAAAATAAAATAAGAAAAAAGAAAATAATAATGAAAATTGGGACAGGGGGTGCTGAAGTAAATCAGGGGTTAGTAAAAGAAAAATAATCAGGCCCAAGTTGGAGGCCCCACATGTTCAAACAAAAAAAGGAAAACAGAAAAATGTGAAAAAAATGGTAAAACGGACGTTGGGACTCGAACCCAGGTCCAAGGGGTGACAGGCGCGCGCTTTAACCACGGGGGTGGTGATACATCCGTTAACATTGGCACAACAATAAATACATAACACATATTTTTCCCTGACTGTACTTCATCTTCAACCTCCAGCCAAAGGATTTCAAACTTGCTCATTTCTCAACCATTTTTAAAAATGTAAACATGAAACTTGTGCATTTTTCCAACACGAATCCAACCATGTAACTAATTTAAACTAACATTCAAAGATAAGGATGCATTTATGAAAGTACCAAATTCTGACCTAAACGTTTCAGCAAGTTCAAACTCAAAATTCTCCATGCTTAAGCAACATAAATGAAATCTATGGACATGTATAGTTTCAGGGAAATGATATCTACATTCTATCTTCACAAATGCAAGCCTAACAATGCCTAAATAATGAGATAGAAGTTCAAGAAAAATACCTCAAAACTGGAAATGGTGAAATGAGTTTGAGCTTGTTTCAAGTGATGGTGATGATCGGGTTATCTTCTTTGGACCTCTAGGAAGCTAATGCAGTGGATGGCTTGAGCTGAAGGTGGCTGGAATGGTCTGGAGAAGTCCAACTGTGATGCTCTGTTTTTGAACTTGGAAATGGGTGAAGATGGTGTTACAGTCGTGTAACAGGGATATGGATGACTTATGTATAATGTTTGGAAGCTTTTGGAAGAAAAATGCCAAGAAACGCACGAGTGAAATGGAAGTTTGAAGTTCTTGGTCAAGATATGCAATAATGGTGGTTTGTACAGTTCTGAGTTTTTGTGAGTTTTGGAACTTGTGTGTTCATGAGTTTTGGAGCTTGTGTGTTCGTGTGTTTTGGTGAAAACAACTTGTGCATAATTAAGGAAAATGTTAGAGTACTTGAGGAGGTCAGAAGCATAAGATGTAGAGTTATGGCTATGTTACTTGATTTTGAAGAAAAGTGAAAACATGATTTCAAGGCATAGTACAAGCATGGCCTGAGTTTATGGGATGCTCTAGACATGTTGCTTTTGCCTTTGACATTGCTTGTGATCAGAAGGAACAAGTGAAAAGCTTTATGCATTGACTTTATGATTAAAGCTTCTTGACAAGAATGGAATGGTTACTTTGTGCCATAAATGGAAATGTGACTTGGATAAAGGCTCAAGTACTTTGATTAAAGCTCTAACAGCTGTGTAAACATTTAATTATGGAGTGACACACAAGTTTGAGGCTTGCAAAGCAAATATTATGCAGCCTAGGCTTGGATTTGAATTCTTGTTCATCATGAAATGGCTTGTAATTCAAGTTTGAAAACCCTAACTTCATCTCTTCGATTCTCCCTACCCAAACATGATCTTAATGAGTTCTTGGACATTTTGGAAAGCTTGTAACATGATCTATAACCCCTATTTGAATAACTTTTTTCAAATTCCAAATAGATCTATTTGAAAAGTGTCTATGAAGTTGGTATCAAAAATCTGCCTAACTAGGGCAAAATTTTCACTAAGTGTTTAGTTTCATGACCATGATTTCATGGATTAATAACTTAAAATCCAAGAATTTCTAGGATGAGTTATGTAAAGCAATGTTTTATATATCATTGAGATCTACAACTTCCATGTTGAAAGTTTCATTTGAATCATCTTGCATCATGGTGAAAAATTGGCTCAAAGTCCTGAAAAAATATGAAGTTTTCGACACTTAGAAAAATTTCTAAGTTTGGAAACTTTGACTTTACAAAATGAAATCTTGACTTTTTTACTTCTTGATGAACAAGTTTCATATTTTGACAAGTTTTGATGAATTGTGATCCTCGACACTTGATTTTGACCAAAAAGTCAAAGTTTGACTTTTCAGTGTACAGTTGACATTTGATAAGTTGACTGAAAATCAACTATAAATCAAATGACCTTGATCAATGTTTTGAGTCATGCCATTAGTTAAAAATGATGCAATTGAATCCTTGAGATAATGTTTCCAACCAATCAACCATTTGCTAGGTCAAAAAATCAGAAATTGCCTTTTCTCAATCAAAACCCTAATTTTGACCATTTTGCCCTTTTGATGATCTGATCAAATTTGTTGAGGAATTGTGGTCCAAACTTGATCAAATGACATATATGAGTTCACAATGTTGATATGGATAAAAAATTATGAAGTTTGACTGTAAATTGACCATATTTGACTTTTTCCCCAATATAGTTGATTTTTAGGTCAACTGATCAATTGATTGAGCAAAAATGTGATCCAAGACTTGAAACTTGACATGAGAAATCTTGAGGGTCTATAATGATCCATGAAAGTCATATGAGGTATTAAAAGTTCAATTATCCTTGTGCAATCTTAAACCCTAATTTCAGTCATCAGTGCTTAAGGAGGTGTCTTGAGCTGATCAACCCTTGTGCAGTCTTGGACCAAAGGAGATCTTGTGAGAAAATACTTGATAAATGAGAGGGGAAATTTTGGGGTATAACACCAACCATAAAAGTCAACTCAGAAGATCTGAAAAAAATAGTTTTGCTTGTGTTGTTACTACTTTTTGATTCTTGACAAGAAGGGGGAGAATGCAAGATATTTTGACTCCCTCTCAAGACTCTGATCAAAAATCTTCAGGGATGTATTTTTCTTCATCTGAGTATCCAACTCAGGGGGTTACTTTAATGATTTATGTTCTTTAAGTATTCTATCAAAATATACAATTTTTTGTCATCATCAAAAAGGGGGAGATTGTTAGAACATAGTTTGGTTCTATATCCCTGTAAGAGTTTTGATGATAACAAACAAATGATATATATATATATATATATATATATATATATATATATATATATATATATATATATATATATATATATATATATATATATATATATATATATATATATATATATATATATATATATATATATATATATATATATATATATATATATATATATATATATATATATATATATATATATATATATATATATATATATATATATATATATATATATAAAGAACATATATGTTCTCTAATAAATTATTTTAATATGCAGGGAAGTTATGATGTAGGAAGCATAGAAGATGAGAAAAGATTTGTTAGAACATAAGAAGTTCTGATGAGAGAGTTTCATTTTGAATATCAGTTCAGACACAACATACCTATAAGCAAAACCATGTAATAAAACTTCTGAATGCACCAACGTTGTGAAACAAGAACTCTGATATTCTGATATGTAAAGCTCTTGAAAGTAAAGAAGTCTCAACGGTAACATTCATCTTCTGATGTAAGCATGTTCTGAAGCGTTACAGCTTATTCATGGCAAATCAAAAGTAACGGTTGAATCAAGACGTGATCTTCACTTTTAGAAAGAACATTAACTACACTTCATCAACCTTCCAAAATCATCTTCATATGTCTCTCATGCATTTCCTATTTAAAGAAGATGTGAAGAAGATATCAGGAGACAATTGCTGCACACGAAAAAGAAAAATATATTTACCCAGTTCTACCTAGTAATCTTCAATTGTGTAATACATCACTATTGTGATATTGTTTAATTTAGAAAACATATTTGTACACACTTTCAAATATATTAATTTCTATTTCTTTGAGAAAACCGGGTTGTGGTTTAGACTCAAGAAGACATTGACAGTTGTCATTGTGATTATGTAATCAAGTTTGATTAGTGGATTAAGACCTCGATTGAGAGAGGCAAAATCACCTTGGCGGGTGGACTGGAGTAGTTTGAGTTCAAACAAACCAGGATAACCAACGTTTCTGTTACTTTAAGTTGTTACCCCCCCCCCCCCATTCTTGTGTTTTTCCATTCTTCACTAAGGTTGTGTTGTCTTCGTGACTCCGCGAGCTTCTCATTTTTCCGTGAGCATGAGATGAAGAAAAGGTTTGTCATGACTCTGTTGAGCAAGGGAAAGCATGTTAAATACTTTGTTGAGTAAGTGTTCAGCCAATCTGAGGCACTCAAGTCGGTATTTGATCCCTCAAAGTATAGTCAAACTGGGGCAATTATTTCGATATTTGACAAATTTATCTGAGAATCCATTGATTAGAGGAGAATCTTTTTAGAATCTAAAGATTCTGGGGCATTAACTCAAGCATGGTTGAAACCATCTCTAACTCTGGTCATCCAAAAGATGTGTTCCAAAGTTCATGACACTGGGAAGTGTTAGAGGATACAGATCTCAGAAAGTCTTCTCGAGGCAAGTTTTTTTCCAAAAGCCATACAGACCGGAGTAAGAAATTATGCAGGGGTATTTCCTCATCTTCAAGGGTTGATTAGATTAAGTCCAGGCGTAGGCTAAATAATTTGTGTATTTTTGCAGCATCTTCTCCAAAGTCCAATTTTTAGTGGCATTTCTCCTTGGAGTTGACATGTTGGAGTTGCAATCTTGCATCGTAGTTTTTACCCAGTGGTCAATAGTTCAAACTGTTTATTCCTTAACAGAGGTTTCTGTCATACCCCATTTTTTGACATAAGATCCCTGTTTCATTTGCACTATTTTATATACATCAAGGTCACATAATATGGTAGGTTCTGAATGTTTCACTTTTGAGCTTTGATTGTGTAGAGATTATCAAGTGTTGTGAGCATTTTATCTTACGAATGACTAACCACTAATCAAGCACGAAGTGTATGTTTTGTTGTTTTGTTTTTATGTGCAGGAAATAAGTCTGAAAGAAGAGCATCGGACGTCGTACATCGATTAGGGTTTCGAGTCTCGGGGAAGAAATGCGGTCGGTCTTTAATTCTCAAAGGCTGGTTCATCAAAGAATTTCAGAGAATTGTGTGTTTATTTCCACACTCTGTCCAACAGATGGTCTCCGGTTTCTATGAATATTTTTTCAGAAAGAACAGTCGAAGTTCTACTGTCTTCGGTTCATATGTGTTTCACATTGTTCTAAAATACAAGAAAACCAAGCTATGCCAGTCATTTTCGATTACTTCGACCAAAAGTCATCTGTAAATTTTCTCATGACGCGGGGTGAATTTCGTCAAATTGGGATGATTAAATTCAAAACCGTTCTAGAAGAATTTATTCAGAATATTTGGAATTTTCTTTATTTGAATGAAGTGATAATTAAAGAGGAGCTATCAAGAGATCTCATCCAAGAATAATAATTTATCGCATGAATTATTTATTCAAGATTATTTTTGTGATTATTTTGGTGGACTTGCATGAAGCATTTATTCAAGAACCTATTGGAAAAAGGAATTTGATCCAATTAATCGATCATCACAAGACTAATTATATAAGGATTTCTATTTGATTGCAAAATTAATTCATGTGATTTATTTGGATCTCTATTACAAAAATGCAAGATTAAAGTCTATGACTTGCATTATTATTTATTCATCATTCAACAATTTATTCAAGTATTGTTCAACTCTTTCCCAATTCAAATGGAAGGCCTTGAATTTTTATCAAGGCATATCAAGATTCATGATCATATGAAGATTCAAGGTTATTTATAATTACAAAAGGAATTGAGAATATATTTAAGAATACATGTTTATTCATGTTACAATTTATTGGGATTTATTGTTACAAAGTTACAAAATAAAATACAAGTTTTGTACATGAAAATAAAACTATTATTCTTGCTACAAAACAGTCCCAATGCTGCCCATTTTTCCAGCACTATATTAATCCATAACAGTCCAATTTTGGAGTGTAGTGCTGCCCATTTTCTCCAACCTTGTTTTAACAAAGACCATGCCAAGCTGCTGTCCAAATCTGTCCTGCAAAACAGTCCAGAATGCAGCCCATAAGACAAAAATCTGCACATTTTACTGCTACAAAAAAAGTTTGCAAAGCTCCAAATATTGCACTAAAATGGATACTTCAAAAAGCTATCCCACAAAACATAAAAACAGGGCCTAGAATAGTTCAAACTTCTACTATTTTTTCCCTCTAAAACCCCACACATTTCACTATAAATAGAGGCTTTCATCAACACAAAAAGGGACACCAAGAGAAGTCAAAAATCCAGCAAGAGAGTGAAAACAGAAAAAGATAGTTTTGTTCTAAAATTCAGCAATGGTGAAGAAATAGAAAGAGAGCTTTTTTTGTTCAAAAATCACACCAAGAGAAGTCAAAAATCCAGCAACAGAGTGAAAACAGAAAAAGATAGTTTTGTTCTAAAATTCAGCAAGGGTGAAGAAATAGAAAGAGGGATTTTTTTTGTTCAAAAATCACACCAAGAGAAGTTAAATATCCAGTAAGAGAGTGAAAACAGAAAAAGATAGTTTTATTCTAAAATTCAGCAAGGGTGAAGAAATAGAAAGAGAGATTTTTTTTTGTTCAAAAATCACACCAAGAGAATTCAAAAATTCAGCAAGAGTAAAAATATAGAAAGAGAGCTTTTGTTCCAAAAATTAAGCAAGAAGAAAAACAGGAAAAGAGAAAAAAAAAACTTACGGTTTTGAAGCTCCATCGGAGAGACTCCGATAGGTATTTCTTCTTCCTCCTTATTTATTTATGCATAACTTTCTCATTCATATATTTTAGTCTTCTTTGCCTCACTTCCATGCAATATGATTATTCAACTTGTTACCTTGCTGTATTTCTAGAGTTGCTGCAATTTGTTAACATTTAGGAAACATTAGTAATAATAAACACAAAAAAAAACCGTTTTTAAAAATATCAAAAAATAAAAATTGTAGAGTCTATGCATTATGTGTTCAACCCACCCTAACTCATCGCCAAGCTTACTTCATTACGACCTATCTCCAAAACACTTAACCTGTCTGTTGTACCCCAAAATTTGCCCTCGCATTTTTTCACAAGAAATCTCAGCTTCAGGCATTTCCTGACTTTTCAAACTGGCTCAAGAATCGGACAAACGGACTTTTCTCGTCATTCAAACAAAGATTAGGGTTTTATTGATTTTTAGGACTCCGGAATGTTTCACCCAAGTTGGCTTAGGGTTTTGGTTAATTATGGCTCAATTGTGATCAGGTGAACGTTCAGGAATTAAGGTTTTTGTGGGCATATTCTCAGAAGGATTTAAATTCCACAGCACTTTGCAAGTTATTCCAAGATTCGGTTTAAATTCACTTTGTTTTGATTTAATCAGTAAAAGAAGGCAGTTGGTTTGAATTCACCAGTCAAAAGAAATACGCAGTTTGGATTTACAATGTTTGTTGAAAATCAGTGAAAAGGGAATGCGCCTGATCAATGTTTTGATTAACTTTTGATTTGCTTTGGAGATACCAGGTTTAATTGATCAATGTGCTAAAGCATTGTTTATTTTAATTATTTATTATTCTAAATTAAATGATTGAAATTTATTTTTCAATTATTTTTATTCAAAGAATTTTGAATAATAAATAAACAATAAAGAGAAAACAGAATTAAATTGGATAATGGAAACTTTTATTTATTCTTAAATTAACTGTACAATTATTGTTTGTAATTTAATTACAAACAATGTTTTTACATTGATTTAAATTTAAACTTAAAGAAAAAAACTATCCTATTTTTTTTCTAATTCTTCATTCTTCACTTTGTTCCTCTCCATCCAAATTTTCATCTGCAAAAGGAAAGAGAAAAGTCAAATGACAGTTAAGTTAAACTGAAAAGACAGAAAAAATTGCAGTCATCATTAAAGGCCACTGATTGGGATCAGTTAACCCTCTCTGCAAATCACGGGATTTCTCCCGGTTCACAAAGAGGGAAGAATTTTATTTGATCATGAATGCAAAGTTGAGAAAAAATGCAAAGTGCCAAACTACATAAATTCAAAAATCTCAAGCAAACTGCACAGTTCAAACCCAACTGAAAAGAAAATCCAATTTGCAACTTTATGTCAAAATGCAAAGTGTCAAACTTGCTGCCAAATGCCAAAAGGTACAGGTTATTGCACAAAGCTGTCAAAGAAAGGATAAAATATGCAGAGGAAGTCTTTATGCAAGTCAAATTTTCTTTCATCACTTTCCAACAAGTAGCCTTTTCAGAAAGTACACAAGGAAAACAGTTTAATATTCTTTGAAGTGTACCAAAGAGAGAGAAAGAAAAGAGGAGAAGTGTGGGCTTACTGTTTGGCTTTAGGCATAAGGAAAATACAGAAAATAAAACTGCAATAAGACAGTAAGGCAAAAGGCTAAAAGAAGCATTATTTCAGTGCTACTCAAATTAGGCAGAAGTACACAGCAGAATTAATCACCAAAACAGAAAAATGCCAAAAAACCTTGCAAGTCTGCCCAGTAACTTGGTTCAAGAAAAGATGCCAAAATCTGAGGTATTCAAAAAAAGTCTTAGGCGCCAAGAGACCAAGAGGTTGGAAGACAAAAGAAACAAATATAAAAAACAACAACAAAAAGAAGAGACCACAGAGCTTCAAAAAACCTGATTGAGCCATAATACCAATATCACCAAAATACAAACACATAACCTCAAACCTGAAACCAGTCCAGAACCTCAAGCATGAAACCAGTTCAAGCTTCACCTGAACAACCATACCAGCATAACCTCAAAAGCCTAACCTGTATATGCAAAACCCAAACCAAGCTCTAACATGAAGCAAAAAAAAACCATATACCAAATTTTCTACCTACTGTCAAAAGTCCATGAACCTTAAGCAAGAAAGATAAGCACCCCACCTGTCAAGCCAATAAACCAGTCAACCTGCAGAAAGCTTGCATAGGCCTGGCCATTCAACAAAACCTTGCCAACTTTCAAGACCATCAAACCCTTGTCAAACAAGACCCTTCCTTAAACCAGCACTGCCTGAAGCCTAACAACATAACAGGTTCAAGCCTCAAGCCTGCACCTGCTGAAACCTTATATTCACAATAAACCAGAAAAAACCTGTAACCTATGTCAAACATCCCACACCATAACCTGTTAAGGAAATAACCAGCATAGGACAAAACCTGTCAATCCAATCAGCTAAACACCAACACCATCCAAATCAAACTCAAGCCAACCAAAACCATTTTTCAAACCCTCAAGCCCTCAGCAAAAACCATCATTGGGCAAAAGCATTCAATTCAAAGCCATAAGAGGAAAGCTAGTCAAAACAAAGCGTCTCAACAGTAGCAATGTTCAAAGCAAGCCTCAGAAGAAGTTTCTTCACAGGCAAATCACAAGGCAACAAGACAGTTGAAGAAGAAAGTGAACAATAGGCAACACAAAGGCCTCAGGAAATTAACATCACAGGCATTCAATACATAGCATACAAAATAGGCAACGCAAGCGTTCAAAGGCATCTCAGGGCAACAACATAGGCAATCCAACAAAGGCAATAAGAGCCCTCAGATTTGCATCATCATAGGGCAAAGTATCAAAACAATAAACATTCGAGACAACAAGCGTTCGCATACAACATAAGCAAACGTTCAAAGGAAGTCCAAACCAACAAGTCAGAAGAAGAGAGAAAATCAACAAATACAACGAAAGCGACGGAGACAAAGCAAAAGAAGAAAAGGAAAGAATACGCGAACCAGGGTTCCAAGTCCGTCGCACCTCCGCCTCTCCCTCCGCCCTTGGCCTCCTAGTCTTCTTCACCTTCCTTCCTCCTTCTCCAGGTAGTGTTTCATCCTCACTTTTCTTTCATGATGCCTCAACAATCATTGCAGTAAGAATAAAAATCAGAAATTAATATAAATCGCGACATGCAAAATCTTAACAAACCCTAACGAATTAAGATTGAGATTTGTTACCTAATTCTGTCACCTTAACGTTGTTGATGGAGGGAAGAAGGAGGCATAGAAGCTGATGGCCTGGGGCTGAAGAACTCAGAAGCTTGCAAAGATGAACGAGGAAGAACATGAAAGCGAACGAATGGCGTCGTTTCCACACAAACCCTAGAACTCGTTCCCAACTGAACAACAGATCAAAACCCTAAAACTTTTCATTCAACTGTGGGCCAATGCGTTTCTGATACCACCTAAGCCCAAGACAATACCATACCCCCCCCCCCTCCTTGTCTTCAGTTTTGGACTTATTGCCTGCCTCTAAGGCCCATTTAGAATTTTAAATCATTTTATTTTATAAAACAAATTATTAATTAACTAACTTAATTTTTATAACAAATATTTTGTTAACACTAACCTTTCTTTTTATATCTAACTTTTCATTTTCTAATTTAAATCTTATTTGTACATAACAATTAAATATATTTCTGTTTAATGTACATAATTCATTTCTTGACATTTAATTAAATTATTTTGTACATACAAATGGAACCCTTTTTTTATTATACCATGTAATTAAAATTGAAAATACCCTTTTTATTCTTTCAATTAAAATATTTTTTATATAACAAATGAAAAATACCTTTTATAATTAAAACTTAGAAATATTTTCTTTTCTCAAAACATCATTTTAATACATAATTTAATTAGAACTAAAAACTTTCAATTAAGACATTTTCTTTTTATACATATTTATACAAAGTCACTAATTGATTAAATAAACATTTTTCTTTAGGTTAAAGCAATACCTTAATACACATTAATTCCACGTTGTCGCGCATGTAAATAATTACATATATAAACACACATATGCACGTACACTTACACAATATGCTTGCATTTTGATACATTATACATTTGCTTATGTTGATACTCATTTACACTTGATTGGTTCGATTTGGTTAATTTATTGGACGCTATGATCCTAAGTCTCATCCCTATTCATAAATTTGTACCCCCACTCCCGGACGCTTATTCTGTAATAGCGTAGATTTTACATTTTCGCAATTTACCGCTTTCAATTATACCATGATTAGACCTAGGGTTTGCATGTATATAAAATCAAACGCTAGATAACCTAATACAAGACAAATACATGAAATCAATACACAATCACACTTGCACCCTCTAGGGTAATCCCACATGTTGCCTTCCAAAATGGGCCATGCTTGCACGTCGAGTTTCTTTGGCAAAACGAATTCAAAATGATCATAGTCCCTCGATAACACTTTCAAAATGTTGCCTAAACAAATGATCAAGTCCCTCAAAGCAAATTGCCAAAGACACTTGGCACCATTGCATTCATGGTCCATACGATGACCCGCGCCCGTCCCGCATAAACTTCCTAAACGCAAGATTGTCCACCAAATTCAATGGTGGAACAAAATTGTCAAAAGGGGTTGAAAACATAGAGAAAACCTTTGAGTACAATAGGGTAGACAAAACTCTTAGTTACTTGAGATCAACTTGCAAAAACACTTGCTTTCTTTTCAAAAACCACAATCCACAACACTTTCAAAACAAACCCTCAAAACATTTTGAAACATCTTTTCGAAAAGATACACGCCTTTGTAAAATATTCGAGTAAAGAATTGTTACAAGGTTAGCCTAAGACAAGGAATCTTCTTCCAAAACATTTTCAAAAACACTCCCACATACACACCAATTTCAAGCAATCGAAAATCAAGGCAAGTGATCTAAAAAACCAAGTAACTAAGAGCCCATGGATAACCATGGATGAAAAGGGTGCTAATACCTTCCCTTTTCATAATCTACCCCCCGAACCCACGAAATATCTCAAAAGGTTTTTGCTGTGATTTTTTAACCTTTCCTTTAGGATAAAATAAAAAGTCGGTGGCGACTCTTGCTCAACCGCACAAGTGCGAATACGAACGCAAAACCTCAAGTCAGTTCTCCCACCGTATCACAGAACTGGCGACTCTGCTGGGGAATTATTTAAAAGTGGGGTTACCTTAGAGTTTTTAGATCACCTTCTTGCATGATTATTTTTGTTTGCTTTGCTTGCTTTACCTCTTATGGTTCTCTTGTTTGGGCTTGAAATCCTATACCCGGATTTGGGAAACATTCATAGATAGCAATACGTTGTGGAAACTGTGCGGGGTATACCGACACGGTCGAAGCAATAGCTATATTAGTGCGACATATTTGTGAGTACCGGTAACCCTTGAGTTCAATCAAGGAGAGTACGGGGCCGCTGAGTGATGTCACTAAGCACTAATGACCTAGAACCTTACTTGACCATCTTGGCCTTTTATTAGGAGTAGTGAGATGACCGGCTTTGGTGCAGTCCGAAGTTGGTAGATACTCGATACTACACTCATTGAGGGTTGTTTTCTTGGAATATTTTGGTCGCTAGTTAAGTGGCTAAACCAAAACAATGAACAATGAAAACAATCCAGTGATATTGAGCTCCTTAGAACCCGGTTACTATTTATAGGACAGGTTTTTAAGCCAACTACACTCAAGAGGGTACTTACCTGTGAAACCCCATGCAAGCCTGAAACTAGGGTTTGGTGTGATTTGCTTGTACATGTGTTTTGTGTATACATCATAAACATCATGAAGCATCATATGCATTCACTAACCATCTCAAGGGTTTGGGTCTTCATCTTTGTTCTCGTTTTGTAGGTCATGGAAATTCCTCGCAGAAAAACCATCCAAGTCAACCTTGTGAGAATCTCTCCTCAACTCAAGGAGCTCGCCTCAAGAATTCCGGAAAACTCATCCTTCAGTGAAAGACATGGTAGACTGCTCAACTTAGTCAGCACCAACATTGAAGAAGACATGATGAAAGTGCTATTTCAGTTCTTTGACCCTCTTCACCACTGTTTCACTTTCCCTGATTACCAGTTGGTGCCCACTTTGGAGGAGTTTTCTCAACTCCTGAGAATTCCTATCCTTAATCAACTACCCTTCAACGGTACGGAAAAGGAACCAAAGCCGGAAGATGTTGCTCGAGCATTACATCTACAACCCTCCGACATCAAGGGGCATTGGGAAATCAGAAGCGGCGTCAAAGGATTCTTAGCAAAGTTCTTGTTTGAGAAGGCACAAGAATGTTGGAACTCATTGGATCTACAAGCCTTTGAAGAGATTGTGGCACTCCTTATCTATGGGTTGGTCTTGTTCCCGAATCCTGACCAATTGGTAGATGTCAACGCCGTCAAAATCTTCTTGTCCAGAAATCCAATACCAACATTGCTTGGGGACATCCTTCACTCATTTTACACACGAACAATGAGAAAGAGGGGTGTTCTCATGTGCTGTACTCCTATCCTTGCAAGGTGGTTTATTTCGCACCTTCCGCAATCTGTCTTGAAGAATGACCAAGGTACAAGGTGGTCCCAACGGTTGATGACTCTTACTCACTCTGATGTACATTGGTGTTCTCGGTCCAGAGAAAATGTCGTCATCGTCGATCGTTGTGGAGAGTTTCCTAATGTTCCTTTACTTGGAATCAGAGGAGGTATTACCTACAACCCTTGCCTAGCTTTGAGGCAGTTTGGATATGCACGAAGGGATGGCCCTCATGATATGCTGATTCCTAGCCTAGTTTTTGACTTCGACAACGATGCGCAAGGGCTTCGCCAAAGATTCATCAGAGCTTGGGGAAAACTCAACAAGGTTGATAGCAAGACTCTGGGACACAAGAACTCCATCCCTCTTGAGCCCTATCTCAAGTGGGTACGAGCCCGAGCCCAAAGTCTAATGATGCCTTATCCTCATGTACTCCCAGTGATTAAAGAGCCCGTCAATGAAGGAGAGGTTCCCAACACCATCCTGCATCCAGACATGCCTACATCATGGGAGGAAATGCAGAAAAGTTGGATTCAGCTCAAGGAGGAACGGAACACTTTTGAAGCTAGCTATTACGCCAGTGAAAAGAAGGTTCTAGAGCTTACACGCCGACTCCACGAGCAAGAGGCCCTCAACACCTACATCGCACCAAAGAGGATGCGCAATGTCTTTCTGCCTTAAGAAGTTTATTTTGTAATATTTGGCCCATGGGGCATTTATGTACTAACAAATTTCTTCTTATTAATATGACGTACGTTCTTCTTTGTCTGAAACAATTTTGAATGTTCTAAACCCTTGAATGCATTTGCATAAGCATACCATTCATCATGTGCATAAGCAGGTCTCACTCCAGGTTTCCTTATCTGTCTGCTGTTTATTTCAGTAGGATGGATCTCGAGCAAACAGTCAAAGACCTACAAGCTCAGAATGCACAGTTCCAGCAGCTCCTGATGACCTTGGCTAAGGGTCAGGAGGATATCAAGACTCAGTTGGGGAATAAGGACCCAGTGAAGAAGAAGAAAAAGAGGATTGGGGTGGCTACCTTGGGGAGAAGATTTGACAGAGAAGCTCGGAGAGTGCTTGAATTTCCTCTTACTTCTGATGAAGGGACTAGTAAAAGAGATGGAGTTGCGGTGCCTTCCGAGTCTGATGCAGAGGAAGAAGAGGTTGAAGAGGACGAAGATTATTCTGACCAACAATACCCTCCAGCTGATGATAAATACAAGGGTTTAGAAGACAGATTGGCCGCCATGGAATTACAAAGAGTACCGGGTTTGGATTTTGAGGACTTGGGCTTGGTTGCCGGGATTGTGATTCCCCCAAAATTCAAAGTGCCAGTGTTTGTGAGGTATGATGGGCTGTCCTGCCCCAAAATGCATCTCAGGTCCTACGTGAGAAAGATTCAGCCCTATACGGCAGATAAAAACCTCTGGATTCATTTCTTTCAAGACAGCCTGTCGGGAGCTCAGTTGGAGTGGTTTTATCAGCTAGAAGGAACCAGTGTCAGAAATTGGGAAGATTTGGCCACCGCTTTCTACAAACAATACCAGTATAATTCTGATCTTGCTCCTACTCGTACCCAACTTCAGGGTATGTCACTAGGAACAAGTGAGGGATTCAAAGAATATGCACAAAAATGGAGGGATTTGGCTGGCAGGGTGCAGCCTCCTTTAACCGATCGTGAGCTCGTTGATATGTTTCTCGGGACCCTATCTGGGCCTTTTTTCAATCATCTAATTGGTAATTCTTCCGCGGGGTTTACCGATTTGATCTTAACAGGCGAAAGAATTGAAGCTGGCATCAAGTCAGGAAAGATTCAGAAGGGTGTTGCTGCAAGTGTTGAGAAGAAGCATTTTAAGAAGGAAACGACTGTGGTATATTCTCAGAGAAGAGCAGGGAAGACGGAGCGTCGGCCAACTGTGGGGGCCGTAATGATTCAAAATACACCGAGTGAGCAGCCTCGCTACAACCAGTCCAGACCAAATCAGCAACGGGTGGAACGGCCACAACGGCAGTTCACCTGTATTAATATGACTCCAGCGCAAGTGCTTCCTCATCTGTTAAAGTTGAACCTCGCCACCATCAAGGAGGCACCAAAGAATGTGAATACGTCCTCTCCTCATTATCATGCTAATGCTAAATGCGCCTACCATTCAGACAGTGTTGGACACGACACCAATGATTGTTGGGCACTCAAGCATAAGATCCAAGACCTGATAGAAGCGAAGGAAGTAGAGTTTGACGCTCCGGAGAAGCCTAATGTGATATCTGCACCCATGCCGAAGCACGGCCGAAATGTCAATGCCATTGAAGAAGATTTGTATGTTGCTGATGTCAATGATCTGATAACTCCTTTGTTAACCATTAAATTGAATCTGTTAAGGGTCGGGATCTTCCCGGGATGTAAAGAAGACTGTTATTGTTGTTACTCTATGCCGTTTGATTGTCCACTACTGAAGAAAGGCATCCAAGGCCTTATGGATAGTCGACAGATCCTGTTTGAAAACGTTTCTGCTGTTCCAGTTCATACTGAAGATGTCTCAATCATAATCATTCACGACAATCTTTCCAAGGCCGTCAAAAAGCCTGTTAAGATTACGCCAGCTACGAAATCTGCTCCCTTGAAGATAACAATGCCAGGGCCAGTCCCCTATGTTTCCGAGAAGTTCATACCATGGAACTATGGCGGTGACATCTACTACCATGGTATCAAGCAAATCGAGGTAATTGAAGAAAGTTCAGATGATGAAGAAGCCAGCATTAGTAACATTGCAGGCACTAGCAAAATCACCAGGAGCGGGAGAATATTTTCTCCAGAGATTGCCCCTCCAAGAGAAATCTTTGGACCCTCATCTGCGAAGGTCATCCCTGCACCAATAAAACTCTCTGCTAGAACTCCTTTGATTGAAGAAGTTGTTGTTCCTAGTGCTGTCTCTCCTACCATTGTTGATAAAGGAAAGGGAATACAAGATGAGCTCGTCAGGACGAGGGCTCAACCATTGGTTATCCCTGAAACCTCCAAGAAGGAAATGGATGAGATCTTGAAGATAATCAAGAGGAGTGACTACGATGTGGTAGAACAGCTGGGGCAAACCCCCTCCAAGATCTCCATGCTGGCACTGCTACTTTGCTCAGAATCACACGCTAAAGCTTTGATTAAGTTTCTGAAGGCAGCTCATGTGCCCCAGGAAACTTCTGCGGATCAATTCCAGAATTGCGTGGCTAGCCTGACTGCGGACAATGGATTAGGTTTTTCTGATGCCGACCTAACTCCTAAAGGCAGAAACCACAATGATGCTTTGCACATTTCAGTTGAGTGTCGGGGAACCACCCTCGCGCATGTCTTGGTCGATACCGGTTCGTCGCTGAATGTATTGCCTAAGAACGCCTTGGACCGACTAGATTGTGAAGGGTTGGAGTTGAAGCCGAGTGATATTGTTGTCAGAGCTTTCGATGGTTCAAAGAGAATGGTCCATGGAGAGGTTTAAATTCCCATCAAGATAGGCACTGAGGTGTTTAAATCCACTTTCTATGTGATGGACATCCGTCCGTCATACTCTTGCTTGCTGGGTAGGCCTTGGATACACCATGCTGGGGCAGTCACCTCCTCCTTACATCAGATGTTGAAATACCCTGTCAAGGGAAAGATCGTCACTGTCCATGGCGAAGAAGAGTACATGATTAGCCACTTAAATTCTTTCCGGTATGTGGAGGTTGAAGGATAGTTCATTGAGACACCGTTTCAACATTTCGAAGAAGTCCTTCCTGAAATAGCAGTAGCAAAGTTGGCAGCTGAGACACCGAGACAGATGGCCAGGATGGCATCTTTGGAGGATGCAAGGGCCGCAATAAAAGAAGGGAAGAATTCAGCATGGGGGCAGTTACCCGACTTTCCGCATAAGACTGACAAGTTTGGATTAGGGTTCACAGCCGCTGGCCAGAAAGCTATGCGCCGGTCGAAGATTGAGAGGGCGTCGGTCAAAATTTCTCCCTACGGAATCAACGCTTTGGAGGATGAGGACAAGGAGAGCAACATCGAAGAGTGGATTTACCCGACTGTCAAATGAGGATTGAGCAACTGGGAGGCAAAAGACTTTGTCCCCATCACTTTTATTCATCAGTAATTTATCTGTTAAACATGTTCAATTTGGTCTATAATATTTACTTTCAAACAATCCGTACACTATCTTTTCACCGCTTGCCTTTGCCCGGGGCATGTAGGTCCACTTGTAAGGGTTTTTGATTATTTTTCATATCCATATGCCATGTTTAATGATTCATTGGACGTTTTTCACTTGATAAACTGCTTGTGTTCATTTTCTTTCCTTTTGCATTTTTGTTTAAGGATGGCTATCCCTTACACACACCCACACTCACCAATGCAGGTACCCATCCACTCCGGATTCCATGGGTGACTATTCTGCTATATCTTCCAACAACTCTGAAGATCTGGTCAATCTAGCCGAGTATGAAGATGACGAAGGTTGTGAAGTACCCGGGGAACTAGCCAGACTTCTGCAACAAGAGGAAAGGGCCATCTTACCGCATGAAGAGCCATTGGAGACTGTCAACTTGGGGACCGAGGAAGACCGGAAGGAGGTGCAAGTGGGTGCCAATCTGGAACCAAGAGTCAAGGAGCGCCTAGTACAGTTGTTGAATGAGTATGTTGAGATCTTCGCTTGGTCTTATGAAGACATGCCGGGTTTAGACACAGACATCGTGGTTCACCGTCTCCCCACAAGAGAGGATTGTCCACCGATCAAGAAAAAAGTCCGCCGAATGAGGCCTGATATGTCTGAAAAGATCAAAGCAGAAGTAATGAAACAATTCGACGTTGGCTTTCTGGCTGTTACGTCCTATCCTCAATGGGTCGCTAACATCGTGCCAGTACCTAAGAAAGATGGCAAAGTCAGGATGTGTGTGGACTACCGGGATTTGAATAGGGCCAACCCCAAAGATGATTTTCCGCTGCCGCACATTGACATTTTGATCGACAATACAGCTCAGCATAAAGTGTTTTCCTTCATGGACGGATTCTCGGGCTACAATCAAATCAAAATGGCCCCCGAGGATATGGAGAAAACAACTTTTGTCACACAATGGGGCACTTTCTGTTACAAAGTGATGCCGTTCGAGTTGAAGAACGCAGGGGCAACTTATCAACGCGCCATGGTAGCTTTATTTCATGACATGATACATCATGAGATTGAAGTTTACGTAGACGATATGATAGCTCGGTCACAAACGGAGGAAGAGCACCTTGAGCATTTGGAGAAGCTGTTTGCCAAGTTAAAAGAATACAAGCTCAGGCTGAATCCAAGTAAATGCACTTTTGGAGTTAGGTCTGGTAAACTCTTGGGATTCATTGTAAGCAACAAAGGCATTGAAGTCGATCCCGCAAAAGTAAAAGCAATACAAGAGATGCCTGCTCCCCACACTGAAAAGGAGGTTAGAGGATTCTTGAGGCGCTTAAACTATATTGCCAGATTCATCTCACATCTGACTTCTACCTGTGAGCCAATTTTCAAACTCTTGAAAAAAGATCAGGTAGTGGAATGGAACGACGATTGCCAAGTTGCTTTTAATAGAATCAAGGAGTATTTTCTAGAACCTCCTATTCTGATGCCACCCATCGAAGGAAGACCATTGATCATGTATTTGACCGTCTTGGATAACTCAATGGGGGTGTGTATTAGGCCAGCATGACGAGTTTGGTCAAAAAGAGCATGCTATTTATTACCTTAGCAAAAAGTTTACCGACTGTGAGACTCGCTACTCACTGCTCGAGAAAACTTGCTGCGCTTTGGTATGGGCTGCTCGCCGACTGAGATAGTATATGTTGACTCATACTACCTTGTTGATTTCCAAGATGGATCCTATCAAGTATATCTTCGAAAAGCCCGCTTTATCTAGAAGGATAGCTAGATGGCAAATGATCTTAACTGAGTACGACATCCAGTACACCACCCAAAAGGCCATAAAAGGGAGTGTACTAGCTGACCATCTGGCTCATCAGGCTATCGAAGATTATCAACCCATGAGATTTGACTTCCCAGACGAGGACATCATGAATTTGGACAACGTTGAAGGTGACGGACCGTATGACGGACCCGAAAAGGGATCCCGATGGACCCTGTACTTTGATGGTGCTTCAAATGCACTTGGAAATGGTATTGGCGCAGTACTCATTTCTCCGAAAGGTTGTCACACACCTTTCACGGCCCGACTTTGCTTCAGCTGCACAAACAACATGGCCGAATATGAAGCTTGCATCTTTGGTCTCAAGGCTGCTATAGACTTGGGAATCAAATCTTTGGTCGTATTTGGGGACTCAACTTTGGTCATCAGTCAGATTAAAGGAGAGTGGGATACCAAGCATCCTAATCTTATCCCATACAAAGAATATGTCCTGACATTGTTGCTTCACTTCGAGCAAATTACCTTCGAGCATTTCCCGCGAGAAGAGAATCAGCTAGCAGATGCCTTAGCTACAATGTCCTCCATGTTTAAACTCAACTGGGATAACGAGGCTCCCCAAATCACCATCGAGCGAATGGATGAACCGGCACATTGCCACGAGATTAATACCGAAGAAGTAGTGGAACAACCTTGGTTTCATGAAATCAAAAGGTATCTCGAGACTAGAGATTATCCTGAAGGAGCTTCAGTGAATGACAAGAAGTTCTTAAGGAAATTTGCTGCAAAGTTCTTCCTGAGCAACGGCATCCTCTACAAACGAAGCCATGATTGCGTATTACTCCGATGTGTGGACAAAGCTGAAGCAAAGTTGATCATGACTGATATACACAGCGGCACATTTGGCACTCACTTGAGCGGGCATACAATGGCTAAGAAGATCCTAAGGGCAGGCTATTATTGGTCTACCATGGAAGCTGACTGCCATCAACATTCCCGTACTTGCCACAAGTGTCAAGTCTATGCTGACAAAGTTCATATCCCTCCGGTTCCTCTCAACGTCCTGACTGCTCTGTGGCCCTTTGCAATGTGGGGCATTGACATGATTGGAGAGATCAAGCCCACGGCTTCAAATGGACATCGTTTCATCCTGGTCGCCATCGACTATTTCACCAAATGGGTCGAAGCAGCTTCCTTCGCCTCTGTCACTAAGAATGTGGTTGCCCGCTTCATTAAGCAAAATCTCATATGTCGGTATGGTGTTCCAGATAGGATCATCACAGACAACGGTACAAATCTGAATAACACAATGATCACCGCGTTGTGCGAACAGTTCAAGATTTATCATCACAATTCATCTCCCTATCGGCCGAAGATGAACGGTGCTGTTGAAGCTGCGAACAAAAACATTAAGAAGATCATTCAGAAAATGACAGTCACTTACAAAGACTGGCATGAGATGTTACCGTTTGCTCTGCATGGATACCGTACTACAGTACGCACTTCAACCGGGGCAACACCATTTTCTTTGGTATACGGCATGGAAGCTGTCCTACCTATGGAAGTTCAGATTCCTTCCTTAAGGATTATGAAGGATGCAGGTTTGAATGAAGATGATTGGATGCAGACCCGACTTGATCAACTCAATCTGATTGACGAAAAATGACTTGCTGCTATATGTCATGGTCAGACGTATCAAAAACGAATGATCAAGGCCTTCAATAAGAAAGTCAGACGTCAAGTTTATCAAGTCGGAGATCTCGTAGTCAAACGGATTATCTTACCGCAAAGTGATCCCAGGGGAAAATGGACTCCTACATATGAAGGACCATTTGTGATCAAGAGCATATTCTCTGGTGGTGCAATGATTCTAACCACCATGGACGGCGATGATTTGCCGCACCCTGCGAACGCAGACATAGTCAAAAGATACTACGCATAAAATAACCCGGCAAGTTGAAAACCCGAAAGGGCGACTTGGGCAAAAATGGGTATCCCGGTGAACCGAAAACCCGAAAGGGCGGTTCAGGCAAAAATTAGGGATAAAAACAAAAAAAATATGTACACCCGGCAAGTCGAAAACCCGAAAGGGCGGCTTGAGCAAAAAGGGGTTTCCCGGTGGATCGAAAACCCGAAAGGGCGATTCAAGCAAAAGTTAGGGAATTAAAGCGTATGACTATGTCTCGTCGGATCACTTCAAAAGACAATCTCTTCATCAACCAGTTCCAGGCTTCGGATCAATCCAGTCATCGGCAAACGAAGCATCGAATGGACAGATATTCAGAGTTGGGAAAGCTATACCAGAATGGAATCCCATGGAATTATTTCACATAGCCATCCTTTATTTTGTATAAATCTTTCAGTGTTTACGACAGAATCCTCTTACTAGGATGATCGTCTCCTTTGTACAAATATACTCATAGAAAGTCAATACAGATACTTTTCCCCGAAATTTGTGTCATTTCCTTTTCTTTTCTCTTGCACTATTTGTTTTATTTTGAGAAACGTCAAATGTTTTGTTAAATAGGCATATGCATTTGAACATAATCATTTCCTTACGAATCAAGAAGGAGGATTACTGATAGGTCAAAGGTGCGACTGGATATATTGGTACCCTTCAAAGAAAATCCCCAGGAGATTTGGAATCCATATCCCCAGCAAACCCTGAAGCTTATCCCCAGTGGATTTTGGAAGCTTATCCCCTGCAGACCACGAATGGCCCTCCCGAATTTTATTCAAAGTTATTCCTCATAAGGGCTTATAACTGGGTTATCCTCAGCTTATTGCCACAGAAGATCGCACTCGTCAAATTTAGTCCTATCCCCAGCGGAGTTCATCAAAATTCCCCAGCAATAACTCATCAGTACAATCCCCGGAGGATTTATCTTTGTTATCCTCAGCCAGAGAATCCTCCGGAGCTCAATTCCCTTCAGGAGTTAAGTTTCAGCATCCCTAGCGAAGCCAGACTAATGAACCTTTTCCCCACAGAGTTTTAGGAAGGAAAATCTTGAGTTTCCCAGTGAAGTCGTCAGAGATACTTCCCTCCAAGCTGAAGAGTCTCAATCTCACCTCCCCAGCATGAGCTGACTAGATTGGAACTCCCCAATAGAAATCGTCAAGAATTCCTCAGAAGATTGGTATGCAACCCAAGCCCTTTATTCTCCAGCAACAACCAGGAATTATCCTTCCCAGCAGCAGTCAAGATATTTTTATCTTCAGCCATCCCGGATTCATATATTCTTCGCAAGACAGCTCTCCAGCTTACATGCGCACCCATTCACATTCATATCATATAATATATATTGTATCATGCATCATGGCATTGCATATAACTAACTCTCCACCTTTTCAGGTAAGATCAGTCGACAGACTAAAATCGTTATCTTTCAAGACTTCTGAAAACAGTTTACGGGTTCTCCAAGTAACGGATGTTAACCTATCACTTGTTCAGACTCTTCTCAACTTTTGAAAACAGTTTACGGACGCTTCCCAACAACGGATGCTGCTATATTGCTTATTCAACTTCAAGACTTCTGAAAACAGTTTACGGGTTCTCCAAGTAACGGACGTTAACCTATCACTTGTTCAGACTCTTCTCAAGACTTCTGAAAGCAGTTTATGGATTCTTCCCAACAACGGATGTTAATCTACCAACTTGTTCAGATGCAACCTTTGAAAACAGTTTACGGACGCTTCCCAACAACGGATGCTGCTCTATTACTTATTCAACTTCAAGACTTCTGAAAACAGTTTACGGGTTCTCCAAGTAACGGATGTTAACCTATCACTTGTTCAGACTCTTCTCAACTTTCGAAAACAGTTTACGGACGCTTCCCAACAACGGATGCTTCTCTATTGCTTATTCAACTTCAAGACTTCTGAAAACAGTTTACGGGTTCTCCAAGTAACGGACGTTAACCTATCACTTGTTCAGACTCTTCTCAAGACTTCTGAAAGCAGTTTATGGATTCTTCCCAACAACGGATGTTAATCTACCAACTTGTTCAGATGCAACCTTTGAAAACAGTTTACGGACGCTTCCCAACAACGGATGCTGCTCTATTACTTATTCAACTTCAAGACTTCTGAAAACAATTTACGGGTTCTCCAAGTAACGGATGTTAACCTATCACTTGTTCAGACTCTTCTCAACTTTTGAAAACAGTTTACGGACGCTTCCCAACAACGGATGCTGCTCTATTACTTATTCAACTTCAAGACTTCTGAAAATAGTTTACGGGTTCTCCAAGTAACGGATGTTAACCTATCACTTGTTCATTTTCTTCTCAAGATTTTTTGAAAACAGCTTACAATTCCTCCCAACGAAGGATGTCAATCTATTGCTTGTTCAGACCCCCAGTTCAGAGACGGTCCCAAGCGTGGACACCTCCCTGATACTCATTCCAGATGGCATCTTTAAGCCCATTCCCCGACAAGATTCTATCGCACCAGATGGCATCTTTAAGCCCATCACCAAATGGCATCTTTAAGCCCATTCACCTCTACCATCATATCACCGAGTGCAAATTTTCTGGGCACTTTAGTGTCCAATCTTCTTTTACCTTCAAGACGCGAAAGGCAAACTTGCCAATCTAACTCTTCAGGTCCAAGAAGATTGAACAGGGGCAACTGTTGTACCCCAAAATTTGCCCTCGCATTTTTTCACAAGAAATCTCAGCTTCAGGCATTTCCTGACTTTTCAAACTGGCTCAAGAATCGGACAAACGGACTTTTCTCGTCAGTCAAACAAAGATTAGGGTTTTATTGATTTTTAGGACTCTGGAATGTTTCACCCAAGTTGGCTTAGGGTTTTGGTTAATTCTGGCTCAATTGTGATCAGGTGAACGTTCAGGAATTAAGGTTTTTGTGGGCATATTCTCAGAAGGATTTAAATTCCACAGCACTTTGCAAGTTATTCCAAGATTCGGTTTAAATTCGCTTTGTTTTGATTTAATCAGTAAAAGAAGGCAGTTGGTTTGAATTCACCAGTCAAAAGAAATACGCAGTTTGGATTTACAATGTTTGTTGAAAATCAGTGAAAAGGGAATGCGCCTGATCAATGTTTTGATTAACTTTTGATTTGCTTTGGAGATACCAGGTTTAATTGATCAATGTGCTAAAGCATTGTTTATTTTAATTATTTATTATTCTAAATTAAATGATTGAAATTTATTTTTCAATTATTTTTATTCAAAGAATTTTGAATAATAAATAAACAATAAAGAGAAAACAGAATTAAATTGGATAATGGAAACTTTTATTTATTCTTAAATTAACTGTACAATTATTGTTTGTAATTTAATTACAAACAATGTTTTTACATTGATTTAAATTTAAACTTAAAGAAAAAAACTATCCTATTTTTTTTCTAATTCTTCATTCTTCACTTTGTTCCTCTCCATCCAAATTTTCATCTGCAAAAGGAAAGAGAAAAGTCAAATGACAGTTAAGTTAAACTGAAAAGACAGATAAAATTGCAGTCATCATTAAAGGCCACTGATTGGGATCAGTTAACCCTCTCTGCAAATCACGGGATTTCTCCCGGTTCACAAAGAGGGAAGAATTTTATTTGATCATGAATGCAAAGTTGAGAAAAAATGCAAAGTGCCAAACTACATAAATTCAAAAATCTCAAGCAAACTGCACAGTTCAAACCCAACTGAAAAGAAAATCCAATTTGCAACTTTATGTCAAAATGCAAAGTGTCAAACTTGCTGCCAAATGCCAAAAGGTACAGGTTATTGCACAAAGCTGTCAAAGAAAGGATAAAATATGCAGAGGAAGTCTTTATGCAAGTCAAATTTTCTTTCATCACTTTCCAACAAGTAGCCTTTTCATAAAGTACACAAGGAAAACAGTTTAATATTCTTTGAAGTGTACCAAAGAGAGAGAAAGAAAAGAGGAGAAGTGTGGGCTTACTGTTTGGCTTTAGGCATAAGGAAAATACAGAAAATAAAACTGCAATAAGACAGTAAGGCAAAAGGCTAAAAGAAGCATTATTTCAGTGCTACTCAAATTAGGAAGAAGTACACAGCAGAATTAATCACCAAAACAGAAAAATGCCAAAAAAACCTTGCAAGTCTGCCCAGTAACTTGGTTCAAGAAAAGATGCCAAAATCTGAGGTATTCAAAAAAAGTCTTAGGCGCCAAGAGACCAAGAGGTTGGAAGACAAAAGAAACAAATATAAAAAACAACAACAAAAAGAAGAGACCACAGAGCTTCAAAAAACCTGATTGAGCCATAATACCAATATCACCAAAATACAAACACATAACCTCAAACCTGAAACCAGTCCAGAACCTCAAGCATGAAACCAGTTCAAGCTTCACCTGAACAACCATACCAGCATAACCTCAAAAGCCTAACCTGCATATGCAAAACCCAAACCAAGCTCTAACATGAAGCAAAAAAAAACCATATACCAAATTTTCTACCTACTGTCAAAAGTCCATGAACCTTAAGCAAGAAAGATAAGCACCCCACCTGTCAAGCCAATAAACCAGTCAACCTGCAGAAAGCTTGCATAGGCCTGGCCATTCAACAAAACCTTGCCAACTTTCAAGACCATCAAACCCCTGTCAAACAAGACCCTTCCTTAAACCAGCACTGCCTGAAGCCTAACAACATAACCGGTTCAAGCCTCAAGCCTGCACCTGCTGAAACCTTATATTCACAATAAACCAGAAAAAACCTGTAACCTATGTCAAACATCCCACACCATAACCTGTTAAGGAAATAACCAGCATAGGACAAAACCTGTCAATCCAATCAGCTAAACACCAACACCATCCAAATCAAACTCAAGCCAACCAAAACCATTTTTCAAACCCTCAAGCCCTCAGCAAAAACCATCATTGGGCAAAAGCATTCAATTCAAAGCCATAAGAGGAAAGCTAGTCAAAACAAAGCGTCTCAACAGTAGCAATGTTCAAAGCAAGCCTCAGAAGAAGTTTCTTCACAGGCAAATCACAAGGCAACAAGACAGTTGAAGAAGAAAGTGAACAATAGGCAACACAAAGGCCTCAGGAAATTAACATCACAGGCATTCAATACATAGCATACAAAATAGGCAACGCAAGCGTTTAAAGGCATCTCAGGGCAACAACATAGGCAATCCAACAAAGGCAATAAGAGCCCTCAGATTTGCATCATCATAGGGCAAAGTATCAAAACAATAAACATTCGAGACAACAAGCATTCGCATACAACATAAGCAAACGTTCAAAGGCAGTCCAAACCAACAAGTCAGAAGAAGAGAGAAAATCAACAAATACAACGAAAGCGACAGAGACAAAGCAAAAGAAGAAAAGGAAAGAATACGCGAACCAGGGTTCCAAGTCCGTCGCACCTCCGCCTCTCCCTCCGCCCTTGGCCTCCTAGTCTTCTTCACCTTCCTTCCTCCTTCTCCAGGTAGTGTTTCATCCTCACTTTTCTTTCATGATGCCTCAACAATCATTGCAGTAAGAATAAAAATCAGAAATGAACATAAATCGCGACATGCATAATCTTAACAAACCCTAACGAATTAAGATTGAGATTTGTTACCTAATTCTGTCACCTTAACGTTGCTGATGGAGGGAAGAAGGAGGCATAGAAGCTGATGGCCTGGGGCTGAAGAACTCAGAAGCTTGCAAAGATGAACGAGGAAGAACATGAAAGCGAACGAATGGCGCCGTTTCCACACAAACCCTAGAACTCGTTCCCAACTGAACAACAGATCAAAACCCTAAAACTTTTCATTCAACTGTGGGCCAATGCGTTTCTGATACCACCTAAGCCCAAGACAATACCATACCCCCCCCCCCCCCCTCCTTGTCTTCAGTTTTGGACTTATTGCCTCTAAGGCCCATTTAGAATTTTAAATCATTTTCTTTTATAAAACAAATTATTAATTAACTAACTTAATTTTTCTAACAAATATTTTGTTAACACTAACCTTTCTTTTTATATCTAACTTTATATCTAACTTTTCATTTTCTAATTTAAATCTTATTTGTACATAACAATTAAATATATTTCTGTTTAATGTACATAATTCATTTCTTGACATTTAATTAAATTATTTTGTACATACAAATGGAACCCTTTTTTTATTATACCATGTAATTAAAATTGAAAATACCCTTTTTATTCTTTCAATTAAAATATTTTTTATATAACAAATGAAAAATACCTTTTATAATTAAAACTTAGAAATATTTTCTTTTCTCAAAACATCATTTTAATACATAATTTAATTAGAACTAAAAACTTTCAATTAAGACATTTTCTTTTTATACATATTTATACAAAGTCACTAATTGATTAAATAAACATTTTTCTTTAGGTTAAAGCAATACCTTAATACACATTAATTCCACGTTGTCGCGCATGTAAATAATTACATATATAAACACACATATGCACGTACACTTACACAATATGCTTGCATTTTGATACATTATACATTTGCTTATGTTGATACTCATTTACACTTGATTGGTTCGATTTGGTTAATTTATTGGACGCTATGATCCTAAGTCTCATCCCTATTCATAAATTTGTACCCCCACTCCCGGACGCTTATTCTGTAATAGCGTAGATTTTACATTTTCGCAATTTACCGCTTTCAATTATACCATGATTAGACCTAGGGTTTGCATGTATATAAAATCAAACGCTAGATAACCTAATACAAGACAAATACATGAAATCAATACACAATCACACTTGCACCCTCTAGGGTAATCCCACATGTTGCCTTCCAAAATGGGCCATGCTTGCATGTCGAGTTTCTTCGGCAAAACGAATTCAAAATGATCATAGTCCCTCGATAACACTTTCAAAATGTTGCCTAAACAAATGATCAAGTCCCTCAAAGCAAATTGCCAAAGACACTTGGCACCATTGCATTCATGGTCCATACGATGACCCGCGCCCGTCCCGCATAAACTTCCTAAACGCAAGATTGTCCACCAAATTCAATGGTGGAACAAAATTGTCAAAAGGGGTTGAAAACATAGAGAAAACCTTTGAGTACAATAGGGTAGACAAAACTCTTAGTTACTTGAGATCAACTTGCAAAAACACTTGCTTTCTTTTCAAAAACCACAATCCACAACACTTTCAAAACAAACCCTCAAAACATTTTGAAACATCTTTTCGAAAAGATACACGCCTTTGTAAAATATTCGAGTAAAGAATTGTTACAAGGTTAGCCTAAGACAAGGCATCTTCTTCCAAAACATTTTCAAAAACACTCCCACATACACACCAATTTCAAGCAATCGAAAATCAAGGCAAGTGATCTAAAAAACCAATTAACTAAGAGCCCATGGATAACCATGGATGAAAAGGGTGCTAATACCTTCCCTTTTCATAATCTACCCCCCGAACCCACGAAATATCTCAAAAGGTTTTTGCTGTGCTTTTTTAACCTTTCCTTTAGGATAAATAAAAAGTCGGTGGCGACTCTTGCTCAACCGCACAAGTGCGAATACGAACGCAAAACCTCAAGTCAGTTCTCCCACCGTATCACACTGTCAAACTAAAAAAAACACTTCAAGCATCCTTTTTTTCCTATTTAACTCCCTTTATCTATCACAGAACATTATCTCCATCTTATTCATAACCGCAAACCGCGTTGATTCGTCATCTTTTTGGAAATTTACCTACTAGTCATGTAATTTTCATCTTCTGTAACCGTAAACCTCAGCTTAACACCCTGCTTCAACTTTCAACTCAACTACAAAATATCACTATAAACATAAAACCTATTAACCATAGAACTTGTTAAAAACATAGAACCTGTTAACCATAGAACCTGTTACTAAAACCTTAGAACCTGCATAACCTTCTAATAAATTCTCTCTGAGAAAAATTGCTCAAACTCTGATTAAACAAAAACTCTAGCCTGTTAAAATACCACTAACAGAACCTATAGAATACATGCACAAACCTCAAAAACTCCCAGCTTTGCAAAAACATCCAGGCAGCTTTTACAAAGCCAGTTTGAGTACTCGAGTCAAGATTATCGTCCCTTTAAACGCAAAACGTGTATGAAGCTCATAAAAAGGCTCACCTCCATAATCATCAACCTTCAAGTAGTGGAATCCGGATTTTGTTTCTACAGATCTGCACCCTGCAACATCAATAGCGATGTTAATATTCTATTGTATACATGTGTATTAATCTTTTCTTCCAATAAATTTACCTTGTTCTTGAATCTGAACACTTTTGGGCGAGAAGAGCCAAGTAGCTGGTCACGTTCCTCCGCAGCGGCGATGGTGATGGCAACCGTGATGGCCTTATGTCTTCTGTTAGGTCGATTCGAGAAGGAGATAAGAGAAGCATTTGATAATGTTTGTAATGCGTTTGAAGTTGTTGATGGTTTTAGAAAGTTTAGAGAAGATTCTTCCTTCAAGGTAGTGACGTTACTGATGAGAGGTTGGGGAGGAAGAGTTTTGATTTGTTTTGTGATGAACTTAGAAAAATAGATTTTACAGTAATAATAATAATTCAATCGGTTTTCCTTTTCCAAGATGAACACTAACCCGTGGCGCCTCTTAGTTTTTTAGGGTTTCATGAACACTTCTTTCCCTCTTCTAATCAATAAACCTGGTTGGCCCATTGGGCCTGTTTGGTCCAGTTTAATTTTAAGTTTTTTCCTTTTAATATAATTGCGATATAGATATAACAGAAAGACGTTAATGGTTTAGTGGCTGGGCCAAAGAGCTGTAATCTAAAGAAGTTGAGTCTGATCCTTGGTGGGGACGTTTTCTTTTTTGCTCTTTTGCATTTCTCCTTTTTCAATTCCTTCGAAACTTAATTATATATAGTTTAGGTTATAATTATTAGTTAAAAAACACATAAAAAAACTTGCTTTTATAATCTAATCATTATTTAATTTTTGTTATTAACCCTTTATTATTTAATTATTCAAAATATAAATGTTTCATAATTTAATTCTTGTTATTTGTTTAATTATTAAAAATCCATGATTTTGTAATTTAATCTTTATGTACTTTTGGTTATTTATTTAATCATTAAAATGCATGCTAGTATAATTTAATTTTCATTATTTAGTTGTTCAATTGTCATCTTAATTAATTTTGTCATCGATCGTTAATCTTTATATCTTTCGTCCGTCTCAATTCCAAGGGAATGTTTTAACTTTGTTGACTTCATGTCATCAAACACGTCTCATCTAATCGTGTGAATACCCTCATTCATCTATCGTTTATTATTTGTTAAAAACTTAAGTTAATTTTTCCCAAAGATTCAATTTTCAAACTCACACCTTTTAAGTCAAATCTTCGACGTTAGGTCGTCGTATCTTCAAAATCTCGTCCATACCCATTTTTGGCCAAACAAGCTATTTTTAATCAAACAAACAATTTTAATAAACAGATATTTCAAAAGGTTCCTATAGGATACTATAGATACATTGGGTTCTAATACCTTCCCACTGTATAACCAACCCTCGAACTCTAGATCTCTTTTTAAAACGCCTAGTATTTTCATTACTTTTAAGTATTATTTTACATTGCATATTTTAGGGTTTTATTTCGCTCTTTTCCCTTTTCCCTTGGAAATAATAAAGCGCGGTGGCGACTCTTGCTTTTGTGAGACGAGTTAATTAATAACTCGATCTCCGATTTACCCCGCTACATTTTTTATCGCTACAGTTTCCATTCCACACATGGGGTATATTTCCATAATTTCTCTTTTTTGCAAGTATTGCTGGTCTTATATGAAAACAAGCATACCAGCAAATGAATCAACAAGGGCCCGTATGCGACCAATATAAGGATTTCTGTAAAATGAGATCCAATTTCCCCAGTGAATGCTCACTTCATCTCAAGACAAAATCATTAATGCCCAGTGAAGGCGTACTCTTGCCCAAACAGAACCCTTTATCTCCAGTGAAAGTATACCCCTGTGTAATCCCCACTGATGTCGACACTCTTAATAAGAGTTTGTTTAAGAGTTTGTCCCTTCTATGGGGTTTATCTCCAAAGAAGTGCATTTCATCAGGATTTTGTACAATCTTCTTCTTCAACGTAGTCCACTCTTTTCGAAGAATATGGGAAGGATCGTTTCATTGGACTAGATACCTCTGTTATATCCCCTTGAAGTCGATACCATGCATCTTTGTGGTTGGTATTTATCTCCTCATTGAGATTGTTGTTCGTCGTCCTCATGAAGTTCACATCTTTTCTCCCCAGGGAAGTTTTCCTCTATCAGGTTTTCTTGAAGAGATGTTTGATCAACATGCTTATTATGACCTAGTGGAGCAAGTCTCTTATTTTTCTGGAGTGGTGTGCATAGACGAATGTCGTTTAGGATTCTTTTATCCCAGGTGATGGAGTATTGCTGAAATATTTCCTTAATGGAGTTCTGAACCTCCAGCTTATGGTTCAAAGATGCCCTCCTCTTCCCTAAGTGAATATTGTTACCCCCCGACTGTAGTACCCCCAGTGTGGTCTGGGTAGTTTTCTTTTATTTAAGAATTTATACAATTCCCCAGTTGAAGTCACTTTCATTGAGGACTTACATCAGAAGGTCCCAATTCCCAACAAGGTTCTCTTTATCCTTGGAAAGTGATGTTGGATATGTTCCCCAGGAAATTAAGAGTTAGATCAGAGTCAAGATTTTCTATGAACTGCCATTTATTTTTTTGCAGTATTTTTCCCCAAGAAGTTACTTCCCCAATGATATCAATCTTCATAGGTCGGTGGTTCTGATTCTTATTTCCCCATTGAAGTTCAGAGGGATTTTATTTCTCTACAGAAGTTTAGATGTGTAAAGATAATCGCTCAGAAGTTCATTATCTTCTCAACAGCCGATTATTGACGTGATTTCCCTAGTACATTGCTAAAAATGCATCATTATTGTAATCGGTGGATCTGGAACTGACTGTTTAAAGCTGGTTTCGCGAAATTTCGCGGAAGCAAGAGTCGCCACCGTCTTTTATTTTCTCCAAATGGAAAGGACAAAAGCACAGAAAAATTCCTTATAGAGATTGCTCTCGGTTCGGGAGGTAGGTTATAGAAAGGGAAGGTGTTAGCACCCTTTCTATCCATGGTTATCCATGGGCTCTTAGATACTTGCTCATTGTGTTTTCAAAAATGGTTTGTTTGCTTTTCAATTGTGGGTTTTAAAAAAGTTTCTTTGAAAATTCCAGTTCGACTCTTGTATCGGTCCTCAAGAGTGTTTGAAAAATTGCTTTCGAAAGCTTTTTGAAAAGGTGTCGGTGTGAAAAGTATTTTTGATTTGTTTTGAAATTAGAGCAAGTATCCAGAGTTCTCTACCTACCCTAAGCAATTCGTCTGTGTAAATGTCCTTTAAAGTAGTGTCATCCCACCATTGAGAGGTAGGTAGCACCACCGTTGGAGGTGTTCGGGTCAATTCGAAGGTTCGGGACATGGTGATCACCAGAGTAATAGGAAGACACCTTAGAAGCTACCCTCATGCCAGGTTCCCGGATCATGAGGACTTACTAAGACATCCTCTACTCGACGATCACCTTTCGAGGCAAGGCAACAGTGAGGCGTACCCTAGGGGTGGTGTGTGATTTGTGTGTCGTTTTCATTTATTTTGTCTTGTCATGTCATGGGTGATCTACGCGTTTGTTTTTATTTTGTCATTCATTCTTGCATGCCATTATTAACAATTAAAAAGATGCGGAAATATAAAGTTCTAAACTATTACAAAGGCGCGGGTCCACATCGCCAAATTTAATCCAGGACCCGATTTGACAGAAAATAAAGAGAGTAAAGTGCGAGAAATATATTACACGGCTTTGGGAGAGGTACATAAATAATTAAAAGAAAAAGGAATAAATACGCGAATTGAATTAAAATTAGAAACGAGGGCGTTGGACCCTTTTTAATGAAATTAAATTATTAGCAAATTAATTAAATTAAAGAAAAAAAAGAAATTATTATTTTTTTTTTGAGTTTTTGGTATTTATGTTTTTTATGTATTTTTATGAGAAAGATTAAATGAAATTAAAATATTAACCCTAATTCTAATTTTTTTTTATTTATTAAGAAAAACATGTTAAAATTAAACCTAAAATTAATCTAATTATTTACATGCAATTTTGATTTATAAAAATAAATAATTAATTATTAGTGAAATTTATTTACAAAAAATATTAATTAAATAAATATATTTTGATTTTTATGACTTTTCTGTTTTTTTACTATTTTTTATATTTTATGAAAATAAGTTAAATTAAAGGAATTAATTAAAAAAAGAAATAATTGAAATAAATAAAATAAGGAAAAGAAAGAAAATACAATACCTTGGGGGGTTTCTGTCCCCTTTTTGGAGGTGAATTGGAGTGGTTTGGCCATTTGGCTTTTGGCCATTTGCGTTTTGGCCTCAACGTTCCTTAATCTTCTCAGGATGTCTGTCTCGCCATGTATTGGTGTCATGTGTAAAATGTTCTGTTTTGGCCATTTGGCTTTTGGCCTTTTGGCCATTTGACTTTTGGTCTCAATGTTCCTTAATGAACCTGCATGGGATCCTGTCTAAATCTGCAGTGTTGAACCTCATGAACACATTAAATAAAATCATAAAAATTCAAATAAAACCAACATATGAAGAAATTTAATGTTTAGGCACAATATGGTATGTATGAATGATTATACCCTTTTGATCATGGAGATCAAATCAACCTTACCCTTACTGGAAAAGTAGTGACATGAATGCTTTTATGCCCTTTGGATCATGGAGATCAAGCCAGCCTTACCCTTACTGAAGAAGTAATAAGATGTTGGTTTGTAACTGAGATGACTTGTTTGTAGTGAGAGAGGGATTTGTAATAAGGATTTCAAGGTTTTAAGGTTCTTGAAAGAATTTGATATTCTAACAGTGTTGTGGCCAGGTTTTTTTCTCTCTTTTCCTCCCTCTTTTTTTTTATCTTCTCTGGTTTGTGTGAAAAGAAGGTGATTATATAATGAAAATTAGGGTAAAGCAAATGGGCTTTGAATGTGCAATTGGGCCTCCAATATTCACTTGAATTCGTCACTTTCCAGGCTAAATCGCAGGGACTTAAGTGCATTTTTTGAAGTTGAAACGTGAAAACAAAATGTTGCCGACATCGAGAACTAACTCCTATCCGAAAATCGACTCAATCGGATAAACGGTAAATTAGTTATGAATTTTTGAAGTTTCAGCTCAGACAAACTTATTTTGGGCTTCAGTGTCGACTCTGACACGTTCTTCAATAAAAAACTGGTATTGATTGGTGCATAATTTGGTCTCGACTTTTGAAGCAAAGTTGTAGATCTATGAGTCAGTAACCTTGTGTAAAAATATGAATCCAATCCGATAAAAATTGACCGAGTTATGAATTTTCAAAGTTTCGGCCCAGATGAAATAATATTCAGCATTCAGGATTTTTAGCGTGTCATGCACTCTGAGCAAAAAACGAAGGCCTTTTGAATACCGTTTGAACTCAATACCTTCTGTGAAAATGTATCCAACTCAATTTATGAAATTTTGGCACCGGAACCAGCTCGATACGATGAAAATCGACCAAGTTATGATTTTCTGAACATGACGCAGATAAACTTCTGTCACAAATATTTTGTGCGAAAATACTTGATAAATCCACATTTTTGAAGACCTTCTGATCGAAATTGGCTTCCAGCCGTGAGAGATGAAAACGTAGATAATGTCAAGACGGAATTTTGGCCACCGGAACGGGTTCAAAACGAGTCACGATCTTCAAGTTATGAATTTTTTTAGCGCGTAAAAACTGCACTTTCAGCACACTTTTTCACCATATTTCTTCAAGAAAACTCGCACATTCGGATACCTTCTTTAAAGAATTAACTCTTGAGCCGAACCTGAATTTGAGAATATGTTATCAGAGATATCTTGGCGAAAGAATACCTGAATATGACGCACCGGGTTGGACTTGTGAATTTTTCTTGAAATATTTTGAGAAATATGGGAGGGCAAATTTTGGGGTACAACAGTTGCCCCTGTTCAATCTTCTTAAACCTGAGGATGTAGATTGACTTGCGTGCCTTTCGTGATCCGAAGGTGGAAGATGATTGAACACTAGAGTGCCCAGAAATTTGCGCTCACATAGTAGTGTGATGGTGGGAATGGGCTTATAGATGCCATTTGGAGATTGATGGATAGGATGATGGGCTTATAGATGCCATGCTGAGAGGTGATGGAAGGTGGATGGGCTTACAGATGCCATCTGGATGTCGATCGCGTAAGAGATTCCTTAGCGAGAACTTGCGTACCTGCAAAAGAAAAATGATTACCTGACCCGTTACAGGAGCTGGTCTTCAATTTCTTTGTACAGATGTGTCCTGACTGGATACAGGAGCTGAATCTGGAGCTTCAAATGGTGATGAATGAACCAGGGATGGTTACTACCTCAACAGGAACGGTGAGAGAACCTTGGACGACTTCAGCTTCAACAGCAATCATTGAGCGAATCTTGGGATTACCACCTCCGCAGGATCGGGGAGAGAACCATAGGCAATTACAATCTCAATAGCAATCATTGAGAAAAACCTGGGATAACTTCTACTGAGTCTTCATTAGAAAAATTTGTTTGGGGTCGATTTAACTGGACTAGAGAAGGCCTATGACTGGATAAGAGACAGAAAATCTTAGGGTCGATTAACTGAACCGGTCTAGGTCTTGAAATGTCTTCAACAGATACACCCTGGCAAGATTCAGGTATCGGATCCTCGAACTCTTCAGACACACCCTGGCAAGATACAGGAATCGGATCTGGTAATGTTAGTCTTCAACGGATACACCCTGGCAAGATTCAGGTATCGGATCCTCGAACTCTTCAGACACACCCTGGCAAGATACAGGAATCGGATCTAGTAATGTTAGTCTTCAACGGATACACCCTGGCAAGATTCAGGTATCGGATCTGGTAATGTTAGTCTTCAACGGATACACCCTGGCAAGATTCAGGTATCGGATCCTCGAACTCTTCAGACACACCCTGGCAAGATACAGGAATCGGATCTGGTAATGTTAGTCTTCAACGGATACACCCTGGCAAGATTCAGGCATCGGACCCTCGAACTCTTCAGACACACCCTGGCAAGATACAGGAATCGGATCTGGTAATGTTAGTCTTCAACGGATACACCCTGGCAAGATTCAGGCATCGGACCCTCGAACTCTTCAAACACACCCTGGCAAGATACAGGAATCGGATCTGCTAATGTTAGTCTTCAACGGATACACCCTGGCAAGATTCAGGTATCGGATCCTCGAACTCTTCAGACACACCCTGGCAAGATACAGGAATCGGATCTGGTAATGTTAGTCTTCAACGGATACACCCTGGCAAGATTCAGGTATCGGATCCTCGAACTCTTCAGACACACCCTGGCAAGATACAGGAATCAGATCTTTAGCTGCGACCATTGATGGTAATCATTTTTGTACTTTTGTCCTGAAAAGACAAGCGTTAGTTGTATGCGATGTCATGTGGTATGACATGCGAGATGCTCTCTGAATACGTGAGATTGTATGTTCATGATGCGTATATGCATGCTATAATGTATGAAGATGTTTATGAATGTATTTTTCGTCTAGGAAAGTAAATCCTTGACGGGTGCCGGGAAGTCACTCCAGGGCTGATGTTGGAGAATAGATTTTGCTTCCGCCGGGGATGATAGTTGCAAGAATACCGGTAGGAGAAGATAACTCTGTTGGGGAATAAACTTGGCTAATGGATTACTCTGCGGGGAGCAAAGTACTCTAGCAATCTTGCTGGGAAGCAATACTCTGTGGGGAGAGAGATAATTTGTTGAGTTGTTGATAATAATTTGCTAGGGATACCCTTGTTGTGTTGGAAGTGTTAATAGACTTCGCTGGGGATAAGAAGACTTTGTCGAGGACGCTCTTTCCGTGGCTATTGGCTGAGGATAACCCAGTTATATCTTGGTAAGGAAATAACTCTTTGAACAAAACCGGGAGACGCGTGCGTGTTTTGCGAGGATAAGCTTCCAGAATCTACTGGGGATAAGCTTACTGCTTGGGGAGATGGATTCCAACTTTCTTGGGGAAACTAGATTGGACTCTCCTGGGGAAGTATTGAACTGTATTGGTTATGTTCTTCAACGGAACCTACCTTGATACCCTGGAGGACAGAACAATCAGATTACTTAGGCCACCCATTATTGCCCCTGTTTCTATGGGGGAGGCACATGTGGGATGCTGATAATTGTTGAGGGTCAAACCTTCTTCTGGTAGGCAGGTGACAAGATGACAGGACATAGTCGTACACTTTGATCCATAACTTTTGCCTGGACCGCCCTTTCGGGTTTTCAGTCCACCGGGATACCCATTTTTGCCCAAGCCGCCTTTTCAGGTTTTCGACTTGCCGGGTGTACAAATTTTTTCATTTCATCCCTTCATTTTGCCCGAACCCTTTTGGTTCGCCGGGAAGCCCTAATTTTTGCCTAGGTATGTCAACCTAGCGGGTCTTTGATTTTGCGTAGTATCTTTTCGACTATGTCCGTGCTTTCAGAATGTAGGGAGTTGCCTCTGTTAGAAGTGTTTTGTCATGCCACCAGAAGATTTCTGACCAGGCAAGATTTATTGTTGAAATTCCTCAGGTGACTCATGCGGAGATTTGCCCCAGGCTATTTGGCCTTTTGAGAGATTCTCCGAATCTTGACTTAATTGCCCCAGATGATGGACAATAGTCATGCCATGCCCCTTGATTAGAAGTGCTTCTGTTCATTAGGCATTCATCGTGCGGACTTCCCTGCTCAAACGAAAAGTCATATGCAAACAAAGTTATGTTAAAAATGCAAAGCTTATGTCTGTCTTGAAGAATTTGAAACTGCATTCTTTTTCATAAAACAAATGAATGTTTGTAAAACATGATGTCAACTCTGTATTTACCGTAGGCCTTAAGGAGTCAGGATACCTTTCGTAACAGTATGCTTTCGAACTAACCCATGCTTCAGCTAGGACTTTTAAGGGTTATAACGTGGCCTGGTTCACGGTTTAAGAAACAAAGGATAAAGGCTTAAATTTTATTTGTACCCACCCGCTCTTCGTGATGTTCTTCAAACCTAAGCTCAGTTGATCGTGCATTAGTCTTTGCTCTGATTTTCCGGTGATGGTTCAGGTATTGATGATTTATTTGGAATAGGCAGTCATTTCCTTTTTGGCGAGGGTTTATAAGACCTCTTTCTTTTTGATTTTGTTATCCCTGTTTTTTGCCTGAGCTGTTTCCTTTTTGGAATTACAGTCAGCGGGATGCCCCAGTTTCGTAAGTCCCCTTTATAGGTTTTGACTTTTTGGGCTTTTCATTTATGAACCTTTTTTTTTTATAATGACTGCCTGTCTTCACGATTGTTCGGAACCATCACTGTCTTTTGTTTTTGGAAAGACTCATTTGGTGCCATTCATTGTGCACTTGGATCAACTGAGAAGACTACCCTGCCCCAGGTTATGATTAAGGGTTTCAATTTTCAAAAATAAAAACTCCTACTTCTTTGGCTCAGAGGGGTTGACGAGGGATTATCTTCCTTATAACTCCAATGTTTAGGATTTGAAACAATGCCTGTACCTCATCAGCGGGGTCTGTTCAAAAGCATACTGTAGATCGTGGTATCATTTTCGTCATCCTCCCTCAAGAGGCTTAGAATTATTATTTAAGAGTTGATCATCAGAAAAAAATATGAAAATAATTTGCATTTAGTGAATACGAATATATTGTTTCAGAATAGACATATGCGATGCATTAATGAAATAACAACGTTTGATATGAATGGAATGCTTGAACAATCAAAAGAAAATTACAACTTGAAAGATTATAATGAACAAAAATTTCTCAATCCTAGCCATGTTTTGACAAGGGAGCAATGATCACATTGGGAGTCTCGGCGGGTTCGAACTCGATCTCTTTAGCATCGATCATATTCTGAATCTTGTACTTCAATGCCCAACAGTCCTCAGTATCGTGCCCCGGGCTACCAGAATGGTAAGCGCACCTTGCTTCTGGGTTGTAATTTGGAGAGGAAGTCTTTGGATTTGCAGGAGGGTTGATCACCGCAATCAGGTTCATCCTTAACATGTGCTGCAAAGCTCGTGACCATGACATGTTGATGTAGGTGAATTGTCTCTTAGGCTCGTCCGACCTGTTCTGATCAACTCGCTGTTCTTGGCGCGGTCGTTGTTGGATCTGAGAAGTAGTAGCAACTTGGAGAGGTCTATTCATTGGACCCGACCTTTGCCTTCTTGGAAGCTGTTCTATGACCTGGTCCCTGATTTGGGCTGGTTGCTTCATGCCTTGAGGAAGTTGGCTGATCATGGCTCTCAGCTCTCCTTGCTCCTGAGCTAAACCTTGAATGAGGGCCCTTTGCCCCAGCATCTGGGTTTTCAATGTGTCTACCTCAGCTTGTAGACGTTTCAGCTGTTCGTCCTTGTCATCTTCGGGACTCTTTTTGATCAGATTCCCCATGAGGAGTGTCCTCAACTCTTCCTGCCCCTTGGATAGGCCTAGGAAGATTTCCCTGAACTGAGTCTCTTGAGCGTGAAGGTCCTGGTTATCTTGTTGTGAAGCCATTGCTAAAATAAACAGCGAGAAAGGTAAGTGACCTGCAACAAGGATACCTGTTATGCAATGATGAGTATAACATGCATGTAATGTTTTCAAGGACCTCGCGGGGTAAACAAGAAAATTTGTTAGCATTTGGATCCGGTAGCTTGATTGAAAGAACTTCATATTTGTTGAGAGTCTTTCTTCCAAGGGTCAAAGGCTCACCATATCAAGTGGGTCATAGCCTCTGACTCAAGTCATCAACCTTATTTTGCTTTCCAAACAACCTTGGCTAGGGGAACCTTCTTCAGGAGTCAAAGCTCACCATATCAAGTGGGTCATAGCCTCTGACAACTTTGGCTAGAGGAAAATAAATCCTCTTTGCCCCTTGCTAGATGTTTGATTCATCATGACCTGCATCACAAGCCCTTGAGATCCTTGAAATGGGTTAGGATGTATGCAATGGTATGATGTCATGATATGCATGGGGTAATATGGATAAATCCTGTTATGAGCCCTTATTAAGGACTATAAACAAAACCTGCAAGAAAACTCAGTAAACCCTGTTATGAGTCCCAATTAAGGACTGCAAACCAAAACCTGTAAGAAACCTAGTATACCCTGTTATGAGTCCCTATTAAGGACTATAAACAAAACCTGTAAGAAACTTAGTATACCCTGTTATGAGTCCCTATTAAGGACTATAAACAAAACCTGCAAGAAACTCAAGTGTCAGATAACAAGCATGCAAATAGTCAAGTTGGAAGGCACACAAGTCACACAAGACAAGTCCTTAGGGTTTAAGGCCAGCATGAGGTCTAGGTACTACCCTCTTTCAGTTTGTTGGTTCATACCTGTCCTATCAAAGTAACCGGGTTCTTAGAGGATCCCAATAGCATTGACTACCCTCAATCGGTCATAACTCCAGCATCGCAATCTTTTCTTGCGGCCAGAACCATCACAAGAGTTTAGCCTCAATGGGCGTAGCATACTGCTACTATTCTAATGGCCAAGTTGTGTCATTTAAGGTTCTAAGGTTGTTGGTGCTTAATGACTCCTTAGAAGACCCATATTCTCCTCGTTGCAACACAAGGGATATCGGTACAGACCAAGGTGCCACACCAATGTAGCCACTGCTTCACCCGTATCGGTCTACGCCGGACAGGTCCCTCACAGCTTATGCTACCTAAACAGGGTATCCCCAGATCCGGGTTAGGATCTATGTAACTCCCAGGCAACCCACAAATTTAAAGCAGACAAGTCAATACAATTGAAAACACAGTTATGAACTAACCCTAAGGTACACCTCACTTTAAGTTTAATCTCCCCAGCAGAGTCGCCAGTTCTGTGATCAGTGGATCTGGAACTGATTGTTTAAAGCTGGTTTCGCGAAATGTCGCGGAAGCAAGAGTCGCCACCGTCTTTTATTTTCTCCAAATGGAAAGGACAAAAGCACAGAAAAATTCCTTATAGAGATTGCTCTCGGTTCGGGAGGTAGGTTATAGAAAGGGAAGGTGTTAGCACCCTTTCTATCCATGGTTATCCATGGGCTCTTAGATACTTGCTCATTGTGTTTTCAAAAATGGTTTGTTTGCTTTTCAATTGTGGGTTTTAAAAAAGTTTCTTTGAAAATTCCAGTTCGACTCTTGTATCGGTCCTCAAGAGTGTTTGAAAAATTGCTTTCGAAAGCTTTTTGAAAAGGTGTCGGTGTGAAAAGTATTTTTGATTTGTTTTGAAATTAGAGCAAGTATCCAGAATTCTCTACCTACCCTAAGGAATTCGTCTGTGTAAATGTCCTTTAAAGTAGTGCCATCCCACCATTGAGAGGTAGGTAGCACCACCGTTGGAGGTGTTCGGGTCAATTCGAAAGTTCGGGACATGGTGATCACCAGAGCAATAGGAAGACACCTTAGAAGCTACCCTCATGCCAGGTTCCCGGATCATGAGGACTTACTAAGACATCCTCTACTCGACGATCACCTTTCGAGGCAAGGCAACAGTGAGGCGTACCCTAGGGGTGGTGTGTGATTTGTGTGTCGTTTTCATTTATTTTGTCTTGTCATGTCATGGGTGATCTACGCGTTTGTTTTTATTTTGTCATTCATTCTTGCATGCCATTATTAACAATTAAAAAGATGCGGAAATATAAAGTTCTAAACTATTACAAAGGCGCGGGTCCACATCGCCAAATTTAATCCAGGACCCAATTTGATAGAAAATAAAGAGAGTAAAGTGCGAGAAATATATTACACGGCTTTGGGAGAGGTACATAAATAATTAAAAGAAAAAGGAATAAATACGTGAATTGAATTAAAATTAGAAACGAGGGCGTTGGACCCTTTTTAATGAAATTAAATTATTAGCAAATTAATTAAATTAAAGAAAAAAAAGAAATTATTTTTTTTTTTTGAGTTTTTGGTATTTATGTTTTTTATGTATTTTTATGAGAAAGATTAAATGAAATTAAAATATTAACCCTAATTCTAATTTTTTTTATTTATTAAGAAAAACATGTTAAAATTAAACCTAAAATTAATCTAATTATTTACATGCAATTTTGATTTATAAAAATAAATAATTAATTTTTAGTGAAATTTATTTACAAAAAATATTAATTAAATAAATATATTTTGATTTTTATGACTTTTCTGTTTTTTACTATTTTTTATATTTTATGAAAATAAGTTAAATTAAATGAATTAATTAAAAAAAGAAATAATTGAAATAAATAAAATAAGGAAAAGAAAGAAAATACAATACCTTGGGGGGTTTCTGTCCCCTTTTTGGAGGTGAATTGGAGTGGTTTGGCCATTTGGCTTTTGGCCATTTGCGTTTTGGCCTCAACGTTCCTTAATCTTCTCAGGATGTCTTTCTCGCCATGTATTGGTGTCATGTGTAAAATGTTCTGTTTTGGCCATTTGGCTTTTGGCCTTTTGGCCATTTGGCTTTTGGCCTCAACGTTCCTTAATGAACCTGCATGGGATCCTGTCTAAATCTGCAGTGTTGAGCCTCATGAACACATTAAATAAAATCATAAAAATTCAAATAAAACCAACATATGAAGAAATTTAATGTTTAGGCACAATATGGCATGTATGAATGATTATACCCTTTTAATCATGGAGATCAAATCAACCTTACCCTTACTGGAAAAGTAGTGACATGAATGCTTTTATGCCCTTTGGATCATGGAGATCAAGCCAGCCTTACCCTTACTGAAGAAGTAATAAGATGTTGGTTTGTAACTGAGATGGCTTGTTTGTAGTGAGAGAGGGATTTGTAATAAGGATTTCAAGGTTTTAGGGTTCTTGAAAGAATTTGATATTCTAACAGTGTTGTGGCCAGGTTTTTTTCTCTCTTTTCCTCCCTCTTTTTTTTTCTCTTCTCTGGTTTGTGTGAAAAGAAGGTGATTATAGAATGAAAATTAGGGTAAAGCAAATGGACTTTGAATGTGCAATTGGGCCTCCAATATTCACTTGAATTCTTCACTTTCCAGGCTAAATCGCAGGGACTTAAGTGCATTTTTTGAAGTTGAAATGTGAAAACAAAATGTAGCCGACATCGAGAACTAACTCCTGTCCGAAAATCGACTCATTCGGATAAACGATGAATTAGTTATGAATTTTTGAAGTTTCAGCTCAGACAAACTTATTTTGGGCTTCAGTGTCGACTCTGACACGTTCTTCAATAAAAAACTGGTATTGATCGGTGCATAATTTGGTCTCTACTTTTGAAGCAAAGTTGTAGATCTATGAGTCAGTAACCTTGTGTAAAAATATGAGTCCAATCCGATAAAAATTGACCGAGTTATGAATTTTCGAAGTTTCGGCCCAGATGAAATAATATTCAGCATTCAGGATTTTCAGCGTGTCATGCACTCTGAGCAAAAAACGGAGGCCTTTTGAATACCGTTTGAACTCAATACCTTCTGTGAAAATGCAGCCAACTCAATTTGTGAAATTTTGGCGCTGGAACCAGCTCGATACAATGAAAATCGACCAAGTTATGATTTTCTGAATATGACGCAGATAAACTTCTGTCACAAATTTTTTGTGCGGAAATACTTGATAAATCCACATTTTTGAAGACCTTCTGATTGAAATTGGCTTCTAGCCGTGAGAGATGAAAACGTAGATAATGTCAAGACGGAATTTTGGCCCCCGGAACGGGTTCAAAACGAGTCACGATCTTCAAGTTATGAATTTTTTAGCGCGTAAAAACTGCACTTTCAGCACACTTTTTCACCATATTTCTTCAAAAAAACTCGCACATTCGGATACCTTCTTTAAATAATTGACTCTTGAGCCGAACCTGAATTTGAGAATATGTTATCAGAGATATCTTGGCGAAAGAATACCTGAATATGACGCGCCGGGTTGGACTTGTGAATTTTTCTTGAAATATTTTGAGAAATATGGGAGGGCAAATTTTGGGGTACAACAATTATATTGCATCTACCAAAACACGTAACATTACCATTGTATAGATCATTACGCTAACAGAAGAAATTCAAACAAGCATACGTATAAGCCAATTATGTTCACTTGTGCTAACCAAATTTTTACGCGCTCGGATTTGAATAATCTCCACAATAACCTTAGGGTGATGCTATTATGTTTCCCCAACGGAGTCTGTTTTGATTTACCACTAGTCGAGTCTTTGGTGCTTTCCATTTCCCTAGTAAGTCGTGGTTTTGCCTTTCCCTTGCAAGCCCTGGTTTATTTATACCCGTGTTTTCCTTGCCTTCTGAGTGCGACTAAAATTCGATGTATAACCTTTCTTTTCTCGAGTATTTGAGTATCTATGTTTGGTGTGTGGTAATTCAGATATTTGTTACCCTTGAAGAATTACACCTTGTTTCTGGCCTGAGGGATATTGTAGTTCTTACGCATTTGCAACATATCAAAAGCCCAACGTGTTTTGTAAATCCTTGTTAGAGTCCCCTTCAGCCGGTCTCTTTCTCTTGTAGAGTTCAACTTTGATTGATGCTCTCTGGAGGTCCTGCGTTGTCGGTTCCTTGCTTTTGGTTTATCCGCATTAGCTGGGTTCTCTTTCTGTTAGCTTAGCTAGCATTTCTTGTAGAGTCATTCAGTGTCTCTTCAAAGTCCAGTTGTCTGGCATCCTAGGTTAGGTGAACGCATCCTTTCTTGTTGTGGCTTTCTTCTGTTAGTCTTTTTCTTGTGTTTGCTACCAACTCCGAACATTTGTTTCTTGATGCCCAAATTGTCTTTTGTGTGTCTAACTCTGACCAGACATGCATATCTTTATCCCTTGTAAGTTCGCCTTTGATCGAAGTTCTTTTCTTAGGAGTCTACCTTCAACAAGTATTCCTTAATAAAGATTCACCTTCTGCTGGTTTCTTTATCTTTAAACTCACCTTCGCCTGGTATCTTTTGTTTAGAGTCCCCTTCAGCTGGTCTCTTTTCATTTGTAAGTTCTCCTTTGATCGGTGTTTCTTTTCTTAGGAGTCTACCTTCGGCAAGTATTCCTTGATAAAGATTCCTCTTCGGCTGGTTTCTTTATCCTTAAATCCACCTTCGGCCGGTAAACTTTGTTTAGAGTCCTCTTCAGCTGGTCTCTTTTCATTTGTAAGTTCGCCTTTGGTCGACGTTTCTTTTCTTAGGAGTCTACCCTCAGCTAGTATTCCTTGATAAATATTCTCCTTCAGCTGGTTTCTTTATCCTTAAACCCACTTTCGACTAGTACTTTTTGTCAAGAGTCCCCTTCGACTGGTCTCTTTTCATTGTAAGTTCTCCTTTAATCGGTGTTCTTTCCCCAGGAATCTACCTTTGGCTAGTATTCCTTGATAAAGATTCCCCTTCGGATGGTTTCTTTATCCTTAAATCCATCTTCGGCTGGTACCTTTTATTAAGGGTCCCCTTCGGCTGGTCTCTTTTCATTGTAATTTTGTCTTGGATCAATATTTTTACCTAGGAATCTACCTTCGGCATAGTATTCCTTGTTAAAGATTCTCCTTTGGCTGGTTTCTTAATCTTGAAGTCCACTTTCGGCTGGCACCCCTTAAATCCATATTCGACTGGTATCGGTTGTTAGGAATCCCTTTCTGCTGGTCTCTTTTCTTTGTAAGTTCTCCCTTGATCGACGTTCTTTCCCCTTTAAAACCATCCTCGGCTGATATTATTTGTTAAGAGTCTCCTCCGACGAGTCTCTTTACTTTTGTATGTCTTCCCTCGGCATGACATACATATTCTGATAATAGAAAGTACAAAAAACCAAAATTACAATAAAACATGACTGGTTTCAGAGTGCAAATTTTGCGGTTCTATTAAGTATTCAATGCTCTCCCACCTTGATTTTTTAAAAGGCATCTGCCAATCCCACCCTCTGGTTAAAGAAGATTGAATAATGGAAACTATTGTACCCTAAAATTTTCCCTCTTTAATTTTAACTATAATTGGTTTCTACTTTGTTAGCATATGCATGCATACATGTCATTGGATCTACACTCATGGGATCAAAGCATTTTATCAGCATCAAGCTCTGAGATAAGTGTTTTACCAAGCGGTACATCAAAAAGGGAAATTCAAGATTTTCCACGTTTTAATACACTCCACAGAGTTTCCAAGTTATCCAAGCTATGGACAAGCAAGTCTTCATCAAAGATCTCATGCATTACAATGCACTCTGACTTGTGGAGGAATTGAGTGTTTCGGTGAATTTGAGGCAGTGAAAGCTAAAAACAATATTTCTACTGGTTTAAGCTTAAAAATTCATAACTTTCCATTAGAGTACTATTTCGAGTTGATTCTTCGAATATTGGAACCATCTCAGTATTTTCTTTATTTCATCCGTTCAGGCCGTATGCCAATTATGTGCAGGAAGTCTCCGAATAATTTGTTTTCTCTAAAGCAGTATTTGGATTTAATGACTGGTTATCTGTTCACCGAGCATTCAGAGAGAAATGTCCAAGCAAGTCTTCATCAAAGATATCATGCATTTCAATGCACTCTGAATTGTGGAGGAATTGGGTGTTTCGGTGAATTTGAGGCAGTGAAAGCTAGAAACAATGTTTCTACTGGTTTAAGCTTAGAAATTCACAACTTTCCATTAGAGTACTGTTTCGAGTTGATTCTTCGGATATTAGATCCATCTCAGTATTTTATTTATTTCATTCGTTCAGTCCAGAAGTCAATTATGTGCAGAAAGTCTCCGAATAATTTGTTTTCTCTGAAGTAGTGTTTGGATTTAATGACTGGTTATCTGTTCACTAAGCGTTCAGAAGTTAATAACTTCTTCCTATAATACTGTTTAGGAGAGGTTCTATTTGGGGAAAATCCATCTTGATGTCTTCTTCGTTTTGTGTTTTCGGATCGAAAGTTGATTCCTTGAAGAATGTCCTTGAAATTATGGATTACCGGAGGAATAATTATGTTGAACCGAAATTTTTATTCACTGTTTCTCGATATTGTAAAAATCGTAACTCCTCCGATTTTTATTGTATTGAGATGGTTATTTTGGCACAACTTCATAAAATGTTGCCAGGTGTAGTTTCTCATCAGATTCCAAATTCAAACGGTAATCCGAAGGCTTACGTTTTTGGTCCATTTCACATGTGACACACTTAGAATCCTGAACAAGAAATTAGTTTTGTTTGAGACAGTGTCTGTGAAATTTCGAAAATTCATAACTAAATCATTGTTTATTTAATTGATCCCATTTTCAGATAGGAGGTCGTTCTCGATGTTGTCTACATTTTGGTTTGACATTTCATCTTCAAAAGTCGCATTGAGGTCCTTTTGAATTTGACCTGAACGTGTCGAACTCTGATGAATTGAAAATTTGAACTATAGTTTGTGATTATTTGAGGCCCATTAACTAAATCCACTAAAAAAAGGCTCACACTATATATTCTCATTGGCACCAATTTTTAGAGGAAGCTCTCATAATTAAAAAGTCCTCACAAACATAAGTCTCAAATTCTCTCAAGTTGCTCAAAGATCAAATCAAGGTTCTACACCTTTTTCGTCAAGAACACAACAATAATTTCATCAAGATCCAAAAGTCAAGATCAAGAGCAATTCTTCTCTAATTTTTTATCTATTCATTGCGATCTATATACCTAAGTCTCCTCTTCACTTCTATCAGTGAGTTCTCTTGAAATAAGCACTTTTTGATAAAACATGAATTGAATCTAAGTTGAATTTTGAATTGAGAATATAGATCTAAGCCTAGCATTGTGAATTGATTTGATAATCATGTGTAAATTAGGAATTGCATAGTTGAATTAAGTGCTTATTGAATTAAGTTGATTATCATGAAAGTATTTAATTGGTGAAACAAATTGATGATGTTGCATGAAGTTTAATTGTTGATCTTAATCAATCATGTGTAGTTTGAATCTAGACCTTGAATCATGCAAAATCATGTGTTGAATGTGTGGAGATTTTGTGTTTGATCAAATGCCTAAGCCATGATCCAAATCTCAAAAAAACTGTTAACAATTTCTTTCTGCCTGAAGGTAACCACTTACCCGGTTATGGTAACCGGTAACCACCCTATCTAGTAACTAAAGTTTGAAAATCTGCATGCGATAACCGATTACCCAGTAATAGTAATCGGTTAACTCCAAGTCAGTAGCATTTTCTCATTTTTTGGCTTATGGTAACCGGTTACACAGTTAAGGTAACCGGTTACCTTAGTTACAGTAGTGTTTTCCAGAAATTTTGGCTTATGGTTACCGGTTACCCTGTTATGGTAACCGATTACCCAAACTAAAACAATAACTTTTGCTTTGTTTTGTTGCATGTTTGGTTATGTTGCCTTGTTAATCCTAACTCCTTTCATGAATGGTTTGCAAAGGTACATTTTTAGGCCTTCAACCTTAAATTAACACTTTATTATTGGTTGAACGACATATTACGCGATCACTTGTTAGTGAAGGTTTGTGTATGATGCGTAAATGATATCATTCTTGCATAAATACTGTTTTTGTGAAGGCACCCTGGTATCGCACGGATATGTGTGCTACACATGTGTTGTACCCCAAAATTTGCCCTTCCATATTTCTCAACAAATAACAAGTGAGGTCCCCAAATTGCTCAAGGAAGTCCAAGAGTTGACCAGACAAACTCTCTCCTAAGGCAGTCTACCTCAAATTAGGGTTTCATTTTTCATCAAGATGCTTGAGTCCAAAGGATCCCAAATGATCACCATTGTCCTAATATGTTCTCAAGATCATCCATGTTAAGTTTCAAGCCTTGCAGATAAAGTTTGCTCAGTCAATTGCTCAAAGGCCTGAAAATCGACTGTGCTAGGGAAAAAGTCAATTGTGGCCCACATACAGTCAAACTTCAAGATTTTTGATCAACATTCTCATTTTGAAGTATTATTCATCATTTGATCAAGGGTTGATCATGATTCCTCAAGCATTTCTCACAATTCATCAAAACCCAAAAGTTGCTAAATTAGGGTTTTATAGGAAAAGTCAACTCAACTTTGACCAAGCATAACTTTCTCATACTTTATCAAAAATGACCCATCCAAATCTCATTTTGAAAAGTATGCAATTCCCTACAATTCATCTTCATCTCCCAAGTTCAAAATATGCACTCACAAAAAGATATGAATTTGGACATTATAGGTCATTTTGAAAAGTCAACAAAAACACCTTTTAGGTCAAAGCTTGATACATGAACATGGAAGACTCAATTGAGATGAGACCAAAAGGGTTGCTTAAAGGACATCCTAAGGTTTCTAAAAAAATCCAAGAACACCTCTCTAGGGTCAAAATTGAGAGAGTTATGCATTGGCCAAGTTGACCCTTTTTGCAAAATTGTCAAAAGTCAAATATGTCCAAAATTGCATTTTTTGCTAAATGGGCCCAACTTTTTATGCTTGCACTAAGTTTGTAATGTGACCCACGACCCATGAGCCCTTCCACTTTTCATTATTTTATTTTTGTTATTTATTTTGATTTTATTTCATTTAAATCAAATAAAATTAATATAAAATAATGAAAATATAAAAACCCAATTAAACCTTAAGATTTTGTGCATGATTAAAGTCATTATATAGCTGGAGACAAGATAAAATCGTGCAAGGCTTCATATGGACAAAAAAAGATTGAAGATGCTTGTTTTGGAAAGATTTGGTGCAAGGAATAAATCAATGATCAATCTTCATAAATGTCAAAGATTTGATGCAAATATTAACCCTAATGCACTCTATTATCGATAGTGAACAAAGGCAGACCAAAAGGAGAGGTGGAGAAATCGTGAAAGAGGCAGAACCAATTGCAAAAATTCAAATAAAAAGTGCAGACCAAATTCCAGGCCATCTCAAGCCATCCTAACCATACCAATCAAATGCTGGACATCTCAGGATCGTGTTTCAATTATTAGCAAGCCTCCCCACGCCCTGAAACGCGTTGTAGCAGTCACACGGTTAGCTTAGAAATTCATTTTCGTTTTTATTGATTTATACATCATTTGCACATTTTAATTACATATTCTTGTTCCTTATTGAGTTTGCAAGCTAACCACTATATTCAATTGCATTTTTATTGACTGTATGTAAAACTGCCATGGCTAGGGTTTGTTCTTTGTTTTTAGGGGTTTCTTATACAGGAAAAATTGGGCATTGATAATGGTACCATGATGCTCGTGAGGTTGAAACGAGTTGATTGGTACCATTAGTTTTCATTTATCATGCGCGTACAAGATTTTTGAAATGTACAGGGGCTATACCTACGCTTGATGTCTGTAGGTAAAAGTTATAAAACCTAACACGACAGTTGAGAGGAAGACGATAATACGTGGCGCTCCCTGACTTGCTAGTTTGAATTTCGCGCATTTTAAAGTTTAACATTTTGTTTTCATTATATAATATTTGCTTATTATTATATATACAACAAAATCATCCAGATCAGTTGGCAAGCGTGCAAGGGAAGAATGCATAAGGACCTGGGTTCGATCCCCAGATCCCAACTTTTATTCATGCTTTTTTTGAACAGGAAATCCAGCATATTACATGTCAAGGGATCCACCATGTGCTATCCGGATCTGACCGTTTAATCCACCAAGGCTTCAGATCTAACGCCTTCTCCCTGGAGGACCACCATGCGCCCCAGTCAAACGGGCACATGGGATTGGGAAAAGTCAAAATGGCCTGGACTTGTTGGGCTCAAAATTTCAAACAACACCCCCCTCCTTTGCTAAACGTCAGGCCCATTACTAATCCTCTTTATATTTCTTTTTTTATTTCTTTTTATTCTTTTAATTTTCTTTATTCATTTAATTTACAAACTAATTAATTTTTCACCAAAAAAATGTAAAATCAAGAATTCACAAAAAAAATTAGAATTAGATTTTAATTTTTATCAAAAACTAATTTTGTTAATATAATTTAGTTTAATTTAATTTAGGGAAATTCTAACCTTTTTTTTATATAATTAAAACCAATTAGAAAAATTAGGGTTAGACTCTTGATTTAATTTTTATTTCTTTCACAAAATAAATACCAAAAATAGGTTTTAGAATAAATTAATTCAATTTTTTCTTAAACCTAAAATTAATTAGAATTAAGCTTTTCTTTTTAATTTAATATAACAATTTCTCTATTAACAAAACAAAACACAAACCTTTTTTAAGCTAATCGCAATTAGGTTTAAGTTAGGGTCAAAACCCTAATTATCTTGTATTCGATTCATCGCGCGTGTTTATTATTTTTTTGCAATATTGATGTAACTGTACACGGTATGTAATAGTTTAATCTAGGACTTTCTTTTATTTATCGTCTTTTGCGGGTTTTTAGCTATGTAATTAATCCCCTCCCCGAAGCCTTGTAATAGTGTAGGTTTACTTTCTCGCATTTTAATTCTCGCAAATATTAACTGCTTAGATGTATGTTGATAGGATTGTATGACAAGATTGCATGATAATTTATAACGGCTAGAAAACCCTAACGTGAAAAGATAATAACAGAAACTAATCACTCGCACATATCACTCTTAGGGTATACTCTCACTTCGGTTGCCTTCGGTAAATGATCATTAAGTATAGGGTGTCTTAGTGGTTACCCTCCTGTCTAACAAAGATCAAATGTCCCGTTCGGAATGTTTCCTCGGAAATGTTGCCTCGGAAATGTTGCCTCGGAAGTGGTGCCTCGAATATGATCTTAAGACTTTAGGGTTGTTACTAAGTTATCCTAACATTGCTTTAGTGATTGTACGTCCCTTTCGAATTGACCCTTACAACTCCATCAACGGTGCTACCTATTTCTCAATAGTAGGATAGCGTTGTCTAAAGGAAACGAGAATAGAAATGATCCTTTTTCGAGTAGGTAGATGCTAGTAGGTACTTGCTCAAAAATCAAACTTTTCACACTTACACTTCTCAAAACAATTTTCAAAAACAACTTCGTCAGACCTTTGAGGACTGATACAAAGGTTATCACGAAGTCAAAACTTTTCAAAACAAAGCACGTACACAGGCAATTTTATAAAGATGAGCAAGTACCTAAGAGCCCATGGACAACCATGGATAGAAAGGGTGCTAACACCTTCCCTTTCTATAATCTACCCCCCGTACTCAGAAAATCTCGAAAAAGGATTTTTTCTGTACTTTTTTCCTTTCCGGTTGGATGAAATAAAAGTCGGTGGCGACTCTTGCTTACCGCGACATTTTGCGAATATAAAACGCAAAACGCAAACCAGCATTTTCAAAACAGTCGGTTCTGCCACTGTATCACAACATGCAACCGTGTGAACCGTTATTTTGTATAATGTATGGAATGTATTTCGTGCAGGTACTCTGGAATCACATAATGTGTCTGCTACACATTCCACCGTGTGGTTGTTATTTCTATATCTTGTATGGAATGTATTTCGTGAAGGTACTTTGTTGATGGTGCAAGAATGTGCTATACATATTCCGTTCCATGTGCTCGTATTAATGTGCACCTCTCTGTTATACTTGTGTCTTGATCGATATCTAGTGCAAGCAAATTTTGATATTTGGATGTGTTCGCTACACATTCGAATTTTGACTATTGATACTTTGACGCATATGCTGATGGTATTTTTCTTTGTTGGTGCTAGCAGCTTACAAAGTTTTTCGGGTTTCTTTGTTATTGCTTAGCATCTACGGAGTGTTATCCGTTAGGTACACCTATTTTCTATTTTCTCTCCGCATTTTACTGCTTTCTAGAGATCATGAGAAGTAAGGATTTTACCGCTTTCCTTGCCATGTCAAGTAGGGTAGAAATGTATGAAGGGGATCTCCGTTGCTGATATATGTCAGGAATCCCTCTGATTTATTTAAAATTTTTTTTAAGGAAATTCCACATATGTGACTAGTTTGCTACTTGTATTTGTTTAAAACCCTACCTATGAAGTAGGTATTCCGTACGTGTGTTTACATTTGTGCTTGCATTTATTCCCCCATCCCTTATTGAAGTCCTCAAAAGGAGGTGAGTGGAAATGGTTAGCAATCAACCCCCACGCATTTCGTCTATGTCATCTGTAGTTCGTGACTCACCACGATGCTTCGGAGTTGTACTTACTCTTGTTATTGAGTCGTCAAATGGAAAAAGGTTTCGCAATCAGACCCCCACACTTTGTCTTGAGCTCACGTTGGTCAATGTTGACACTCCGTGTTTATCACTTTTCCCCCTTACTCTTCTTGCCTGGTAATATAATACCATGGTATAGACGCTTTGTTCCTACAAATAGATTATTTGCCTCGGTTGGTATGAACCATTGGCTAAAGCTTCACACTTCATCCCTTTTCTCGCTTGTTTGACTCGATTGATATGACCCCTTGGCTAAAGCATCCCTACTGTTTTTTGTACCTACCTTAATCATTTATATCTTGGTTTAGACTTTACCCAAGTTAGTGTGCACTACTCGTGGCATGTGTGTGCTCTTTTGAGCTTGCTTGTTTTTTCACCCTGTACATACCATGTTCCCTTAGAATAGGAATTTGTATGCTTCCCTTAGGATCGCTCGATTATAGTAGCTTTCGAGCTAGACATTAGGATAGTTATGCATGCATGATAATATAGGATAGAGATTTCATTTTCAAAACCCAACCTTATGATCAGTCATTGTATGATAACATTAGGGATTAGATTCTAGATAGTCTCCCTTAGATGTTTTTCTTTCTTTTGCATCCTTACATTAAGAATATAAATGTTTTTCCTGGCAAAGCATAAAACATCTAACAACTTTCAAATCCTTCTTTAAGGTAAAAAATATCAACCAATACAAACTTTTCTCTCCTTCGGGCCTTTCTTTCAAACTTAAAAAGGATGTGTTAATTCTACTCTATGCAACACGACGCGTAAATCCCCAAAGGTCGGGTGGCACTATGTCTAAATTGCTAGAGCATGAATGTAGAATTATCCGCCTCCGGGAATTTTTCTTTGTAAATACCTTGTTAGGTAGAACATGTTAATTCACTTCGGTCCTGACGCGTGAGTCTCTAAAGGTCGAGTTGCGGCAGAAGGAAATTCATTTTGTTCATTAAAAAACACAAAACAGACAAAAACATGTGAGCCAAACTACGGTAACTCTGATTCCTTAAAAAAGGATACGTAGGCATCAGGGTAGGGCCCAAGCGAGCACAACTTTATTTCCCCTACATTATTTTCTCTTTTCTTTTGCATGCATTCCCTTTTTTCATTTTTATTTTAGCTCTTAAGAATTAGATTTGAAACACACCCTTTGATTAGAACAACATGAGTGGATACTGCAGAGTACTATGGGCATGTGGGGACCCTCCCGTTGCATAACAGACTTCCTTACCCGATCTCTCGATTGTTTGATCGTGATTTCACCCTTCTCAGGTTTACTCGATGTTTACCTTTCCCTTCTCTTTGGATAAAACTTGTTCGATGGCAATTTAATTGATATGATCTTGATGATTTGTTCACTCGGTTGTTTCACAAAGATGCATAACCAATGAATTTTCCAAATATTTGATCTCAGATTCAAAATATTGTTCATTAATAATAACTTTGATTTCTCCATCTACAATATTTAGTGTTGTATATTAGATTTAAATACCATTATAAGCTAAATTATTACCTCTGATGATATCCACCCATGGTCGAAGTTGTTCCATTATTTCTATTTCTAGTGTTGGTTCCTCCTTTTGTTCCTCCAATATCTGTTATAGTGTCGTTGTAGTGATTGGTATTGGAGTTGTTTCTATTTGACGATGACAACTTATCTAGAGGGGGGTGAATAGATCCCCAAGTAAAAAATTACTTATAAAAATTATGTTTTGAAAAATGAATGAAAAACTATGGTAAGCGAAAGATTTGGCCTAGATCGAACAAGTCGTCTAAACCGAACAGGTTATTGGAAACTTGGATATGCGTAAACCATGAAATGAAATCTAAAATAATGATAAGACTCAATACAATAATTTCTCAATCAATCGTTTTATAATTATCACAGTTCTTAACCAATTTCTAATGAAATTATTGATAAAGCTAAAAAAACAAATTAATGAACACTTGTCGTGCAATCAATTTTTCCAGTTTTCCCTTTGACTTTATTGATATGAAACACAACTTACAATCTAATTAATTTTAATGTAATAAACAAAGCAATGTTTATAAATCAAAAGGATATGTCTATATGAATCAATAACGCAATCAATGAATTTAACAATTTTCTATAGAAACTAAATGAGAGAGAGAGGGGAATATAGAGAGAGAGAGAACATAAGGATTTGTGTAGGCAGTTCACCAGTCGTCCTCGCTATGGCTACGTTTTCCCCCAATTCTATTTTGAATTGAGATGAGAATTCTTACTATGCAAAAAATCATTTACAAGAGAAATTTAGCAATTCAACCCTACAAACCATATGTTTGATGTTGATCCTAGCACTTATCTTCCCTTGATTTGAGTTTGATCAAGTCACCCAACAATACCAATTTGATCCACTGGCTTGCACTACTCCTTTGCAAGAAACCATTATTCTTCAAAGCTTTGACTCAGCCGAATCCAAATTGCGAATTATTGTCACCCAAGATTTCCAATCGATTCACCATCTCATGCTACTAATTTTCAAGAACCTCATGTTCTTAAAAGATCTTCACTCGATCAAAACTGAATTGTGAAATATTATCAAAACTCCCAAATCAACACTTTAATTTTGAAGGAAAACCCTGACAATTTTTTCTGATAAAACCCCCAAAAATTCTAAACCCAATCTTAGGTTTTACACCAACCTAAATTGAACGTTATCAACACAAGTCTAAATGGCACCCAAAACATGAATGATTATGTGTACTTTGTTTGTGTGTATGCATAGATGAGAGGTTGAAGATGATGAGAAATATTTGTGTGTATTTATAGTTTCATCCAATCGGAAATGATGCATGTATAAGGTATTTATATGTGTGCAAGTTGGAGACAAAAAAGAAGGCTTAAAAATTGAAAAGAAATGCAATTTTTTAGAAAAAACTTCAGTATGTGTCGACACATATAAGTCATGTGTCGACACATGTAATGGCATGTGTTGACTTATTTAAGGTCATTTGTTGACACATAGAAGCAGAGACTTACATGCTTTAAAAATGTAGTACATGTGTCAACCTAAAACACGTATGAGTCAACACATAGTTACAGAGGCTACAAGCTTCATTATTAATCCACATGTGTTGACTCATACATCGTATTTGTCGACACATAGACAAGTTTTTTATGTAAAAACTCATTTTTAATGCGTGGTACCTTTTCAAAACATGTTCTAAATGTATTATAGAATCCCTAATGCAAGGGTGCATATAAAAACTCAGAGATACCATTCAATATACATAAATGATAATAGGAAAATACACTCACATACTCCCCCTTTTTGATGATGGCAAAACATGCGACGATGCATTTTGTTTCTTCATGAAGGCTCCCCCTAAACATGTGCATCCTAACTTCATCTCTGCATATACCTCTCCCTCTTTTGACAACATCAAAAAGAAACAAATCACAAACAAGAAGTATCATTTTTCATACAAATGCGAATATCACACAAAGGCGTTTTGCGAAAGTAAGAACGTGCACTCACATATACCCATATACATGGAGTGATACAGAGATTTAAGCATAAATAGAAAGACAATACCAAACAACAATATAGAAAAGTTTTTTCATATTATCATAAAAAAGATTAATCATAAACACAAACCATTGTTTCACATTGAAGAAGTGATCAAAGTTGTTAATACATAAGCTAAAGAAGCAAACCATGAAAGAAACACAACATGAAAAATGATTCGAAAATAGAAAATGAATGACATAAAATGCATGAAATAAAAAAGTTTGTTCCAACACCTCTAAGACATCAAGCTTCACTAGCCTCTATATCTTCTATGACCCTTATATGGTGGCCTCCCACCATGATCTTGCATCTCTTGATAGAATTGTGAGGACTCCCCATGAATCTGAACACCAAGGGTCATCATGATGTGTATCCTGGTCTACACAACAGCATTTGTAGTACCTATTTCACCCTGGATTGCAGAAAAATGCCTAGTGGCAAAAGAATCAAAGGCCTCAAAATTTGTATCTTGTGTAGTCAAATGTTCTTAAACCAGCCTAAAACACTCTCCTTGAGCATCCTGAAAATCAGACCTCCAACGCACTTCTTCCTTATAGTGCTTATCTTGCTTCACTTGAATGTTTTTAAGCATAACAATTATAGCAAACTCATTTCCAGCTATCCCAAAATCATTACCTCGTGAGGCATACCGATGATCTTGAGAAACCTAATCATGCTCTATATAGGCATCACCATGATGTGTCGAAGCAATTTTTGGACATTGTCCCCAACCTTGATTTTGCTCATGATATTGATTTGTTGTAGCATTTTCCCATGCTTCATCTTCCTCATAGTCAGCATCAGGTGTATTCATATCCTCTTAATTAATTCCACCAATTGGTTGCTCATCAATTACAGAAGCATCATCATTTTCCTCAAACTCATCTGGATTGTCCAACTCATATATCTTTCTTAAAGATTCCTTTGGAATATAGTAGTACACATTTAAGTTTTATCCCAAAAGTACCTCATGTTTATTAAGGTGCGTTAGGTGAACTCATGATTTGATCCTAGTGAAATGTATAGAAGATTAGGAACCCCAATGTTGAAGTAGTTAAGGATCTTAGAAATCATAGAGACATAACAAAAGGAAGTACCTTTGTTACCTTATTTGATTATGAACATGAGAGAGATAAATTAGTTTTCCTAATTGATCTTGATCTTATAAAGGAGGATGTAAACAAGGTGTAATTCAGCTTGATCAACCCTTGAATACCCACCATTCTTTGGGAGCAAAACATGTGAAACAAGCAAGTACAAAATACGAGGAACTTGTTTCAAGTGACCGATTATTATGCCATCATAATTGTTATCAACCCAAGGAGATTTAAGCAATTCATTCATATTAGGTATCCAATAAAAATCCACATGAATGTTGGTATTTGTGACATTAAGCACAACATCTTCACTAGTAACAGTAATATCAAACAAAGACTTCCATAACGCATTGGTAAAAGAGTAGTTCTTACCTCCCGTTATGAATTGAAACCCACTCCCTTGATGCTTATGTAGCCTGACATAGAAAACACGAATGAGATCTTCATTATAGTCTTGTAAGAGTTGTAGAAAATAGATAATCTTTTTATGCTCAATACGACTAACAATTTATTGAAGATTGAGTTATTTGACCACTGAGGCTTTGTATACATTTTTCCTCCCAATAAGCCTATGTTTGCACTTTTCTTCAAATACCTGAAGATCATCAATAGGAATTAAGGAGAACGCATTTCCTAGAACATTTGAGAAAAAACTAGCCTTGAATTTACCTTTGACATCACTTTTGTTCTTTGCTACTTTTGGTGACATGGTTGAAATACCCAATTGAGCTTTCACATAAGGTTTTTGATGAAATTTATGAACGAAGTAACTTGTTATTTGAGGTAAATATGACTAGCCACAAACCCCAAATCTGATATGAAGATGCAACAACATACAAAAATGACAAATATGCAGCAAATGGATGCAAATTCATGACTTATAGGATTTGGGTGTGATTTGGTAGAAGTGAGAGCAAGGGGTTTATGGAAGAGGAATTTTGAGTGGAAATTTAAGGAGTTGTTGGTAAACGTAGAGTTTAATGATTTATGGAGGAGGAATTTATGAGGTAGTGGAGGATTCAATGTGAGAAGAAATGAATCAAGACACAATTTTATTTGAAGAGGTTTCAACAGAGGATGCACTTAGCATTTCACAAGGAACTCTTGAACGAAAGTTGAAACAAATGCAAGCAATGCCACAAAATATTTAGACATCAACATTTTCACCATTTTTATCTTTGTCAAAGTACCACATGCCTTTTACTAATTAAAGAATACTTGTTGTTGGTTTCTAGGTCACAAAAATCCTTCTTTATTGCCACACACTCAATGGAATTAAGATATGTCACCTATATTATGCCTTGAGATGCCACAAATGAGAACCCATATTCTCTTCATAGAGCCAAGACATCTTACCTGCAAAATTAACAAAATGTACTAGGTACTCAATCTTCATTTGGTCCTTGAGGATAAATGAAACCTTGGTTGTACTTAGGCAACCATTTCCAAACACCGTTAGGAACCAAAAACCTCATAAGTTTGCATTTTGCAATGGTGTGACCTTTCACACAACAATAGTGACAAATCAACTTTTGATGAGATACGCTTTTTCAAAGAACAAAGTTTGTTCTACATTTGTCCTTATGTTTTGATGATAACTTTACATGTAATCTTTGAGAATAATTGTGTCCTCTAACAGGTTTATGTCTAGTGTGTGGCATTTTCTATACAGGATTTAACTCTGGTAAGAAGGCGTGTGACATCATCAGGTTCTGAACTCAACACTATGGAAGAATACCTTTGGTGTGTTACAAGTTAAGTCAAGATTAAGGAATGCGTCTTAAGCAACGGTTCTAAGGAACGTTAGTAAAAGAGATCCTGATCGTGACTTATTCGAGGAAGCTTTGGAGGCCTTCTAAAGATTTATTTCTGATGTTCCAAGTTCTGAAGATGCTGAAGACAAGGTTCTGTTGAATGAGTTCTGAAGATCTAAAGATATTCTTCTGAAGACCAAGTGCTGAAGACTGAGAAGTCAATAGTTCTCTAAACAAGCCCTGTAAGGTTCTAATGACTTAGGTTCTTGAAGATACATAGCTCTGATCCTTCTACAACATGCTTCATAAAAAAAATATCAGAAGCCTCTGGAGACATAGAAGACGAAGATCAAGACTAAAGGGAATTCGTGTGATGATTAGTATAAAAGTACAAAAGTACTATGTGACCTCTACTCTCTAGAGTGGCGCAAAGACAAGCCTTTTTTGTACTATTGTCTACCAATCCCACCATGACAGTTAGGAACAATACATCTGTATTTTTGTTTCCTATTCTACCCTCCAATAGATCTCTTCTTTTCAGCTATAAAAGAAGTACTTGGAAGAATTTGAAATAAACGAATCATTTCAACGAAACTACACTAAATCACTGCAGTACTTAAACATTGTGTAATCTTCTTGTGTAGAAGCATATTTGGAATCAACTGTTGTTAATAGGTTTCTTGAGAGACTTTGTATGGTATGGATTCTAAAGAAGACTTTGGTTGCAGGCATAATGGTTTACAATAAGGATCAATGGATTTTCTGGGGGTTCCATTATGGTTGATCTGACTTATTGTGGTTGTCTCTAATCTTGTTGATTATAGTGGATTAAGTCCTTGTGTATAAGGCAAATCACCTTTCGGGGTGGACTGGAGTAACTTAGTTAACTGTGAGTCAGGATAAAAATAATTGTGCTTACCTATTTTTACTCACTTGTTATCTTTGTGTTTTGTGTCGCGAAAAGATTATATTTTGTGCAACCCAATTCAAACCCCCTTTCTTATGTTTCTCGCGCCTTCAATTGGCATCAAACCTCCGGTTCTAGTATTGATTTATATCAAACACTTAACCATGTCAGATAAAGATCCATACAAGTTTTAGAAACATTATGGTTGATTATATTCCACCAGCACCCACTCCGGTTTCTGATAAAGATAACTAGAATTCTAAACCTCCCATTTTTTATGGTGAAAAGTTTGATTACTGGAAAGACAGAATAAAAAGTTTCTTTCTAGTTCATGATGTTGATCTTTGGGATATGTTAGTTGATAGCTACGAACATCCTACATATGAGAATGGAAAGAAGCTTGAAAGGAAAGTTATGACTGATCAAAAGAAGAATGATAAGAATCATCATAAAGAAAGAACTATCTTGCTGAATGTTATTTCTTACACTGAGTATAAGAAGATCACAAATAGAGACTCAGCTAAGTCTATATTTGACTCTCTCAAAATGACTCATGAAAGAATTGATCAAGTCAAGGAAACCGAGGCTTTGGCCTTGATTTATAAGTATGAAGCCTTCAAGATGGAGGATGATGAAACAATTGAGATGATGTTCTCAAGGTTTCAAACCTTAGTTACAGAACTGAGAGTTCTAAACAAAGGTTACTCAACAATAGGTCACATGAAGAAGATTATCAGAAGAAAGGAAAGTCTGTTGCACTCAAATCTGTCAGAAGATCTGAGAAGTCCAAAGCTCTTCAAGCTGGAGAGATTGAGGATTCAGAAGAATATTCTGATGAAGACAAAGATGAGTTGTCTCTACTGTCCAGAAGGGTTAATCATCTCTGCAAGATAAATTAAGGCAACATGTTCAGAAGTAATAGAAGGACAGGTGGTCGCTTCGAGTCTACTTCTGATCAAAGGAAGTATGGTGGCAAAGAAGGCACTTGTTACGAGTGCAACGACCCAAGACACTACAAGAGTGATTATTTTGAAATGCAGAAGGATAAGTCTAAGAAGAAAGGTCTCAATATCAAGAAGAAAGGGCTGATGGAAACCTGGGATAACTATGACTCTTTAGAAGCCAACTTAGAAGAAGAACGTGCTAATGTGGTGTTGATGGCTCAAGTTGGAACGCCTGCTAAAAGGATCCCTTTAGAAGAAGATGCAGAATTAGAATCAGACACAAAAGAGGTATTCTCCAAAGAGGTATTTTCTGACCTTACTCGCTCTAAATTAACTTCTTCTTTACTTGAAATTCTAAAAAAAACATGAGTTACTCAAGATTTAATTTAAGGAACTTAAAAGGTCATGTGAATCCACATCTTCTGAAAACAGCAAGCTTATGGAAGATCTCTCCATTTTAAATGGAAAAAAAATTATTTCTCAAAGACGAGAACTCTTCCCTTAAAGGCACGTGAACTTTTCCAGAAGCTTCTTAAAGTACTGATCATGTCATTATGAAATATGACAAGGAATTCAAAAAATTCTTGGCCAAAACCATAAGGGGAAGCATATTGGCTTATGTGTTCTATGGCGTGAGCAGAAATGGAACCAATGGTATTAGTTATAAATTCTATGACGAATCTAATTCTGATAAGGAAGACAAACTCAATACTATTCATTCCCATTTTGTCTCTATTGGGTATGTACCTAGAGATAAAGGAAAAGAAAAAGAGAAATCTGCTTCTGAATTTATGGCAAAACCTTTGGAAAAATATTCTAAGTTTAATTCTTGAAAATATGATTATTCTACTGTAAGCCTAAAGTTTATAAAAACTTTCGGGGAACTAACAAGATAGGACCCAAGAAATTGTGGGTACCCAAGAATCAAATAATCTATGTTGTTGATATTCTTAACAGCACAGTTGAAACACCTATTATGGTACCTGGACTCTGGCTACTTGTAAGACATGGATGAAAGAAGGAATATGTTCCTAAGCTGGAGACTTAAGCCTTGAAGCATTATGGAAATAGAGTTGCTAAAGTTAATAAAGTCACTTCATCAAGACAAGAAGTTAAAGACTCAAAAAACTCTAAATCTATATTTGTTGAAGCACGGAAGATGATGTTGAGGATTCTCTCTCAGCAGATAGTCCTTCTGATCAACGTAAGGTTTTATAAGGTACATATCATTCTTATTACTGACTTATGGGATGTGGTACTGCAATCTAATGAAGTTCTCATATATAAGAAGTATCCTTGGCAGGAATCTTTTCTTAAAAGAATAACTTTGTACTGAAATTTTCTATCAATAAATGAGATGGTATATCAATGAATAATTGGTAATTAAAATTAAATAAAACTATATTTTCTGAACCACCTCTAGCACTTGATGTGACATATTCAAAAATGAGAGAATCTTTAGATTAAAAATTTTTAATTGCTGCTTTACCCCCTGTCAGACTTTTGGTTATTCAAAATCTTTTTTCATCATTTCAAAGTCTATTTAAAACCTACTCACTTCAGTTCACACACCTCACCATACTTATACTTCAAATTTATTGGTGTTAAGCCTAAAATCTCTTTAAACCCTAAAAATCCCTCATACTAGTCTGTGTTTGCATCCTACTCTTCTCCTTCAAATGGCTTCCTAACAATTATCTGTAGAATTTCAATGTCAAGGTCAACAACCTCAACAGGAACAACCCTATGATATCTTTCTATTCACTCATTTTAGTGAATTGTAATTTCTTTCGGAAGCCCTAGTGGATTTCGTAAATCTTGCCGCTAATGGCTGCGATCTTCTAGATGTGGTTATTCTTCAAGGCTGGTCAGTATTTTTTTATCGTTTATGTGAAACAGTTCTTGTTGATCCGGTTAAATAATTATGGATACATGCCTATGTATTTTTCAGCGGCCATGTTTGCGCAAACGTCTTTGGAAAGGAGATCTTTATTTCTGAAGAAGATATTCCAAAATTATACAGTCATCATGGAATTGGATCCAGATTAGTCAACATGACATCCGAAGGTTTTCAGAATTCTGGAAAAGATAAAGACATTTTCACTGACAATTTTGAAGAACTAAAACCCAAATATCTTCTCAATAAACTTAGGGTTTGGTACAAAATATTTTTGGGTAGCATCACTCAACGTCCTGAAACTCACTCATTAGGTTATCTCAATGCAAATCAAAATTATCTCTTGCATTCCTTTGTCTCTAATGAAAAGATAAACCTTCCAGCAGTTCTGTTCAATCATCTGAAGAACACTATTACAGAATCAAGAGATGGAGATCCTAAGAATAAGAAGCATATTCCTTTTGGAAGGCTTATCTCAGACATTCTTATATAAAGCAATCTTGTTTACTCTCTGAAACAAGAAACATTAAATGTAGTTGTTGGGTCCTCCATAAATGGAAAAACCATAAGAAACATTGGGGTAACTAAAAATATGATAGTGGATCCTACTGAACCAGTTGTCTCTAAGATAACACACAAAAGAATTTGTGTTGAAGGTTTCCTGAGTATCTTCTTTAATGATCTGTACTAATTAATCCAAAACCTTATGTAAGAGTATCTCCTTCTAAAAAGAATAGAAAATCCTCCAAGAAGTCATGTGCTGAAGAATCTTCTGCAAAAGTTATAAAGACAAACATCGTAAAAAGACAACAGGTGATATCTGAAGTTCCTACTGATTCTAGACCTTCTAAATTTTCTAGAATATATAAATCTTATTTTAGTTCTTTGGTAACTAGTGTTCTCCATAAGTCTGCATCTTCTAATGATACATTTGTTTCACCCGCATCTCCATCCACCTTCATTATTCCACCACCTACTCCATCATTTGTTTCCAATTTTGAAACATTTTTGCTCCCCCCAGGGAAAATCCAAATGTTTCATAAGGAACTTCTTATGATCCTAAAAATCTACAACCAGTCTTAAAACCTTCTAAAGATCCCTCTTCAATAAATGCCATAATTTATTCCAGTCAAATTAACATCTCCCTTCCTCAGCCATTGTAACACCCTTCTAAAACCCCACAAATATTATAATTAATAAATCAGAGTAATGCACTAAAAGGGTGTCAAATGCTTCATAAAAACATCATACATACATATCTTTCCCCATAACACGGGCTCTCAAAGATTATAATCATTTCCTTTTGGAATATCAACATATAACTCATTTATTATGCAACAGAACTCATAGTCAAAAACAACTTTATGAAACAATATCCTTCAAAAACTCATTAAGTCTCATCTTTCACGAGTTAATGTTTTAAAACATCTTAAACAACATAAACAACTTATAAATCATTCAATCAAATAAACAAAGTTCCACTTCAAACGTTCCCAACCCCGATGTTACATATCAGAGACAGACCTTTTAAATCAACGGAAATAAACAACACACTCTGAAGCTATCCTCTAAGCTTCTACGAACTACTCATGATCACCTACACGATTCCCACATAGAGGAAACATTCAAACAAAAAGGGTGAGTAATCACATTCATTACAAAAGATATACAGAATAGACATAGTATTTCAAACAATATTATCATACAATCTATATACCATATATTATCATGCTTCACCTAGTATACTCACACTTTCATATCATCATAACACATCATCATCACGTCATCAAATCAACAATCATCACCAAGGCGTCATTAAGTCACACATCATCAAAACATCACTTAATCATTCATCATGCAATGTCACAAAGAATTTAATGCACATTATTGACTCATGCATGTGGTACAAAAACTTCACTGATGACCAAGTCATCTTCCTCCAAAGATCCCCACCATAGGATCGATTCCCACTCGGAACCGAAGCACTTTGTAATATTACACTCAATTTACACTATGGGATTGAAGTCATCATTGGACCAACATCCTATCAACATTACTAGACCAATGTCCTTACATATTCCATGAATGAATGATGCACAACAAATTGATACACACGACCACTGCTAGTCAAAACGCATCGTCATCCACGAGTTCATCATAATATCATCACATACATCATAATACCCATGGAATCATCACAATAACATCAATCCGTCATACAAACATACAACATGTTACATCAATCACATAATCACATTGATTTATTATAGTATCATCACAATTCATCATTCAAAGGTCTAGTTTAGTCATAGTAAGGTATTGGAAATGTACATCCTTTTACTCATTTTGTTATGCCTAGTTATGGTTCATCGTGTTAGATGTCTAATGCTTTAAACAGCGTGTCAAACAGAGTCTGGAAACTCAAGTTATGGCATTTATAAATATTTTCGCAAGCAGTCCTGCTCGCTATTACCACGCCTAACGAATGAGTTTATTTGCTTGATGCTCGCCCGATGAGGCTGGAGCGAAGCTCTTCCTCCCATAAATTTTACAAGAGCACCCATTTTCCATCCATTCTTTGCTTCTTGTCTCGCCTAACAAAGACCAAGCAAAATTGCTTCGCCCGGTGACGCTTGTCTCTCCCGGCAGTGTGTACCAGACAACAACTCCCTGTTGCGATTCTGTACCTACGAATTCCCAAATATTTTTGCGATTTCATACCAATGATAGTCCAAATTCATCCTAATTTAACATGTTTTCATTACACAACAACAATACAACCCTATAGGTTTCATGTGCATTAAATCATGGTAAAATAACATGGTATTTTCATCAATTTCATCATACTACTCATCTGATTCAACATATCATCAAATTCATCTTAAATCCCAACAAATCCCTACACAATGTACCCCATATCAATTATAATGACAGATCACCCACTTATCTTAGATTCATAGCGGTTGACATTTCTGTTTGTGTTCTACGACGATCTCCTTTGTTTCTCCATGCCCTAGCTTTCTTCCCAGTGTTCTTCTCTCTTTCACGATTGCACAAAATGAACACTGACACTCACTTTTCCTTGTTTAACCCTTGGACCCTTTCTATGGTCTTCCCATCTTACTCTCACTAATCCTCATAACATTACCACCTTGCCCTTAACACTTCTACACCACTTATTCTATTTATTTTGTTAATAATAATAACTCTAAATAATTAAAACTAATTATCTAAAATAATTAAAACACCCAATATCACTTATTTTCCACTATACCACACATAGCATCACATCACACACCATATTCACCAAAACATCACATATACTCATCATAAATCAATTAAATAAATAATCTAGTTATTTTTGGGATGTTACAACTCTCCCCCACTTAAAAGAATTTGTGCCCTAAAAAATTACCTGGCGGAAACAAAATTCGATAAGACTCTCTTATTTGATCCTCACATTCCCAAGTCCAAGTTTCACCAGCTGGTCCACCCTACAATACCTTCACAAAGGTGATTTCTTTACCCCGCAATTGATTTACTTTCTGACCTTCTATCCTTACAAGTGATGCTTCAACAAACAGGTTATCTTTCACCTATACGTCATCCATTTGGATCACATGAGAAGGATCCAGAATATATCTCCTCAACTGAGATACATGAAACACATCTTGAAGATTTAGAAGAGACGACGATAAAGTAATCTGATAAGCCACCTAACCTATCTCCTCTGATACTTGATATGGACCAATAAAACGCGACATAAGCTTCCTTGACTTCAAAGCTCTACCAAAATTGGTTAGCAGAGTAACTCTCAAAAACATGTGATCATCCTTTTGAAATTCGAGTGACTTTTTCCTCTTATCATGACAATTATTCTAACGATTCTAAGAACCTTTTATCCTCTCTTGGATCATCTTTACCTTCTCAGTCTTTTCCTGCATAATCTCAGGTCCGAGCACAACACTTTGGCCTGACTCATACCAACACAATGGAGTTCTACACCTTCTACCATACAATGTTCGTATGGTGCCATTCTAATGCTAGAATGGAAACTATTGTTGTATGTAAACTCAATCAATGGCAAGTGGTTTCCCCAAGCACCTTCTTGTTTCAACATACAAGCCCTCAGAAAATCCTCTAAAGACTTAAAAGTCCTCACTGTCTGACCTCCCTTCTGTGGATGATATGCAGAACTCAACCTCAACTTAGGACCAAAATCATTCTGCAAACCTTCCCAAAACTTTGACGTAAACCTCGGGTCTCAATCTGATACGATACTTGAAGGTATCCCATGCAATCTTACAATCTCTTCAGTATACTTCTAAGCTAGCTTCTCCATAGGTTGATTGATCTTCATTGGTAAGAAATGGGCCGACTTAGTCAACCTATCCACTATCACCCAAATAGAATCATTTCCCTTAGCAGTCTTCAGCAAACACGACACAAAATCCATAGAAATAATGTTTCATTTCCATTGCAGAATGTTCAACGGTTGCATTAGACCCAAAAGGTTCTGATGTTCAATCTTTGACTTCTGACAAGTCAAATAAGCATATACAAATTCGCTAACTTCTTTCTTCATACCAGGCCACCAAAATAATTTCTTTAAATCTTGGTACATCTTTGTAGCACCGGGATGAATAGTTAACCCACTTTTATGTTCTTCTCAAGAATACTCTTTTTAAATTCTGGCACATTCAGAACACAAACTCTATTTCCGAACCTCATCACACCATTTGCGTCAACTCTGAATTCATCTCCATTACCTCGATTAATCATGGTCAACTGATTAACCAACCTCAAATCAGACTTCTGACATTCTCGAATTTCTTCTAAAATACCACTAGTCAGTTTCATCATTCCCAAATTCACACTTTCAGGAGTCTCTTCACACATAAAGCCCATACCTCTGAATTCTTCGATCATTTCTAACTCTCGAACCATAAGCATCGACATATGCTACGACTTCTTACTCAACAGATCAGCTACCACATTTGCTTTACCAAGATGGTAATTCAAATAAAAGTCCAGATCTTTTAACAACTCAAGCCATCTTCTCAGCCTCATATTCAATTCCTCTTGATAAAATAAGTACTTTAAACTTTTTTAATCACTTACCACTTCAAATTTAGAGCCGAAAAGATGATGTCTCCAAATCTTCGATACAAACACCACAGTTGCTAGCTCTAAATCATGCGTAGGATAATTCCTTTCATGAACTTGCAGTTGCCTAGAAGCGTAAGCAAGAACCTGCCTATTTTGCATCAGTACACCATCAAGACTCATCTTAGATGTATAACAATACACCACAAAAGACTCCTTCATATTAGGAAAAATTAATATCGGAGCAGTTGTCAATTTCTTCTTCAATTCTACGAATCTTTCTTCACATGCAACATCTCACACATAAGCTTGACCCTTTTGAGTCAATTGAGTTAACGGTAACACCAAACTAGAAAATACTTCAATGAACCTTTGATAATAACCCGCCAAACCATGAAAACTTTGAATATTAGTCACAGACTTCAGATTTTCCCATTACAACACTACATCAACTTTAGAAGGATCCATATCAATTCCACTACTAGAAATCACATGACCAAGGAAACTCACTTCCTTCAACCAAAACTCACCCTTCAACAGCTTTGCATACAACTTCTTTTCTTTCAACACTTGCAATGAAATTTTCAAATGCTCAGCATGTTCTTCTTCTGATTTAGAATTTATCAGAATATCATCAATGAAGACCACCAAAAATTTATCCATATACGAATGAAATGTTCGATTAATATACTCCATAAAAACACCTAGAACATTAGATAGACCAAACGGCATCACAGTGTACTCATAATGACCATACTTGTTTGTAAAGCAATCTTCAGAATATCATGTGTTTTAACACGAATCTAATGATAACTCGACCTCAAATCAATCTTGCTAAAAACACAAGCACCCACCAACTGATTCATCAAATCATAAATCCTCAGGATTGGATACTTATTTATAATAGTCACTTTATTCAAATGTATGTACTCGACACACAATCTCATACTTCAATATTTCTTCTTAACTAACAACACAACTGCACCCCATGGAGAAACACTCCTTAAACAAACTTCTTCTAAGGCATATCTTCTAGTTGTTTCTTCAACTCACTCAGCTCAGAAGCTGACATTCTGTAAGGAGCCATTGACACCATACATGTACCTATAGCTGTGAAAATAGGAGATCAAGCTATTTAATTAATTTGACTCGCAAAAGCAAGAGTCTTCACCACGCTTTATTATTTCCAAGGAAAAAGGGAAAAGTGCGAAATAAAACCCATAAATATGCAAAGTAACTGCAATACTAAAAGTAAAGAAAAATATAATGCATTTGAAAGAGATCGAAGGTTTGGGGTTGGTTATGAAAAGGGAAGGTAATAGCACCCTATGTATCTATAGTATCCTATAAGAACCTTTTGAAATATCTGTTTTTGGTTAAAATTGGTTTGCTTGCTAAATGAGTGTGGGATGAGATCTTGAAGATGCGACAAACTAGTGTCAAAGTTTTAGCTTAAATGAGTGTAAGTTTAAAAGTTAAGTTTTTCAGGAGATTTAACTTAAGATTAAAAAAACTAAAATGTATGAAAGGGGTTTCACATAATCATATTAGATGTATTCGATGACATGAAGTAAACAAATTTGACTCTTTCCCTTGGAGTAGAAAAACGAAAATATAAAGATTAAATGATCAAAAAGGAAATTAACTAGAATAAAAATTAAATAATTAAATAATAAAATAATTAACAATTTAAAAATAATTAAAACAAAGAGACTAAATTATACTAATATATCTTTTTTGGTATTTTTATGATGGTAGAAAAGAAATAATTATAAAACCTAATCTATTATTTTTGTACTCTTTTCTTTTATGAAATTTGGTGAAACAAGCCTAAAAAGACTTAAAATCTTAAAAAAGATAAGGGCCAGGGATCGAACTCAGGTTCCTTTTTGTCACAAATGGTATACCTTGCCACTGAACTATTATTACTTTGTTGTTATGGATACTCTTTAAACATAATAAAAAGGGGAAGTATGATTAGGTTGGGCTTTAAAGCTGAAGCCCAAACCCGGATCCACTAAGAAGGGAGATGGAGGGTTTCGAAACCCTAAAGTATGAGAAAGGGGCGTCGTTGGCTTTAGGAAAGGGAATGAATCAAGTGTCATTAATTCACTTATTGATAAAAAATGCAAAGTTCAAAACCAAATATCTCTCTCTTAACTACACAATATCTTGCTTTGTTATTTCCTTCTACTTCTAACCACTTTATCTTCTCATCTTTTCTTTGAAATTTATACTCCTTATAATAGCAACAACAAATTTGTTTCAACAATACTCTCTCTGCCTCAAACGATATACTCCATCGCCTATTCTCTGTTACTTGCCCTCTATCTCTCAGCATATTGTTTCTTTTTCTAACAACAACAAAGCAACGCATGAACAATAATACTTATCTTCTCTCAATAATATGATCAAAACAAATAGTGAATATTTCAAAAGATATCAATCCAAACCCATGACCAAGCATGCATGAATATCACAAGAAAAGCATAAAAGCTCAACCACAAATAAGAAGCATAACATGAAAGAGATATGATAAAATACTGGCCCAAAAGTTATCAGAAGATGAAAATCAAGGTGAGTCGATCTACTTTACTTTTGTTGCTTGTGTCATTACTATTGAAATGTGTGCATCAGTATTTTTATGTCGGTGTTGCTATTCTGATTTGCAGGTTGTGTCTCTTATTGTGTTTCTCACTTGTAGGTAGATGGTGAAAACTTCAGTTGGATATGGCTGCAGGTATGACTTATGTGTGTAGCTCAGTTGCAAGTCCGTCGATTGTGAATGAAGGGAGTATGTTGTGAGGTTTTAGTAATTCTGTGTAACTTCCTCTATTATGTGTCACAAGCACAATTTTGAGAGGATTTTTGGTAGTGATTGTTGAAGGGTGTATTTTAACAGAATTTTTGTGAGATTTTTCTGTATGATTCTTGGGGTTCAGTCTGTGTTAAGTGAGTTGAGTATGAGGTTTAAGATGTAGGGTCTGGTTGTTGAAGTTTTGATGAAACATTGGTTATTTGGTCGTGAGAAAGACGGAGGTATAGCAGGTGTTTTGAAGAGAAGATTTGTTTGGAAAGAAGATTGAGGAAGAGATTTTTATGTATCATTTTCTCAGGTAATTTCTCTGTAATTTTTCCTCCTTTTTTGTTGAATCAAGTCTCTTTTTTATAGAGGGAGACAAATGGGATTTGGGGGGAAAACTATAGAATTTTAACAATTATGATGCACTGATTTGCTCCTTTTCCGTTGCAATTCTGTTTTTCCATTTTAGTGTATGAACAACACATGGCAACAACAATTTTAGAGTTGTTATACAGGGTGGACAGCAAGGTTGCATCAAGTTTTGTTGACAATTTTTTTGCAAGACTATGCCGGTTTTGTTGTGTTATGGACAAAAAAGTGTGACATGTTTTGGAGAGTAATGTTTGTCTTTGTTTTCCACTTTGATGCAAATAATATGCTTGTAACAAGGTGGAGTATGATGTGTCTTAGCTCTTTTGGCAAGAGTGTGGACTTGTTTTTTGCAAGGCCTCTAGTTAGGACTTTTAGGTATAGGATCACTCTCTTATAGTTCAAAATTGAACTCTTAATGTAAACTTGTATCATTCTAGAAATTCTTGAATTTACTTGATGGTAAAGGCAATCAAAAGATCAAGAAAGTTTCACCTAAATTTGAATGATCCCATGTAACTTTAAGCTTTAATGACAATGGTTGTCATGACTTAAAAACTTTAAATGCTATTTGTTGTACCCCAAAATTTTCCCTCCCATTTTACTTAACTTATGTTCATTGAGATCCTCAACTTGCTCAAGGATGCCCAAGAGTTGACCAGACTAACTCCCTCCTAAGGCAACAAACCTCCAACTAGGGTTTCCATTTTCATCAAGATGTGTGAGCTCCAAAGGCCTAAAATATTTTTCATAGTCCTAATATGTTCTCAAGAATATCCATGTCAAGTTTCATGCCTTACACAAGAAGTTTGCTCAGTCACCTGCTCAAATTCCTAAAAATCAATTGTATTAGGTCAAGAGTCAACTGAGGCTCACATACAGTCAAACTTCAATATTTTAGGTCAACATCAACATTTTGAGGTGATATCCACCATTTTATCAATGGTTGATCATGATTCCTCAACGAATGCTCCTAATTCATCAAAACTCAAAAGTTGCTAAATTAGGGTTTCTGCAGGAAAAGTGAACCAAACTTTGACCAGGCATAACTTTCTCATACTTTATCATAAATTTCTCATCCAAGGCTCATTTTAAAGAGAATCCAATTCCCTACAACTCATCTTCAGCCCTCAAGTTCAAGAAATGCACTCATTAAAAGATATAAAATCAGACATTATAAGTCCTTTTCAAAAGTCAACAAAAACACCTTTTGGGTCAAGGCTTCTTACATGAACATGGAAGATACAATTGAGATGAAAAAAAAGTTTTGTTTAGGGGACATCCTAAGCTTTATAAAAAGTCCAATAACACCCTCTTAGAGTCAAAATTGAGAGAGATATGCATTGTCAAAGTTGACCATTTTTGGAAAATTGCATGAGGCAAATATTGATCAAATTTGAATTTTTTTTCCAAATGAGCCTAATTTTTCAAGTTTGGAACTTGTTCTCAACATGGTCCATAACCCATAAACCCATCCATGCTTTATCTTCTCATTTATTTTTTTTATTTTGATTTTTAATCATTAAAAATCCAAATTAAATTAAATAAATGATATAAAAATATTTTGAGATGGTTTTCCATTTAATGAATGGCAATATATGCTGATTATGGCCAAGAAATCGTGCAAGCCATGGAAAAGGAAGAGAATATTCAAAATGTAAAGTTTGGAAGCAATTTTAAAAGGCCATTATTCTTTTGGATTCTCTCCATATATGTTAACCTAGATCTTGCCTCATACATAAGGAGGAGATTCCAACCCTAAAGGAGAACACACATACGCGCAACTGGCCTCACAACCCGAGAACAAAGTTTCAAAAATTCCAAAAGTGGTGCAACTCTTAAACACTCGATCTAGTCCCCCTAAGTGAGATCTAAGCACTCCATCACGCTTCTGAGAATCCCAAGAGTCTATCCCTTCCACTCTTGAAGCTTGAAGCGTTCCAAATTGCAACAACCAAGTGTCACCGGTTAGCAAGGTTTGTTAAATTAGAAATTGTTAATTCATGCATTGCTGACATGTTTAATATGTTGATTTTTGTTCAGGACACCTTTTAGGACAGGGTAGACGCTTCTCATTAGAGTTTCAAGGCTTAAATCCCGTGATACCATTGTTGGGGCATCACGAACGGAAGCTTGCGAAACTCTTGATCTAGGTACCTTCAGTCCAAACTAATCCCATATTTGGATTCCTGGAAAAAATTTCAGAGCGATTAGGATCCTTTGCACCTTTTAAATTCCACATTTTTGCAGGTTTTGGATTTTCACCTTCCCGAAGAAGATGACCGGAGACTCTCTCCGGCATCGTTGAATGTTGACTCTGGTTGGGGAACATGCGTGTCAATTTGACATATTTTGATTGGCTGACTTGCATTGCCAACGCGCTCATTTTTGATGACTTGGATCTAATACTAGTTTTCCTTTTATTATTTTTGTGCTATTATATAAACGAATGACTTAGTAGCGCATATGGCAAAGGGAAAGGCCTATGAAGTGCACGTCCTGGGTTCAATCCCATGCGTGTGCTTTTGCATTTTTCCTAACATTTCCTACAGGTTCCAATGCATAATATCCAAAGACATCCACCACACGCCTCCAAATCTCACCCATTAGATTGTCCCTTGATCAGATCTAGTATCCAGCAAGCACAAAACATGATGGACCCTCAGAAGGAAGCCTCACTTAATCAGGCGTTGGACAATTGGGCTAAAAAAATGGGCTTTTCAAATTCAGTCAGCACACCCCTAGTTTTCTCATCACATCATGCCCACTTTAATTCTTTTTTTTTTTTCTTTTATTTGTTTTATTTATTTGTTTTAATTATTTTTACAAAAAATAAAACATTAAAAATCATTTTTCATTAAATAATAAAATCATAAAATCACTAAAAAATTAGATTTAGTTTTTTTCCATAAAATATTTTAATTGCAATTAACTAATTAGTTTAATTAGGTTAATTTAAATTCCTTTTTTGTAATTAAAATTCAATAGAAAATTAGGTTAACTTAAAAACTCTTTTTTATAATTAAAAGTAAATAGAAATTAGGCTAATTCGCAAGATTAATTATTTTTTACAAAGTCCAGAAACAAATATCCTTTCTTTATTCATGTCTTAATTCTTCGCGCGCGTATTTATTTATTTATTTTTCGAATTATTGTAACTGTTTCAAGTTTGTAATAGATTAATTAGGATGTTAATTTCCGCATTTTTATTTTCAGTCAAATATTTGTGTATCTGCCCAAAAGCCTTGAAATAGCGTAGACTTTATTTTTGCACTCTTTAAATTACTGCAATTATTAACTGCTAGATGTATGACTAATAGGATTGTATGGCAAGCATAATCAAACATTAGAAAACTTAACACAAGTCTAAAATAACTTAACATAACACACCTTACACATATGCACCCTTAGGGTATACCTCACTTGGTTGCCTCGGAAAATAATGGTCATGTCCCTCGAACGTAGGGATGTCTTAGCAAAGACCCCTAATTCTAAAGTCATCATAAAGATCATGGTCCCTAACGTCCCTCGAGTTACCTACGAGAAATGATCTTGTCCCTCAATGTTGGCTATATGATGACAATCCCTTCGAATGCTAAGATATCTTTACATGTTGTCTTCAATGACCATAGTGTCCCTTTTGATAGTCCCTCAACATCCAACGATAGGGCTACCTACTGACTAATAGTAGGATATCGCTGTCTAAAGGAAACGACAAAATGAACAATCTTTTTCGAGTAAGTCGAAACTCTTAAGTACTTTCTCAAAACAACAAAAACTCTTTTTCACAAACACTTTCAAAAATGTTTTCAAAAACAACTTTGTCACACTCTTGAGGACAGATACAAGGGTTATCACGAAGTCAAACAAAACTTTTTCAAAACACACACAAGTAATTTCAAAATGAGCAAGTACCTAAGAGCCCGTGAAAAACCACAGATAGAAAGGGTGCTAACACCTTCCCTTTCTATAATCTACCCCCCTTACTCAGAAACATATCGAAAAAGGTTTTTTCTGTTCTTTTTCCTTTTTCTTAGTTGGATGAAATAAAAGTCAGTGGCGACTCTTGCTTACTGCGACATTTGCGAATACAAACACAAAACCAGTATAACAGTCGGTTCAGCCATCGTATCACATAACTGGAAACTCTGTTGGGGACTTAATAAGTGGGGTATACCTTAGGATCTAGGTCATTTCTAAAATTTCTTTCTTGTTTTGCTTTGCCTGCTTTACATTCAAGGGTTTTGTTGGGGTTATGTAGATCCTACACCCGGATCCGGGGACACCTTTTAGTTAAGTAGCAATAAACTGTGAGGGAACTGTGCAAGGTATACTGACACGGTTGAAGCAGTAGCTACGTTGATGTGACACTTTGGCTGGTACCGATAACCCTTGAGTCAATCAAGGAAAGTATTGGGCCGCTTCATGGTGTCATAAAGCATCAACTAGCCTTAGAACCTTTAATTGCATAACTTGGCCAGTAGGACGTAGCGAGATGATCGGCTTTGGTGTTTTCCCATGGTAGAAAGATACTCGATGCTACACTCATTGAGGTTTGACTCTTGAGTTTTGTTTGGTTGCGAGTCAATCGCCTATTGAACGAAGCTTAGGGGAAAGATCAGTGATATTGAGATTCCTTAGAACCCGGTTACTATTTATAGGACAGTTTGAAACCAATCCAGCTTCAAGAGGGTATGACCTTAAAATTGATGCGGGCTTTAAACCTAAGGCTACTTGTGTGACTTGTTTGCTTTCTTTGCCTAACAATTTGAACTCCTTGCAGGGCTTTGTTTGTATTCCTTGCAGGACCTTTTTTGTATAAATCTAATAAATTGGTTTCTTACCCTGCATTCTTGCTTAATGCATAGCATACACATCATAGAATCATAACATGACATATCATACTAACAATTTCAAGGATCTCGAGGGCCAGTGATGCAGGTTATGATGAACCATACGTCTAGCAAGGGGCAAGGGGATTTATTTTCCTCTAGCCAATGTCGTCAAAAGATCAAAACACGATAACTTGAGTCAGGGGCTATGACCCACTTGATATGGTGAGCTTGACTCTTGTAGAAGGACTCTCAATGATACAAAGTTCTTCAATCAAAGTTGCAAAATTTCAACTTCTGACATTTCTTGTTTACCCCGTGAGATCCTTGAAAACATTGCATACATATGTTATACACATCATTGCATAACTGGTACCATAACAGGTTTCTCATCTTCTTCGCTGTTTATTTCAACAGTAATATCTTCTGAACAAAGCATCAAGGATCTACAGGCACAAAATGCCTAATTTCAGCAAATGTTCGTAGTCTTATCTAAGGGACATGAAGATATGAATGCCCTTATTCTGAAGGAGAAAATGAAGAAGAATAAGAAGAAGACCGTCGGTGTCCTAAATCTAGGAAGAAGATTTAGGGGACCGTTGAAGCACACGGTTGATATGACCTCTTCATCCAAAGAAGGGGAGAACCAAGAGGGCGACACAAGGGGGGAAGACCCTAGTTTAAGAGTTTCAGAGGATGAATCTCACTACAACAATGAACAGTATCCCCCGGCTAAGGATAGGTACAAACAGTTAGAGGATCATCTGAGCGCAATGGAGATCCAAAGAATACCAGGGCTGGATTTCGAAGAGCTGGGTTTGATATTTGGGGTAGTCATCCCACAGAAGTTCAAGGCTGTGGTATTTGCGAAGTATGATGGGGTGTCTTGTCCCAAGCTTCAACTCCATTCCTACATGAGGAAGATTCAGCCTCACACGGCTGATAGGAATTTGTGGGTCCATTTCTTTCAGGATAGTTTGTCCGAGACTCAGCTTTGGTGGTTCTATCAGTTGGAGGGAACCAATGTCCGCAATTGGGAAGATCTGGTTGCTGCTTTCTACAAGCAGTATCAATATAACACTGACCTTGCTCCTACCCGTACTCAACTCGAGAGTATGTCCATGGGTGTAAGCGAAGGTTTCAAGGACTATGCACAGAAATGGATAGATCTGGCAGGGAGAGTCTGTAACGCCCATAATTTAATTAATTATTTAATTAAATTATTTTTGGAATAATTGTGAAGATGTGTCGTGATTAATTGGATTTAATTATTTTATCAAGTGGTGAAATAATATTATAAGCATAATATTATTTGATGTGGGCTTGTTTGAAAAGAATAGAAGCAATAAGGGGGTGTATTAGTTTGAGCCCATTAAGGTATAAAGAGAATAATAGGTTATTTTATTATTGTTAGATAGAATAGAAAGAAGATGCAGTAGAAGAATAAGGATTGAGAAGAAGAACGTGAAGTTGCTGGAAAAAGAGGAAAAACGGCAGAACGAGTATTCGACCGGAAGATTATAGAGCGACCTTCAATCCAAGGTAAGGGTGGGGTTCTGACTCTATAATTGGGTTCATGATGATTGTTATGTGGGGTTAGAGGTGATTGTTGTCTTGTTCATGAATGGAATGTTTATGATGTTGTATGATGTGAAATTGATGAATTATAGATGAATAATGATGTCCCGATGCGGTTTAATTGATGTAGAATTATAAGGTAATTGTAAGTGATGATTATCTATGATTAGATCATGTTTTTAGGGCTCAAAATATGAAACCCGTAGTGAAAACACAGAGAAAATCGCATAATTTATGCAGGTTGTAACAGGATGCATCAACCTCAAACATGATGTGTCGATACAAGAAGGTTGAGAGACTCAGGATGAGTCGACAAAAAGAGGTTTTGCATCGATACATGAGTGCTTTTAGACTCAGTATGATTCGATCAATAGGAGCATGTGTCGATACATGTTGTGTGTTAGACTCAGGATGAGTCGATCCAAGAGAGGATGTATCGACTCATGTTGCGAGTTTAGTGCAGTACGCGTCAATCCAAGACGTTTTGCATCGATCCATGTTGTCTGATTTTTGGCAGATTCAGTTTGAAAATGTTGTAACTTGAGTTTTAGGATTCTGTTTGAGATGTCGTTCGAAGCGTTGAATAGCTAACGCGATGAGCTTTAATTCTTGAGGATTAAAATGAAGAGTAGGAAGGATAACCCTAGTAATCCCAATTAGGACTAGAGTTAATTCTCGCATTAATCGTTATGTTGGTTTTATGCAAAATAATGAGAAAGAAATGTTTATAGGCTGCTGTTTGATTTGTAACAGTAGGAGTAATGATAGTAATGATGTCAGGTTACAGAATAGCAGTATGAATTACAGTCGTATTAATGTACAACTGAGTTGTTGATGAGACGTTATTAATGATGTTGTGTTGATAATTTACGATGAATAAATGATGTTTGATGAATAAATGATAAATTATTATGGAAGAAATGAGATGTTGATGAAGAGATGTTGAGATGCTTTTGAGATGACGGCCTTTGGCCAATGATGATGTTGTATTATGATTGTTGTTAATTATGGTGTTGTTACTACATTCATGATTTTATCGCATAAATTGCATTTTGAGATGGAGCTTATGCTCGTTGAGATGGTCTGAATTTGGTGAATATTGAGATGAAGGCTTATGCCTTATTGATGCCTCTATTAATTGGCAATTTTTGAGATGGGAGTTCTACTCCAAATGGTTCCACATGAATTTTCATAGTATTGAGTCGCATTATTTGATTGCATAAAGAAGTTGTGCATTGATGTTGTGAATGTGTATTATTGTGGTGATTGTTGTTGATTATTAGATAAGAAGTGGTGATGTTATGTGATCTAACTTAATATATTATTTATCATGCGCTTTATTATATTGTTAGATATCTCACCCCTTCTGTTTGAATGTTGCCCTTATGTTGGTAACGTGCAGGTAATCGAGAGTGAAGGTTGTATACCTTCAATAGTTCAAGTCAGTGTCATTGCTCTGATATGTAACACTCGGGGGGATGAAGGCTTGTGCTTTTGATTGTTGATTATTCAGTTGTTGAACTTTAAGTTGATTATTATTAAATATGTGTTGTTTTGAAGTTGTTGTAGTGATTATAAAGATGTTATTAAGAATTCCGCTGCGTAGATGTTGAGTTATTTAATTAAAGATGTTATGATGATGGTTCACCCGATGTTTCAAAAGTGTTATATATCCACGATGAATGCAATGAATTTTTGATAGAAGAATTTATGGTATCCCGATTCGTTTGCACGAATGATTTCTATAACTCTGATTTATTTTATATAATTGTTGGGGTAGAATTGGGGTGTTACAAAGTTGGTATCTTAGCAAAAGGTTGGTCCGACCTTGTCGCCGAGTCGTAGTTGTCTAACAATCGAGTAATTTTAATTTGAGTTCTAACTGTTGTTCATGTTGTAGTGATAAATTGAGATGGCTGGAAGGAATGATGTTATACTTGCTGCTAATTTAGAAGCAATGGCTCATGCAATGGAAAATCAGCCAAATGCTGACGGGAATGTTGGATCTCGTAGCTTGGCGACTTTCCAGAGATAGAATCCACCTACGTTCAAGGGAAAGTATGATCCTCACGGAGCATTGGAATGGTTTAAAGAGATTGAGAGAATCTTCTATGTGATGGATTGCACTCCAACACAGAAGGTTTGGTATGGGACTCATATGCTAGCAGTCCAAGTTGATGACTTGTGGCTAGAGACTTGTCAGAGACTAGAAGCTGCAGGTGAGAATGTCACTTGGGCTGTGTTCCGTAGGGAGTTTTTGAAGAAGTACTTTCCTGAAGATGTTCGTGGTAAGAAGGAAATTGAGTTTCTTGAGCTGAAGCAAGGGAATATGGCAATTGTTGAGTATGCTGCCAAGTTTTCTGAGTTCGCTAAGTTTTATCCGCATTACGCTGAGGCAGATGCTGAGATTTCGAAGTGTATCAAGTTTGAGAACGGGTTGCGCCCGGAGATCAAGAAGGAAGTTGGATACCATAAGATCTGTGTCTTTGCTGATTTGGTTGATAGTTGCAGGACTTATGAGGAGGATAATAATGCTCATTACAAGATTATCAGTGAGAAGAGGGGTAAGCACTAACAGAATCATGGTAAGCCTTATGATGCCCCAGCTGGTAAAGGTAAACAGAAAGTTGCTCAGAGTCAGAGGACTAGTGGGGGAGATGCTCCTGCTAGTGTGGTTTGCTTTAAGTGTGGAAAATCTAAGCACAAGAGTAACGTGTGTACTACTGAAGTGAAGAGGTGTTTTCGTTGTGGTAAGAACGGACATGTTGTATCTGAGTGTGAACACAAGGATGTGATTTGTTTCAATTGTAGAGAAGAAGGGAACATTGGTAGTCAGTGTCCAAAACCGAAGAGGGTTTAGTCCAGTGGTAAAGTGTTCGCTTTGGTTGAGGATCAGACAACTGTGGAGGACAAACTTATCAGAGGTACATGTTTCATTAATAATACTCCTTTAATTGCTATTATTGGTATCGGTGCTACGCATTGTTTTATTGCTGCTGATTGTGTTGAGAGATTAGGTCTTGTGTTGTCTCCTTTGAATGGAGAAATGGTCGTCGATACTCCAGCCAAGGGGTCGGTGACTACTTCTTTTGTGTGTTTGAAGTTTCCCTTGTCGATCTTCGACAGAGACTTTGTTGTTGATTTGGTTTGTTTACCGTTAAGAGGTTTAGATGTGATTTTAGGTATGAACTGGTTAGAGCATAACTGTGTTTATATTAACTGTTATGACAAGTCTGTGAGGTTTTCTACTCCTGAAGAAGAGGAAGATGGTCTGTTGTCTGCTAGACAATTGAGGAAGTTGATGCAAGAGGAAGCATAAATGTTCTCATTGATGGCGTCGATATCTGTAGAGACTCAAGCTATAATTGAGGAATTGTAGGTGGTGTGTGAATTTCCTGAAGATTTCCCTGATGAGATTCCTGATGTACCACCGGAGAGGGAAGTTGAATTTGCGACTGATCTTGTACCTAGTACCAGACCTATGTCTATGGCACTGTTGTACCCCAAAATTTGCCCTCCCATATTCTTCAAGAATTGCAAAAGTCAAGCTTCAAAATCTCCCCAAGGATTGCACAGTCAAGGGTCTCCTAAACAGTCAAAATTAGGGTTTTTGTCCTGATCAAGAAAAATGAAGTTTCCAAGGGTCCAATCAAGTCCCACATGCCTATAAACATGGTCAAGCATCCTCATACCAAGTTTCAATACTTTCAGCACAAAATTGCACAGTCAAAACCCTAATTGCACTACAGTCAACTATAGGGGCAAAATGGTCATTTGACAGTCAAAAGTCCAAATTTTTGGTCAACATCTCATTTTGAGGCCACAAACATCATTTGATCAATGCTTGATCATGATCCTCAAAGCTTGGCTCAAAAATCATCAAGATGCAAAAGTTTCCTTATTTGGACAGTTGAAAAAGTCAACTGTAAATTGACCAGGGCATAACTTCCACATGGATTATCAGAAAAATTCCATCCAAAGCTCATTTTTAAGAGAAAGACATTTCCAACAACTCCTCTTCACACTTCAAGTCCAAGAAATGCTCTCACAAAAAGTTATCAATTTCAACATTATAGGTCATTTTCAAAAGTCAACAAAAAGGGACTTTAAGTCAAAGACCATAACTTGATATTGGTAACTCCACATGACATGGGACCAAAGGCATTGGTTAGAGGACTCAAAGACCTTTCCAAAATGTCCAAGAACATGAGCAAATCTTAAAAATTGAGCAAGTTATGCCTTGTGGAAGTTGGGAAATTTTTGGATATTTTAAAAAGTCAACATTGATTCAAATGACCTAAAATTGCTAATGGGCCTCTTTTTCTTCCACAATTCATCATCCAAGATATGCACACGACCATTTGGCCCAAAGGGAAGTTTTTTATTATTTTTATTTATTTATTTGAATTTTTTATTACAATTAATTCATTTAAACTAAATAAAATATGAAAAAATACTAAACTAATGAAATCAAATCTTTTTGTGCAGAAAATACTCTCATTGGACACTCAAGATTCGTGCATAATCATTTTTGGAAGGTTTTGTCATGATTTGATATCAATTTGCATGAAAAGATTAGAAAATATCATGGCTTAAAAATCAAATATTACATTCATCAATTCATGGATTTTGGACCAATTTTATTTGACCTAATCATTCATACACATATAAGGATGCAAACCCTCATGCCTTTTGACCCTAAGCTGCGCAGAAGAAGCCATATGCAAACTTGGAATTTACCAAGAAAAGTCAAATCTGAAAACCAAGTTCTAGGATGATTCAGGGCTAAATAGCTGTTCCATTAGCTTCCTTGAGGATCATAGAACGTGTTCCAATCATTCCCTAAGTCCCATACTCAAGAAAACACGAAATCACCATTGAAGTTGGTAAGAAAAATTCCAAAATCGTTTTCCATCATTCATGCGTTTTTAACATGTTTCATTGTTGTTTTTGTGTTTAGAATGATGTTTGCAAGCTACCTGCGTAATTTGATTGGAGTTTCATGCTAAAACGAAGGATCCACCATGAGAGCATTTTAGGGTTCCGTGGAAATTGATTTAGGGGTTTTCAAACCTGGAACAATTAGGCCATGAGAGATACGTCGTTGGAATCGTGAGAGAGAGACGATTCTAATGGCCCTAGTCCGAACAATTTATATATGCCCATGTGCTATTCGCTATTTTCTCTAATGATGCCTGTTAGAACGGTTCAAAACCGTTGCCTATGTTTGTTGTATTTCAGGAAAAAAACAAGCCAACGAGGAAGACGCTTAGGTGGCTATCAGCAGTTGGTCCGTTTGAAAGTTCGCGCCAAGAATCCACTAACGCGTTTGTTTTGTTTTATATTGATTGCTTATTATATAATATACAAAGAAAACAAAGTGGAGCAGTTGGTGAAGCGCTTGGGTGGTAATCATCAGGACCTGGGTTCGAGCCCCAGGTCCCCACCCTCTTTCCATGTTATTTTTCAATCAATGTTTCTATGCAGTTTCAATGCTGAAGACGCACCATACGTTCCTTCATCAAGCCGTCCACGCGTTCAATTTCATCAATTCAAGGGCATAGATTTGGGAGCATGGTACACGTGAGTCAACGCTTGGATACGTGATTGGACAAGTCAACCAGGCCTGAAGCTCATTGGGCCCAGATTGCTAAAAGAAAACCCTCCAAAATTAGGGGCAGACCCCCTAGGTTTGCAAACTTTTTCATTCTTTGTTTTTTTATTATTTTTACTTTCTTTAATTATTGTTTTTTTAATTAATTTAATATTTTCATAATATATAAAAAACATATAAAAAATCAGAAAAGATAAAAAAAAATAATAAATATTTTATTTTAGTATTTTTGTAAATAAATTGCATTAATTAATTTTAGTTATTAAATTAGGTTTAATTGTAATAGTTTCATAATAAAAATCTAAAATTGGTAGAATTAGGGTTTAATTAATTTTTTATCCCTTGTTATTTTCTTTCATAATAATTAAATATTTACTATTACTTATTTTTGTAATTAAATTGCATGTAAAATAATTAGGGTTAATTTTAGGTTAAACTTTAATATGTTTTCATAATAAAATAAAAATTGTAGAATTAGGTTTAATTGCATTAAAATCATAAAATACCAAAAAATACCAAAAACAATTTCTTTTCTTTTTTAATTAATTAATTCCATCATTTAATTTAATTTTGCAAAAAGGGTCCAACGCCCTCGTTTTAATTCTTATTTAATTCGCATATTTATTTCTTTTTATTTATAATATTTATGTATCTCTCCCAAGGCCATGTAACATCTTTTATTAGTCGCACTTTTAATTCTTTATTTTTCTGTCAAATCGGGTTCTGGAAATTTTGGCGATGTGGACCCGCGCCTTTTGTAATAGCTTAGAACTTTACTTTTCTCGCACTTTTAAACTATTAATCAAGGCATGCAAGAATGAATGGACAAAAATAAAAGCAAACGCATAGATCACTCATAACATGAAGAGACAAAAATAACTGAACATGACACACAAATCACACACCACCCCTAGGGTACGCCTCACTGTTGCCTTGCCTCGAAAGGTGATCGTCGAGTAGAGGATGTCTTAGTAAGTCCTCATGATCCGGGAACCTGGCATGAGGGTAGCTTATAAGGTGTCTTCCTATTGCTCTGGTGATCACCATGTCCCGAACCTCGAATTGACCCGAACACCTCCAACGGTGGTGCTACCT